>OX439041.1:61623152-62823152 GCA_949317995.1 Acholoe squamosa | reverse complement strand
TGTCTTGGAACTGTATAGTCAGATGTTTCACTTCTCGTCCAGGATAAAGATTCTGGGAGCAATTTTGCAGAGCAGGACACCCCTCGAAGGCTTTGGCAGTCACAGACCTCCTACCATTCTGTATATAACAAATATACCATAATGGCTTGGGTATAAGCACCGGGTATTCAAATAAGCGCCGGGTTTGAATGAGCACAATAAGCACAGGCTTGAATTAAGCGCTAGCATACTGCGTCTCAAATAAGTGCTGGTTTTCTAACGCTCATTGGGGATATGATGTATTTGGAACCTATATACGGCAGGGTGCTTAAGCAGGCTAATATGGTAGCAAAAATGGAAAAAAAGAACCCCTCCAATACAACCTCATGTACCCTTAAGAAGCTACATTTTGAAATCATCAGAGTATCATTATTCACAACCAAATCTGTGTGGCCCTAGTCAACTTAAAGATGTTCACGTTCATGATAGTATCACCTCTGATATAAGATACGCCAATAGCCCTTCCTGCAAGGAACTTCATATAGGGAATGATACTTGACTTATGTTTTGTCAATCTGGTCTATCTGATGGGGCGTATAATAAAATATAAGGTGTGATATCTTGAGAGGTATTACCTACCCTCGTTTCCAAATGGATTTAAGAAGTTTGTGTTGTGTAGGTTATGAATGGCTGAGGCAGAAGTATGGAGAATTTAGTCCTGTAAAAATTGCAAAAGCACTGCTCTAGCAACCCTCAAAAACAGTATAACAGTGTATAGTCCTGGAAAGTTCATGATGAAATTTTAGAATGTCATTGTTCAATTGACTTCATATCATATCTGTACATGGACGTACAATTTCACCAAGATATGATTATAATATCAACATAAACAAAAACATGAACATTTATTCTGTTTTTGAGAGTGGGTATATATCCATTATACAGAGGGGAGAGGTATCAAACGTGGTATTTTTATATGTGTAATCGTCCCATAGACAGGTATAGAAAGCTTTTCTATTTCTTAAACTATCCACACAAAATTCTTTGTCAAATGTGGAGGTACCCTCTTGTTCATTATAAAAGCTTGTTGCTTCATGTTCCATGTATGTCAGATAGCAGAATTATTTTCAAACGTTTTGGCTTTGGGAGTTCATTGCATCTTTGCCTGGGAATAAATCCTTGTTGCATAATGATCCCAGGGACTTGCATGTATGCTAACATTAAAATGAATAGAGGCCCATCACCTTTTTATTGATTGATAGTTACACATCTGTAGTTACCCTTGAAACCATTATTCCATACAGAATCGTGCATGCTGAGAAAATAATTAATTCTGGAGAGAAGACGGCCTATCGTGATTGCCATTATTGTACTAGTGTTGATTAATAATTATATGAATGAATGATATAGGGAAGATGAGAAAATGAATAAAGAGCCTATCATTTATGATAAGAGATGAAAGGTTGTAGATAATCATGTTTGATGATAGGTATGATGTGTAGATGATGATAACTTGGTGATTGCTTGAATGGTTCATGATTCTCAAATAAATGAGTATACTTCTTTGTTCACTGATAATTTATGATGATCTTTTGAATGTTATTCTGAATGTTAAATATACAGACACAAGGCATTAAAATCAATATTTCTAATTATGACGTGTTTGTTCATGATTGGGATACTGCTATGACTAATCTATTCATGAGTGAACATCAAAAATTCAATAACAATGATTTATTGAAAGGTAGAATCCTACTGCTAAAACACATAATGTCTAATATTTTAGGTTGAAATAGTGCCACGCCAGAAAAATAGAATAGAACACATATTTACACTATATTAAAAAAGGCATTATTGGATCGCTGGTTATGGAATCTAAACTTTTGACTGCTTCAGCCTTGAGTACCCTTGGGGTACCAGATGAAGCAAAATTTTCAGGCTGGGATGCAGTTAGGAAAGTCTGGATTAACTCGATCTTTCCCTTCAAATTTTCTCAAATCAATATTTAGAAGCTTTGATCATTATATATCTCTCCCTTGCTTCAATTATATTGAAAATTTTATTTTGTATTCTAAAGATAAAACATATATCACATATACTCTCACACAGAATCTGTTCCTACTGCAAAGGATGCCATCTTGGATCTCGATTCAAAGAGATCGGCACCTCTCATTATTTATACAGCAAACTACTCAATAGTACTCTCTGAGAGCTTTAATTGGACATGTCATATGTTAAGATCTGATGTTTAGATCCAGAGAAATTTACTAGAAAGCAAACTCTGAGAGAATCGGCTGGGAGAGTGCAAAATTGTTTAGTATTGCTCTGAGATCAGTTGCTAAGATAAGCGCTGCTAAGACAAGCTCTTCTAGGGTAAGACACCAGGGGGCAGCATTGAAGTACCAGCAATAAATTTTGGCTGCTGGAGGGATGGGGGAGGGGTAGGAAAACAATGGGCTATCCCAATTATCAAAGCCTTTGCCCCCCACTATCTAGTGGCGAAGCCACCAGTAAAGTTTTAAAAAATAGTGTTAACATTTCTTGTAGATCTTGCCAAACATTATGAAGAGTGAACTCTCAGAAAAAAAACGAATCTCCATAGACCAAATTATAGAACAGATGGCGGAGGAGTTATTTTAGATACCTGTGTGTTCAGGGCCTAAATCTAGAGACAATCCTTTTGAATGGGATGGTAAAATGATAATGGTAGTTATAGAGGGAGAAACGCAAAGAGACAATAGTAAGAAAGGCCCCGTATCAATTCAATCAATTTTGGACAAAACAAGAATATGGAATATGTTCCTTGACTTCCAGTGAACTACCCTGAAATCATTTTGCGAAGAACCTAAAAGTGAAAATATCTAAAAGAGAGAAAATGTTAAGGTCCATACTATCACTGACTATATAGTTGTAGACATACTCTTCCTATGTAATATACACACTTAATGCCCTCGTATTTTATAACAAGCCCAGCAGTGGTGGAGTAGCCCAAAAAGTGTGGAGATACCCTATGTAAATTTTGCTAGTTTTTACTAAAATCTACAGGTTGGATCTGAAAAAGAGTGGGGGTGCATCCCTCTTATGCATCCCCCACGGCTCCGCCGCAACTGCAAGCCCTCATATTTTCATAAATCATATAAATACACAATAACAAGACCTCGTATTTTCATAAAACAAATAGACACCCAATGTACTACATGCCCATTTAGTGTATGAAGCATTTCTTTGGAAATAAGGTGTATTGGGAATGAGCTAGTAATGGCATTCTATCAAAAACACGTGTTTGATATTCTACATACCTACTGTAAAGAGGAGCGATCTCCTCCTAGTGGTAAACTGTAGAACCACAAAACCGGACCCAGAAAACTCATAAATTGGTTCTCTGTGGTGGCAATGCTCCCCGAATCCAGACTACACAGCGACTCCACGTAGGAACCAGTGTAGGTTTGTCGCTAATTGGTCAAATCGTCTTCATCCTCCAAAAGTACATTTTGGGTAATTTCTCCGGAATGAGCAGGACCTTTCACAAAATTCCTTTTTAACAGTAATATGTTGGGGGTTCTCGATAATTGATATCATTATGGAATCTTACGTTGTTGGATAAATGCATGAAATAGGACTTTTACCACCTGAGATTGGACATAAAAGTAGCACGCGGGTTTACCGGAACAGATCGTATAGATAAGGAAATATTTTAGTATTTTAAGGCTAAAACATTTCTTTTGTGTATATTTGTGTGCATCTTCACCATTTCATATCAGAAGAGACATTTTTAAGAGCAACAGGTTGCACGGTATACACACTCAGAGATTTTCTACCTAAAATTCAGACGGCGTTTGAAGTATTGAAAGAATCTCTAGATAATTTCTAAAAAAATGTAAGAAAGCTACAAGATATAATGAAGGTATACTTCTTTTAGCCTAGTAAGTTATTTAACGTTTTTCTCCAGACTTTGGTACTAGAAACGGTCTCTGATCTAAACGGTTCAAGAAGATGCGGCGGCCCTTGTAGACAGACCATAGCTGTTTTAAGCACGGTTGATCAACATGTTCTGCCTATCTCAGTAAATATAAATAAACCTGAATATAATTTGGTCGTATTTAGTGAATTTTAGACTATATATATTTGATGGAATTGCATTAATATCATAGGCAAACAACTTGGGGAACTATAAGATATGACAGGTTTGCGGCTGTAGACCTTGGCTCCAGTACTGCCACCTAGTGAGTAGCACTAGAACTAATATGTCTACCTTGTGGTACACTACTATGATTTGAATCTTAAATGCTTTATTCAATTCCCTTATTTGTATCACTATTAACTGCCTTAGTACACTGAAAACCTGAAGGTTTAAAGGTAGTCTGTGCAGACGACTTTAGGTCCTCAATCTGCCTACTTTAGGTTGTCAAATTGACCGCCACAGGAGAGGGTACTGGGCCCTTACATTGAGGGCCCAATAGAGTCGTCATATTGACTACCTAAGGTCCTCAAATTGATCCTTCTTCGGCGTAGCTGGGTCATCAATATGACAAGTTTGGGTACTCTATTTGATTACTCTGATCTTCTTTGAAGAATGTGTTTCTCTCTCTAACCAGTACCACAAAGTGCTGTTTCTGATCTTCATTTATTATATGATAGAGATTAACTTTAGATTCCCCTTACCAATATGGGAGCCTTATTAAAGGCTTTGTCCTTCTGCTAGGTCATATAGGGCCACATATGTTCAAGCATGAAGATCATGAGCTAACCCATGGACTTCTAATTGTGACTTCAGATACAGAAAGGTGTCAGTGTATAAGGGTAGGCCGTGGCTTCATCTAAATCATGTGAGTCAAATGCAATGATTTTTTTTTCATGTCCTACATGCTTATAAGTGGGTATTGATACATCACTGGTGTAGATGGAAAGGTCTTAATCAATGAAGTACTGATGAGATATCCTACAGTTTGCGACATGTACTATAATGTAACCTAGTGGGGCCACCTATAGTGGAAAAATGTATTGTATCTGAAATGATGAGACACGAGACAAACAAATGTTGACGCCGCCGTTGACCCTTGGGGTCAGGCTTACACACGCCGGAAGGGGCATCAACACGGTCCCTATGCCATAGAATCATGAAATGGGTAAAATTTGACTTTATTTTACATGTAGTTTGGAATTTCGGACCCACCGAAGGCAGTACATCTGTGATGCGGCCCAGACCACAGGGGTCTGCGGTGGCATCAACATTTGTCCCGTGCGCCAGGTCCTCAAATTGATGACTTATAAATAGGGTCGCCAATTCTCAATGACTACTTAGGCAGTCTGCACAAACTATTATAGGCAAAAACCATAATGGTTATGATAAAAAAAACTTGTGGTAGTGTAAAACAAACTTGTCAAAATTGTCTGTATTTTAATTTTCTGAATTAAAGCTGTTTTAAATAAGTCATAAATAGTGACAAAATATCACAATATTTGGTATATTTGTAGAGAACGTCCAAGTTCTCAGCGATAAAGAATGAGACAGGGCTATTTCCCTCGGATCGGGTAGAGCTGAGTATCCTCCTGATGGGAAAAAGATTTTCATGCAAAAATATCTATAACCCTTAGATTTAGAGGAAAGATAACACGACTTCTATCCTTAGAAATCGAGTTGTCAGGTCTGACTTAGGTCTGTGTATTCCCTGAAAACATCATCGTCAGGATCATGGACCCAACCTCTAAAGAGGGTTAAGCACACCAAATAATGCATGCCCTCATATGGATCAAGTCTGCATTCTCTGGGACATAGTGAGGACACCCTCCTACTCATCAAATGTTCACAGAGGGAGCAAACACTCATACAGAATCGCTCATTATACAAAGTCCTCTTGGATTTCCTTGTGAAAACGGGGTCATGAAGACGCCGAAGCCTGCTGATGATGTCACCAGGTACTGCCATCTTGTGCCCGCCGCCATCTTGGAATATTTTCCCAGAGTTCGTTTTTGTGGATGCCTCAAAAGTCATGGCATTATTATGCTGGTCTTCTTGTGATGGTGCTTTTGTAAGGTGAGATTCAGATAATGG
The DNA here is from genome assembly GCA_949317995.1 of Acholoe squamosa. Classification (NCBI taxonomy): domain Eukaryota; kingdom Metazoa; phylum Annelida; class Polychaeta; order Phyllodocida; family Polynoidae; genus Acholoe; species Acholoe squamosa. The sequence goes on along the minus strand of OX439041.1, from coordinate 62,817,121 downwards.
TTTTCCAGCCACGAGATAGCAGGTAAGAAGACACTGAGAGATGATGATAAGCCTGAAAAATAAATACAATGAATTACTGCACAAGAAAGTGTTTATTCTATAATTTTGGTTCTATTTATAAATACACTGAGGACATAGAGAGCTGGAACAGCAGCTACAGCTACAACACAAACTACACATGAACAGATAACGGGAAGGTAACGAATGGCAAAAAGAAATCAAGTTCACACGCATGAAAGGTAGTAGCGAATCAGAAAGAATGTTTGGTGTATTTGACTTATCGTGCACACCCCCAGTCCCCACTCCAACAAAAACATGAAATACTTAAATAATATGTCACACAAAACCCATGAGATGTATTTTTGATGTCTGCAATAACGTATTATGTAGTATTGTAACTATATATATTAACTCCGACTGTTCACTGAGGATAGTGATATATCACAAACATCACAGTCTGTCATGTATTGAAGATATATACCAGTATATCTAAAGCAGTGACAACAGTGAGTAAGATAAAACCTGCACCTGCAAGATGCTGGTGCTATAAAATAATACATAATAATCAATGGATTAGAGTAGCTCACTGCATGGGGAATAGAAACAAGTCTGAATGCTTAAACCCGGGGACTAACACATACTGATGTATTGATTATTTTAGTTTTTTAATTCCATTTTTTGTCCTTTTATCTTCTATTTATCACGATAGATGCATTGTATTGGCGACAAGACTGCTAATAATAATAATATTATTTGATCCACTGACTGTGAAGGGTTGAAATGAATGACCTTATGCCAAGCATGGTTATAACTGTGGGAATAGTGATGGCCATAAAGCACTTTGTTGCTCTCGATTTGGTTGAACGACTTTGGCCCTCCTATACTTCACCATTGCAACTGATGTACCATAAAGCAATTTGCCAGAATTGGCTAGGGTCTCTGTAAAGTATTTAAAAGATCTCCATAACACGAGTGATAAACTTGCTATGTCTCCCTTTCTACCCTTTCAAATTGAACATTTCATGGTTTGACATAACATGTATTCAGTTTAGGTACTATTTTTGTTTTCATATGGATGCATTGATTGAAAAGGCGAAAAATACCTCATTCACAGAAGTGATCTCCGTAAAGCGCATGCATGAACACATGCACATAATATAGGACATAATAATGGCTTCACCCAATACAATGTAACATAATGATTATCTCTCTGCTATCATAAATAAATCCCATGGTGGGAACACCAGTTACTGATATGCTATCACTGAGATTTGGGTTTGGGTAAGGCCTAAATGTTTTAGGAAAAGAAAATTGAAGAATCTCAAACTCGAAATCTGCTCAAGTTCACTCCAACCACAGAAAACACTGCTTTCCTGCTGCGTCTAAACCAAGCACAGGCCTACAAAGCATACAGTAATTCATTACCTGATACACACATACTTAATTTGCTTCTTCCAAATACACACTTAGACAGAAGCGTAGTGTTTATTATTGTATTTTGCCAAGCAGGATATACAGAAAATGCTGAAACGCTACAGAAATATATGCCTAACACTATAATTGTTGTTCTCAAAAGCCCAAGGGAAATACAAAACCATATACAATTTGATTTGATTTCCACAATTTTATTCAGTGATGTATATTCAACAAATAGAAAGGACATTTACACAGCCCTTACCTAATTGCAAGCTTCTGACACTTTACGGAGATCACCATAAAGTAATATAGTTGGCACATATTGACAGTAACAGGCTTCCCTAGCCCACTTAAAAGGGTCTATTTCTCATCTTTCCTATCCCCTCAGGATGTGTGTGGTGCACATATGCGCGGGCACTGACACATTCCTCTGTGAAATTGTGTAATGTAGTTCTCGCCATGAATATGACCTTAGCTGTCGAAATGGCGTTAAACATCTATTACTCACTCACTCACTCATATTGACAGTAACCTTAACAGTACATCAAAAGACAATACTACAGCTACTGTTCTAAGCATATGGTGTTCCACATGGATCCGTGTTGGGTCCTGTCCTTTTTGCTATCTATATTAACTCGTTACCTAATGTAACCAATGGTGTATCAATAATAGCCTCATTCTCGTGAAAGAAAAACTAAATGGATTCAAAAGGAAAACCTTGTTTTTACCTTAAATGGTGTTGATATGGAAAGAGTATATATCTTCCAAAATTTAGGCCTCACTTTAAATCCAGGATTTAAATTTGTTGAACATAGAAAAACTGTTGTTAACAATATCAGACATAAAATCTTTCAATTAACCAGAGTTAGAGCATTTGAAGGTACACCAACAGCACTTGTTATCTATAAGACAATGATCCTTCCATTTTTTTATTATTTTGACTTTGTATGGGATAGGGATAAAAGGAGTGGAAATAGAGACCTGCAATATATTCAGAACAGGGCATTAAGATTGGTATATAGCGTTAAATTAGAGGAAACCCCACTATATACTACAACACAGATAGATGAGAAGGGCAGATACAAGGAACTCTGGAAACAGAGGGACATGCATCTGCTCTTCTATGCTTTTAATTTATCTAAAATTGAAAAAAAAAAATACACATGTTGGTAAACGCCTTATTGTCCCCCATTCCCTGAAACCCATCGTCCTCCGAAGTGCCTTTTACAGAGCAATAACATCCTGAAATAGGCTAAAATCTTCATACACCCTTATAGAAGACCTTGTTGCCTTTAAACTAGCAATTAAGGGCCATTTTCCACCACCCGATATGAGTGCTCTATCGGCCGATAGCTGCCCCACACAACCACCTCGGCTGACAGGGCTGCCATAGGGTTCAATGGTGGGGCATGGTATCTGTCGGCCGAAAATAGCATCTGCTATGGGTCTAGCGGCCGATAGAGGGGCCATATCGGGTGGTGGAAAATGGCCCTAAGAAGAACTAGGATGAATGTTTTGTGTAACGGTTATTCTTTATATAGGGTATTAACATGCCCCCCCCCCTCATCTCATTAGACCCCTCAAAAGACATATAATGTTGTAGAAAGGTTGTATTCACTACATTGTTATATTGTTACATAATATATCATGTCATACCACTATACATTTGTTAAGATCACAAAAAGGGGGCCCTAGTGGCAGTACTGCAATGCTCAAAAACTAGGTTTAATACTTATTCCTTTGTATTTGTATTATTAAACCCAATAAAATACTATAAAAAACAACCTTAATTGGGGCCAGGAGGACACATCCCAACAATATCAACACATTAGCCATCCCAACAATATCAACACATTAGCCATCCCAACAATATCAACATATTAGCCATCCCAACAATATCAACACATTAGCCATCCCAACAATATCAACACATTAGCCATCCCAACAATATCAACACATTAGCCATCACAACAATATCAACACATTAGCCATCACAACAATATCAACACATTAGCTTGAGTACACTGATACATATATACGTGCATATAAGGAGGGCACTTTGTTTAACAGATACGTGACTATCAAAGAGAATCGCAGCTTCTTAAAGGATGTGGAGGGAGACAATTATTAGAAAGGTTAAGATTTGCCTATAACGTCTAGCCTATCATTCTAGACATACACGTTGCCGTTCATGCCTGATCTTACGTCTCCATGAGAAATAATAAGTACCACATTTTGTGAGAATTGCTGTGATTCTCTGCGATAATCACATAATGGAGTCCCCACTTATAGGACTCAGTATGAAGGTCTAGTAGCCGCCATCTTGAATTTCGCTGGTTGAGGTAAAATCCACTGATAAGACATACCATGATGGGTACCTTGTTTGTCTCTGATTAACACCCACTTCTAGGCACATTCTGGTCCCATCTAATCAGTTCTTATCAGTGTGTGTCGCCAGAACAAGCTCCAGACCAGCTAGTGGCCAATATAAGCTGCAAGCGGGACTGGAGCTAGCTGGTTCTGGTGACGTGCACTGATAACTGACAAGATGGGAATCAGCACGTCCCTGCGTGTTCTCCAGGGTCAAGGTGCCATCATGATATGCCTTATCAATATGTTTTGCCACTTTGGCAGACCCAGCAAAAATCAAAATGGTGGATCCACTGGGTATGGGTTTAAAGTCCTATAGAAAACCAGTCTATGGGGACTTTTAGGTCTGATTTAAGGCCAAGGCCCTTTTGGGGCCCTCAAAAGCCCCTATCCCTCAAATAATATATACTTTGGAGGTTATGGAACACCTCATATCGCTATGTGTAAAAAGGTCCACATGACTCAGAGCAGCCTCTATAAGTGGCTGTCTGAGGACAATTAGCCAGTATTGAGACGATACTTAGTCAAGAGTTATTTGTGACAAGTGTGTTTTATGCTATGACCCAAAAAAATATAGTTTTAGTAAGGAGCCATATTCAGAGTAGGACCTATATCACTGCATTATATACCCGCATTAGTAATAAATGATATAAGTAGGCCTAATGTTGATTATTTGATAAGTCTAAGAAATTAGTTTAGATATAAGTGTATACATGCTTTGAAACAGGGGTCTTTGTGAGATAGTGACATATTGAAACTTAAGGGCCTGGTATGTCCATCTCTCACAAAGGGTTCTTAACTCACAAAATTTGGTGAAATAGGGAATGTTTGGCTATGGTTCCCAAAGAATTCGAGACATAGGGAATTTTGTTAGTTAGGGATTTCAGGTGAGGCTTATATCTCAAAATCCCCATGTAGGAAGGACTTAATGATAGTTAGGGCCCGTAACATTACCCCCATTTTCCCCATCCTAGTACCACATTGGTCAAATCTGATGGGTAGATTTGAGAGCCCCCTTTTCAAACTCCTCGGTATATAGGCGGTATGTTGGGTACCCAAATTGATGAGTTTATCGATTTTTTTTTTTTTTTTTAATTTTGAAAACCACTGTTTTCCCATTTCGGCATCCAGATAGCCCTCTCAACTCTTTAAGCTGAGATTCCACTATGTGATTATTGCAGAGAGTAGCAGCTATTCTCAAGGAGTGTGATACAAACACACTTTTAAACTTCAATTCTCTTTGTTGTGAATTCTGGGTAAAAGTCGAATGTTTATTGAGATGTTTGTTTATATAGCTAGGGATCTGCTAAAGTGCACTGACCAATGATAATAAAACAAAACGTATGTTTAGGCCAAATTCCACAATGCGAAAATGGTCAAAAAAATCCTTGTGATTTAGGAACTGTGGTAGCTTAGCCGATATTGGGGTGGTAATATCGTCTAAGAAAGGCCTATAAGGGCTAAGAATCCTTGCCAAAGTGCTGTTATTTGGGGAGTAAAGTACATCAAATGTTTTTGATATTTTCTTCACAAACGGCTGGAAATCTCTGTGGTAGACTCAAAATCCCTGTGATTTAGAGGAAAACAAGAGTTTCTAGAAAATCACAAGAGGTGTGTCTTTGAAAAATCATGAGCCAAGTTCCACATAATACAGTTATAAGAGGGTTCTGCTTGTGATTTATGCGAGCTACATTTGTTTTGCCCAGTTTATTTATAGATATCATATGAGTACAACCATAGCCATAGCCACAGGTCTGGACAATTACCAAGAAGTTACCTTTGATACTGTATAGAAACAACTGTGATTTTGATATCAAATATTCTATCTCTGTGAATCAAAATAGCAATTCATCTGTACAGTAATCAAAATCACAGAGATTGCCCTCCTAAAATCAGCTATAGTGGGATTTGGAGTAGGAAGACGTGGGGTGAGAACCCTTGGGATTTAGGAAATTGGCAAGAGTTCAAGGTTGCGATATCCAGAATCACAGACCTTTTAGACCCATTTTTCACGTAGTGGGATTTGGCCTTTTATGAACATGTGTGTTTACATATTTCATTTGAGATCATGAACAGTTGAAAAGTAAATTGTCTCTGATCTAGAAATCAAACCTGTTAGATATTTTGAAAGCGTCTTCGCAATACCAAGGGCTGTCTACAATGAATAGAAATGAATTTTCATTGAACCTTATTTTCAAACAAAAACAAACTATTAAGAAAAATTTGTAATTTGGTCAATGTTATAAATGTCAAAAATATCTTGGTGTTCTTTATTGACAACCAGAGATATATTCATAAACGGTGGCATTCTGTTAACAAATATATTTGCACTCGAGCTAATGACCAATGAAACCTAAAGTTTACAGTCTAAGAATGGCAATATCCTATATATGAGTAGGCTTATATGTTTAACCATTGTCAGAGCAACCTTTTGTGAGAACGTGCCACAAAATCGCGTAGTGGAGCCTCACCTTCTGATTTTCAAACTACTACAGGACTGACACCACATGCACCTCATTAACATCCTTCCATCCCTGTCGAATTTTATCTCACTTTTTCGTATCTTTCTATTGGTAACAATAAAGGGCTATGCCGCAGTTGGTAAATACAATATAGCTCTTGGTTTTCTTCCTGTGGTGACAAACCAGATACATTATCAGGACCTATTATCAGTCTTTCTTACATTCGTAAAGAGCTATACAGCTGATAATGGGCCTCTTTCATCTACATATAGTATACTTGTGAGACACTACTGGGGTGTGCCAAGTGAAGACGTAGTGACCCATCAGTGATTATAGATGTCCTGATCTCTTGATCTATTACACGTAATGGGTCTATCTTTAAGATAACCTGGTCCCACTATCAGCTTGAGAATTTCTCCTTCCCCTGGAGGCTATTTTGAAATAATCAAGTACTGCTTTGAAATATCCTGCTGACAGATTCAGGGTCTGAAGGGAGAGCTGTAGGACTGGGAGCTAAGAACTATAGTTCGCAATTAACTATCTAACTACAATGTGTATTCAATATTTAGCATTTTAGAATATGTCGTTTTAATACTCCATTCTTAAATACATTTCCCTGTTTAAATCAGGACATAAACCACAATTGGACAATTAGTGGTTGTTTAACACGGGCACCTCCCACTGAACAAGATCTCGAGAATTACTCAGGAATTTCCCGAGTCTTGACTTGTGAATACGACAAGAATAGAGGACATGATTTTCCCCGGAAATTTGGACACGCCATAACATCTTACACTCGAGAAAATTCTTGGGGATCTCGGGAATTTCTTGGGAAAGACTCGAAATATTCCCAGGAAAGACTTGGGACATTCCAGGGAACTGGACATGTTTTTTTAATCGAGTATAAGATGTGAGCCAGCAAGCTAAAAGGACCGTCCAAGGGGGATTAGTACCAATTCTAGCCACCAGAAGGACACCACTAAGGCTTAAAAAGGGGAAACTAGACTGGAAATTGTATTATACTAGTTTTTCATGAGGATTTCAACAGTCATACAGAGAAATTTCCATTTTTGGTCCAAACCTTCCAAATTTGGAATGCAAATAGAACGTTTTTATGGCATTTCAGGGCATAAATCATTGTATTTGTTGATATGTGTTGCCATGGAAACAAGATTTTCACTCAAAATAGAGGAATAAAAAAAAACCATTGAAAGCCCCACTCACAGAGAGGAATATACTCAAAAAATGGTAAAAAATCCTATTTTAGGTCAAATTCTATAAGAAAATGATTTTAAAGAATATGATAATTTTCCTTATTTCCATAATTATGCCTACTTATACTTATCTCAAGATATCTCGGAAAATATGCAAGTTAGAGCTTATTTGGTATATCGATTTGTTAATGACCACCGAAATTCATAGAGCCATAACTCAAAAACTAGCAGAGATATGTTCTAATGTAATACATCATTGAAAAGCTCATGACTTGAATTTAGAAATTGACTTTTCCCCTTGGGGGACCATTTTCCCTTGGCTGGACACAGATGTTCTGGCATGTCCAAATTTTCGGGGAAAATCACGTTCTCCTTGCCCAAGTTGTGAACGTTCCCAACTCGAGTCCTGTTCAGTGGGCCTATAATCAGGGCATGATTTGAAAATATGCAAAGGTAAAGTAGCTTTAGCTAGAACTCTTTTAGCGTAAACTTGACTGACGTGGTTTGAGCGATCTCGATTCAGCTTTGCAAATGGAAGTGCAGATTTCTCATGCTTATGGTGGCCACTATCTACCGATACTCTCAGGGTGCAGCTTATACGATGGGTTTTAGTTATATAGAATTTAGACAGGAATAGCAACCACTTTAGGCCCCTGGTGCTGCTACTAGTACTTTCCTAAAGTCAGGGTGCGGCTTATATGTGGGTGCGGCTTGTACGAGGGGTTTTCCGGTATTGTAATAACCAATGGCATCAGGGGGATATGTAACCCACACACTAAAATGATCCTTATCCCGCCCTAGAAGTGATTCTACCTGAGGATACTATGCGCCCGATTTCCATGTACGTTTTATAGGTTAGCTCCAAGTCTTGCAGCTAAAATTATTGTAACGTGTTCCATAAAATCAGAAAGGCACCGGGATAATTTCTGATCAGAAACCGGGAATATGAATATAGTATTATGCTTGGATGGCAACCAGTTTGTATTGGAGTCAGATACCCTAATATTTTGTCTGGACAAACAGTAAATTCAAATTTCACACAACCAAACAAGGATACCCTATCTATATTATAATTTTGAAACTATCTGTCTGCCTGTCTGTCTTTCTCTCCCTGCTTCTGTCTCTGACGCTGACTGGCTGTCTCTGTCTCTGTCCTTCTGTCTCGCTGTGTCTCTGTCTGTCTGTCTCTGTCTGTCTGTCTGTCTCTCTCCCTCTCTCTCTCTCTCTCTCGCTCGCTCTCTCTCTCTCTCTCTCTCTCTTTCTGTCTCTCTGGCTCTCTGTCTCTCCCTCCCGGCTATCTAGCCATCCTGCATTCACCGTTATACGTCTCTCAGTGAAGTGTAGGAGTGTAACGTAAGGATACAATCATCGCACTTGTGTAGGTGAAGTGAAGGAATAAAGCTATATTTACCTCATGGTGGTGGTTGCACTGAAATCCTAAATGGTCTCCTATGGAAAGTCAGATCCACTGAGAGGACGCCATGGTCAAAATAAATTCAAATAAGTTAATCATCTCTATGTATACATCACATGGGATCCCTATAAAAAAGACACAGGTATCCCAAGGGGGCATAGTCCGGGAGAGACATGGGATGGGCATGATTATTAATTATTGTGACCAGAATAGTGATGGTTATCAGGAACTTTGATCTGATGTAAAGGACGTTGTGAGGTCATGAGGTAGGTTTCCAGCACTGTACGTGACTGTGATCATGTTGTGTTCATTTACGATAACCTCGACAGTAGCTGCTAGCTGCTAGAGTGCCAGCTCAATAAATACAAACGAGTTGAGTGACCGTTCAGACACATTGTTTCTAGGCAGCAACCATGTAGATGCTGATTATGGATTTAAATGATTAGACATGGGTGCGTCAGGCATCTTCTTTGTGTGTCCACAATGACAGTGCACCTTTGAGATAATTTGATTGGGTTTACCCCCCCCCCCCCTCTGTATTGAATGCTATTCAAACAGGATTGAAGTACAACTTTGAAAAACTGCAGTACCATTATACATGCATTCACATTAGCTTGAATTGGTTAGTCAACGGTGGTGCAAAGGGATTGATCCTTTCGTTGAGTGTATACACGCATAATTTAGATTGTCTATTCACCTGAATAAGATTATAATCATTTTATATACCAAGAAATAGTAGCTAAAGTAGGATTTTACCATTTTGATCTGCAGTGGGAACTGTCGAACGACTGTCGAACGTAAACCTCTAGATTAGTCACTCTCTATAGGCCTTATTCCACTTCAATCAAGCTTGAAATAAAATCAGAAAAAAAAGTTGACCAAAAAAAAGTCAATTTTGACTGACTTCGTCTGACTTTCTGCGACTGAAAAAGTGAAATCCTAACATTTTAAGCCAACTGTCTCCCACTATCCCAGACTTCTTCTTTTCCTATCATTCCATTTGGACTTTTTTCTGTCAAAATCCCCTGACAAAAAAGACTTTCCTCAATTTGTTTAGGAGACTGACAGTCAGCAGAATCAGTTTTCCAGTCAAAGTTTTCTTCCCTTTTCCAGTGAGTTTTTGACTTTTCTCCAAATTCTGATTATGTTTTTGATATTTCAAAAGTCAGCTTTGTCAGTCAGATTTTGCCAGTTGACTGACTTTGACTTTTTCAGATAAGTCAGAATTTTCTCCACTAAACCATTGACTGACAGCCAGTGGAATCAGGTCTACTGACTTCAAGTCGGAGATGGACCGAAAGTGTGAGAACTAACTGTAAATGTCTGAGAACTGACTAGAAAGTATGAAAACTGACTGAAAAATTCTCGACTCTAAAAGTCAACTTCACAATAGAATCCGGTGCAACTTATTTAGCTAGACTTGACTTTGACTTTTACTGACTTAAATGTAATAAGGTCTCATGCAAAGCTAAGATACAGGCATTATCTGTGATGTCATATTCAAGTGTATCATATTTTGTCCCTAACCTTGCAAGGCTTAAATTTGAAACAATAACTTCATAAATCTAAAGGAGTCAACGTCCCATGTAGAAAATAAATCGTACCTACCTTATGTATCTTGGTACCCAGTAATAGTTGTGTGCCTCCTTCTTACGTGAATGAGTTACAACACCTGTATATTGTTGATGGTCAGAATACACTATGTCTGAGCTACCCTTCCAAATCACTCCATAGCTAATCAACCCTGAGCTGCTCTCCATATGGTTAAGCTATACTAATTCTTCTTGACCATTGTTGAACACATTCTGCGCTCTATCCTCTTACCTAAGTAGTAGAGGATTTTTTCTATTTTTACTTGTCAATTTTCATAATGGCGCTATACCTGGTATCAAGGCCAAGCAATAGGGCGTCTTACTTTCAGGTTTATGCAAGAGGGGCAAGTAGATTTGTGCCAATTTTTACGAATTTCTTGATTGTATTATTTAGACCTCAACAAAAAATAATGATTTAATTATGATTTTTGTTCCCGTTTAAATTGATATCAGCACAATGGAAATGTTACCCGGCTGTCTATAGTGTCTGTCCAATTTTTCGGACAATATCATTTAATATCGGATCAAATAAAGCCATTTTTCATCTGGAAAAATGGGAGAGAAAAGAAGAGGCCACCTGAAAATTCGACTAGAAGATATCAGAACTTGGAAAACTATGATTTGTACACAGGTGTCCGCAATTCATAATCACAATATTTAAACTTATATAGTTGATGATTGGTATTTCTCAATTCACTAAACAAAGAACCAACTAAGAATCGGATCCTTGAGAAGCGATCCTTGGGAAATATACAAAATTTATGTCCATAAAAAGAAATGGGGTCTTTTACTTTAAACGAGTGACCATAAAACTAACCTTGTCCTTCCATTGGCCGCCAGGACCATGCAGGTGGAAGAGTAGGTGTGAAGGAATCATTTTACTTCTTAAGGGCCATTTTCCACCAAACGATATCTCGACCGACTGGACTGCAATAGGATTCAATGGAGGAGCACGGGCTCTGTCGCCTGAGAGTAGCGTCCACTGTGGTTTTATCGGCCGAATGAGGGGCCCTGTCGGGTGGTGGAAAATGGGCCTTAGGGCTTATCTCACTATTCATTTTGGGGAAATGTACAAAAATAAGCACATTTGGTTCCTAGAGGCGTATTGCATAGGCTCAATATTCCTGTTTCATCTAAGAAAGCAAGGCGGAAAATAGAATTTTCTGAATACAAATGCAGAGCTCGTCTTCTTTTTTTTCTCGACATCACTCATGTAAATCAAGAATTCGAATTTTCTCCCATACGCCTCTATTGTTAACTTGGCTCTGTTCTCGTCAGGCTGCTTTCGTTATGGAAGTTTACTTGTGCCCATCCTAAATCTCAACAGTTTTCTCTCCAACATTTTCTGTACAACTTTGTGTTCTCAATCATGCAAAAAAAAATCTACATTTTCTTATTGTGGTCAGAATCGTGCACTATCATGACACATTATAGATAATCTATATGCTCATACATAATTTATCCCATGACATTACACCTGTTATATCCAGGTATTGGTAGGAAGAAAGGGCCGCAATGATTTTGCCCCAAGGTCGGGGGGTATACCTTTTCATCATGGCTATTCTGGGATAGGGATATTTGCTGGCACCCCTTTTGGTTTCCTAGAGCAGTGAAAGTCGTGCATAGCATGTGTGGTTTGCAACTCTCTTTTTAGCATGGGCATTTAGCCTACACATAACATGGTATTTGATTATGTTGCATGTTGATAAATGTTTTGGCTTTTGTTATGTTTTCCCTCTTCTCTCTATCGTAACCTATATGGTTACTAAATCAACTCAAATACATGTATACATGTCTTTACATGCATTTCGAGTAAGGTATATACGTCCTATGTGTAGTGCGCATATAAATCTACTTCAAATATAGATCACAGTAAAATTTAAAAACATATAACTTTACATATACTCTCATGGCCGATCCTTGAGAAATATACTAATGTCCATAAAAAGAATAAACCCTGGGTGTGGCTTAGATATTTGCCTAGCAAACACTGGCAGTGTTTCTAGGCCATATTTGTTCAGAGTAAGAAGAAGATGTTTTGGTGCCTGTCCTTCCTCCCAACCTCTCTATAATGTACACATCACATGTCCCTTTGGCACAATTCTACCTGAGATCCACACCAACAACAAGCCATACACCATCCTGGAAGCTTCCAATGCGCAATTGCTCTGCCTGCCACTGCAAATGGTCTGGGGATTTGTCAGCTGATAAGCCGAGATAAGGTATCTAATGCCTATTGACATTGAGGGGAATGCATTGGTGAACCTGCAGAGGCAGTTCTGCAGTTGTTGCTCTTAGATTGTTCCTGTTTTCACCTGAACAGGTAAGTCATGAAGTGTGTATATAGGGCTACCATATTGTGGGTCAGATTGGGAGGGATGTTTGAGTATGTAAAATCCTCAAGGGTTCATAAGGTTCCTACTTGTCATGCTTTCCCACAAGTAATATGAGTGTCAGCTAGTAATAATCTTTTCTGATACACCTTTTTTGAACCTTTGGAATTAGTATCACACATGGAAAATCCTTGGTTAGGATTATGACTTTGTGTATTCATTGGGTAATTCGATTCATAATACGATGAGCAAATAGACAACATAGTGACTGCATAACGTGAAAATTGCTATCTAAAGACATTTTTGATCTAATGAGCCTAAAAAATGGACTAGGTTCTACCTCTCAAGAATACAGAGCACTCGCCTTCCATAAATATTCATCCATTATGTGCACAGTGACTTTATATAAGGAGTTGTGTATACCACAATATGTCTACTTGTAAGTGTACTGCGCAAATTTGACTAATATGTATCAGAAACTAAGGCTATTGCCCATTGCTGACAATCAACATGTCATCATTCTTGAGGTTGCTAGTTGTAACACATATTGGCATTATCTATATCGTGCTGACTTAGCATTAAATTTTGATTAATAGCATTAGGTGCATTTAAGGTAATTGTGCATGATACCTAACTATGGCCTGAGTGGATTATGTTATTTTTTTTTTGATTTCTTTCTAAGCATTGTATTGTGATTATTATGTTTACAATTAGGCCTACACTAAAGCTTGGTTGTCGTACACCCCTCAGAACCAACAAGATGACTTTTCTGTAATTAATTCTTATTTCTAAGCAAGTGGAATATTTATAGAATCGATAGGTTATACTTTCATTCTCACCAGGTTTATAACACGTAGTATCTTCTTCTACTGAAGTAAAATGCTTTCGCAATAACAATGTAAATGTTCCCTAAAGTTTATTCACCCAGTGATAGGTCAATGATGGTGGAAAAGAAACCCACCACTTACATGTGGGCAGCTGCTCAACTTCTCCTGCTCCTGGTAACACAAGTAAGCATTATACTACAAAGGCAAAGGTTCAAAAGAATTGTTATCCCACGAGGCAGGGCTGAGTGAGATGACAAATTTGAACCATTGCATGACAAATTCGAACCATCTCATGCTATTTTCATGATATATGTTCAAAATTCCATTTGTTTGGTATAAAATAATGAATGGTTTAAAGATAGTTATCAGGCCATTTCGGGTGCTGCAACAGGCCATGAAACACAAATTAGGATTATTGCATGAGGGTGTGCAATACAGGGCTCCATGGTTAAACCTATGGGGCTGCTGTATTCAACTTGAGATAAAGTGTCTGTCCCTTTTCTGAACTTTGACAATTATGATACAAATTTAACTACAGAAGCCCACACTCTAACACGTTTACTCTAAAATACAATTAAATTATAAATCTTCTGATACTGGTTGTTTCTACGTATGGGCATGCTGATGATTGGTGTGTAGGTCTAACATGGATGCTACGAATTCCGTAGAAAATGGAGCTTTTCCATGCAAATATACCCTTTCTTAATGCAAGGGTCTACAAATATGAAAATCATAATTTATGCTTATACTTTTCTATGGGCAGTTACAGCACGAGTGTATATTATCTTCCATCATAATATAATCAATTGTTTCTTAGAATATTTTTGAAATCATGATTTACTCCTATGATTTCATTTCTGATTTGCCTGAAGCTACCATTGGCAGTTGATGGGACAGCAAAGCTACATATAACGTTCATCAACTACCGCAATCTTGGAGGGTATGACAGCCACAACTACCCCTGTGACCCCTTAGTAAATAGGGCATGTGACAATGTTTTTGATATCTGCGTAGATAAGAGAAATGGGTAAGTGCATGTAAAGAATACTATTTTCCATTATTATTCATTTTCTTCCTGCACTATGTCTGATATTAAAAAAAAAAAATATTTTGTACAGGGAGTGGGTAGAAATCGCCTGAGTTATATCAGTATTTAAAACTTTTTTTTAAAGAAAGCTCTAGTTAATGTTTCCACGCACTGTATTAATATTTGTGTTACTATGTTCTAGAGCAGACTTTACAATAACTGTGCCTTTCCCACTATACATTGATACTGTGTACCTGCATGATGTGTCCTTGGTCAGTCCCTAAGCAGACTGCCCACTTGGCCAAGAAACGGTTACGTTAAAAACGCCACAACAAATTTGACATTGAAAGCATTATTCAACGGTGTTCTAATGTATGTAATCGTTTCCTTACCAAGGGCAAGGACTTCTACACTACATTGTGCTGTGTTCTTGGTGTGTTCTCAGTCAGACTCCATAACAGACTGTGCCTTCTACACTACATTGTGCTTTGTTCTTGGTCAGTTTTAGGTCAGACTCCATAACAGACTGTGCCTTCTACAATACATTGTGCTGTGTTCTTGGTCAGTTTTAGGTCAGACTCCATAACAGACTGTGCCTTCTACACTACATTGTGCTGTGTTCTTGGTCTGTTTTATATCAGACTCCATAACAGACTGTGCCTTCTACAATACATTGTGCTGTGTTCTTGGTCTGTTTTATGTCAGACTCCATAACAGACTATGCCTTCTACAACACTACATTGTACTGTGTTCTTGGTCTGTTTTATGTCAGACTGCATAACAGACTGTGCCTTCTACACTACATTGTGCTTTGTTCTTGGTCAGTTTTAGGTCAGACTCCATAACAGACTGTGCCTTCTACAACACTACATTTTGCTGTGTTCTTGGTCTGTTTTAAGTCAGACTCTATAACAAACTGCGCCTTCTACAATACATTGTGCTGTGTTCTTGGTCATTTTGAAGTCAGAGTCTATAACAGACTGTGCCTTCTACACTACATTGTACTGTGTTCTCGGTCTGTTTTAGGTCAGACTCTATAACAGACTGTGCCTTCTACAAAGGCAGGACTGGAGAGTACACCAACAATGATGACATCACATTTGACTACAACATGATGGGTCTGGCTAACCCTGTCACTGTCCCACTGGATATCTGGCAGGTATGCGGATGTTTTAATCATATTATAATAGTGCCTATTCATAATACCAAATGCATGTTAATAAGAAGATAGTGAGGGGAACATCAGGATACATGGATGAGAGGACAGTTATGAAATCAAAGCAATGAGACGGACTGGCCACATCAATAAGATTCTGGCCAGCTAGGTCTTACGGAGACTTGAACCCTGGACTTATTATCAAGAGGCAGGTCATGTACACATGAGCCAGGGAAAGTGCTCCGTGGTCAGTCCAAAAGAGTATATTTTTATCGCACATGGTTAAACTGTAAACATTAATTTTTCTATTCTCTTATTCAAACAACAAAGATATAACAGAGATAACAAAACCTAGTCAAGAGCTACACACAATAACAAGGATAGCACAACCGACATTATGATCTCGTCAGTTCTGCACACTCTTTCATCCAATCACCCTCATTACTCTAACATAACAGGGAGTGAAGCTGAAGGTCGCCGTGACAGATGATGACTCAAGTCACCTTATCTTTAATGGACATGACCCTGTGGATAGTCTACATTCTGTCTATTATTGTAAACGCCCTGGAGTGAATGGGACCTTTAACAGGGGAGCTACAAAAGTCATTCAGGGTAGACTGCCACGCATTAGGCCAACCAGGTAAAGAAAATTGAGCTCACATGGAGTTATTACCTTCTGGAGGCAGACCCTTGTTACATTTCTTTGATCATTTTGATGACTTTAGATTTGTGGTGACCTTAAGCAAAGGAATCAATTATAACAGGCTGATTCCAATAGATGAATCATTTAATGAGAACCAATGGCAAAGTAAGTTTGGGTTCATTATCTCCTGCTATAATTTCTATTTTCAGTTTGACAGTAAAGTTTGAGGTGATGTGTGATGTTATGTACTATGGGTCTGACTGCACCAAACTATGTATACCTAAGGATGATGATGTCCATGGTCACTTTATGTGTGACTCCAAGGGTGACAAGGAATGCCTCATTGGTAGGTGTAGTAATTAATCTATAATACATTTTATGAAATGAACCCTTTTCTGCATCTATAGCCTTGTATGCAGATAGATGTGGGTCTATGAAACCCTATTCAGGATAATGGAATAAAATAATATTTGCTCAAAATATAAGCTGCACTTTCCACCAAAAGTATGTGCATGTGCTCGGATTTCTGATTTGATATTAGAGCTTTTGCAGCAGCCTTATGACTCAAGGAATTTTTCTTTGATTATTATCCTTTTAGATCTTTATAAATCTCATTCTCAATTCGTTATTTCTCCCCAGTGACCTAGAGATATGTGTGAGAGGTGGCCGTGTGATAGCCTATCAAGAATTGGACAGTCCTACACATATATAAGGACTCCCCCGTGCCTATAACCCAAGCACCTACGCAAATTATTTATTAATTGAGTCCATTATAAAAGATTTTATTTTCCAGGACTTGATATCAGAAAGGCCCATCAACATCAACATCATCCAACATCCAAATCATTACCATATGATTTATATTTTCTAGGCTGGGATGGACTCTCTTCAAATTGCACTATCCCCGCAGATTGCCGTGCTTATCCGTGCCTGGGTGGTGGTAGTTGTTCAGTGACGAGTGTTGGGAATTTTCTATGTAATTGTAGACCTGGTTTTACTGGTAGGTCTGAGGTTTTACTGGTAGTTTAAGGATTATAATGATCTAACCAAGCTATGACTATGTTCACCAATTCAGTTGGTTAAGGATTCTTTCCCCTATTTTGATCATGAAGGATATTGAGTTTTAGAAAACCGCATGCTATATTGATAAGTGACTATTTTCTTAATTATGTTTATTGGACTATGGGATGTTATGTTGCCTCTGGATTGATTTGTATCAAAGTATGATGCAATGCTTATCTATATATGACGAGCATTGCAAAAATGGGAATGGAATTTATATCATCAAAACCCTCTCATCTTCATCTATAGGTTTAAGGTGCCAGATTACCATTAATGATTGTAAGAGCATACCATGCCTAAATAATGGTACTTGTAGCAGTAATGGAACATGCATCTGTCCAGGCTCCCATAATGGACCTAGGTAAGATCTGATACAATCTACTTACTACATTAGTATCTATACTAGATTTTTGCCTGTTACTACAGTATGGTATTGTATTATATTATTCTTGAAAGCTGTCTTGACAGTTTGTAAGTTTGTCATCAAAGTGGGATTACCACTCCCTCTTTTGGGATCAAAGATGATATACTCTTTGTATACAATACAAAGAGAGTTCATGAACCCCGTAGAGTTGGCATGATGTATGAGTGCAACCCTGGCGAACAACTCATCATGGCTGCTGTATTGTATACTGCCGATCAAATTATTAAAGCATTATGCGGCACTGAAAGGGTTTTAAAGGCTACTCATCCAAATTGCAGGTGTGATACAAGACGACCCACCATTGGCTGTGTGACCTGTGATAACGGGGGTACCTGTGAGGCAGACAGGTGTATCTGTCTTCCAGGTACCTGGGGCCCCACCTGCCAATACACCAACACCTCCACCCAATGCCATAACAGTGGGAGGTACATGGGGGGTAGGTGCTTCTGTCCCAGGGGGGTCTCGGGCAGGTACTGCCAGGTGAAAGCCTGTGACCACATCAGCTGTCAAAATGGAGGAGGCTGCATGGATGGATGGTGCCATTGTCCTCCAGGGTTTGGAGGCAGGATGTGTGAGATCCCAATGGGCAGTGTAGACCCTGGGAGCTATAGAAGAGCTGGAGGAAGCACCCCAGTTGTAAGGGTTTTCCACAGGCACACTACCAAACCTGCAAATCCACCCAGGGGTCGTAACACTGCTGACCCTACTACACCTGCAGTTTTCTATACTAGACCACCCCCCAAGTACGGGCGCTACACCACCTTAGACCCAATTTTTGCCACACCGCACTGCCCCCTATGTGACAACCACAGGAAGCGCTGCCAAAATGGCGGCCGGTGTGCTTCCGGTGGGTACTGCCGGTGCACCCTGGGTAACCTCGGAGACCGATGTGAAGTTAAGCTGTGTGACTTCATACACTGTTATCATGGAGGGAGCTGTTTGGGTGGGAGGTGTGTTTGTCAGCAGGGTTATACTGGAGTGTACTGTCAGGACCGTGCTGATACTAAATGTGATTTGTATTACTATGGAGAGAAGTGTGATGTGTATTGTAAACCACGGGATGACCAGCAGGGCCATTATCGCTGTGACTCAGGTGGCAGAAAGATGTGCCTGACAGGTGAGTCACTCATTTGGTGATCCATTTATGAGTTGCTCATACATGTGATCTTGAACCCAGTCTCAAATTGCTTACATGTGTTATGCTAAATGTCAGTTTAAATCCTAGACCCTTAGCTCGCTATGGAAGGCTCTAGGCCTTTAGCATATAAGATTGGCCTTTCTCTCTAACCTTATGTTAAACTAAGGGGATACGGTCTGTGTCTTATAATTTGTTACTGTAACCAGGCAGGGGGGGGGGTGGGCAATGCATGCTCCTCTGTTCCAAGCTTGGGCAGTAGAATAGAACACCACCGCATAATCAGATAATACGGATACCTGGGTTTAAAAATTAGCCTGAGTATAACTCCACTTTTGTAAGTAGCACAAAAAAGTACAAATGACACTCCGCCTGTATGTTTATTATCTATCAGTGAAGCAGGCAATGAGTCCATAAAGAAGGAGCAGTTTATTCTCAATAACTAAAGTAACAGTCACCATGACCTGAGGACAATCCCACTTTTGTGAGTAGCAAAAATAGCTCAAAGAGAGTCGGTAGATTCCATCACAGTGGTGGGTCTAGACGGAGACCGCGGGGTGCGCGTCCCCTCCCTTTTGCCCTTAGGCAATAGTTAATCGTCCCCTTACCTAAAATTAACTAAAACAGAGGCTAAAAAAAGGTCACGCCCGCTGCTTTTCATAACTCCAGATCCGCCACTCGATTCTATGCTTGTGTAAATCTTTTGCGTGATGATTTTGAGTCTAATTTCAATATAATAAATGTTGCCCCCCCAAAAAAAAAAAAAATAATAATAATAATAATAATAAAAGATAAATAAATAAAAAAAAATTAAAAATAAATAGATGAATGAAACAAAGGGAGATGAGTAATCAACCTACAAAGAAAATACCATTACTCCATGTGATCTTTGTATTTAATTGCTGCACCAGGTTGGGAGGATGTGAACACTGACTGTACAATAGTGGGAGACGACTGCCAAGGACACAAGTGTCAGAATGGAGGTATCTGTCAGGACGAAGACAACTCCTACAGTTGCACCTGTCTACCTGGATACATAGGTAGGAGCCTTATCTTATCTCATCTAAGATCCTTTAACGACCACACGATGCCTCCAGGCCCATGTCCTTTTTCGCCATGATGCACCAATAAAGTGCTGCATTGCTACATACCTACACTGTATTGGTGCATCATGTAGCCTTTCAAGAGTCTAGGAAACTAGAAAGTGCAGGGTTTGTTTAATAGATGTAGTAGATTGCACCATTCTTAAGTATTCAAGCAAAGGGATTCTATATCACCTATTTATCATCACCTGTGAATATTCATCATGCCCTGTGAATACTTTAAGCATTCTACCATCCTCTATCAGTTGTCTATTCATAGGCAAACAATTTTTGGCCTCCATAATCCAAACTAATGCTAATGCTGGGTCATGAGCCAATATGTTATGTATATACTCATGGTAAAACTGCCACCCTTGATGCATATATCATCCATCACCTAGGAGTCAACCATTTACTACATAAGGTAGTCCTGCCTGTCAGCTGAGACACTGACTGTGCTGCACCGTGTCTGTACTTGTGTTGTATCCTTCCTTGGTGTGTTACTAGTGATGTTTGTAAATAATTGTTGTAGTGATACAGTTGTTATGTCTAACTGACTATGCATTTGATACAAAATTGATTCTGATATTACATACTGTCTATATGTTGCACAACTATTGCCCTCTGCGATACAGTGTATTTTTGCTCTTGATTTATATTGTAACGTAATGTCACTTGGTGCAGTTACAATAAACAATTTAAAAATAACAGAGGCTCTCTGCATAGGAGTATTTTCTTGGGTTTCTTATCATTTTTGTTTCTTTCCGCTCTAGGAACCTACTGTGAGATAGAGGTAGATGAATGTGTGAGTAACCCATGCCATAACGGTGGGACCTGTAAGAATCTGGTCAACAGGTTTGAGTGTGAATGTCCACCAGACTACCCACGCCATCTGTCGGAATCCTGCAAAAAACATGTTTGTAACCATGGAAACCCATGTCAACATGGAGGCACCTGTCACGGATCAGGGCAATGCAGCTGTTCTCAAATGTATACAGGAGCCAAGTTAGTATTCACCCATAGTTATATTCATGTCACAATTAAATTGGACTGGTATTAATGCAGAATAATTCAAAATTCATGCATATCAACATACTTTTGTGTAACAACCTTTAGCTCCAGGGATGTGGCCCTCATATAACAGATTGTCCATCAATGACTGCATTATAGCCATATTCAAACTGTATCCAGATTATTGCCCTCTATACATGTACAATATGCTGTTAACAGTCTTGAATGGGTGACTATTTTGGAGGATCTATCTTTAGCTGTAGACATACATGTACTTATATCTGGGCCAACCTGGTTTTCTGTAGGCATGCATAAGCAGATAAGGTAGATTCACTCCATGTACAGGTAGTGCCAAAAAGTTGAAAACAATGTTGGGGACTGATATCTGGTTGAGGGGATTATATCAGAACCCAACTGATGTCCATGGCCATTGGTTGATGTGGACATCTCAGGTTAGGCCCAGTCTGTGTGGACTCCGCAGGGTGAAGCCATCCAAATTGCCCCCGCCCCCTCCATATAAAGAGGGGTCTATGACCACTATTTAATCTCATTTTCTACTGAATTACATTTCATTTTTAATATCTCGGAACCCGATCCTTTCTTATCATGTTAGGTGCGAAGTCATCTTATGTGAAATTCTCCCCTGCCATAACGGCGGAACTTGCCTCCAGGGGCGCTGTCACTGTCCGACCCCATTCACCGGAAGTCACTGCCACAAGGTTACTGGTACCTGCAGCAGTAGACCCTGTATGTATGGCGGTACCTGCATGCAAGATGGCGACAGCTACTCCTGTGCCTGTCGGGAGAAGTTTACAGGGGAGCATTGTCAGTACTGGAGGAACAATAGTACTAAGTTACGTAATGTCAGGGTGGATGCACTAGATGGCGCTGCTGAGTCGTGCATCTTGGTAAGCATTGCAGATGATGCTTCCCTTTATCATTATCTTCCCAATCATGGTTATTCGCTAACATAGGTCAGCATTGATGTCTTTTTTAAAAGGTATCTTCTCAAAGGTGCATGGTAAACTGGATGGTAAAACCCAGTGGACCGAAATGACATTTTGGTGGAAGAGCCGACAGGTTAGATTGTAGTCTCTGGGTATTTGATCAAGCATAAGGATGGATGGAGGTCAACATAATGATAAGTCTTTTTTTTATGTGGAACTGTTTATCGCATTGATTCTATCAGCAGCATCCAACACCGATCATACTCCTGGGACTACTTTTGGGGCTCGTCATAATTGTGCTTATCCTGGCAGCCTGCCTTTGTCGTGAGAGAAGGCGAAGGTAAGGAGTCTAAATTTAGTTGGATCTTAATATCATGGTGCATTTTTCAATACACCATTTTGCTCATAGCTATGCATAGACGTCTCCAGGCACTTAATTTTGCATGACATAAATCTTAGAGTACAGGATGCATCGGAGAACAAAAAAAAAAGGCTGCTGTGAGTATTCTTTAGCAATGACATACAAATGCATCATTGCACTTTTTTATGTTTTATTAGACTATATTAAGGAAAGGACCATGGGTTTAACGTAATAATCAAACCCTATCTTTCAGAACGAAACAAGCTAAGATTGCACAGCATGCCACCTCTAACTTCCCCAACCCAATCTACGTCGTCAGCGGCGGCGGATTCCGACAGGGGCGCTCTGGTGGGCGTCGCCAAAACTCCACTTCCGGTAATTCCACCTCTCGCAGCTTGGGGGCGCATGGCATCAGCCACTCTGCCCTGCCGGGAGTAAAGACCATCAGCATGGTCAACGAGGGATTCTGGGATCAAAACACAGATGCAAACTTTGTGTTTGGCAGTCAGCATCACTCCACAAAATGGGCACCAGGCGGAGCGATTGACTGCTGCGGACCCCCGCCCTACACCGGATATGACTCGCCGGAAGTGGCTGCAGGAGGGGAACATGGGATTGGTGGGGAGCCGAATGAGGAGGCGTTTGATGAGGGGGTCGACCCTAAGGACTTTGAGCTTGGTGGGGAGGCTGGGGAGGAGGTGGAATATGAAGCATTGGATGATATGGCCCAAGCCAGGTCATAAGGAAGAATTGGTAATTTTCTCAGGTGAAAAATAGAGGAATAGAAAAACAGAGGACGCTGCTCTTACTCTTTAATCCTTGGATGTCCGCTAATTGACGTGATAATGCATTATACCCCTTGGTGGTCATGGTGCAGCCGTTGCAAGACTATTTGACAAGGCATCGTAGTGACCCTACAGGGTTGATAATGATTCACTCATGAAGGGTTGGAATGATGAAGCAATCATTCCAACCCTTGATGCACCGATGTAGTGCTGGTGAGTCTACTTGTCAGCACTGCATTGGTGCATCATGGCGAGAAGGCCCATATATATGTGTGTGCCATCTAAGAGGTCTTTTTTCAACCTGTTTCATTTCAAACGTAAAGTATTTCTGTGATAAAAATGAGATTAAAAATTAGTTTAGTGTGTTTTAGCGACAGCTCTGTTGTGTGGTAGTTTTTGTTTTGTTTTTTAATGTATGTTTATCAAAATCAAAGAAACAAAATCAACATCAGAGAAATCTAATCAACGCTGCACAATCGTATTGCGTCATTTAAACGCTTACAAATATTTTAGTAGTAGTAGTGAGGAATTGTTCACACTGTAATAGATTAAAACATACATACGCATGTGGTAGAGCAAAAGTGTGTAGAGAGGGGATGGCATTTAGGGTTCTGTTGCACACTAAGTGGGAATCGACTAAACTTTATAGCATAAAAATCTCAAACTGCGGCGCGCACTTTACATGCTTACTCTCCGGTGTAAGTTTGCTCCTACATTTAGGTGTTCTATACCTTAAAGTATCGTTGAAGTTAAATATAGTAGAGACTTCTAGTCTACTCGCTGTGCCATCCAAATACAATTAGCTTCATACATGTATAATAGGAACTTTGAGAAAAGATTGATGCTATACATAAGGGCTGAGTCATTTATTGCCGGATGCCATTAGTACCAACCAATTGGTAAAAGGTATCAAGACCCCCCCCCCCCCCTCAAAGTATCGGCCCACAGTGTGAGGGTGTGTGAACCAACCCTCCCCAACCCCCACCCATGATGACTCTTCTTTTCAAAATGCCCGCCCCTAAATCCAGCAAGCCCCCCCCCCCCCGACCTGGTTATAAATGGCTCAGCCCGAAACCACAGATAAGTGCTGACGTGAGTAGAACTCAATAAAAGTATTTAAAAAAAAAATTCTTCTTGGATGCTCTTGTGTTATTTCGTTTTGTATTCAGCCAATTCTTTTTCTTTTACACACAAATCTACACATACCACCCCAAGCGTCAGATTATTTTGATTATGTTTCTTTCAGATGATGAAGAAATGTCATCACAAAAGAATATAAGCACACACTTGTGATTGGATTAAGGCTATGGTGGCTGCAGTAATGGAGAAAGATTACACATTTCAACGACTTTTATAATGTAATTCATTTTAAATTTGTCTTAAACCCCTCTCTATATCTGTATGTGGGTCTAAGGGAGTGGTCATTATTTATCAACAAGGGGGTGGTGGGTTTGAGGGGGGGCGTAAAATTTTCAGACCCCTCCCGAGGGGGGGGGGGCTAAAAAAATTTGACCCCTGTTCAGGGGGGGGGGCTAAAAAATTCACCCTCTTTTTAGCAAAAAAGCCCGTGCACTACTATAGATCAAAGAGGTGTGTGCAAATTCTCCGCGCCTCTGGCATGGGGGGGGGGCATAAAATATTTTGACTGCCATCAAGGGGGGGGCGTAAAAAATGTCCGCGTGAAAACCCACCACCCCCCCCCCGTTGATAAATAATGACCACTCCCTAACAGTCTTTAGATACAATAATGAAATATAACATAGATATCAGGGTACTAGGTCTCCATACTCGGGCTAACACAAGCGCGTTCGCGTGAGTGCTATTATCCTCATTATGGAGACCGTGACAATGGCAATGGCAATGGCGGACCGCGACTCACTTAGGCTTGAAAATTCACGGAATCCTTCTACATCTCGAATCTTACAGCCCAAAATGGCTTGGTATAATCATCTATTGATACATTATTTGTCGGAACCTGGATATATCAACATTGGATTATATGCTAAATACGTGTGGAAACTCCACAGTGCTGCTACTGGGTAGGTTATATTTACTTTCTCATAGGATTTCATCACCGTTCAGTGTGCTGTAATGGCTAAGGACCTTGCCTACCACCACTGCGGTCAGGGTTCAATACTCCTACGAGTAAAATTGAAAAATATCATTAAGGGCCATAAGACAGGAGGCAGTGCTTTAATTAACACCTCAATAAATGACCCTGGAGGAAGGGTTTATAGGGTGAGATGTATGGTTTGTATGGTGCCTTGGTGTAACCATTGAACACAGCTATAACTTATAAGACTCACACTGAGAAGTCATTAACCAGACCCTTTTTCGGCCTCGCCAGATTCTCCAAGACAACCTTTAGTAATCGGGGTTGTTAAACTTACCTCGGTACATTTTTATTTTATCCTGTTTTACCATAGACCCAAGTATCCAAGCTTGTTACAACTATCCTGTATTCTAAATCTAGAGACTTGTCAGTATACAAACATTTGTTCTGTAGTACAGTATCTTTACAAATTGACAGCCTTCTTGCACTAAGGTGGCGAGAGAGTGGACCATGTCAAGGCTATCTCAAATCCAGAGACTATCTGAGCCAGCAATCAGAAGATAAGCCCTGGGATGTCATGTCTTGTATCTCCAGTGAATAAAATGTGAATGGCCTGTAAATTATGATTTTTTTCTCTAAATAACTTATAATGGGACCAAGAATAGCCACTAATCAACCCACAAATTACTGCACTGGAATTCCAGCGACTACGGTTGGAAAAGAATACATCATTACATAAGATTGCAAAGGGAGAAAAGAAATATGATATATCTTTTGGGCCACCGCAAAGAAATGACGAATTTATTCATCTTGTCTTGGATATTTTATTGAGCAATATACAAATTGTTACGGCAGCACATAAACAAACTCACAAATATCCCCCGAGTGATGGCACAATAAAAGGAAAACCGTGTGTTTTATATCAGGAGCATTTTATAAATATATTTACTTCATACAGGTGATGTTATTATCATATTTTATCATTATCATTGCTTTTATAAATCTTTCTATTTTCAACTGGGGATGTACTGTAGCCTACTATTTCTTTATACATGAAACTAGAAACATATCAAGGAGCTGAGAATGAAATGAAATACTGATTTTCCCTATTCTCATAACGATTTACAATTCAATACTAAACTAACAAAAAGAAAATGTTGCATGCCTGAAAAGGTCACTTATTTATGAAGACATGATTATTGTTTTCACATTTATTTGCTTAACTGCAATATTGTGTATCTTCTGTTAAGTATAGATTTTGATCATGTCCATGTACATATTTAATGGAAATTTCAGTGCATTCACTATCAGAAAGTTAAAGTACCATACATAATATCATCATCCAATCTGAAAACTAATCTACAATATAATATACAGTTGTGAACCTTTCCATTTTGGTATCTACAACTCTATGAACATACACAGTCCCTGCATACAGTCTATATATTTCAAGCTCCAGAAAATAAGTAATAGGAATTTTTTCAACCAACACCACTGTCCCAAGCAACCATGTTAAATATTTTTTTTTCTCCCAGTAATCAGCATCCTATTATATTATCAACAAAATCCACATACAAAGCTGGAAAGCAACCCTCAAGATTATCGCAAATCATAACTGTTTCCCATAGTAAAGCATTATAACTTTTACCTAAACCAGATTATTGACTCTCATCTTAGAAAGACTAATGCGCCGTGATATAACATTTTCTGACATAGATTACAACAAGACACAGTGAATGATTAAGTTAATAACTTGTTCATGTATCAATGATTCAGATTTCTTCCCTGTGTTACTTGAAACAATATCTCTTAGGAATAGAGACCATTCACTTCATCCAGAAGGGGCAATCCTTTAGAATGTCTTCAACAGAGTTTACAGATAGAACCAGAGATCTATGGCTAAGCTATCTTGGTTATTTCAGCACATCAAACAAAATCAAAGCCCAATTGGAATGTTATCTTTCTATCTATGTTCAAAAATTGCCTGTTTTCCCTTCAATTAAAAAAACACCCTGAAATAAGAATTTAATGCAAACTGTGTAAAACTCTTCAGGATGTGTAACAATGCAAGATGCAAATGCTGCACTCAAACCGTTTTCTCTTCAGATCCAATTGATTCCTTATTTTTTGTTCTTTGTTGTTTTTTGTTGTTGTTGGAATTATGTGGAATCTTCACATTTCACACAAATGATGGGCTACCGTAGACTTGCTGTTCAACCCTTCCAGTGTAAATCCCCATGTGCCTGAGCCATGTGATCTGCGAGCCTGCAAATATATAATCAACATTGCAGTAGATGAACATATATATAATATATATTTCTTGTACAGGCTTTGTACTCATTGTACTTGTGGAGGTATGACAACACAAAACATGATACTTTCATAAGTACTTGGTCTAGAAGACATACCATACGCTGCACACAAGTAGCAATGTTAAGGTAACTGTGAATATTTATGTATTGGGAAGTGACTTGAATCCTGTAACATGAAGTAAACTTTATAAGATTTTGATAACAGAGCATACTTACTTCTGATGATAATCCACTGCAAAGTCACGCTTGCAGGAGGTTGTGTAGGCAAGTTTGTAGAGGACCTAATGAAATAATGTAACTGATTTAGATACATTAATCTAGTGAAAAGCTTCTTAGGAGTTAAAAATATTATAGATGATTAAAAACAAACAAAAAACTTTAGAGATGAGTGTGCAACAATTTGAGATTCAAAACAGATTTTTTCCTGTGGTACCAGATGTTTGTGCAATATCGGTTAAATATGTTCAGACCTGTCATGGGGAGAAAGTTAATGTCACCCAACTTATGAATTACAAGGAATCAGTGACAGTGGATTTTACAGCTTGGCTGTAAGACATATAGTCTCTATCGATATCTCCCAAGTTATGAATCATTGATGTCGTGGAGGTAAATCTCACTCACCATGAACACGAGCATGTGAAGAAGGATCGTGTAGAAGAATGTGATGGTTCGAGCAACTTTGTTCCCCATGATGAAGCGACCCTAAAAGCAGAAACATAATTTCTTCACAATATATACATTTATGTATTGGGTAGAATGGATTTGTAATGGAGGCATTTTAACTGTAAAATAAATAACTGCAAAATAACATGATTTTAATAACCATTGAGTCAACTGGTCGGGGATGAATCCATGCATTAAACTAACCCTACATGATGATACACTACAGCTCCCATGTAGTATTGGGGAGTTTATCAGCCAGCACTGCATTGGGGCATGACACAGTCACAAAGAGTCAAGAAAGTACAAGATATTGTGAAAAAAACATCCTACCATGCTGAGGGTGACTTTGTCATATGGGGAAAGGTTCATGTATTTCCGCTGTTTCTCCTGAAAAGAAAACGTAAAGAGATTTCACAATGAACTTGAAAATCTACATATGAGGTACAATCTTTTATGTCATGGCTGATACGAACGTCACTATAGATTAGTAGTAGAACTGCCGTATTCAATGGGGGGCATTGAATACAATGTGTCCGTATTCAATGGGTGTCCGCCATCTTGGATTTTGAACAGATCTAAGCTATTTTTCTTTATTTAAAAGCAAAATAACCCCCTAGGCCATGACATAAATACAAATGTCCACTTCCATGGGATTTTTTACATCGTACTCCCCTCTGTGGGACTGGTTGTATCCTACTCAGCCATTGCTTATTTACTAGGATCCTTCTACATAAAAGGACTCCAATATTCCTTCAACTCAACTACACAAGCTGTTTCTACACATCTTGGTTAATAATACTTGAATGTTTTTAATCAGCTCTTAGCTCTGACTGTTTATATGTATATAAGAAAAATGTAATAAATACCAAAAGAATAGAGTTTTTTTCTTAAAGTACAAACCTTTCTGCTGAATGAAGAGAATGGGTCAAGTCGCTCTTCATACTGACTGGAATAACGGCTTTCGGCATCCTCGTTGAGACTGGTTCCCTTTGTTGGGAAGGTCTGCAGGAACTTGATCTTTTCGTAGAGTTTAACATTGTCTGAGCGCAGCTTGTCCATCTCGTTCTGCAACATCACCACCTGCTGCTGCTGGGCCACAGTTTGCTGTAGACAAATTTGTTTCATATTTTAAGGTTCAGACCAGTTTGCTGTTGGTGAATGTTTTCTATGTTTTAGATATGGACCACAGTTGTTCGTCTTCTATATTTTAGACATTGGCTAGATTGCTGGAGGTAAATTGTTCCATATTTTAGACATTGGCTACAATTTGCTATAGGGAAATTTGTTTTATATTTAAGACTTGGGCCACAACCTGCTTCTCTATCACACCATATGCGTTTTTATTCTAGGAAATTGAAGGAACCTAATATAGATTTCATTTTGGTTTAGACTAAATACTGAAAAAAGACATTAAATCCCCAGGTGAATATATAAAAATTTTGAAGTGACTGTGTAAACATTTACTTTACATTAGTGGTTGTCACTTACAGCCTCTAGCTCTTGGGCCCTGATCCTAAACCTTTCACGCTGACTCTGGATGATGGGGAGCAGCGAATCAGCAGCAGACTTGGTGTCGCCTGCCGGGTACATCTGGGGTGCTAAGACATCTTTCACTGCATCCGCGACATACTCTGCACTGTGAGACTGTGCCTCACCCTGAAATTATCATGTATATATCAGTATATGTATGAAATCTGAATGTATATGCATTTATTTGTAGATATTTAAGCACCAGGAACTAAATGACCACATGTCTAATATGAGAGCAAAATCAAGGTCTTGAGATGTTAGTACAGTACATTAGAACATTTATGCAGGTAGTCATACAGCTTGTCTAACATCAACGTCATACAATATCTCACAAATAAACATAAATATAAAACATAGCTACACATTTGATAGTAATATCTTAATAACACCAGTTTTCCATTGAGGTATGTACATCTACCTCCAGAGCATCTCTAAAATTTCAGACATCCACCTCCATAGTATTTCTAATCATCTTTAATATCTATAATCATTTTACTCTATTCAAAAATGGGAAAGTTATGAAAAGGTCACTGAATACACACCTCTGCATCTCCTCTGAAGAGGGAGGAAAGTGCATTGACACTTCGGAGGTCATCCTCCAGCTGCTGAATCAGCTGTTTCTGTTCAGTGATGGTGGTAAAGGCCACAACATTCTGCTCCTGCAGCTTGTTGTAGCGAGCTACACAAATGAACAGATAAGTCAAACAGTGAAGAGTAAACGAAGGGACTTTCTATAAGTTAAAAAGAAATTATTTTCATTTATCTTCAAAGAGCGGTCGCCGCTTTTCAGAAAAAAAGATTAACTACATCGGTTGTAATCATCTAGACACTTTGTAAATACATTATTAGTTCTCGCTCAGTTGAATACGCAAGAACTAATGATATATATTTAATTGTAGTAGACATGAATATATATTCTTAACTTAGCTGTTCCAATATGCCATTCATAAAACAACAGAGAAAATGAAATATTTACAAATTCAATGACCAAAAGTGTGACATCATTATGCAAAAGGCCCTCGGGATATCTAAGTCCGCAGGTCCTCAAGTGTGCACTGCTACCACTGAATTTAGGTGGTTTTGTGTGGTAGGATGAGTAATGAAAATGACCAGTGTCCGCGAAAATACCTTCCTTATAAATTCAATCTTTACAAAGCATGTGCATTAAATGATGCTATAAGGTGGCATATTTCATGAGTACAAATGATCTTTTCAAGAGACTTCAATTTGCCCGACATTAGGAATCCTACACCAGAGTACCCTGGTGTGCTGTACACAAATCTGAGGCCTATTGTGCCTTATAGAACTTCCCAAAAGAGGGGGTGCGCCTTACAGGCAGGGTAAAATTACATTAAATTAGCATCAAACTGTTCTAAAAGGCCTATAGGTCGGCCTTATTATATATATATATATATATATATATATATATATATATATATATATATATATATATATAGTTCATATATATATATATATATATATATATATATATATGTGTGTGACCCATCAAGGGAGAACACCCCTTCGCGGGGATTTTTAATTCCCCATTCGGCCACCAGGGGCCATTGGAGGGAAAAAATTACTCTAAAATCATTAAAAAAAACATTAAGTTAATTTTTTTATGCAGAATTCAATGGCTTCATTTAAAATGCACCGTTTTCGATGTAAATGGCCTATATTTGGATGGTAAAATGAACATTTTTCATGAGAAATCAACCTGTATGCCTGTTACTGGTTGCCATGGCAACCATTCCATTAATCAGAATTTGCAGATTTTTATACCAATTTTTGGGGATTTTCACCCAAAACTGAAAACAGAAATGAAAAATTCCTTCTAGATCAAAGTCTATGATAAAAATCAGCATAATGTTATGTATCTTTTATGAAAAAGGCTGATTTATTGTGTTTTTAGACATTATTATAGTTCATAATGTATTTAAAGCTTAATCATCGATTTCAGATATGAATAACGACCCATGTTTAAGGAGGGGTTCTGACATAACTACTCAGGACATTTAAGCCTATGATGTATCATTTTAAAGATCTTGAGATGAACTTTGATAATGAATTCCCCTGCAGAGGGGTGTTTTTGTTTGCCTGGTCACATATATATATATTCTAATATATATATATATATATATATATATATATATATATATATATATATATATATATATATATAGTAGCGTATTTTGAGCTCCTCCGGATAAGAAATAACCACTCGTGACTCCAACAGGTATAATTAACGAGAATGCTTCATTTCCTGGCTTGCTCTGCCAAACCATCTAAGAATGTCTTCGTTATCGATAGCTTGTTACCTTCTCACGGAGGCAAGTGTCAGTGCTTCTTATATCCACCCCGAGACCAGACTGACTGCCGGTGGGACACCTCTAGTTATTTATACACTTGCAGATCCACCGACCCTGGTGTACGCTTAAATGGGTTTCCCTAGCCTACTTAAAAGGGTCCATTTCTCCTCTTTCCTATCCCCTCGGATGTGTGTGGTGCACATATGCGCTGGCACTGATTGGATTATATTTTATATTTGAAAATTCTTTCATTTTGGTTTCTAAACTTTCAATAATCAATTATTACCAGGTATCATCCTTTTCACACTAATATAAACGACATATGCACAGAGACAAGAGCAAACGAGTCAAACACTGTGAGTTCATATACACATATATGACTTTTATTAACAAAATAGCTAGTACAATGACTTCTAAATTATGTATATGCAATATTTTCTATATATAAAAGACCTACATGACTGTCACAGTGACAGCAGGACCGCAACGCTGGTACAAAATGCATAAACTGGTCTGACAAGAAGGGAACACAGTACGCATCAAGGGAGAACACCCCTTCGCGGGGATTTTTAATTCCCCATTCGGCCACCAGGGGGCATTGGAGGGAAAAAATTACTCTAAAATCATTAAAAAAAGTTAATTTTTTTATGCAGAATTCAATGGCTTCATTTAAAATGCACCGTTTACGATGTAAATGGCCCATATTTGGATGGTAAAATGAACATTTTTCATGAGAAATCAACCTGTATGCCTGTTACTGGTTGCCATGGCAACCATTCCAATAATCAGAATTTGCAGATTTGTATACCAATTTTTGGGGATTTTCACCCAAAACCCAAAACTGAAAACAGAAATGGAAAATTCCTTCTAGATCAAAGTCTATGATAAAAATCAGCATAATGTTATGTATCTTTTATGAAAAAGGCTGATTTATTGTGTTTTTAGACATTATTATAGTTCATAATGTATTCAAAGCTTAATCGTCGATTTCAGATATGAATAACGACCCATGTTTAAGGAGGGGTTCTGACATAACTACTCAGGACATTTAAGCCTATGATGTATCATTTTAAAGATCTTGAGATGAACTTTGATAATGAATTCCCCTGCAGAGGGGTGTTTTTGTTTGCCTGGTCACATATATATATATTCTAATATATATATATATATATATATATATATATATATAGTAGCGTATTTTGAGCTCCTCCGGATAAGAAATGACCACTCGTGACTCCAACAGGTATAATTAACGAGAATGCTTCATTTCCTGGCTTGCTCTGCCAAACCATCTAAGAATGTCTTCGTTATCGATAGCTTGTTACCTTCTCACGGAGGCAAGTGTCAGTGCTTCTTATATCCACCCCGAGACCAGACTGACTGCCGGTGGGACACCTCTAGTTATTTATACACTTGCAGGTCCACCGACCCTGGTGTACGCTTAAATGGGTTTCCCTAGCCTACTTAAAAGGGTCCATTTCTCCTCTTTCCTATCCCCTCGGATGTGTGTGGTGCACATATGCGCTGGCACTGATTGGATTATATTTTATATTTGAAAATTCTTTCATTTTGGTTTCTAAACTTTCAATAATCAATTATTACCAGGTATCATCCTTTTCACACTAATATAAACGACATATGCAAAGAGACAAGAGCAAACGAGTCAAACACTGTGAGTTCATATACACATATATGACTTTTATTGACAAAAAGGATTCATGATACAAAATAGCTAGTACAATGACTTCTAAAATATGTATATGCAATATTTTCTATATATAAAAGACCTACATGACTGTCACAGTGACAGCAGGACCGCAACGCTGGTACAAAATGCATAAACTGGTCTGACAAGAAGGGAACACAGTACGCGTTGACAACTGCTGAGTAAGTCAAAATACAACAGTATTTTTCTTTTACAGTTAAGAATTCCAATTTCAATGTGTTCCATTGCACTTTCTGTTTTTGAACCCATATGATGTTATATTTTTTCTTCTTTAAATAGAGGAATATTTGAAAAACAAAAGGGAGAGGATATACCACAAACACCGCATCCAAAAGCGTTTTTTTTTTATCATTGCACATGCACATATAACATTACCAATTGATCAGTAACTTATCAACTGAACATGCTCTCCAGTAGACTTTACAAGGTAATAAGGCATTTGATTCTAACACACAACAATGGTCAGTTCATGGACAATAACAAGGCATTCGATATAACATTAAGGTCTCACATAAAATGAAGTATTAAGTACATAATGGAGATATATATATAAATTCACTGTATGAACGCATATAGAAAAATACCATGATTTCAAAGTTCACATACAGCAAGAAAACACAGATTAAGTCATTGATCTGATGACAGTCAAGATTTCTTAATTCCCATCTGATGATAATATATCAATGCTGGTAAGTCTCATAGACAGGCCAGTCACACAACCTATGTCTTTATTTTATTTTACATCTAGTAAGGGTTCACCAACTGGCCTAGTAACATTTCCTATTAATATCCTCTGCAAACTGAACTAAATAAATCTCGATGAAACAAGATGAATTATGTTGGTTTCATTTTTTCATCTTTTAATTTGAGCAAAAAGACATGTAAATGTCATACGGAAATCACTGCATTAATAATTAATGCAATTATGTACCTGCTGTTTTGAACCTACCCTTTGGTCCTTTTTTTTTTTGACTCCCTGCTTCTGACATAAGGAACACTACCAATGCCTTGTCCATTATTGTTCAATGCCTGGATATCACCAACACTTGAACGACCGGATAAGAAGCGAGTGACGAGTGAAACATTGTCAATATATTTGTTTCATTCCTTCATAGACACAACACCTACAACATGGGGTTTCCATGGTAACATGGGGGTGTGCCTCTGGTAGTCAATAGCACCACAATTGGCCACCTGGTGGGCAGAATAAGAACTATAGTTACATGACAAGGGTGTCCATAATTGGGGGAATCTTTGGCAAAATATTCCTAGACAGCCAACCAGCCAATAGCATGCCACGACACTGGTAACATGGTGACAAAGCTTGGCGCTGATTGGCTGTCATCATGGTAACGGCACTGCCTGACAGATTCAGGCTGGAATCCAGAGGTACTTTCAGTTTCAAGATGAAGAGATAAAGTTTGAGGAGTAGTACAATGTACCTGATTTGATTTGCCTATTAATGCTAATCATGACATTGATTTTGTACACTTCACCAGTAGTAGAGCTAATTTACACAGACTGCGTACAATGTGGACATCCTTTACAAAATTCATTATGATTGAGTTCTCGAACGACGGAGATACTCGGTTAGCACATTTCCCACTCTCCTTAATATTCCACTACAAGCAACTTCTTTCCATCATTGCTGCTATGCTCAAACACACCAACACATATACTGTCCACTTTAACAACACTCTGTGAATCACTCTTTTCAATGGTCAGGAGGGAGAGAGGGATAGGTACAAGTCTGTAGTTATTTTGTCCCTGACCAATCCATTGGCAACATGGACTAATGAAAGACAGAACATTACTGATACATTTTGAAGTTGAACGCAGAATGAACGTCTCAAAGTCTTGGCAATATGACCATAACGGTCAGGATCAATAAAGGAAATTGGGCAGCGAGACATGGCTCGAGGGGTTTGAGAAAACGTATCAATAGATGAGGACAGGCACCATTCACAACACTGATAATCTTGAGAAATGTATCATTTCATTATTCTTCGACATTATTTCCCTTCACTTATTTGGCCTCAGTGATGCACAACTGTCCAAAGTGTAGGCAAATGCACCCAGTGTTAGATATTTATGTACATGTGACATGGCCAGAGCAAAGTTGTTCATTCCTAAAGACTATCAAAACTAACTTTGCACAATGAATTATATCCCTATAAACCTTACTGAAAACAGACATTACATTAGATCCTGATTTGAGGCTCAACCATATAATTCACAGTCAACAGGATCAACGACATAATCAAAACATCCCAATACTTATGCCATAACTAACATACTTAAAGAAATCCCAGGAAGAAATGATTTTATGACAGAACTGTTAAAATATGGATCTAAGTATATATCTCTACAAACAATGTATAAAACAAGTAAAATAAAGAGGGATTTGCTTGATATAATCCATTGCATTTGTCGGTAAAATCATTTCAGGTTGCTTTGTTTGACGGATCACCGATGATACATCTGCAATTAATAGGTAATGGTACAAAAGTGCGTTCGATGTATACATGTGCATGAAACTCTAAAGCTCCCTCACACCTCTAACATATACATATATTTATATATATATATAATATATCTATGATCTTTCACATAATTTGTACAAAAATTAGGCTTTTCTTCTCATCAGTACACTTCTTCAACAATGGAAAAATAGATGAAGCTGCTCTGCCTTTCATAGACACATTGAGGATGGCAGTAAAATATTCAATATTAAACTAAGGGCTTGCAGAGTCAATGACAAGTACATGAGTGACTTAGAATAGAGCAACACTTTTATAATCAAGGATGTAAAGTAGTTTGACCTTTGAGCAGATTCTCACTTTTATATCTCCTAAAGTCACCAAATTCCACTGCCTATGTCTAAAGACTACAACTATCCCAATGTTTTCTATTAGGTAATTATTGAATTATTGAAGGTGTTGAATAGAAATAAAATATTATCACATGAATTATTTTAAGTACTGTTCAATACTCCTCAAGTCTCATATTTCAATTCATGATTGTAGCTTCTTCTCGAATATATCTAATTTAAGCTAGTTTGCTGAACTTGTCATTGTTCACTTATCTCTTAACGTATTCAGAGTAATTACCTAATAATTCTTGACTTATCTGTCTTTTCATCTAATGCAAGCACCTTTTATCTTAACCAGTGTTAAAAGTTTCATTTCTCATACAAATATATCAAAATAGATCATGAAAATATCTTGGATCCTTTAGGACTTATAAGGTCTATTTAGGGTAGAGTGGAAATTAAAATGTTCAGTAATACCATAGAAAAAATGCATGATTTACTGGCTTGAACAGAGGGCGAGAAATGACACCTAGGAAATTATAGTGGTCTGTAAATATAACAATTTGTGTAAAGCCAGGAAAATTCAATATGATCTGCATATATTCCTATTTCATTTTTCTCTATTCTGAGATCAATTTCTATATAAAACCTATTCATGAATACTAGTGTTTTACATCTTAGATTGCTGAACCGTTATTTTGATAACTTAATACAATTAAACCCAGATTCATAAGATATTGCACAGTTTCTTCTAGAAGATAAACATGATAAGAGTATTTGGAACACACAATCTTTTTTTCTGGTTCAAATGGGAGAAGAATTGGACTTCCTGATAATTAGTAATGGGGTTAGTGATGCATGCATTATCATATTTATAATGTGTAAAAAAGTGAATCCTTTCTCTTCCTATTTGGCATTCTAATTTTTCCCTTTTTTAATCTACTGTATTTCTGACTTCACTTAATTTGAATCATTTCTCCTAATTCCTACCTCTCAAACATTACAGGATCAGTAAGAAACATAATTGAATCATATACCAAAAAAGTATATCCATATAAAAAAAAAAAAGATAAAAAGAATCCATATTGGGTCTGCTTCAGATTAGGTGTGAGATATCCACAGGTTTTTATGTTCTTCATTGATTCCCAATGGTGGTGAAAAAGACATTTTTCAACCCCAAGAAAAAAAAAATATATAAAAAAGCAAATAAGCAGTCATAATTTCAGCAGTTCCAACTGACAAATAAATGTGCAGGGATAAATTTCAGTGACCAAAAACAAGAAAATCATCTAAATATACAACAAAATAACAAAGCTAAGCGCAGATGGCTAGCAGACTATGGGTAATGCATTGTAACAGAAGAGGCTGCACTGCAAGATAAGCAGTGCATTACATATTATTTTTATATTTAGTAGTAGGAAATGTCTATTCTAAAACACTGTGAACCAACACATAAACAAGGAAGCGGACTACACTGAGTCAGTGATAATTACTGCCAATATAAAGCTATACTACAATGTCACTATCATCGACATAATAAAGCGAGCTCAAACCCCAACAACTATTGACTCTTATCTGGTGACATCAACCCCGATATGATGACCCGATGACAAATCAACCCATAATATGCATTCTGAGCCACAGGCCAAAATGCATTAAGATGAGCAAACAGTAATAAATAATGAACATGAAAATAAACAAGCATCTGCATTATGACAGATTTGCACTAAAATACTACAGGTTAACTCAACCTATATTAATGAGCACAAAAAAGAAGACAACCTATAACCTTAGCTTTTAAAGTTCGATTTGTTGTAAGATATTTGAGGTGAAAACATCTTTGTGCAAGAAAAACAAGTGACCTTCGGTAAACAGAAGTTGAATATCATTGTTCATTTAAGAGCATTTTCAGATTGCTATGTTGACCTTGTATTGTTGTAACTCTTCATTAGAAACCCTAACATCTATAAAGAAAAAAAATAACTCTTAACCATGCTGACACTGTATAGTGCATACAGGAGCACACTCAAATAATGAAGAAGGAAAACATAAGTTTGTTGTTATATCACTGCAAGCTTTTTGTGTGTGTCTGTAATGCTTATCCCAAATTC
Source organism: Acholoe squamosa (assembly GCA_949317995.1). Classification (NCBI taxonomy): domain Eukaryota; kingdom Metazoa; phylum Annelida; class Polychaeta; order Phyllodocida; family Polynoidae; genus Acholoe; species Acholoe squamosa. Next base: position 62,778,344 of record OX439041.1, on the reverse strand, counting down.
ACTGTAAATAAGAAGTAGGTATAATTTGATGTTATTCTGTCATTTCAAAATGTGTCCAACTAGGCCTACATTCTAAGCTGTCTAATTCTTTTTTCTCTTGCCCACAAAATCTTATTCAAATGTATGAAAAAATATTTTCCAATGCAGTGAAAATCCCATCTGCTCAAGGGTCTATGAACCATTAACTACTATTATGCTTTCTCTTGGAAAGTAAATAGACCTATCTTTGTCTTTGCTTTTCAGCACAAACATAAACAAATTTGAGCTTTGCTGTGGTCAATTGCCTTTGTACAATCTGAATGGGCATTCATCACCAATAACAATACACCTAGCACGGAAAGACCGGCATCTGTGCCAGTACATAAGAAATTCACTTTGTAGCAATATGAAATTAAAATGGACCATGCTACACACAATGGCCCTCTTCACACCTATTTCCCTGTTAGTTTCAAAAACATGGCAAGTAATGCCTGCGAGTCCTATCGACTCGATAGACTGGTCTAGTGGATCAGCAGTTACAACGGTGTTCACACCCCACCTGACATTATTACTCTTATGCTACAATGCTACAACAACCAGAGAGTGGCCACCATGGCACACCCAATGTACATAGAATTAGACTATACCTTTTCATTTCTTTTAAAGTACTGAACATTAACATGAAGATCACATTGAGTACAACTATCCAAGTGACAGGATTCAGAAAGTCTGTAACAAGAGGAATTACATCATGATGGCTCACATCCTAAGTCTTTCAGGAGTTGGGAATTGAGGGGGTTAACAAGTGGGTAAAAGAAGAAATCATCCCTGTTTGAACGTTTAGATGGGTATTCATCAGAATTTGAACGACTGTGTTAGTAATAATAAATCTTTAAAACCACAGAATAAAATGCATAAAAGAACAAGTTAGCATAAAAAGCCTTAGCTAAGTTGTTAAGTCTTGTAAAACAAGTCATAGGTATCTTTGGGTATTTCTGGGTGAGTTTTACCTCAGTATAGTGATACATTATCAGCATGCTACAATTATAATTACAATAATTCCAGTTTTTCAAACAAGTAACATCTTAAACTTAAAGAAGTTATAATGGTATACCTTGTCTTGGGTGTTCCACCACTTCAACCTAGATGACATTACCTTGAACCTTCAAACTGAAATCCTGTTGTTTAAGTAATAATCCCTTGAACCATCTACTCCTTACTGGCTAGCTCGGCTAGCTTTCTTGAATATAGTTTGAAACATACTAGGTAGAGCGAGCTTGCAGAGGGCTACAAGTCTTATTTTCGTTTCGCAATGAACTCCGGTGGCTTGTTGGGTAAAGTCTATCCTTGAGTGAACACCCTTTGAACTCCACCCCATCACATAATGTCCTTGGTGGTATCTTGGTTGTGTCTGCCATTCTGTTGTATTTGCTTTATAAGCATTTGCACAGCTACACTATTGCACAAAATCCAATACAACAGCCTTTACACAATCAACAGTGGGCAGAGCCCTTAGCAAAAAAAATCCTGAAAACACATCAGTAAAAAAAGTAACCGTATATCTGTATAATTCGAGTAATGTGGCAAACCACCACGAGTAGTTTACATCAAGGAGGCTCAAAGAGTTTTTTTTTTCATTTTGATCAGATCTAGCATTGAGTAGACATCTCCCAAATATAACTGTCCTTACAGCTGCCTTGGGTTGAAATCGATGTGACGCGTCAACTTGGGGTTTCATTTGGCCAGTTGCTTTGGCTCTTCAGTGGCTCCTTCTACAGAAAGCTTTCAACTGATGACTGTTGGGGGTTACATACAGAGAGAAAAGCTGAGCCATTCAATATCACTGAGCAAAAATAATGGCTGCAAATTCTGTACATTCAGGCTTTCTCGAGGTAAATTGTTGAGTTGAAAACTCCTCCTGCATACCAATAAACCTATGCCTTCTCCCACAAATCAGATGCCAGGTTCCCAGCCAAGGCTTGCGGGGCATGCCACCTATTATGAAGTCACACACAAGCGCTATTTAAGCAAGTCCTGTTTCTAACTTCCAGAGGAGAGCTCTTTCTCATTCATGAAGTACATAAACAGTTCCTCTCACTAATAGGAAATAGAATAAAAGCTTTGACACTCACACACCAAGCTTTTTTGAACGCATTCTACACTGCACTGTATCCATGCAGATGAGATGGTAGTCACCCACCGTATGGATATCCACCGTATGGATATCCACCGTATGGATATATGCAATATACATTATAAAACCGGTTTTAAGACATTTGGCGACAAGACTTAGATAAGGACATAAAAACCCACACAAAACAGCTAAAACTGGATACACAGGCTTTTGAGGTAATAGAACATCAGTCCCTTACTTTGTTCCATCTACCATCAGAACTCGTTGCCTTAGAATTCCCATTGGTCAGACCCTGCCTTTCCTGAAATCTTTTCTTCAATCTTTTTTATATTTTCATTCCTCTCTTCATCTCCTGTCTCAGAGTTTTTCTCTTTACCACTCTCCTGTATTGTTTTCTGGAGCTTAGCTACTTTGTGCTGGTCAGGCTTTTCTGCTTTGTTATTGTTTTTGAGGTTAAGTGCCTCCTCTGTGCTATCCACAGAGTCATTTTGTAATTCAGCATTAATTTCCATGGGGAAGTTGTTGTTATCGACCTCTACACCTTGTCGTGACTTGTCGAGATGGGTTCCTTCATACGACCATTGAGGCTTCGCACTCTTGCGCTTATTGGATTTACGAGGCGTTGGATTCGAGAGGGGGCTGTCCCCCATCTCCTCCATCTTAATCTCTGTTTTAATGTCTCCATTCATCGGTGGCGAAGTGCGAAGCCCGTCAGGTGGTGGGATCTCACCTGACTTACGGCCGGCAAAGGTATGGAAGGTGGGGAACATCCACTGCGAGGTTTCGCTGTTCTGTGAGGACTTGAGCTGGCTACTTGTATCACTAGACATGCTATGATCACTGCAGTTACTGTAGTCCTCAGGCTCCAGTTTGATTGAGCTCACTGAGTCAGGGCTGTACCCTTCACGGTGCTGTTGCTGCTTGGCGCGCATCCGATGGTTGTGGAACCAGTTGACAATGGTCTTTGATGTGACTCCCAACTGTGCGGCTAAACATTCAATCGTTGACTGGTTTGGATAGGGATCCTGTGCATAGGCTAGTCGCAGCGTATCTTTCTGCTCCTCTGTGAAAAATACCCGCGCCTTTTTCTGAGGTACCTGCATGTCCAATGGTTGCTCATTGCTGCTTCGACGTTTCTTATCTGCAAGAGTTACAGGACAAAATATTATAGCTACAAAAAGTGGTTGAATATCATAGCTGCAAATGCATTTAAATGATGATGCGCCATAACTCATTTGTTCAATATAATATTGTGTTTTAGTTTCAAAAAAGCCTTTTTCAATTTTGGAATTGTTCCTATCAATAACTGATAACTTTTGTTTTAACAAGCATAACATTATTGTTTATATGCACGTGGTCCCCTTCTCTTTTGAATTTCTGAACTAATATGTTTGGTGAAATCAGAGGGCTAGTGCAAGGTCTAACGATTATGATCTATTTTGATACAAGCAAATTTTGGGTCTTTGCATGTACAGGGGCGTAGGAAAATAATGAGGAGGTTCCCTTTATAAGCCTATATAAAAATATAGCAGGCCCCCCCCAACCGAGACCCCTGGGCCCCCCCAATAAAAATTTTCTTCCTACGCCCCTGATGTACCCTGTCATCATCATCAGTTGTTCTTCCATTGTCAGTAATGATCCCTTCCAACCCACCTTTGGTTTCGTTATGATGGACCCGTAGCCGTTCGATCTTCATGGGGTCGTTCAGCCACATGTGCATCTTGATGAAGGGCTCGCGCCCCTTCAGGCTGAGCATGGGCCAGGGTTTGGGCTTGGACAGCAGTTCGGAGACGGATCCCTGGGACAAGCCCAGGATAGCTTCTCCGAACAGCTTCTGACCCAAGTTGTGGAACTGCAGTACCTCCTTTACCTGTCAACAATAGGGTAAAAAGTTAAGATTCTTGGGCGCATAACTGCCATAAGATATTGATGTTAGAGTTGTCCTTTCAAATATTGTCTTTCATACGAGTGCACAATCTTAAAAGATTTTGATGACCAAATACCTTGATGATTAATAGTTTACACATATGTGACGCAATACTCTGCATTATTTTTTTGTTATCTGGATTTTATAAAACAAAACTATAGTACAAATCTTTGCCTCAGTGCAACAAGGTTGTAACTGACATTTTGGCAAAATTGAGTTTTCTTCTGTTTCAACATCTATTGACCCTCATCTACCGTCTATGAAAATATTGAAGCTCTATCTTTGATATGTGTCTACAGGCTCAATGCAATAAGGTTATGTCAACTGTGTTATAGTAATTTCAACCTTTCTTTTGTCTCTCCTGCAAAACTTGAAATATGCAGATACAACCTTGTTTCACTGAGGCGACGAAATATATTCGATCATAGAGCCAAAATTTGGTTCACACTTGTCCTTGGTCGATTTCCTTTGTGAGGAAACTTGCCACATTCAAACCCTATATTACAGTATAAAATCCTGTTCTTAAAATGATACATCTTGGGAAAGCTCCTACCTTGCTAGTTATAGCCAGCGTGTCCAGCTCCGATGTCATGGCAGCTACTTCGTACATGGATGGTTGACCAGCTGCAGAGGGCATGGCTACGTCCAGTGCATGAGGCGGAGTGCTCGGTGGTCGTGACTTGCTACTCATCGACGACATCGCCACATGACTCACGGAAGTTGGCAGATCAGGCGACATGTTGACTGAAGACACCGGTGACGCCGCTGGCGAGAGGATATCAAGAACTAAAAATGAGATCATGCAATGCATTTAGGTTTTTGGAATAGGTACATGCAGGGGACTGAAGGCTTTTATCTGAAGGCTTAGTCTAGTGGGACGTATTCAATATATCACAGAAAAGGAAATAAGGGCAGCAATTGCAATACAAAGAACCTTGCTTCATTTACAACAATGAATTCATCATTTCGTACCTAACAAACTCATTATTTCTCTTTTCTTAATAACCTAGTCCATTGTGGAATATGAGTAGATATTTACACAAACTCTTTAAGAGATACCAGGTAGTCTCAAACAGATCATTTCATCACATCTATGGTACTCACTAGGTGTTGGTGGAGCATAGGTATTGGTCCGCATCAACTTGTCGGGTGGAATCCGGTACTGGTTGGCTACTAGTTTGGGTATGGCCTCTGGGTCTTCGATAAAGATCTGCATGCGAATGAACGGCTCCCTACCTTTCTGGGTGAGCATGTGCCAGGGCTTCGGTCGCGCAAGTAAGTCGCTGACTGAGCCCTGCGAAAGCCCTAGTACATGCTCCCCGAACAGCCTCTGACTTATAGAAAACTGGCTGAGGGTGTCCTTCACCTTCTTAACAAGTTCATCAGTATTAACATTTGCATACTTGTCAAATTCTTCCTGCGATATTGGCGGCAGGACTGCTTTAAGAGGTCGCTGGTGAGTCACCGCTTGGTTGCCTTTGGTCATTAAGGAGTTAGCGATGCTCTGCATTCGTTGCAAAGGGGAGAGGCTTTCGATCTTTGTGTGGCCACTTGTGGCATTGTTGAACTGGGCTGCATCAAAAGCAGGGCCAGGTGTGGTGGAACCTGGACGAGGCCGCACTAGGAAGAAGGCGCTTCCCGCATGCCGCATCATCTCAGGTGTTCCACTACCACCATCTGACTCAGCGTCAGATGCTCCATCTCGAGTGTTCAACCTCGGACTGCTACTGTCCGCGGTGGAACCACTCGCACTCTCCTCCTTTGGCTCAGTCTTCACCTTTGGCATGCTGAAGTCTTTGGGTTGGTCATTGTCTGACAGATCTGCGTTACTCTCGCTGCGATCGTCTGATCCTGTGACAAGCCCGTTTGCAGTGCCTCGCCTATGATTGACTTGGTGATGGTGATGTTGCTGGCGCTGGGCATTCTGAGCTAGCCGCGCCAGTTCTTGCTGATACATCGTACACTCCGCAATGTTTCCGCTCTTCTGAGCAGCCGCCGCCAACTTCGCGAGCTCTTCCTGATAGATCCTTGCTACAATCTCCTGCGTTAGACTACCACTGTCGTTCTGTGTCCGGCGACTCCGGCTCCCCATGCTTCCACCGCTATTGCTATTGTGGTCACTGTCATCGGCCCGCAACTTGGTATTGTTGTTGTTATTGTTGTTGGTGCTGCCAGTGAGGGAGGGCGGTAAGTCTGCTTTTGAAGGAGAACGGTCGTTGGTCTGGTGAGCGGCCATTTTGGCCAACTCCTGCTGATAGATACTGGCCACCATGGCATTTGTAATCTGTGCCTGGAAAGTGAGAGAATAGATTCGATATAATATGGATTCAGGTGATGGTAAGGTCTAATATTATCATTGCCGAGATCAAATCATTTTTCCCAATTTCCTGTCATAGAGCCACATTCATTTATTTTAGAGGCTTGATTACATGATAATATATTCTGCCAAACTTAAAGATTCTCTCTGAGAAAAACATCATTAAATGACTGGCTGTTTCAGGGATAGGTGTCTCAAAAGTCTCATCCATCCATAAGTACAAGCCCAAAGCCTAGGCACTATTAAAACTAGGTTAGGAATGAACGCGATACAAATGCACAATAGAGTAAATCTGAATAATTTATCAACGTTTCTTGGATACCGTAATCTCCCGCATATAAGGCGCGTCTTATACGAGGGGTTTTAGTTATCCCAAAACCCGCAAGGGGGGCCCAAGAGCTTTCTTTTGATATGTTACACTTCCCATAAGTCCTAATATGACATAATGTGGGCCAGAGGGGCCTGGGGGACCCTAGGTACACATAGCTTTTTGAATTTTTAAAATCCATTCAGTAGAACAAAAGATATGAATTTTTATTTTTTTTTGGCAATATTTTCAAACTCTAAGTGCGCCTTATACGCGGGCTGCGCCTTATACGCGGGAGATTATGGTAGCTACACTTACATATCATTTGTAAAGAAATCATGACTAAACAATTGAAAATTAAGCTGGATGATTTCACACAAAGAATGATATTCTCACCTTTTCTTGGTTTTGCTTCGCCTGCATAGCGGCCTGTGCCTCCGACAGGATTTGGTTGATACGGTCCTCGGTGGCGGCATCCTCTGGTGTATAAGATGTTGGTACCATGCTTGGTGCGCCTGCTGAGGCAGGGGTAGGAAAAGAGTGCCTCTTAGAAGAATGCTCTGGATAAAAGGGACAAAAAATAAGGTCTACAGGCGCGGGGACAGAGTCAAATCAACAAAGAAAGCAAGGTTTTCAAAAGAAATGGTATAATTGATTAATATCAAATATGGATCCATCCACCGCAAATTAAAGAGACTATGTCTATAAATTTCTGAACTAAGAGAAATGTATTAAGTGATTTACGAGAACTTCCTACAGAATAATTGACTACTAAGGGTGACTCTAGAAGACTATGTGATTAAACATAAGGGAATCTATCAATAGTCTACTTCACGTTTCCTTGAACTATGTATATGTACATGTAACTAGGTTTACTTTTCTGACTATCCATATCCAAATTTGTCACAAACTATTTTCGGTAAGGATATTACAAGGATATTTGAGTTTTCAGTTTTCCTTGCAATTTGCTAGTATTACAGTCAAAGGGAAATCATTTGACTTCTACAAAACTTACCTTTCTTTGGTGAGATAGCTTTGAGGGCAGTGATGTTGCTCTCATCTATCGACCAGGAGTACATCTTGCGGTAAGACTCGCGACCCTTTTCCGTCAACTTGTCCCAGTGCTTTGGCTTGGAGAGCAGCTCGCTCACCGTTCCCTGTGACAGTCCAAGCACATGCTTGGCAAACAGTCTCTGTCCTATATTGTGTGAACTGAGGATCTCCCTGATCTTTTGTGAGACATCGGCAGTATCCAGAACTTGTGCCAAAGCTAACGTGCCAGTCCCTGATCCACTCCCTGCTCCTCCAGAACCACCACCACCGCCATCGCTACTTGACGAGGAACCAGTACTTGAAGAAGAGCGCTGAGGTGGACCCGAAGGTGGCACGAGTGAGTGTGCAGGGGTTGGGGTGGTGGAAGGTGTACTTCGCTGGCTAGGGCTTTCTGTTTTGCGGCCTTCCGTGACCAGGCAGACAGCACTGGCTGCACCACGGTATGGCTTCGAGTGGGCAGCTGGTGGGGTGAGGTGGGCAGGCGGGGAGCTTCCTCGCTCAAAATTGAGTCCATTTGTGAGAGAGCGGCTCTGGGGTGTGGTCGGAGCTGCCGCTGCCAGCCCTGCTGGCCCTTTACTAGAATCTAACTGGTTTTGGCGGTGGTATTTTGACACTAATTCCTGGCCAAGCATGGAGGCGAAGACTTCTGTATTAGTAAGGGACGGTTCGGTCGGGCGCCCTGCAAGAAAGGTGTAGAAATGCATTGGTACTCATGATCATTACCGTCGAGCTTTGCCAGTGCAGGCCACCTCAAATAATAAAAGATTTACATTCTCCCAGATTTTAATATATTTTTGACAAAATATAAAGCAAAGTGTCCGAAAGCAAAAATGAAAAAAAAAAGCTTTTCAGTTTCTGACCCTTCATTGAAATTTTAGTTTGGCATTTGTACACCTTTCTTGTGGTTCGTTCTCTCACCCACAAGGGCATGAGATGCGATCGCGTTTGGTTGTCAAAAAGAAACCTAAATGTATAGAAATATAGATATATCTGTACAAACAGGCTGAGTGTGTGCTGATGAAAAGAGGCAAAACTGTGTTTCTTAAGAGTAAGTTATTGTAGTATTTGGGTGTAATTCTATTAAACAAACGCTAGAGAATCAATGAAAAAAATCAATGCCCTTTTTAAAGATTTTTTTTTTCTTGGAGGCTCTATTTATGAGACTTCAAATAGGAAAGGTGTACCTATACCACCAAATACATAGGTGCTGGAATTGGGAAGGTCATTCTAAAGTGATTTTTTTTTGTATTACAAGCATAATTCAAGGTGTTTTTGAAACATGCATACAAGGACATGCATAAACTATGTGGAAAATCAAGGTCATGGAAATCTATACTGAAGCTCTATAACTGGTCTAAGATACATACTATGCACTTTATTCTGGGGAAAGAGAGGTAGATTACCTTGTAATGATTGATAGAGACATAAACTAACATTTAGTATTTCATATTCATTGGTCTTGGTCAGTGTACATATATTTCTTCCGTGGTCTTTATCTATTCACAAGTGTGTAGCTGTTCATTTTCTTCTCTCTTTATTTTGAATTGATGCAATATTTTTGTACTATCTGTGTAGATTTATGTCTACAGCAATAAACCTTTACACCAAAGTTCTTAATTCTTTATTGTTCTTCTTTGAATATCCATTTCTGTCCAATTCTTCTTCTTCAGCAGTCAGCTGTGTGGACAACCGTCTAAGGCATTGGCGGCTTTGTATATGAGTGAGTGAGTGAGTAATAGATGTTTAACGCCATTTCGACAGCTAAGGTCATATTCATGGCGAGAACGACATTACACAATTTCACAGAGGAATGTGCCAGTGCCCACGCATATGTGCACCACACACATCCTGAGGGGATAGGAAAGAAGAGATATAGACCCTTTTAAGTGGGCTAGGAAGTCCAGCTTTGTATATGAACATGGCGGATACAATTTCGTATATGAAGGTGCTAATTCATTGTCTAGCGAGTGATCCTTAACAATTAAACATCGCTCTATTATGAAGTGCTAAGTTTGGAAGGAGTTATGATGCTTTCCTTTTTGAATTGGTCCTGACTTATACTTTAAGTTAAAGTTATGCGAACATACACTGAACCTGGACAAGCTATCGCTCAGTACAATATAAGTTCCCAAACTCTAACACTCAACGTGAGAAATGAGGATACCATATACATACTGAGTCTGAATATAAATGTGTACAGCCATTCTGATATTTAAACCTTCATAGGGTTGAAGTGATGCCTGGAATATTGGCCCCTTTTGTCCTCATGATGCACTACATAGGAAGTGACTCAATGATATCTACCGGTGCATCATGCCGCTCCTCCAGGAGTGGCTGGCATGATACATGAATGCGTTGCTCATCATTGTTGCATTCACGAATCATAACGATAAATGTCAAAGCGCACTAAAGCACTGTTCTTAAAGGGTTAACCATTATGATGTCACACTTTTGTTAATGTCCTTAACCTAAAACAATCCTCTTCCTTCTCCTTAATAAGACACCTACCTGTCAGGTCAGCATTGGTGACCTTCAGCTGAGTGTTGTCAGTTTGCAGCGACCGATTCTTCTCAAGGAGAAGGGTCTCCAGGGACTTAGTCTTCTGGTCAGCCACCTCAGTTGAAGTATTGGTAAACTCTATGGACTTCAGGGCACTACAAGGTGGTAGTAGTGTAAGGAGTGGAGTGGAGGTGGGTCAAAGGAAAAAAGAAAAATGAAAAATACTAAGCAATGCATTGTTGTGATAGTGCACAGTAATTGGTGAGGGATATGTAAAACAGAGGAACTAATTGTATAGCTTATCTATATCAAGTTATAAAGGTATATTTTGGAATATTCCATCTTGCTTAAGGTAGTATTCCAATAGTGAATTCCAAACGACCGACAGGCAATTTTCGATAATGTCAAAGTATCAAAAAAAAATTCAGTCAGTGCCGGTCATTCAAAATCTAGGCTAGTGGCATACTGCCTTCATATATAGTGATTTGTGCAGTGATGTGGTGATCAAACAAGGGTTTTCTCGTCATGTGGTTTACATACATTCATTAAGGTGAAATGGCATGTGACATATCTCTTTGGATAACATATACACATAAATCTGAACATCATATAATTTTAGTTTGAAATTTAATGCCTCCATACTTGTTTGAACTTTATATCAAATTTAATCATGAATAAAGTTATGTAAATCATGTTTTGTTCACTTTCTCTGATGAATGGGGTGATAAAAACTGGAAATCGAGAACTACTGATGTCTTTGGGATATATTTCAAATCCAACAACCTCTGCCTATTCTCTTGCAGTTGCATTAATTTATCGAACAAGCACAACCTCTATCTTTACAATGCCTGGTTGAGGTAAAACTTAACTTTAAATTCTACTTAAAAGCCCCAAATCAGATTGACAATTTTGAAAGAAGTAGCAAATATTTTATTCCTCATGCCTGTACCATTTGCATCATCAGTGCTATAAACAATGCATTATAATTCATTATCAAGGCATTCCGGTCAATGCAGGCAGACCTACCCGAGTTCACGTTTAACCTCGCCATAGTCCTCCTGTGTTTTGAGGCGGTCCTCCAGTACTTTAAGTGTGCGCGTCTTGTCGTGGAGCTCTTCCTCCAGTTTGGCGACCTGGGTGGAACCGGAGTCCCTCAGCTTGGTGACCGTACCCTGGAGGCGCTGAACGTCCTCCACCAACTGGCTGATCTGTGGTTGTAAAGAGTGGAGTGTGTGTTATAATCATGTACATCTTAAACATTTTACTAAGATGCTTGGTAGACATCCCTTCTCTGGTATATGGAATATGAATTTCTTAAAAAAAAAAATTTCTGGTATATGGAATATGAATTTCCAAAAACTTAAATCCTTAACAGCTTTTTTTTTTTCTAGTGTCACAGAAGTATAGGCAAATGCTAGAGGCAGGTCTACACATTGGTTTATCTCGTGAACACCAGATGGCAGCAACGAAAATCATGGTACAGATTATCCGCACTAGGCGGCGGTACTGTGCGCAAACACCCCACCGTTGGTGCGAGCCTTTGTCTCACTTCATATGCCTTAGGCTTAGCTGTTCTTTTGCTATCAAATTTGTAGGTTCTTTGTTCTGTAACAACTGGTTATTATACTAAAGGTACCCGGTAATAAGTGTGCACCCCCCTTTTAAAACTGAAATTGGTGATGCCTGTGCTCTTTTATAAAAAAAATTGAATACTGGTGAAACAGAGCCTTGAAATCTTTTTCTCTTCTTCTTATTAGGGAGGTTTAGCAAACACGATGTACGTCACTCAAACCTGATTTTACGTAGACGTAGCAGTGCTGTAAGTATGCTGCACGTCTGCATTCTATTGCCTACGTAGTGACTGCTAAACCTCCCTATTAACAATAGCCACAACCCTGTCTCATGTTTTGTCCTTGACTAGAAATCTCACTTCTTTCTCCTTGGCGGCAAGCTCCACCTCTAGGCTGGACCGTTTGAGGATGTCGATGGCCTGCTCCATGTCGGGGGCACTGCTCATCTGCTCGGCCTGCTGCAGGTTCTGTGTTGCTGAGGCCAGCTGGGCCTTGAGTCGCTCAACCTCCCTCTCTGCATTAGCGGCCCGCTGAAAATCAACATGGAAAATTATGGATTTTTGTACACTCATTGATTTATGCAAAAAAAATTTTCATGTTTGTACAACATCGCCTTGACGTCAATGATTGGGGGTTTATTGTTAATATTAATGCTGTTGATAGATTCTAAAAGTGATTAATGGACGTGGGGTATCAAACAATTCAAAGATTGGTCAATCAAGTTCAACATTTCAGCCCATGATTAACATTGAAATCTGATCTGCGACAAGCATTTGAATCCACGATTTGAATTCATCAAGAGTGCTAAGCCTAAGTAACTTAAATCTGAAGTCTTCATATAGTATTGACGCAGCATTCATTCAGAGAAGACACTTTTTATTTTGCCGCCCTTTTGAGTCTGTAAAATGTCGTCTGCGTCTCCCATTCACCTGTTCCCGAGACTGTGTGCGTTGGGGAGGTGATATTCATACCTCAAGAAGCGGAGAGTTCTACATTTATAGATCAGGACTGACATCAAACACCGGTTGCTTTGCTCACACTACCCGCTCCCTGATAAAGGACATTGATTTTGATGAAATCCAGAAGGCGGCGAGGACGATTTGCAACAAAAACACTGCAAAGCGAATCGTTAGCAATGCTTTATTGTTGTCCACCGGCTGATGGCTATAGACAATATCATAAAGTAAAAAGAATTTCAATGGGCGGCTCTGAGGAACAATATACCTTTTGGTGGCCGCAGCATTTGAAGAACAATCGAGTGCATTTATCTGTTTAAACCGATCAGGTGTCAAGGCATTGATGGAAGCCTTTAAGGTTTTGATCTGAAGCAAAGTCTTAGTTCCTCGTGTTGAACATTCAAAGACAATTTCCTTGCAGCCAATACATGGACCGGGGTCTTCAAAGAAGCCATTCAAGTCTCCTTGAGTTACTTCTCAATTCTACCCTTTTACATGTGTGTATGTGTTAAAATTATGGATCAGCTGACAATATTAGTAATTAAACCACCCGCTTGGTGGCGGCTGGACTGAGCAGCTCTCTTCACCCTAGGTTCTTCTCCTCTTATACTTCTTGATGTATTTAAGACTATTCTACTACCCATAATACAGAGGACTATGTCTTAATACAAGATTCAAAGATGGGGGGGGGGATTCTTGAAATTTCTTTGAAGAAGGTCTTCTATCATATTTTTATATATAAATCAGTCTACAATGTAAAATACCTTGCCGTGAATTGTAGTCAAACATTCATTTTGATAGGAAATGCTCAGTTTCTTAGGCTGGGTAGCGGTAGATATTCTCAAATAGCATCCTTAAGAAGACTAAGGGAAGCAAGCAAAAGGAGAAACCATGAGAAATACATGTGCTTGCTAACACTATCCAAAATCAGTACCCCTCATTGCAGCCATAACCATGGGTCATCCTCTGTTCTAGTCCCGGGAGTTTGGTTTGTCAGTAAAGTCCCTCTTCTTGTGTGCCTCACAAGCGTAGTGTTGTCTTTGTATTTATTGATGGCTGTCTCATTGAGTGCTACATTTAGTGTGGACCATCCTACCCTAAGGATCTCCCCTCCGCCTCCTCATCTCTTTCCTCCGAAGGTGATTGATTCCTAGCCTTGCAGTATTAATTCAAAGGGTCGCTTCTGTTTCAGAGACATCCAAGATTTGTATCTTTTCCGGCTCACATTTGGCTGGTCTTTCCCTTTTTACCCTTTCTTATTTTTTCTTTTATTTTTGGTCCAACTCCTCCCTCCTGGCCTGCCCCACTATTGATCTCAGCGAAACACAGCCAATATGGCGCTCTTATCGATCAGCGAGCCCCGGATGGAATGCACGCATGCGCGGATGGATGGACACCGCCATGATCCTAGTCAACCAAAGGATGTAGGTATTAGACCCCATCTTCCGATCTAACACCTAATAACCCATCAATTTCATGTGAAAAGAGACAAAAAGGGGTATGTATCAAAGATACTCAATGATATCCAAAGCCGACAGGTTTCCAGCCAGCCTTTGCGAAGCCACTTTGAAGCCACTAGTGAAGCCTGGGCAAAGCTCAAATGTCTTGATCTTCAGGGGCTGGTGCATTTGAGCCAGCTACTGCCCCCCAAAATACTTCTTAGCTGAGGTCTTTAGAGGCCAAATTCTATTGAATTGTAAGACAGCTAATGGTAGAGGAGGGGTTCTTTCAGTATTGATTTTGTCTGGGTGGAAAAAAGAACTGATGCAAAATATACAGTCCATTGGCCAAGCTACTTGTGGCCATAACAGATAGATGGTAGACCAGTGAACTGCAGCTTGTTCAAACAAAACTGGATCCATGTCCATTTCCCCCCTCAATCCCATGATGGCAGTGTGCTAACTTTGTAATTCTCGAAGCTTGCTGTAAATGGGAAGCATTGGGAAGTGATATACCTGTACATGAGTACTTAAGATCTGAAATCACAGCGCTCACTTCTATCACTGAAAAGTCTTTGCTCGATCATAAACTGTTCCTCTAATCTAAGAATGTGTCCTTATTGATCCAAATAAGAAGGTTTAATACTGGGGTTTATAATCACTTTGAAGGTCATGTATCCACAGCGGAGGGGGGGGGGCTCATCACTTTCTACCAGTTACCAAACATATGTAATAAACTAAGCCTCAACACTTAGATACCATTAGTCCCATGTGGAATTTCTCAATGCACATTACCCACTTTTACCATTAGAAACATGGTTGGTTTCTGAGCAGCTCATGCCACAAGAACTGCTCCCTCTTTCTATATACATGTATACACCACAATATACCACTCACCTCATTGGCACGCTCCAAATCAGCCATGATCATCTCCATCTCATCAGACCTGGAAGGACACAAAGGAAGGGGGTATGAATATCACATACTATGGAATATATTGATGAAAGCAGGTAGATCTGGAGGGTTTAACACTTTAAAGAACACAAAGTGCCTTGATAGGCTTAACCCTATAATACAGGTGCTGTACTCATGCATCATGAAGACCATACTAGTCTGAAACCCAGGGGATTGATACACCCCAAAAGTCTTGATATATGTTCCTTAAAATTCACAAAAGCAGATATGACATTAAGCCATTGCATCAAATTGGTGCCTCATACCGACAAGGGAACATGCCCATGGAACCATCATGTGGCCCTTAAAGTGTTCAGGGCATCATGGCATCCCAAAGGGGTTAGAATTGGATGTGGGGGCAGATTATTGACATGGTTCATCAGGAACGTGAGATGTGTCTGAACTGTCTGGGCATTGATCAAACGGAAAGAGATGACCAGAGAGTAGTGAGTGGGTGGGCGGAGAGGTAAGAGGAGGTGGTGGGGGTGGAAATCATTGACAAAACTGGAGATCTGACAAATAGATGACCACTAGCTGAAATAATAAATACATTGAAGGTGAAGTATTGCCCATGGAGAGCAGTTTAGCCTTGTTTCGCCTCAGCTGCTCTGACCAAAGCCCAACCCCTTCATTTACCCAACCACTCCCCTCCTTACTTTAGTCAATGTGAAGTCTATTGACTGAACTACCCACATACTGTATCTCCTTCTCTTTCCTTTCCTTTCCTTTCTCCGTTTTCATTTCCATCCCTCTTCATTCATTTAAGGGCCGAGTGGTGCTAGAATACATTATTCCCATTTGTCGTCATGATGCATACAAAGAAACATGAATTTACAGGCACCATGCAGTCCTTAACGGGTAGCATGTACTACTGTTATAGACTACCAGGGTATTTACATAATAGAGATTACAAAAAAAAAAACACTTTTATCTACCCCCTCCTTCCTATCCCCAACAATACTGTAGTGCGGCTGAACACCAAATATTCCTCCAGACCGCTCAATTCCTCACAGAAAACTCACATGATTTAATTCTTCAAGCTTCCCATATCTAAATCTCTAAATCACCTTTCACTTTAGTTACCCCGCTCTGTACATCACTCCCTCTTCATGAGCTGCTCGGCCCGGGGGAGCTGCACGCGACCAATCGAGTTCATCGTGCCCTGCTAAAGTGCATCAAATGGTGGGAATATGGTGAGAGATCTGGCCACTCTGCTTTGCTCCTTCTCTCCATTTAGCATTTTCATCTTTTACACTTACAGGGCATCTTAGTTGGCGGAAAGTCTCTGGACGTGGCAAAATGCAGCTGAAACCGAGAGAAATGTAGCGGGGATATTTGGTTCATTTTCAATCCCTCCCCCTCTCTCTATAGATCCATCTGTAAAGAGCTGCTTTGGTAAACGAGCAGAGGACATGTCATGTGTGGTAGAGAGGTGGTAGTGCACCCCCCTCCAAAACATGGCTCAGTGAACCACTTGTCCTAACACAGTGCGACCGTACTTTGCATTATATCATTATCCTCTTATATTGGCTTCTTCCTCTGCCGCAGCCGCCGCCCTGCCCTCCTCCCTCTACTTCTTCTCAGCACAGGAGGAGAATTTATTAGACGCCCGTGGATGCATATTGCCTCTCCATCTGCCTTGAAACCCTTAATGGGCTGAATAGTGTTTTAATGCATAGTGCTATTCTGTTGAACTGAGGTACGGATGTAGCTATGGCGAGTAACTCGCCAGCGCTGCAGTCATGCATCATGTCGACCTTTTGGATTTGATGCCCTCCTGCAGGGTTTGTGAGATCTGGCGAGTTACACGCTGGCAAGGGCGGACAATATTAATGCTTTATGCTCAAAAATGACATGAAGCCTTAAGGTATCAACCCGTCTTTAAAGGACTAATCCAGCCCCAGGTCCCCCAAACATCTCACCCATCCACAGATATGCCCAACTCAGCCACATCTGTTTGATTTGCCATAGATTTGTCGGCAGTGATGACTCGACCCTAAAGCCGACAAGGCGCTGAGAAATGAAGGCAGGAGCCGTGGGATCTATTTGGTTGACGTACGACTCGATTCTCTCCATACGTTCTGCGCTCCCTTAAGTGGCTCCCCTGAGCCTGTTAAATCATATTCCCCTCTCCCCACCCCTCCCTCTCCAATTCCTCCAGGCGGGGTTAATGCCTGTAGGTCTCTTTGAGGTATACCTTCTCCTGTGTGTCCTCTACTTTTCATACATCATCAACACTGCTGCTGCTGCTGCTGTCACCCTCCTCCATTGGTAACAATATGTGCACAATGGCAAAAGATGCCCATTATCTTCTTAAGCACTGCATGATGCATTAAGGCATCGTGCATCATTCCTGCCCTACCGGGCTGATACACTACCACAGGAGCGGCATGATGCGCCAATGCTGTGAAAACAAGTAGACTCACCCTCAATGCATCCTTGCATTATGACTTCCAAAGACTATGATGGTGGAAGCATCAAGCGAACCTTAAAGAGTTATAAAAAAATGTAGTAGTGGATCCTTGAGGTATAGACAGGCAAAATGGATGCCTCGAGTTGGGCTACTTCTTTCTGCGTGACGGCTCAGTGTCTTAACAATATGGTGTCCCTTTGTTTCCATATTTTGCTCTGATAGAAGAAATATGTATCTCAGTCCAGAGACATTTAAGCCCAGATGTTCTTGTCATACTTCTTAGCAGATAGTCACACTGAAATGGTGGGATGTTTAACACATTTTCTGTTTACCATCATAATGGTATATATCTGCGTATGGCATTACCTCGATTGCCCAAGAGAAATCGGTCAGACAGTTTATCATTTCTTGTCAAGTCACTTAGATACAAACCTGTTGAACCTAACAATACCATTCATATCCTTTTTCTTCTCTCTAAATGGGCAAAGAGCAATATTCCTAGAGGCCAAATCACTCATTTTAAACCACAATACCTTTTCCACATATAGTCAGAAAAAGTTCCCAGAAAGAGATCTTGGGACGCCATGTGGTCATTGGAGGAGCAACTACCGTCATGGATCAGTGATTATAAGTCACGTGACCCTTTTAGTAGAGGTCCCTTGGATCCTTAGGGCTCAGTGACCATGGTGACCACAGTTTGGATCCTTAAGGCATGTCTTGGTACATGCTATGTAGGGGTGAACTTAAAAGTGGGGTGGGTGTGGTTGGGGGGGGGGCATTGTATATCTATAGAAAATGACATGGCTATAAAAGTGGCGTATGTTCTCAAGCTTTGGGGTACTGATCAATTCATTAGAAAGGACTAATAGAAAGAATTAAAATTTCTTTGTGACTACATGATTTCATATAAGGTAACATAGCCCCCTACCCGCCTTTCACATGTGAGATATAGGCCTTGCACTGTAGAATCATGCCGCTGTAGGGGGGGGGGGGGGCTCTATGTTATATGAATGACAAATGGCACAGTGCACCTGCAGGGCTTTTCAACCTAGAGTGAAAATCGGTTCGAGGAAAACAATAATCCTGAGTATTTCCATGTTACAAACGGTCATTAAGTCAAGTCACCATAGTACCAACACCCCCCCCCCCCCCACACACACACACAGAAGACACCTACATTCCTTTCCAGGGGCGTAGGAAGCAATTTTTTATTTGGGGGGCCCAGGGGTCTCGGTTGGGGGGACCTGCTATATTTTTATATAGGCTTTTATAGGGAACCTCCTCGTTATTGGGGGGGGGGGGAGAGAGGCCCCCTTGCCCCCCCCCCTTTTCCTACGCCCCTGCTTTCTTTCTACAGCCTTTGTTATTTCATGCCTTGCACGGCTGATTTTGAAATTTAAGCATTGTGAACGGCAATAAATGTCGCCTCTTACAATTAAAGCCCCCTCACCCCCCCCCCCCCTTCCTACCAATCCCTGACAAAGACTCTCCCTACCATCTTCCCACCAATATTGTAAATATTTGACATGCGACCTGGAGAGTTTAGGTGACCGGTTCACACGATAAGGAGCCAGACGGTGGGCTACAACACGAAGATCTGTTTCTGCCTTGATGAGTTCTTCTTTCCCGTTCACTGAGCATAAAGAAAGGCAGTTATAGGGAATGTGGGCTGGGTGGGTAGGGTGGGAGTCGAACTAAAAGTAACATGTTAAGATGCCTATGGGGTTAGCCTTACAATGTACACTTTGTATCAGTAATATTATAAGCTGATACATGGTAATATATAGTGCAGATGGAAGTAATGATTGCTGTTCTGTTCTTAATTGAGTGAGTGAGTGAGTGAGTGAGTGAGTGAGTGAGTGAGTGAGTGAGTGAGTGAGTAATAGATGTTAAACGCCATTTCGGCAGCTAAGGTGATATTTATGGCGGGAATTACATTACACAATTTCACAGAGGAATGTGTTGGTGCCTGCGCATATCTTACTAGTCTTATAACCTTCACATGCTTTTCATTGTATCATTGGGATAAAAAAATATTGGGAGGTAAACTTTCACTTTCACTTATCATGTATCTTTTCTAGTGCTAGTTCAAAGGTGTGACTTTTACGAGAACGAAAAGTTGCTGCATCATGAATATTTTTTCCCCCTCTTTTTTAAACTTTTAATTCTCGTCAAATACGATTCAGCATGGCAGTACTCTTGAATTATCTTTTTCTTTCTTCTTCTAAAAATGATAATATAGCTATATTCAGAAAGCTATAGTGTGGATAACAGGAACTTGTTGCTGCACTAACTACACAATCCAAATTTCTGTTGACTAAATGAATTACAGAGATTTCCTTGAGATGCAAAGACTATAGCTCCGAGCAGCTCATGAAGTCAGCTATTGTCGACAAATAAAAGCTACCTGCCCATGCACACATACCTAAGAACATTAGTAGTGGCAAATCATGAATTTAGGAGGAAAGGTTAAGTGCATACATATTAGATTATCTCAGAGGTGACCTGTGATAGCCTAACGAGATCTATGAAGGACGAGAAACTTTGTCCTTTTCCTAATTTCCATAATGATTCACATCTGGCCTGCCAGATGTGGGGAAGGAGTGTGAGTAGAAATTATGAATCTCTACCCTCAAGGCTCTTGGCATCATTAGATATGGGTGTGCTCAATGGAAAGGGGTAGGGGGTCTTCTTGTTATCTTGTCTTAAAGAGAAAAGCACTGTATAAGGCAGACTGATGGCTTAATACAAACATTGACTTCCTTAGCATTTCATTTTACTGCCACTACAAAGGCTAACTTAATGATAACATCACAGCTGGAACAGTTACTCCTGGGTTACCACATCTAGGTATTATTACAACCTAAAGCTGTCACTGCTGAGCAACAATAAGGAGTCTTTTTTACCCCTTGAAGACAACAGAAATTACGGCACTTTGCCCTTTGGTTAGTTGTCATGATGCTTCATGTAGACCTAAACAAAGGCTATAGGGCTTAGTATGGACGTCCTGTGTGTCCACCATTTCGCTGGTTGAGGTAAACCCAACTGATACGACATATCATGATGGGTACCTTGTCCCTGGGTAACACCCACTTCCAGGGACATGCCGGTTCCATCCTATCAGCTCTTATCAGTGCCTGTCACCAAGAACCAGCTCCAGTCCCGCTTACACCCAATACAAGTTAGCTGGGCGTTTCCCAATGCTTTACAATCTATGTATACATCTAAGTAGATAATGGCTGACTTGCTGATTTGCACCAAACCTTGAGCCCCCTCCCCTCCCTAAATCCTCATCCCCTTTAACCCTGCCTCAAGCATCATCCCTTTCTTTGAGATAATCTAATATTGTATCGTTATCCTCACGGAGTTTAGAGCTTTTCTCAAATTGACACTGTTTGATGTCTATATATGTCTATGTATAAATGGGAAAGATGCTGGTTGGCATTAAATACTGTGGGTTGTTGAGGTTGGTGGAGGGGGGGGGGAGTAATACTACAGAAATCGGTGGGATGAGGGGTAGGTGTAGGTGGGGAAGATGTCGGGGGGGGGGTCAGGGTCCCCAGTGCACGTGTCTTGTAGATCAATATAGGAATGCCAACGTATTGACGCCTTGTGCCCCGTGTGAGTTGTCCTCGGGGAAAAGTTTTGAAAAGTTGCTGGCGTCTTCACCCCCCCCCCACCCACCAGCAACCAAGCTCCTCCAGCCCAAAGGCACCTCAAGACTGTATCGCCCCCTCCAGGCCTTATGGAGAACTAAAGAGTCATGCTGTTTCTGTAGAGAGTACAACAGTCACCTGTTCTGTGCTCTGGGTCAAATATGACCAATGAGTCTCACATCCTTGTTTAATAATCATAAGTGGCAACTCATTGTGAAATCACATTACGGCTATTGGGTAGTTCCCTCTCGTCTCAGTCTTCTTTCTTTTCCAGGTTTAAAGCAAGCAGCCTTCATGAGCTGCCCTTTGATTGAAAGGATATGGCCCATGTAGGTCTACAAATCATGTGTGTTTGTCAAATGCATCCCTCATTGCTTTAATTCAAGGTAGGTTTTCATTTGCAAATACATTCTACAAAATCATCTTTGATTCAGGTTGATACTTTCATGGACCTTGATCAAGGTTTTATATTTGGATGAAGCTTCTATTAGTAGGGGGTATTAGTAAAGCTGAGATCTCATGGTAGACAGAGTGTACAGAACAGGAATGGCGGCCACCTATGATCAGACAGGACTGTTGTCAGCTCGTGGTGCTTTGGGAAATACAAGATCCACCCAGGATGGGTTGGACACGTAGGACAGCAGGACATGAGGTACTAGGTTCTTTGTTCTCTCACCCTCACTACACACAACTATCTAGGCCACTCGAACGCCGCCACACCGACCTGCCACCTAGTGAGCAAATCTGGTACTTCACCATGGAAATGTCATCTGCTGCTGATCATGTACATGTATAGGTCATTGTCAACCGGTAATGCCAAACTAACTTAATATTGATCAGTTGTTGTGCAATAGGTGAGTTTTTAATTTATATGACTTGTACTGTAGATGTTCAACAAATGAGAGAAAATCTAAAATTGTTTATTTTCTCATAACTGGCGTTCTATCAATTTCTCATACGACAAATAAACTTGTAGCCTAATATGAGTACTATAGCGAAAATATTTCAACTGCCCTTCTTTCAATTTCAATGTTCAAGCTGATTACCAAATCAAATGCCAGTCAGAAGTGCACAAGGCCTGAAAGGCCTCAATGCTTTTCCTACTATAGACTTATTTGTACTTTTCAACACAAGATTTAAGGAATAGAGGTGAAGGAAACCTATAACTGGAATCCTTGTGTAAACAAAACTCAAGTCCTTCCTCCTCTCCCCACCACCTTTGTGTGCCAGACTTCCAAAAGGAGGGACATCTATCTGTGTCTCTGCTAGTACTTAGTGCAGCTGACACTGACCAGACGTTGTGTTGTCAATCCAATACGTAAATACCCATGTCCATGTGGTCAGGGATGGATTCCTTTTGCTTTAATGTGCCCCCCTCCTCTTCAGACTCCCCATCCCCTCCTCCCATTACTTACTGGTACTTTGAAAACTAGTGAGTACATTTTGTATCGGAACCATTGAATTTTTATTATAAATGCGTGGAAAATGAGAAGAAGTTTTGGTGTTCTAGTGTGACTAGGAGAGACCAATCTAAGCAATTATTGGTTGTTGTTTTTTGTTGTTATTTTTTCCATAAAAGACTGGGTTGTTTTCCACACACGTAATGTACATGTACTGTTATAATAAAGACTTCCCACCTCTTATAGCGATATAACACCGATCAACCACCCTCAAAGCTCTAGCTTCCTGTCCCATATCACTAGCTAAACGAGTTTTAGCTGAGCAAACTTTGTGAAGAAGAGACAGAAAGTGGGAGGAGTTGGGGGGGGGTGGGGGCTTTCAATCGGCTCGCCTCACCTTACAACAGACCGCAGCGTCTTGTACTTTGAAAAACGACAAATTGGATATTGGCCAAGCAAACAAGACCCTATCCTGCTATCCTCGACCCCCACCCCCCCTCAACCATCACCCTCCCCCACACCTTCACGCACCAAGTATAGACAGCAATTGACAACCGCCCCCACCCACACTCCTATACTACTGGCCTGCATCTTCCGGCGTGTCTCAGTGTCTGTAACAGGCGTGTGGTGCTTGGCCGCCAGACCAAGAGTATATTAAAATTATGAGAACAATAAAAGAAACTTAATAAAATCAGGGGAGAAAAGACAAGGTAAACAGGAGAAAGAAAAGATGGGGGACAATCGCGCCATAATGTTCTGCGTTATCTTTTTATCTTGGGGTTTTGATATAAAAAGGTGCCATGTCATGGCAGGGGAATGCCATGATATAGGAGTCTTGACCCTTGCACTAGAGGGATCAGGAAGATAGGTTAGGGGTTGACTTGGATTGGGTATGCTTGTTGACCTTTGACCTTGTTAGGTCAAGTCACTGGAGACGCTGAGGACACGCTGAGGTAATGACAGGTTATGAGAGATTAGGGGATTGGTGTTGTGTGAGGTCACTGGCCTCTGATGGTTTTGGATGAAGTGATCTTTGGTCATCTTTATTGTGACAGGGGCCAGATCAGTTAGTGTGTGTTTGGGAAATGGAGGGGAGGGGAGGGGGGGGGGGCTAGATTTAGTAGAAGGAGGGAATGGTTATCAATATAGGGGTGAATAATGTGTTCTTGCAGGAACTGCCTCCAAGCTTGTCTCCGGGGCTTGTCCACTACAGCCTCTCTGCTACCGTCTCTGTCACACTGTCTCCAGCCACCCAGTCCTTGCTACCCATTCTATGTACCTGTTGCCAATAGCAATCACCTGCTACCCAATGTAATGTATGTTGGTGCATTTAGAGTTACAGGTGGTTTACTGGATCCAATAGAAAATCACTGGTTATACAAACACTACTCTGACTACCTATCCTATAATCCTCGACAGAAGAATGGGACATGTTTTTGTTAGGTAAAGGCCGCTGATTTGTCCACAACTTTACCCATCATCTCTCTATACTACAGCCGATAGGTGACCAGCTCTACTACCGGCGACACGACGTACCGACGTTATGGCCGTTATCGAATTAGACGGAGGACAATGCGCCCCGTGCCCCGCTGCGCCAATCGATGGCCATTTCTTATAGAGAATTGTGCATCGTCGTCGACTAGGGGGTGGGGAGGGGAGGGGCAAGCTGTCGATAAGGCATACCAGCAGATGGCGTGTCGATAGACCCCTCCCCTGCCTACTCCCCCCTTCCTCCCACCCACCCATCGGCATCAGCGCCAACTGGATCTTTACCATAGTGCTGCCACCTACATCGGAAACTACTAGCCCCCTGACCGGAAGCACCGAGCCCCCAGCGCTACCGCCCGTTCCCCTCCCACGGGCCGTTCCGTCCCAAATCCGAACTCAGCGGCGGCGATAGCCCCCTTCTTCTTCTGCCCCCACCCCCTCTGTCTCCGTTCTCAGGATCCTTGCAGAATTTATTTTTCGCTCGTCTCGGCGTGACCCCTTAATTAGCGGGCCGTGGGTCGGAATCCCCACAAGATGGCGTTGAGCCCCTTAAGACCCATTAGGCAGCGCTGCCGGAAATCCATTACACAAATACCGCATAACCGTCGCGCCGCTCCGCCGCGACCTGCCGCGCGCCGCGACATGGGAATTATTGGATGCGCCCACCCCCTCCCTCCTCACACCCCATCCGATAGCCGATGAGCGCACAGACACTTCCGGTGGCGCACTGGCTGTCGCCGGAAGTACCGACAGTGGAGAGTTCCTGCTGATCGACTATGGACACTCTTCGGTAAGGGACAGGCGTGATTAGAAAAACTTTGGCTTGGCAGGGGTCAACCTCTCAACAGCCGCCAATCTATAGAACATAAATTTTACATAAGAGGGTTGGAGAGGGTGGGTCCTTGTGAAGACACTGGAGGAGCTGCTCGTCCTGGCTTCTCCAGGGTCGGAGCTGTACTGACCGGGGGAAGGAGGGGGTGAATGGGGGTGTGGGCGGTCCATGAGGGCATCGACTTAGCAAGGGTGGCCTTTCTTCGATACATGACGAGCAACATATACGGCGAGCCACTCTCCCGCCCCCTAGGGAGCTACTCAAGAACCACTAGCCGCGGCAGACGGGTTCGCCGCTGCCGATCCATACACCGAAGATCCGCCACCCATCGACCCTCGTGAAACAAGAGGACTGTGTTTGTGGCGCACGGGGAGGGCGCTGGTCGATGCCAGATAGGCTTATCTGGGAAAATCGAGCAGGCGGAGCGAGCGAACTCTTCTTGATGGGGGCAGGGCGGTTGGTGGAGGCGACGCACAACGAGTATCGGGGAGAGGGTGTTTGAGTGGGATATTTCGATGATGCAGACACCATGGAACAAGCCACTCGGCCTACCTGTACCCAATAGTTCATCCATTGGGAGGCCGATTTTCTCAGCACCAAATCCTGGCTTATACCCTCCAGTGGCTATGTATAGAGATACAGTGGGGCTAAGGTGGCTTATCATCGGCTGAGCTGCTCCCAAGAGCTGCTCTAGTATTGAATATTGCCTCATCCTATTTTCACGCGATGAGCCTTTTATCGAGTGTGTCTCCAGCTAGTTTCTGCATCTTTTTCCTCTCGAAATTCACATTAAAGTTAAATTCCTTTTTAAAAAGAACAAAGTTTTCTCACATCACCTATATATTGGTTTTCAGGTTTATAGGTGTTTAAGTAGCTGATCAACAGTCAATTTGACAATGTTTTCTTAAAGTTACTTGAATTGTACCTTTTGTCTGCTTTTCTTGAGTTTCTAACATTTAATAATCACTCTCGCGTTATAACATCTACTATCGCACTTACTCTCATCTTGTTGCGCAGACATGTCTATTGATCGTGATTTTGTGACCTGATATATGTTGCACCGCATTATGACTTAACATATTCTAGCCTTCGTCTATTCAAATAGGCCTTTATCAAAACTTCAAACATTTCATTTGGCTCCGATCAACATGGGTCGACAAATGATGCCACAAATGCACCAGCAAAGAGAAATCGCAACAAACTTTCTTTACTACAGGGCAGCAAGTAAAGAAAAAACGGTGGATTCTTCATGGCTGTGCATTATATCTGTAGGTTAGATATTGACTGTTGGTACAGCGTGAGGCAGTATTGCCTTTATTTCTCAGCTGTGCGCCTCGAGCATTGTCATATTCTTTATCCGCCAGATTCCCAATGTACCAACCTGGCTTTTACTACCCCCCCCCTCCTCTTTGTTTGATACCTCCTATCTTCTCACCTGTTCTCTGAGCAGACACTAACAATGGACACCCCCCCCCCCCACTGCCTCCCCTTTTCTACCTTTCACACCAACATCTTTAAATCCGACCCCAGGTGGATCCAGATGCTGTCACATTCTTTCTTTCTACATCACTTCTCCCTTTCACAACATCTGACCTGTTAGGTACACTGTAAAAATATTCCGTTGAATAGACGGAGATTCACCGTTTAATTTTACAATAAATCTCCTTAATTTCAAATCCAGTGAAGCTCCGTAGATAGTGACTATATGACAAGGAAATTCTGTAAACCAGTACAGAGAAACACCTTTTTCCTGAATACAGTGAACCCGAGTATATATCAAAGCATTTACGGTAATGCACATTTTTAATACTTACAAAGAATCTCCATAATTTCAATTCTCATGAAACTCTGTAGATTTTGATCATATAACAAGGAACTCCTGTAAACCAGTACAGAGAAACACCTTTTTCCTGAATATGGTGAGACTCGGTATATTTCAAAACATTTACCATGAACCACATTGTGGCATAACTTGTAATTCTAATCCTGGTGAAATCCTGTAGATATTGAGCATATAACAAGGAAACCCAGAAAACATGTTCTGAAAAATACATTTTCCTGAATAGTGTGAAAGCTTGTATGTACCAAAGCACTTATAATAATGCATAGTATATTTCAGTTTCTCGAATTGAGAGTAGGTGGTGCCATAGAAAACAATATCCTACACATATAAAAAGGTTTGATTTTTGTATTGATTCAGTCCTTGGGTGTGTGTGTGTGTGAATCAAAGATGCTTGTGTGTCTGTAATGTATTTACGGAGGATCACAGTGAAAATTACGGTGAATTAATGTAGTGACTAATTATCAATATTGAATATCCGTAATCTACCACAGCCAAACACCGTTTAACAATTTACGGGGAATTTGTGTTTTGATTATTGTTTAGTTTGATCACACCAGGTGGCAGCCTCTTTCATGATGAGATTTCCTTGAGGAGTCTATTCTATACACACTTCTTAATGTATCAAAAAATGATAATGATTTACAACTTTTGAATTAAATGCAGCATCAATATTGATGGCCAATTATGGGGCTGTGAGAATATGGTTAATGGTATGGTAATCTACTTTTGTGAGATATTTTGTTGAGACAAACACCTATTCTGTGGTGATAAGAAATATATATGTCCACCCAGCTATGCATGTTGCTTTGTAGCAATCCTAGGGTGCTGTCTGCCCCTAGATTGTAATTACAAAGTGTGATGAACTATTCTATGATACTTTCATGGAACTAGGGATTGGAGCACAAGTGAACTGGAATATGGGAATACCATAATAATCCATCCTTTGATGCCATATCAAAATGACAGTGATTTGAAGTTTTTCCTTGATATAACGGTGATTCTCTGTCACCACTGGGTGAAGGACATTCTCCGTTACAATAACAGTAATTCCAAGAGAACGGTGACCGTAGTTATTACGGAGAATGGCCGGCACCCAGTGGTGCCAGAGAAACTCTGTTTTTGGGGTAACTGAGAATTACAGTTAATCTAAGAATGGTAAATCAATGTTTTTAGGTAACGGAGAAGTACCGGTTAAAAATACAGTGATTTTGGAGAAAACAGTGACCGTAAAAAATACGGAGATTGGCCGGCACCCAGTGGTGCCAGAGAATCTCCGTTTTTTTGACGGATTTTTTTTTACAGTGTATCGACCCGCACACTTCGGTTGGCCTTCAACACTGCAGGAATACGACGCCTAAAATACAGGAAATATTGACCTCCTGGGCCTGTTGCTTTTCCGCTTTTGCCTTTTCTCTCTATTCCATTCCACTCACTTTCTTACAGCTCCCAACCAAAATGTCGCCACAGATTGTTGAACACGTGCTCAGTGAATGGGCGATATTGAAAGAAATCTACGGCGCTAGAAGCGGTTCTGTTTCTGCACGGCGTCGCCTACAGACTGCCAGTCAATAGGGAGCAGCTCGGGAGTTGCTCGCACCTCTTTCATCTGCTCATCTGTGTACTATAGGCCAGTCAATGATGGGGGAGGGGGGGTAGGGGGTAGCCAGCATCTGTCTATAAGACACTGTCACAAAATACATTTACCTTATTTACCCCATCTCCCCCAAAATCTGTACTGAATTCTCCAGTCATGCTCGTACTTTTCACAACAGCCACCCTTGTGAGTTGCTCAAAGCTCATCTACCCACCCCACCCCGATACACAAATCATATGCCAATAATCAATAATCTAATGCAAATACAGGACATATATTCTTTTCTATTCAGAGCCAACATTCAACATTATCAGTAAGGATTCATGTGTTCATACAGTGCACTAGTTATTCAATCCCATGCTGATTAAGAGACATGTTCATGCCCCCATCTCGACTTTGAAATACCATTTCATGTTCCCTGTCGATCTTAACAGATACCCACGTTACCAGCCGCTGTGTTGTCCTGTTAATTTTAACGGTCCCTTATATATGGTCCATATATATGGCACTTATTTTCCCATTTCTGACCGGAACTTTTCCTTACAGTTCCCTCCTGTCAAGCCATAATCATATTTAGCTTTTTTCTTCTTATTCTCAAGTAGGAACAGGTCTCCCCTCCATATTCATCTTTAATTTCATTCAACATTATGTGCATATGATGTTGTTTTTTTCTACTTTGCACCATGGTGTACTGACCGATAAGAAAGCTGACCACTACTGTCTTTTGAGTGTAAATAAGAGGAAATTGAAGAACATAAACTACAGAAAGGCAGGCAATGTAAGGGAGGGAGGGAGTGAGTGAGTAATAGGTGTTTAAAGCCATTTCGACAGCTAAGGTCATATTCATGGCGAGAACGACATTACACAATTTCACAGAGGAATGTGTCGGTGCCCACGCATATGTGCACCACACACATCCGAGGGGATAGGAAAGGAGATATAGACCCTTTTAAGTGGGCTAGGGAAGCCTGTGTAAGGGAGGTAACAGAAGGTAATGTTTGAGGCAATCAAAGTATGTTTAAAGCCTTTATCTTCATATTCTGAGTGGAGACATAGTTTCATATTGGCTGCACCACCTTTCTTATTGTTTCATATTGGCTGTGTCACCTTTCTTATCTTTAAGTTAAAGAGAATTTGTAGGAAAAGTTTACATATTTAAGAAAAAAGAACAATGCAGCACCATGATCCTATACCTATGACATACACCTGCAATATTGTTTTTGCTTAAATAAAAGATTTTGGTCACCTTTCTTATCGCCAGTAAGAAAGCTGACATTGAACAGATTTCACGAGACACACCCATATATGATGTCTATTCGAACTTTACCATGTGTATGACACCCGATCCGACCAGAGCTGACACCCTAAGCTGACACCTCCATAGAAAAGCATTGAGTGCATGAAGCGACTTGCACCCATTTTGCGATTACCTACTTTTTTTAAACCTTAATATCACAAAGATAAGGACCAGATACAGGTAACAATTACACCTCTATGATTCTGAATATGTACACTATCTTATGACATGTTTCATTTTCTCTCATATTTTATCATTTTGTTGTTATTTGAGGGTGAAGTGACAGTCTCATCTCTCAAAGAGGCCATTTTGAGTTCTAAATTTTCGGCATGCCCCCACCTGTCTTTAAAAACTTGGAAAAGTAAACTTTCCAAGTTAATTACAGATGACTTCTACCTTGGCAATGAAGAATGAGCGCCATGGCTATATATCTGTCCTGGTTCCACAGCTGTATCAAAGCTAGGACGTCTATTACCAAGTACTGAGTTAGGCTTAATTATTTAACTTGGCATCCATTAAGGAACACAGCACACAGAGAGGTCGTGATGGTCATATTCTTTGTACATGTACATACAAACTGTTTATACAATGATCTAGACTGTATCATTATGCTGCAATTTTGCATGGTTATGTTTTCACTGAACCACGTCGCTTTGTCAAGGTTATCAACTCTCTTCGAGATGTGCGTAGTCATCATCTTTATTGGCAAGGTTACAGTTTGATTCTACTTCCATGACCATATATCTAGCCTACCATTACAGATTTTATCGTGAGAAAGTGTGAGGCAATTGAATACAAATAATTTTGAGTTTAGCTGAGATGGCAGAACCTTCCCGGTGATGCAATGATGATACTACAAGAAGTATGGCTCACCAGACAGCAACTGAGAGTGTTTTTATTTCTCAGACATTCCACAATAAAATATCAGCCAAATTACATTGTTCTAGACTCCTTAGATTAACAGGACTGTGATAACATGGACATATTTGGAATATGGGGACTGGCAAATTCATAAAATCGACAGGGTGGCATGAGAATTTCTCATATCATTAGGATAACAGACATTTATGAAAATCATCAACCTGACACAGGCAGGTCTTAATCAACTAAGGACATTGGGACCCCCCATCCAGTGCCTCAATAATATAATCATTATCTATATGTGTTCAAGGTCACCCTCATCGTTACAAGGGGCGTTGCCACCTTGTAGCATAAGAGCAATAATTCATAATGATCTCGATGATCTTACCTGCATCGGCATTCATACAAATTACACATCTAATTATCCCTCCTATGGTTCACCAAGCGTGATCTGATTATGATGGTATGTGGGACATATATATTGGCTCCTTTGATTTCTATTACCTTATACAAATTATTAACTAAATACAATTCTGCGTAAAAATCAATACCTTTGGTCCATATATCATAAGAAAAAAAAATGCAGCAGATAACTCCTCTAATCAAACACATGAGTGCTCCTCTTTATGGTATTAGTAATAGGGACATGGGGCAATTATGGGTGCTCCTTTTTATGGTATTAGTAATAGGGACATGGGACAATTATGGGTGCTCCTCTTTATGGTATTAGTAATCGGGACATGGGACAATTATGGGTGCTCCTCTTTATGGTATTAGTAATAGGGACATGGGGCAATTATGGGTGCTCCTCTTTATGGTATTAGTAATAGGGACATGGGACAATTATGGGTGCTCCTCTTTATGGTATTAGTAATAGGGACATGGGACAATTATATCAACATAAAGAGTGTTTCCAGTGCCAGTATGACTACTTTGTAGAATGGAATGAGTGTAGTTCATCAACTTGTGG
The DNA here is from genome assembly GCA_949317995.1 of Acholoe squamosa. Lineage (NCBI taxonomy): Eukaryota > Metazoa > Annelida > Polychaeta > Phyllodocida > Polynoidae > Acholoe > Acholoe squamosa. Next base: position 62,746,854 of record OX439041.1, on the reverse strand, counting down.
GCCCTTGGGGAAACCAACGAATTAAGGCAAAGATTCAATAACTGTGGCAGTGGTCATGGACAGCTGATAAGGAACAAAGAATTGCCTCCTTCTGTGTGGCACAGGTGGTAGGTGAGTGCCAATATCCAATACCTGTTGTTAGCCTGTGGTATGGCACCACGAAGGTGTGGGAAGGTGTTGGTCTCATAATGATTTCATATTGAAAGCTTAAGCTTAGTGTTTCTATCAGAATCAAAGGTTTGATAGAGAGGGGGTTTCTTTAAGTATGAAAGCTGAATGTTGTAAAAAAAAAAATCAGAATATGTGCAACATAGAGGATCGTGGTGTTGTTTTGTTCATAAAATGGCATTGGGGGAAATCACAAGGTAAACTATGTAGGGTCACCTTGAGCAAGCATCAGCATATCACAGGTGTAGGAAAGTAAGTATGACCACTTTGAACGGATTATAATGAGTGTTCATCTGCCACATGAAGACTTATGAACACATCTATTTTCATGCCTCGTTATTTCTGAATAACTAGAACATTGCTAAAATAAGGAACCTGTTTGCCCCCCTCCCCCCCCAAAAAAAAACGCCCTTTCTCCTGTGACCTAGCAGTATCCAACCTCCTACAAACTCAATATACCACTCAACTTTCCAAACAGGCTCTTCTATGATTTACACCAATATTAGGTCTTATGATCCAACAGTGGCAGATGTCCACAATTTAAATAAAACAAACTACAATTAAGCGCCAATTCAGCCTATTTTAACCATTCGATAATTTCAGTACCTTTTTCTTAATAATTAACAAACGTAAAAACCCCTTCAGTTATGAACACAAACTTATTTCATTGGTGTGATCATCTGACCATGAATTCCTTTCAGCTAACACCCCTCCCTCCTTATTTCCAGCTCCATGGTCACATGACTATACATGTGACAAGGTTTGCCCTCCAGGTGGCGTTGGAGTTCTATTGATCAGGCAATGGTGAGAAGGTGGGTGCCAAACCAGCTAAGACTGAACAGCTAAATGAGGGGGAAGGGGTCTGGCCTTGGCTATAGGATGGGCTGTGGAGGGATGTCTATGGAGGATGGGGTGGGGGAAGTTAAGGGGAAGGGAGGGGGGGGGGCTTCCTTGTCTGATCCCTCATCCATGACCAGTGATCGTGTACCACACAGGTAATCACCGTCTCCAGGTATTGGCTACAACGCCATTAGGTGCTGGAAAGAGAGCCACTGGACCGTGAATACATGGCTAAGATTGTCTATACCCCCCCCCCCTTCACCAAGGAACCAATCACAATCATCTCTCTCTGTAGTTATGAACACGCACATTTTTGTCATTTTCCTCTAGGTCTATAATCGGTATTGGCTATATTCCTTGTGCATCCTTCTTTTCATTTCATACATAGATCTCTACAGATAAGCTTTGACACTTTCTGTGGGTAATTTACTTTCTGTGGCTAATATATGGCCTGTCATAATAATAAGCATACATGGCAATCACTTTTTTTTTGCGTATAGAATGCACTGGAGGTTGAGGAGGGTGGGCCGATATGGGGTGATGTGAATATAAATACATCAGTGCCACGAAAGCATAGCTTGCCAAGTTAACTTTCATTAACCAGGCCACCTATGAAAACCACTGGACTGTGTAGGTGAACCTAGGTTTCAGACCTTGATGTATGAATATGATCTAAGGCAATACACTCATGAGTGGGCAGGCATGTATATTAACATGACATTTATTACCATGACGTCAATAAGGTATATGAAGTTTGCATATACATAGTGTACTGTACAATTTTTCCACTCTCAATTCATGTTCCCAAGAAAGGCACAGAGAAAAGGTACATCAGCCCATTAGCTTATAAATTATACTGCTTTTGCATATTTAGTTCCAACTGGGCTCTTTCAGGGGCGTAGGAAAATGGGGGGGGGCAGGGCCTGGGCCCCCCAATCATGAAGGAGGTGGGGAAAAGAAGCTAAAACTTTACATCTCAAATAAGATTATTATGGTGATGTCATAGGGAGAATGGGGGTCTGAGCCTAAAGTCAGATCCAAAATTTACCAAAATTCACTTTTCTATATGAATTCTAAATATGCATATATAGACGCCATCATGCATCAGCCGACAATTCAAGGTGGTCGCAATGGTGCCCTCGCCGCCCCCCCCCAATGAAGATTTGCTTCCTACGCCTCTGTCTTTGATACAGATGGGGTGAGGCGTATAAACAGAAGACTGCCCCCTATCTGTATATATTGACTGCAGAACTCTCCTCCCTTATAAACTGCCCCCCTCCCCCCTTTTACCCTCACCAAGCCACCCATCCCATCTTGTAAGTGGTGGCAGACAATTATGTGTTGGACCTTAAGGTGGTTACACACCCTCAACGGTCCCAGGGGTTAATTATTGATCGTGTGACAAGCAATGTTTTTCTCTGTAGTCAGGGACGACAGTTCCAGCCACATGATAAGACAATGGGTTGGATTCCATAGCTTTCCTTAGTGATATGATATCTAGGAATATTATCAATATCTGGTTTTGATAAGAAGACTACGGAATAGTATACTGGGTTCTGGCACCAGAGTTTAATACTTACTCAATGCAAGGAGTCTATAAGTTCTATTTAGACTCCCTGCTCAATGAAAGCAAACATGAGAGAAGGGATCATGAATACTTCCAGTTATGCCATTGGTTCTGGCTAGCATGAATTTCACATAATATCCCATATACAAAGGCCTGACCAAAATTTCCCCTTGTAATTATGTCAAGAATATGTGGTTTATGAGTTCCTTGTAGAACATGGTGTTTCCAATGACGTATCCTGATCAATTAAATGCATGGTGCCGGCTTGATCTAAATACCTTTTCAAACTACTTAATTTCTAATGTATTGGTGGCGTGTGGATTTTCCCTGTAGTGACTCATGCTCCTATATAGCATGTAAGAATGTAATCATCACCTCCCATCATTGCGTTTGTCACCCCTAGCTTTCCAATATGTCATTATAAGGAAAGGCGATGTTAAATGATAAAGATCCTTCCATCTTACCCCCATCTATTATAGTCTAAAGTGTGAGAATTTTAAGCTGTATTTAATGGATTTATATCAGGAATTTGAGGACTTTTTTTTCACTGATTTTATTTTGGATTGTAGCGCATCATTTCAATCGTAGAATACCAAGTGACACATTGTGAGTACCACCTAGTTCAGAATTCTTTTTTATGCAGAAAACGTAAGTACCCAGTAATTTCAGAATGGCAAGCTGTAAACCATAGACATCACTACCAAGTGTTCTAAACTTGCACTAGAATTATGATATAATGTGTACATCATCATCCGCACCTTTGGTGTACATTTTGCACTGCATAGCCAGAGACAGGAAGACGTGCCTGCTACCTTTGGGTGAATGGGTAAAAATGGAATGTAGTTAACTGAGACAAGAGACTATGGCATAAAGCATGCCCCATCCCCTTCCTGACACCCCCTTCCCACCTCCCATCCTAACCACATACCCTTCGACCCATATAGGGATCAGCTACCGTCGCCAATCGCCACAGCCACGATCTGACAACGATCGAGGCGATTCGGGTTAGCATGCAATGGGCTCGGCTGACTGAATATAGGGTCATGCTGGGCACCGGTGACTGGGTGCAAAGACTTGAAGGGAGGGGGTGATTGTGGTTAAAGGTGATATAGGTAGTTAAAATATGTATTGAGAAAGGAGTGACATAGAAGCAAAGAGAATTCGATATACATGTCTGTAAAATGCTATTCATATGAATATGTAAAATGTGGTTAGTGTACTTCCAGATCGAATTCTGAACAGAGGAAAGGTACCGGGTAAAAGGAATGAGGGGAAATTCCTCTTGCGTGTGCCTGTCCAAAACTGGTGAAAGATTCTGAGAGGTGGAGGGGGGGGGCAAAAAAGAAAGGGACAAAATCCAGACATGTTAGCCATGGTTGAAAACACCTATACATGTAAGGCTAGACATTGACATGAATATAACAGACGACCCAGCCTTTCACCATAGCATGTTTAAGATTTAACATGTATAAAAATAAAATTTGCATTCAAAGATGTATAGATCTTCAACCTTAATGGCTGGCTATGCCATGATCATGACAACCACCCCCCCCCCCCCAACAGACACTCACATGTGACGACTAATATATGTGGTTAGGATATCAAGCCAATATGCTGGGGACATACTTTTAATGTACATTCAGTCTTTGAACAGTGCCAAAGATGTGTATACTTTTCAGCCGAACTGTATCAAGCTATCATGGCCTTTCCTCTAACTTGTTGCCAAACAACCGTTTAGAACTCATACATTGCGATAAAAAAGATTCAATTAAATGTGTATACATACTCGTGAATTCCTTCCTTTTGAATCTTTTGACAATGTTCATCTTGAGATCAACCTGCGATAATAGCGACCAAGCAGCCTCTGATAAATAGTTAGCTGTTAGTTTGGATTTGATGATTCTAAAAGGGGGTGGGTGTTGAACTGACAAGTGTATTAAGGGTGTGTGGGGGTATTGAAGACTCCCCTTACACTCATTAAAATGCACGGTGAGCCGTGCACAGCAACAATTAACATAATTTCATAATAAGAACATCATTCAAATTGCAGCAGCAGACGACGACACTTTGCTAAGCAGACGACATTTCCCCCTCGGTTTGATGCAGAGATTGCCGGCCTTCAATTACACCCCCCTCTTATCTATCAAAATAGCATTCCTTACAGAAGAAACTTCAATTAGGACAGTGATTATTTCTACAGGTTGGCTCTATACAGTGGGGTATGGAGGCTTCCTGTGAGGTGGAGACATTGACTATTTTAAGTGCAAATCAATCGGCAAATCAGGGATAAATCAGTAAGGTAATCCACATATTGTCAATCCCCAGTCAACAAAGTAGATTTTCCTACGGCGAAATTGATATACTAGTAATTCAATTGGAATGCTGGTAGTGGGGGGGGGGGGGCTAGGAGTTCGTATAAATTGGTGAAGTGGTATTTCTATGGAATATATCAAGCACATTATATTTTCATCAGCAAAGAAAGCTGGGGCTGGCTGAAACACGAAGTTCACCATCTTAACTTCACACTCCAGAATCCCCAGAATTCATGTCAAATCAGGCTATAGGCTGTAATCCGCATCCGAAAACACATATACCAATTAAAGGACAGCCAAATAAATGAAATACCCCCCATCTCAACTACTTTCTTTGCCCCCCCCCCCCCATCCCTACTTCACACCCCAATTAAAATTGTTCAATGCCAAGTCGTTTAAGAACTTAAGACATCAAGAAAACGCGGTATAATTCGCGCGTTTAATGTCGGGGCAGACGACATGTTTACCAGTTGACAATTTGACCACGTATATGTATGGAAACCATGGCAAATGTAAGAGGGAAAAAGAGGAAGGGAGGGTGGTGAGTGCGTATTTTATGGGGCGGGGTGAAGGGGGGGGGGGGCTGACGAAGCGAGCATATGACACAAATAACTTCATCTTTAATGAGGAGTCATTATACATTAACTGCGTGATGATTTCAAAGACCAGCCATTTTTGTAAGAGTATGAATTGCGAAATATCACTGAAACATAGCTATCCACTGAAAAAAGAATTGTGGGCAGATGAGGGGAAATGGCCCTCCCTGCGGGATTTTTAGTACTGAATTTGGTCACTAGGGGAGGTACAAAGGCTAGAAATGTGAAAAATAGACCAAATATAGGTTTTATGTACTTTTTCACCCAGAAAAAGGTGGTTTTCTCAAAAACATTCTATTTCCTGGCACTTCCTGTACATTTTGAATGCAAATGAAACGTTTTGAATCCAAAACCAGGCCTAAATAAGGGTTTTCAGAGAGATGTGTTGCCATGGCAACCAAAATCCTATTCCAAATAGGAAAAAAAATAATGTCAACTCATAGAAGGATTCATGGAGATTCATACGCTGAAAAAAAGCATAAAGATACCATTTCTAGATCCAAAGCTATGCCCGAATGTATGGAAAGGGATGGCCATTTTTTAATTGATTATTTAAATCATTATGCTAATTAGATGCCTGATTTTATTAAAATAATGAATGATAGAGCTCATAGGCTGTATTGATACAGTCATGTCATTCCATTTTCGTGAAGCAATATCTCCGGGACTAGAAAGGCTATCTACAAGTGTTATACCTCATTTTAAAGCTGATTGCATCAATTTCAAATTTCATATTTAACCTCGGAAGACCCTTTCCCCTCATCTGTCCACAGATATTTCACAACTCAATGCCTTTAGCCCACTTTAGATATTTAAACAAAACTTTTAAACATTAATATCCTTTAAAATGTCGGAACAGTGATCCACTCATTGATAAGTTTTGGGCTTGAAATATCTCTGCAAATAAAGACCAATGTTTGATTTGCAGACACATACTCGATAAGAGCATTTGGAAGTGGGCATGTCATCGGGTAAACACCCAGTTTTGATCTGAATAACAATAATGACAGAAACAAACATATACCATACTGTCACCACTTTAAGGTCTGTATTGTGTTTAAATGCTCAATAGCCTTTGGTCATCATGATGCATGAATGCAGCCCTGGTGAGTGGGCTGCAACCCCAGGGCTGCATTCATGCATCATGAAGAAACTATGGGGTCCCTGTGGTTGATACACTCCAATTCAGTCAGCATGATACACCAATGCAGTACTGGTGAGTAGACTCATCAACACTGCATCGATGAGTTATGACGACAAATGGACATGGGCCTTAGAGGCACCATTCAGTCCTTAAAGGGTTAACTTTTAATGAAGTTGAGTTGTACTTACTTTGCTGACGTGGCCTCGTCATACTTGGCTTTCAAGTCAAACAGTTCTGATTGTGTGCTCTCCAGAGCTGTAATAGAAAAAGGTTCATGATTCATTTATCAAATTGACAATATACCATCTTTGGCTATATCATCATAATCAAAACTAAACTACGCTGAATGAATCTGAGGAAGAAAATTTATATACTTTCAATCAAATAAAGGTCAAGATTTGGTTAGTCTAACACTTTTTGGAAGAATTGGCCTGGATGTCTTTCCTTTTTAATAGGTGTAAGTGCAGAGCTATAAAGTGATATTAGGGAGTGGTCATTTTTTAACAACAGGGGGGGGGGGTGTGTGGATTGGGGGGGGGGGCAAAAAAAAAATGTCAGACCCCTCTAAGGGGGGTGGGGACAAAAAATATTCCGCCCATTTCGAGCAAAAAAATAAAAGCAGAATTTCACCACCACCCCCCTCTTGTTAAAAAATGATCACTCCCTTAATATCTATTTTAGTTAAGATGACCCAAAAAAGAATCAAAAAGTCTAGTTCATCCTTACCACTTTGAAGAGTGGAGACTTTATGTTCTGCCTCGCCCAGTTTCTTGGCGACGGTGAGTTGAGTTTCTTGGAGCTGTCGTTCCTTCTCTGCGAATTGTCTTTGGAGCTCACGTTCCTTGTCTTTGGCCCGTGACTGGAGAAGTGAAATTAATGGAAAAATAATGAAATATTGTCTATTCCTGCGAATCAATGTGGTTAATTGACCAAACTCATATTAATTAAGGGGATACACGCTGTGAACCATTGTCAATAACTAATTATCATTGTTGACTAGACTTAGTGAATTTGGTGGATATACAAATGTATAGTAGGTTTTGAAGTAGGTATTTTCAATATCAGGTTCTTCCAATTAGATACTTTCTCCTCATTATATTGTTTAGATCGCTAAATATGTAACTCCACTGTACCACAATCACTTTAAGGTACCGTCAAGTCAGCTACATGAATACCAAACTGGTGGCAAATGGACAATTGATATTGCATTGGGTATACTATGCGAGACCTTACTATCAATAGAACATGACGTGTAAGTTAGGGGAGGTGCAGAGGGGATCTTTTGGTTGGAATGAAGGAGAAATCAGAAGGTACGTGTAGGAGGGGGCTATCATGCCTGCCACATCCTCAACACAAAGACGCTTGTCTGCCGTCATCAATATTATGCTCAGAAATAATCGGCGGACTCGACATCTCCCCTCGGACCATTACTCATTAGGCAGATGCCAATGGGACGCGCCCTTCTCTCCAGGCCAGTCACAGCAGCGTCATCCATCAGCAGGCAGACGGCTTTGAGAAAATGGCGCGAAAACCGCCCGAAAAGCGCTGGAAAGGCAGCGTGATTGTCGTCTGCTTTGTCTATGGCAACATTAGCGTCGGCACACGGCCCCATTGACAAACCCATCTCTCATCTCACAATCATCATTTGTTCCCCCGACCAAGCAACCGATGGTGTATATCCCCCTAGCTTCCTGTACTGGCAGGGTGGGGTATAACAAAGGAAAAGGGAGGGAAAAACACAAAACAAAAGGTGCGGGATCTGTACGACTATAGAGGGGCGACAAAAAGAGATGGAAGTAAAAAAGAGAATAGGAGGGACTCAGAGAAAGAGAAAAGGCATCCGCCCCGTGCTGCTTATGCCGCCCCTATGCATCGTCTTCTGATTGATGGATAGGAAAAATGACTTGGGCCTCTTTCAAGATGGTCATTGATAGGCCTGAACAAGCCTCATGAGTCGTGTGCTGCTTTGACATTTTGTCTTTAGGATCGACCCCCCCCCCCCCCCCAACCTCCGATCCACAACACCACCCATCAGGCATACCCCTCCCCCTTTCCACCAATGTATGTCTATCTACGCGAAACAACGGCAACCATGCACCACAAAAAAGAAAAGAAGTCAGAAATGAGAGGGGAAACAAGGCTAAGAAGGAGGGTGTGACGAAATCACTCTCTGAGAAGAGATTCCCAATTCTCAAAGATGCTGCTAAGTGAGGTATGGAGGAGTATGGGGAGCCGCCAACAACGGGAGCCAGGCAGACGACAATCACTCGTGTATTGACGCCGACTGCTGTAATTGAGTTTGCCCTTAATGGAGGGCACAGCAGATTTTCGCGCCCTTTTGTATGCAACCGTGCCCATCTCTCTCCCCTGCCGCCTTCTAAGTAAGTGATCCGCTGTTGTCATCATAGGAATTCGAACACTCTCAAATGTCGTCTGCTTTTCAAAGCACCAAATGTCGTCTTCCAGTCAATAACTTCCTCCCAGGACTTCCTCCTGGGTGACCTCTGTAAAGGGAACTGCACACTTCTTACCATTGTCAAACCAATGCTTGTCCCTTTTCCCTTCATTCCCAAACACATATTGGCTTTGTGTTTGAGTTTAGGTTCCACGTAGTAAATTCTAGTGGGGAGATTTTTTTTCTTTCCTTTTTAATTAATACAACCGGCAAATGCTATCAATTATTGGAGTAAATGTAAATAGAAAATACCATGGACCAATTCCACTTTAGTAGGAAATATTTTCAGTATTTTGTCAAAGACAGTAACTTCTTTGAAAGTAACTAACCTCTGAAGCAAAAGTCATTGAGTAATCAGTGAAAGCTCTTCCCCCGGGCTCTTCCTTTCTTATATTAAACATGTAGAGTTCCCCCCATGGTCACAAAAAGGAAGAGTTATCTGACTCATGCTTCACCTATAGTTGGCCAATGTAAGGATGTGAATATTTTGATGAGAGTAAAGATGTGACATAACTCAATCGCATTCAGCTTAAATTTATATCCCAATTGAAGCCCAGTGGTCCAAGGGAAAACCCCTGCCTTGGAGGTAACACGGTAGTAACAGTAGATCGTCACGGATCACTGCCTGCATTTCCGTCTAAAACTGCAAATCACTGGTGCTATAAAGAGGGTTCTTATGTTACCTGAGCACACTCCATCCTGTTTTAAGTACCCCGTGATATATTGACTATTTTGATTTATTGATTTCGATCACACATAACTTAAAATTACTGTACATACCTCCTCGATTTTGCATATTAAAGGCCGTTGGAGTGATATTTTTTTGTAAACTATAAAGCTATTATAACTACCAATGGCGTGATGGTTCATTTGAGGGATATTAAGATTATTTGCACAATTCAAGGGAAAATGTCAAAATTATAATCTTGAATTATCCATACTTGTATTATGTCCTACCCATCATATTCACGTATAAAAATATCAGTAACGTTATATTGGTAGTTATGATGTGTTCATAGGAGGGAGTGTGAATAGTACTGAGTGAGTGAGTAATAGATGTTTAACGCCATTTCGACAGCTAAGGTCATATTCATGTCGAGAACGACATTACACAATTTAACAGAGGATTGTGTCAGTGCACACGCATATGTGCACCACACACATCAGAGAGGATAGGAAAGAGGAGATATAGACCCTTTAAAGTGGGCTAGGGAAGCCCTGTGGATAGTACTAAATCCAAGACTACCTTCACCTAGGTAACCACAGAGTTCTAACCACTTAGCAGGATATGGTAATAGTTGCACCAGGAGTCAAATATCTACATTTGGTACTTTATCACCGTATAATAATCATTTGAATGGACACTTTCCATCTTTGTGCATAGAGGGGTGGGGGTAGTTCCCGGGATAGTCCCTGCTCACTTTTATAGTAAGCTCGCCTTGAAGCATGGGTCTTTAGAATACCAATACTTTTAACTTCCCCTCTTCTTCATTTTATTTTTCTTTGCAAGCAATAGTGGCGGAGGGGGGGGGGTGTTATTAGGGATGGGTTCTACACAATCTCAATGATGTGTGATATACTGAATAAGAACTCTATTGGTGTAGGTAGCACTTAGACTTAACCGTATTCATCTTAAGCATCTATCTTCTCTAGCTTCAATCTCATACCGATGGATACTCGTACATGTACTCACAGTCGACAGCTAAGGTCATATTCATGGCGAGAACTACATTACACAATTTCAGAGGAATGTGTCAGTGCCCGCGCATATATGTGCACCACACACATCCTTAGGGGATAGGAAAGAGAAAAAATATACCCTTTTAAGTGGGCTAGGGAAGCCCAGACAGTCGAAGTCAGCATAAGCTTTACCTCTACTAGGGTAGAGGTATAAGGGGATCCCTTGAGATGTGTTAGTAACTTTTGATTTGCCATTGCCATGAATACATTCTGAAAGACTTTCATCGTAATCTTAGACAATGAATGGAAATTGTATTACAGTTTCCTTCTGTTCAAATCAAGAGAGGTCGCTGATGTCGGCCAAGGTCTATGGTTTATTATAAACACCACACACTCAAATCACCAGTTATCTAAACCTCTGTAAAATAAACACACCTGCCATCATTATAAACCCAATCAAATAGACTAGGACTTGAGGCAAACAGTTAATATCAGCCTAAAAACTTTCCTATACACGAAGCACGTTTCTGTGGTATGTGCATGAAGGAAAGTGGAGGGTTCTGGTTGGGACTGCGTATGTCAACCATTTGAGGGTCAGCTTTTGCCTCTGGGACCATTTTCCCATTCATTCCCGAAGGGTCGGCATGATGTATCAATGCAGTGCTGGCGAGTAGACTTGCCAGCACTGCATTGGTGCATCATACCGACCCTTTGGGGTTTGATCAACCCTGGAAGGTCGGCATGAATGCAGCCAGGGCGAGTAACACGCCAGCCATATATTCTTGCATCTTACGAAACTAGGCAACCCTTCAAGGGTTAAGGCATATCTTCCTCCTCTAGCCGGCTCAGTGGGGCATATCGCCGTCAAACATATCAGAAGCAATGATGACACGAAGAGTGCTTGGACCCACCATGTTGACCCATGTACACTGACGGTGACACGTCATTGTGACGTCACTTTCCATGACGTAGACTGTGACGCCTGAGAAAAAAGGCCGACCCTGCGTCCTTCTTCCTCTTGTTTGGCAAACAAATGCCGCGGCAGCATATTATTTGTCCAGATCACCTGACGTATCTTATCCCTTTAAGGGTCATATGATGCAACCAGGTGCATGCTCCTTGTTCGTCATGATGCACCAATACAGTGCTGGTGAGTGCAGCACTGTATTGGTGCATCATGACAACCTTTCATGAGTATATCAGCTATCTAGGGCCGCTATAGTGTCAGTTATACGCAAGGGCTGCCTTTATTTATCATGACAAATGGGCATAATTGATTAACGAATTATGTTAATGTAGCTCCTAAGTGGTTATATGGGTGAATATATGTCTTTGCGGGGAATGGCAGGGGGGGGGGTTCTTTGATAGATTTCTTAGCACAGGTCTACAAACTTCTCCACATCTTTTTCTTTTATCGATACATACAAAAAAAGTACTATTTCGCGAAAGGAAATAGCACAGGTATTGTGTATCCCCATTGTTCGACATAGTCTGAGAAGGGAAAGGTAGATTAGATTAAAGTTGGTCTAATACAGTGTGTTGAGGTGGGGGAGAGATAGATGGATAGGGGGGTGGCAGGTGGCGAGGATGCGGGAGGGGGACGGATCCATGCAACGATGTATCGCAAATATTGACCTATGGAAGTATACGCACTTAAATTTCCTATTGAGAGGACCTCGGTGGTGGGGTGGTCTGGGGGGGGGGTGGAGTCCCTATTGATATATCATTGCCAGTTACTCCAGGTAGGCGTGGTACGGAGAGACAAAGCCAGTGGTGTCTCCACCAACCATCAGTTAACCCTTTATGGCCCGTGTAGTGTATTAATGGTCGCCATAATGCATGAATGCAGCTCTTGTGGGAAACACTCTGTATTCATGCATAATGCCGAACATGCAGTGTTGACAGTCCCGAGGGGTCGGCATGATGCACCAATGCAGTGCTGGCGAGTAGACTCGCCAGCACTACATTGGTGCATCATGACGACATTAAGGCCGCTTGATTCCTCCAGGGTTTTGTTCTTTGGGGGAAACTCCATTACTTAATTATTGATCTGGTCGGCATACAAACTCTAATTGCCAATTACAAGCTGGCCACCGATCGCCCGACACAGCCCAATGGACATTATTCATGCAGCCTTACTGAATATCCCCCATAAATAATAAGTCAGCCTGCCGCCCCTGGCTACTGTGTCACACCCCTTTTCTGTTCTAACCTAGAATTGTTGGATAAAGGGGCAGAAACCAAGTACTGATATGAGTTGGGATGCACATTGCACATGCAGGTGTGGTAGACCCAAGAATTGGGCTTAGGCAATTAACACAAAATACAGGTTTTCAAGTCCCGAGGTATGGAAATATCAGGTGACCCCCCTCCCCCTCCAAACTTTCAAAAAATGGGGAAGGGACACGGCCGATGATATCCGGACGAGGGTCTCGTCCGTATAAGGATCTTATGCGGAGGAGACTTTCTAAGAAACGGGACCATACAGGAAAACTTAAGACACAAGACTGTTCAAAGCATATAGACAAGGGACCATATATCACAACATCCAAGACACGGGACTGTGTAGAGTATGTCAGACACAGGACAGAGTATGAGTAGTATATTCTGATGCTTTGTCTCTTAATATCTAAGAATGTATAATTATAAGTCCCGTGTCTTAGATAGGGCAAATAGGTTTGTCTTGTGTCTTAGATAATGCTCATATGTCCTGTTTCTTATACCCCTCATATTGTCCCATTTCTTATTATGTCCTGTTTCTCAAAAAATCTCGTCTGAATATGGTGCTTATTCGGACGCCAAGGGACACATACTCATACTGCCCGCCTCCCATGGAGGACAACTAAGAAAGCTTAGGATTTGAAGACAAATAAGAGTATGAAAAGAATTGCACTTTCTGTTTTAACAATTGGCCAATCGAGTAAGGGGAACAGTTGGTGGTGACTGGAGGGGGTAGGGCTACGAGGAAGTGTGACAACTATCTGACATGTCTGAAACTTTGTTGATCTACACGTATGGGCATTTAGGTGACTATCTCGGTGGGATCTGCCCGCGGATCAAGTAATCAATGCAGCCAAACCCAATGTGACAATCTAGCATTGACTTCAACAAATTGATTGCCACCATTGCTGGCGCCCCCTGGCCGACAGGAGCTCAACTACGGCCCCTATTTATCGCCCACAGAGGGTGACGCCACCTGGCGGAACGCGCCCGTAAGTCCCCTCTAGCGACCAACAGGTCTAAACAAACCGGAACTGCCCTGCCCCCACTGTCTATCCCCCCTACTCCCCTGGCGCGGAGGTCGTGTTTGGGGGCAGCAAGCTTCCTTAAATCTGCTCCTCGGGCCCTTCTTTTCCTCTATTTTCGCCCTGTGAGGCCCGTAAGGGGCACCTCCTTTGGCCCTCGCAAATCACTCGGGTGCCGACTGGGGACGCTGCCCCCACCTCTGGGGACACGCCAGCGTCCGTGTCTCCGCTTCCGCTGAATAAGAACGCCATTTGCGTCCGTCCAATGTCTTACTGTGTCGATTAATCACACGTGAGAAATTGAGAGAATGGGCGGAGGTAAGGGCACTGCTGTTGAACAAGCATGTCACAGTGAGACTTTATCGGTGGGCTATCTCCCTGGGCTGTCTATTATTCTCAGGCACACTCCATTCCTTATGACAGACTTACTTAGCGAGTTAGTGACATTCTCGCCACTTTTTCATGGAACGATTGCCCCGGTAGAAGGTCGTCTGCTCTATTTACAACTTGGACTGAATCCCCTTTGCAACGCGTGGCGTTCAAGGAGAACCTATCCAACTGTAATATATTTGTATATCCAAAAACACAACCACATCACCTGCAGGTGTTATAGATATTAGACTTTTTAGAAGCCACTGATTAATGACATATTATCTACTTCTTTTCATAATTCTTACCTGGGCAGTTGCTTCCATTTTGTCTTCATGTTCTTTTAGTTTCTCTCGGAGCCCCTTGATTGTTACCTCTGAAAGTAAGAAAGCACACAATCCATTATGTCTCATGAACATATTCATCGTAAACAAGACTATGAACAGACACCACTTTAACCTTGGTCAGCCATTTCAATTCCAACGTTTTTAATTCTGGAATTCTTAGATGTCAATGCTTTTGAAATATCTGGCGACCAATGGGGTTTTAACATAAAGTACCCAATATTTAATGTGGTAGAATCATATTGTGCAAATGACCATGTGGTATTCTTTGGCTAGGCACAAGCCTGTGTACGATTTGGACTGAGTGGATACAGGAAACTCTCTGAATAGACACAGAAAACAAAATATAGCGGAGGCCATTATCAAATAGACTTTTGACACTCACCTTGGTTTTTGACTTCTGCGAATTCATGGTTGTACTCTTCAAGTGTTTCTCTTAGTTTCTTGTTCTCGAGGTCTAAGTCTTGAACTTTGTGTGCGCGTTTCTGCAGTTCCAAGGCATGTTCCAGCACCGAGGTAGGGTCTGTAAAGAGGGAAATGAATTTTGAAAAAAAAAATCTTTTTTTTTTCTGTGCATCATATATAATTATTCTTGTTGTGCCTTCACGCAAACAAAAAGAAAGAAAGTAAAGGAAAAGAAAAATTGAAGATGTGTGACACCTGTGTCAACTTTGCCTTAAATCAATACAACGGTTGAATTCAACACCTTATCATTTATTATTATGACCGGTCTATACTTGAAGCCGAAAAGATCAGATGGCCAAAAGGCGATTGGAGAAAAGCTATTCAAACAATACGCCAAGCACAATGCAAACAATGAATTCATAGGCAACAGACCTGCGAAGCCGAATGCCAGCTAGACAATCTCCTTAAAAAGTAGTGTTTTTTCTTTTTAATTTTTCAGTTTACTTGTATTTTCTATGCCCATCAAAGACTTTGCTTGCAGAGTGGAGCCGGAGAAAGAGAGAAAGGCATTGTTTTTAAAACTCTTTTTCTATTTGAAAGCATGGGCGATGAGGCAATAATGGGTTGAGAGGGGAAGTTTTAATCACTACTTTCATACAAGAACAAAAGTACATGCACAAGTCCATCAATAAGAATAGTTATTAAAGCACCTCAGCTCCTGTTGCCTCCATCTGTAGCCATACCTCACTCTCCTACACATCCTTTGATGTTGATACTCTTTTGTCTTCAGTCATTATCTAGCTCACCCGATATCGCACACTGCCATAGAAGGTCTTGATTTCCACACTTTGGGGGGGGGGGGTAGAAGTAACAAGCAATGCCCTACTCAGTGATGGGTGGGAAGGGGTTATCATAATACAAAGTATGTATAGTTATGGGCCCCTGATTAATGATATCAGAAATGTGAAACACCCCCTCCCCAAAAGCTATGTTTTCTTATGGTGAGCCAATGTTTTCTTATCATGAATGACATCTCTAGTTATCATATACTGTGATTAGAGAACACAAGCCGTCATCGAGCCCAGCCTGAGCGGGCTACTTACTCCTTGCTCGCCCCAATTAAATCAAAAAACGACCCGGCATCAAAAGTTGCAACATAAGAAGTGTGTCCCTCCTCTGGGCGATCTTCTGACAGTTTGCATTGTCCTAATAAGGCCCACAGACTTATATGACAAGATAGAGATGGGGGCAGGATGATGATGATGAGTATAACTCTGCTTTGAGATTTCCCTTTTTACCCTCCCATCTGTTGGCATTAATGAGTGGTAAAAGAAAATTAATATCACTAGGCTTGTATGTATATGTGGTTGGTGAGCTGCTCGCGAGTGGCTCATTCACTGTGAAAGTCTATCAGGGAGCAGATCAGGAAATAGCTCTTAATGAGGATGACACATCCACAGGACATATCTAAAAGTGTCTCTAGGAGTATGTTAAGAACTAAGTGATATGTGAGTATCAGTAAATGAAACCTATGGAAGAGTAGGGGGGGGGGGGGTCTGGAGTCGGATGAGTGAGAAACAAAGTTCTAATATCCAAACTTATCCACATCAAATAAATACAGGGGTATTCTCGGCACAAATGCTGTCATCTACACTTTACTGATTTTGGGAACAGATGTGGGTGTCGCATAGAAAAAAAATTAATTATTCCATTTAAAAACTGAATTTGATTGATTACTCTGACAAGTGAATAGGTTTATCCAGTGTTTATACTGCACTGGCCGAATGTGCACCAATGATCCACATATTAGTTTATGTTAGTTATTTAGGAAACTTTGCTCAATAGACCAGTAGAACACATGTACCCCACACCGTCCTCCCTCTCAGAGCTCTTTCCATCCTCATACACAACAAAGACTGCACCAGACCTTTTGGCAAACACAGCTCGACCTTGTTTCTCAAATATTGATTCATTTACAGAATCTCTTGTATACATGCTGAGAGCGTTTGTTTAGGATATCTTGGGGAGAGAAGACAGAGAATGGGGAGAGAAGGGTAGGGTGGGCCTAAAGTAATGGACTGAAGTACATGTAGTTTCTTGGGTTGGGCGTATGAGGGAGGTGGATGGGAGGGGAGTAGGGCACACCTGGGACAATGTCTTCACTATGGCAAACATTTTAACGGACCCTATGTAAACCTGGGTAGCAATCAACCACCCAGACTTGAATCAGGATAGCTAGGGCTTACTGAGTGAAGGGCCTTCTTTCTGCTGGCTCTGAACCTGTGTGGTCTCTATGCTTATGGGTGTGTTGTGTTCACCGCAGCACACTTGAGACATTGGTCTTCCCCTTTAAAGATACAGCAGATACCCCCGGGCAGATACCTCTCCAGCAGATACCGAGATGTATCTTACTGAATCCAGTACATATTTTTTTTCTAAATGTGACATGATCTGCGAAAAGGGATCTTAATGCAGGGGACACTGTGGTCCCTTCTTTTGGCCCCTGTCACATATGTCTTAAGAACGTTCCAGTCAGAATCGAAGCATAAAATGATATGCATGTATTACTTAAATTTTCTGTATACCTTTTCTGCATTTCCTTTTGAATGTGGGTGATTTGAGAAAGTTTAGGGTTGTTAACATCATTATATACTGCTCGTTGTAGATCTACTTTCAATCCATTTACATGGACAAATCAGTCAACGATCCCCTTATCCACCCATTATTGCCAGTGCTACTCTCTCCACTGCAACCCCCCCCCCCCACCCCCATCGTACAGAAATCCTACATAGAACTAATGTTCGTTATCGATAGCCTTGGCAGTGGTCACTCATGAGGCACCCACATCACCACCTCCGCCCTCACACAACGCCTCCAAAGACACACCGGAAGTAGGCGCCAATAAATCTTGCCCTTTACTTCCGGTTCCGGTCAAACGACGATGGCGCCCTCTTGTCGGTCAGTCAATGGGCACAGTCGGGAGTGGTCATCAACACCATTTCTCCTATTTGTTACAGTGTGACACCTCTTTTGCGCCCTTTACTACGACTTGCGTTTGTAATTTTATTATTATAACATCGCATTCCCCAGGGATTGCAATGATACTCAACAAGAGAGTGCGCCCCAATGGTGAGATCTAATGTTCTGATTAGAAATGGATGGACTCTTACATTATGGTGCTTTAAAGGGTAAAGCTGTTTTTTGTTGGCGCGTGATGCATGCATATAGCACTGGCGAGTAACTCTCCAATGCTTAAAGTACATGTTGTAATGATACATGTGACTGATTCATGGTCAGCATAATGCACCAATACAATATACCAGCGGGCAACTCATTGGCGCTGTATTGCTGCCTCAAAGCAGGGAGGGTAGATATAGAGCCTCTCTGCTCTATGTCAACAAAGAATGTGAATAAGTCTGCTTACCTGGTATATCTATAAGTTTCTTGTAAATGTTAAGGAAGGAGGCCTCTGCAAGTTTGCTGCGCTTGGAGAGTGAATCGACCTCCGACTGGAAGCTCTTCAACAGTGGAGCTACAACACGGCGAATATCCTGCAAAGATAAAAAGACAATGCTCGGGTCAGTACAGCTCTGGAACATTTATAATGCAAAATATTTTCTTATCTTTATCGCATTAGATAGAAATGACATGTATAACTATTCAACGAATGTTCAATTGGAATGATTTCTTTAACTTTGACTCTATGGTGCAGATGGAACTACATGTACCGATGGATTGACCTACCCGCAGTTATGGAATACTGTTTTGTCATCAATAGCCAATAATTATAATGAACGGGTATAACAGGGTACACTTGTGTAGGTATTTATTGTAGGCTGCATTATGTGTGTATTTATTATATGCTATATTGGAGAGTGCTATGGGAGTCCTGTATAGGGTTTATGGTAGTATAGAGTTTATGGTAGGCTGTGGAATGTGTAGACGGAGGGGAGCCGACGAGATCTGGTCAGGTAGATTCTGTAGAGGGGGAGGGGGGAATACGGGTGAGCCAAACATCGGCGTCTGAAAGGTGTGAGGGGTTGGTAAGAGATAGGGAGGAGTCAGTATTGTGGGAGCAGCCGAGGAGGCAACACATACTCCTGGAGTAGACGAGGATGAAGCTGTTTAGTATTTAGTATTACACTTAGCCAATGTAAGAACGGATTGAACAGGATCTCTATGGCACTTATACCTCTCCAGTAGCATCGGATAGTTAAACATGAACTGCTTGTATGAATAGACTGATGTCGTTGAAGCTGTACAACCATGAGTGGACTCATCATCAGCTGTAACTGTGAATAACCAATGAACAATAAATGGTGACTTGTATCGGCGTCTTGGTGTTGGTTAAAAGGATGGGCTGAGCCAACATCATACCACTAGAGTTAGTCTTCCCAAATACGTGAGAATAGCGGAGTGAGCTGATAATAACTACACAACTTATACCACATTAATATACATATAAACACAACCCACACAGCCCAGATGGTGGAGAATTAGTGGTTGGGCTTATCATTGTACTGATGAGCGGCTCGCCGTACCCGATACCTAACAGCTCAGACGCTGGATGTGACTCAGCGGCATCGCCACACACTGACAGTAGTGACGGTGTGGAAGTCTATACTATCATACCTGCAGCGCGCACATTGCCTGGGAATGCAGCAGTAGCACATAGTGGTGTAGCAGAGGGACAGGGTGGAAGATCCGGAGTGAGTGAAGCGGGACCTGATCAATCACGTGTCACTCTTAGATCGGATCACACACATGTGCATGTGCAATTAGGACCCAGGTCGCAAGTGGTGCTTTTGCCTGGAGAGGTGGTGTCTAGAGGGATTGGATTCCCCGTGGCTCGGTCAGAGGAGGAGCGGGCGTCGTCTCAAAGGGATCCCAAGTCTGGGGGGACGTCTGGCCTACAATTGTCTACTGCGGCTGATTCTGAACCAGCAGGGTCGGTGGTGGTGGACGATACCTCTGGACCATTCTCAGCATTGGGAGTGGAGAACGAGCATCAGTCATCTGCGGCAGAGTCGGAGACCAGGGCTGATATTTCTAGTGATGGGCAACAGGCGGCGGTTCAGGAGCACACAGTGAGTGCTGATGCAGGGGAACGGCCTGATAATCTCTGCAAAGGATGGACGACAGGAGACAGATTAGTGAATTATAAGTATTTTTCGACGCCCATTGCTAGGAGCTCCAGTATTAATTTCTGTAAGGCTACTCCTAGGTGCCTTGAGTTTGAGGGTACAACGGACCAGGGACGAATTAGACGCGCATCTGAGGGGGATGTGGCGGATATTGGTGATGAGGATTTGAATTTTGAAGCGATTGCAACGTCATTGGGGTTAATTGAGCCAGTACATGAAGACGGACAGGTGGATGAGAGTGGAACAAAGGATGGTCATGAGGATGAGGGGGACGCACATGGGGAGAATGATCCAGTAGACGGGGCGTCTACAGTGGTGGCAGTGCCAGGGCAAAGCGAGGACGTCGGTGAGAAGACACGGGAACAGGGGTCGGAGGCCTGTGGTGATTCACAAAGGGGGAGTGCAGGATTGCTACCGTCTGGTTTCTTGGTGGTTGTTGAGAATGGGAGACAGTTAAGTGATAAGGACTTGGTGGGTCAGGATGAGAGTGGTGGAGTTGGACAGGGTTGGACAAGCTGTACTACACCGGTTGTTACAGGTGATCAAAGTGGCAGTCGTCTGGGAGAGTCTGTGAGTAAAACAAGGGTGGATGAAGTTATTGCAGGTCTGCAGAACACTAATATTAGGGTACGACGAAGCATAGAGAGGGGGAGAGCCATATTGGAACAGGAGCTGAGCTATCGGCAGGCCATTGATGGGGAGGAGCCGCCCGCGAGGCCGGAGATAGACCGGGAGCGTGTAGCACGAAGGGAGAGATTTTTGAGCGACACAGTAAATTGGAGGAAGGTAACTGCGAATATCCGCTCAGGCAATAGTACAGGTCGTACTACAGATGAGGGGCATTTAGATGATGTTCTAAAAAGCCATCTTCAGACTGATGTTTCGGGTGACTGGGAGGATTGGTGGGTTCGGAGAGCGGATGAAGAGAGAAGACGACAGATAGAAAGGGAGGCCCGGGAGGAAGCCGCCGAGGGCTCCGTAGCTGGAGGTGTTGGAACTGGTGTACAGGGGAACGATAGTGAAGAGAGCTCAGTGGGTGATTTGGATGCGGAGAAACAGGTGGAGGAGGATATTGCACCTATTATTGGTTCTGAAGACGACGACATGGCGCCTAGTCCGAATGTTAAACTACCATCCTTCAATGGGGAGCCTGGGGAGGATTATCGGAGATATTTCAAGGAATTGAATGGAATGCAAAAGCTATTTGGATGGTCTCCGGATCAACATCTTGAGTATGCAAAATTGGGCTTGAAGAAGGGGGCATCGAAATGGATGGATGGTATTCCAGAGGGGGAAAAGGATACTTTGGACAAAGTAGTGGCTATAGTGAAGAGGGTTTTTGAAGACAAAAGGCCACTGTGGCAGAAACATAGGGATTTGCACTGTCTGAAGCAGGAAAAGGGACAGTCGGTCTGGGACTTCGCATTGAAAATAAAGGAATATGACGAGTTGGATGTTCCTGATGTCATCAAATTGTCAGTCTTTGTGGGGGGTTTGCTTCCGCCCATTGATAAGGACCTGATGAAACACAATGCTGATTCTTTTGAAGAGGCTCTCAGACTGGCGTCTTATTGGGAAAATGTGGAGAAGGGCAGGAACTCCAAAGGTGTGGCGCAGCTACACATGCTAGAGTCTGAGGGGACTCGGGATGGAGCATGTGGGGACGATCAATTCGATCCTAAAGAGTATGCTAGAGAACAAACTAAAGCAGTGGTGGAGATGTGCACTATGGAATATAGACGGGGGCTCAGGGAGATGGAACATGGGCGGGAGAATCAGCAGGGACAATATGCTGGAAGGGGTGGTAACTCACAAGGGCAGTATCAGGCGCAGGCGGGCAGAGGGACTGGCGCGGGAACATATGGTCAGAATAGGCAGTTTGCTACAGGCGGTGGAGGCCGAGGATGGAATTATCAAGGGGGACGCGGTGGAAATCAGTATAACGCATCTCAGTATTTCAATAACAGGTTTCAAGGACAGAGATACACAGGAGGAAGCAGGCAGGGTCAACAGGGGGATGATAAAGGTCAGAGAAGAGCACAGGAATATGCTAGGATGATGGGAGATGCAGGAGAGAGTCAGAAAGGAGGAGGGGCAATCTATTGCTTAATTCATGACTCTACTACACATTCTACAGAGGAGTGCACGTTTTTGAAGAAATACAGGGATCAGTTGTCATCCTCTCAGCAGAACAGAGACCAACGAGATCAGGGAAATGATGTTCGCAGGCCGGGAAACGGGCACAACGGCTCATTCCTACCCCAGAATTAAATTTGATATCAGGGGATGGGTCGGGAAACAGGGGATCAAAAGACAAAGCGCCATGGTTGGTTCAGTGTACTATTGACGAGAACACATACAGATGTTTAGTGGACACGGGCGCGTCTGATTGTTTTATAGCACGAACAATTGTGAGTAGTATAAGTGAGACAGCAATTTGGGACAGGCAGCCATCTCAATTGGGGAAGGTGCGTCTGGGGGACAAAACATCATTACAAGTTTATGAGACGGTGCGACTGCAGTGTTTTATGGATGGTGCTTGCATATACTATGATTTTAATGTGGTGGATTCACTGGCTTATGATATTGTGCTGGGGCGTAATTTTCTGATTGACGCACGGGCACAGATTATAGCTATAGATGGAAAGGTACGTATCTTTACTGAGGATCCGGTCTCAATTGAAGTAGCGGCGATTTTGGACCCATGGGAGGAAAGATTGGTGACGGTGAAAGGATGGGATGTTGCGGCTGAAAGGGTTGGAACAACGGTCTTGTTGAGGCCATCTAATTTGGCGGTGGCAGCTGCGGATGGTGCGGTGAACTATGTGGGGAAGAAATGGTATATGAAAATTGCTAATCTCTCTGACAGGCAAGTGTATGTGGATACAACTGAGGTTATAGCATACGCGGAAGACATAGATGAACCGGAACTTAATTTGCTGGAGGTAATTGATACAGCTAATGTTGGCAGGGATAGAAAGGATGAGGCTCGTGAGATTGTGGCACGATGTAATGGAGACCGGCGGGAGAATGGTCAGGATGCTAGGAGAGGGTCAGAGCATCGGCAGGATCCTCAGGACAGTGGTGGTGGATGTGGTGTTTTTACCTTAAGTGAGCAGGAGAGGCTGGATAAAATTGAGAAGATCAGGGGCCTTGATTTGGGTGACACTATGATGACGCTGGAGGAGCAGAAGGTATTCAGAGAAATGTTGGTGGTCAACATGGACACTATAGCATTTTCTATGAAGGAGTTGGGTCATTGTTCATTGGCTCCAATGAAAATAAGGGTCGATGAGTCCAAGGGTCCGTGTATGGCACGACCATACAGGTATTCTCCTCAGAAAATGGATATTATTGATGAACAGGTGAGGGAATTGTTAAAGTTGGGAATTATTGAGCCCAGTGACAGCGTCTGGAGAAGTCCGTTGGTGGTAGTGCAGAAGAAGGATGGAAAGGCTAGATTATGTACAGACTATCGCATGTTGAATCTTATTACGGCGGATGACACATATCCTATGCCCACAGCCAGAAGCATGTTTTTGTATATGGCATACAGAAAACCTATAATCTTTACAGCCATGGATTTGCTCAGTGGGTATCATCAGTGCGATTTACATCATGACAGCAGGCAATATTCAGCATTTGAATCGCCTTCGGGGGTTTGGCAATGGACGAGGATGCCGTTTGGTATGAAGCAGAGCCCATGGCAATTTACTAAGATTATGTCATTAGCACTAGGAGGCTTAATACCACGTACTTGTCTAGCCTACCTAGACGATATCATTATCTTTGATCCGGATGTGGACAGCCATATCACTAATGTCGGCAGAGTATTGGCAGCTTTAGGTAAAGCAGGTTTAACAGTGAAGCCGGAAAAGTGTGAGTGGGGCAAAGCGGAAATCAAGTTTTTGGGGCACATTATTAATGCTGAAGGAGTGCAGACGCAATCTAAAGTGATCAGAAAGGTGCAGGAATTTGGTAGACCGTATAATGAACATACAACTCGATCCTTTCTGGGGCTTTGTAATTATTACAGGAGTTTTATTCCTAACTATGCTGTTTTGTCGATGCCTCTGAATAATTTGTTGAAAATCAAGGTGCCATTTAAGTGGACAGATGAGTGTGAGGTGTCATTCAAGAAAATACAAGCAGCATTAGCTAGCACACCGTTATTGGTACATCCAGAGATCGGGGGTCACTTTTATGTTTTAACAGATGCTTCGGATGGCGCGTGTGGAGCGGCCATCTGTATAAAAAGGGATGGATTGCTGAGACCGGTAACATATTATGGGTATACATTTACAAAGGCTGAAAGAAACTACACTATAACAGAGAAAGAAGGCCTAGCTGTTATAAGAGTATTGAAGAAATTTGAGGATATGCTGACTGGGGCTAAGATCACGATAATAACAGACCATCAACCATTAATACCTTTGCTTCAACAAGCCAGTAAGGCTCCATCCAAAAGGTTGACTAGATGGGGTTTAGCAATGACTGACTTTGACTATGAGATTAGGTATGAGCCGGGAGCCACTCACTACCTGCCGGATTTTATATCCAGAGTGCCGTTGGCAGTGGGACAGGATACACCTGGCGAGGAGTCGGGGGAGTTTGAGCCTGAGGTGGGATGTGAGTTACTCGTGATGGAACTTGTAGGGGAGGAATTGGATAGGGAAACCTTCATTCAGGAGCAGTGGAAGGATGGATTTTGCAGGGGGATGATGAGATATTTGGCGGGAGATGAATTGCCAGTGGATGAGGAAAAGGCGCGAGGGATTTTACATAATGCTGATTTTATGGGTATGAAGGATGGATTGTTATGCAAGTATATAAAACCAGCTAGAAAGAGGGGTGGGCCTATAGCTGACTTAAACCCAAGGATAGTGGTGCCTAAGGCTATGGTGAATAGAGTGCTCTATCTCATGCATGATGATATTATGTGCGGAGGACATGTGGGAACAGTGGCGCTGAATACAAAAGTACAGGCTCGGTTTTATTGGAAAAATATGATGGTGGACATAGCTAGGTACGTGCGGCTATGTGAAAGGTGCGCGTTGAGAAAAAGAGCACCTCACTTTAGAGCCAAGGCAAGATCATGGGATACGCCGGATTATCCATGGCAAGTGATACAGACAGATTTTGTTGGGCCACTGCGTAGATCCAAAGAAGGTTATAAATATATCATGACCTTCATAGACCTTCTGACGGGATGGCCGGAGGCATTCTGTACTAAAGACACAACTGCGCACACGGCAGCTGGGGTGTTTCTACGGGAGATCGTGTGTAGGTACGGCAAGGTGGAAGTGCTGTGCAGCGACAGAGGGTCTACATATATGGGTCAGGTTTTTCGTGAGGTTACAGCTAGATTATCAACCAAACAGAGGTTTACGTCTTCTAGGAATCCGACCGGAAATGCCAGGGTTGAAAGATTGCATAAGTCATTAGAGGATACGATAGGATGCTATGTGACCGAGGATCATGAACACTGTCCAGAACTGTTACCCATTGCATTGTGGACAGTGCGCTCCAATATCAGTATGAGGACGGGGTTCTCACCATATGCGCTACAATTCGGGAGGGATCCAGTGGCTATGTCCTTTGCTGAGGAAAGGCCACTGCCTAAAGTGCCATCTGAGAGGGATTGGTTTCTTAGAACAAATCATAGCATACAGTTATTACAAGAGGCGGCCAACGCTCATACTGCTAGGTATGAGGAGCAGCTCAGACGTAGATTGGATGGACGGGCTCGACCTGTATCTTTTATAGAGGGGGAGTGGGTATATTACTATGATCCGAAATGCGCGGTGAATAATACATCGAAGTTTGCTGGTAGATACACAGGGCCACACAGGATAATAGAGGTGGTGGGGGATAACAGGGTGAGGTTGAGAGCAGTGAAGACGGGCAAAGAGATACCTCACTTAGTAAATGTGAATAAACTGAAGAGAGCATACAAAGGGGAGGGTGAAAATGGCGAAGGAGAAGCCAAAGATGAGAGAGCGGTGGAAGTGGATAAGTCAGAAGTGGAATTACAAGTGGATAAAGAAGACATAGGACATGAGAACCCGAGAGGGGTGACTGAGGTGGAACATCCTTCATCTGGTCTGGAGGATACAGCGTTAGCGGACGCTGATAAGGAGGACAAATTGAATACGTCAGACGACGATAGAAGTGCACATGAGAAAAAGAGAGAGGTGGCCGGAGCTGGACCGCGCGCACCTATACAGGAATCTGATAATGAGAAAGATGGAGTTGTACGGCGAGATAGCCGGGAGAAGCACAGGCAGGAAGCTGTGGTCGATAATTGGTGTAAAAAGAAAGGGTTACAGGATAGTGATATTGATAAGGTCGAGGGTGGCCGAAGACAGGATAATGAAGAGAAAAGGAAGGGTAGAGTGAGAAATGTCGAGGTGAAGAGGCAGATGGACGAGGAAAGAGAGAGAGAAGAATTGGAGAGAAGACAGAAGAGAAAAGAAAGAGAGGATAGGGCTGAGAAGAGACGGAGGCAAAGAGATAGGAGAGCGCAATTGGCTGCAGGGGCTATTATGAGTGAGGAATCTAGCAGTGAACATATCATTCCAAAGGGACCGATTTGTAAGCATCACAGGAGAGGCAGAGAGGAGCTCAGCTCATCCAGCGATGGAGAATAGGGCGAGCTTAGACGGGATGCTACAGGATGGGCGATAATCCTGTAGTATTCACGTGTGTTGCTATGAGGGAGAAGGGGGGGTGATGCAGGTGTCGAAGGGGGAGGGGCCGCCCGGAGGAGCAGGTCAAGCTGACTCATGCAGGTAGACGGAAAGGAGGGCGATACACAAAGAAAAGGGAAAAGTAGGGCAAGGTAGGAAAAGAGGGGAGGGGGGGAGGCCAGCGCAACAGGTATATGCAGGAGGAGATGCATCAGGAGGTGGCAGTGCGCGCACAACGAGGGACGAGATAAGACCTCACAGTAAATAGCAGGTGCTGATGGACGGATGGCAGATAGCTGGTACGATAGTGTTGGAGAACAGCAATACCAACAATACTATAATACGTGGATGATTCAAGACAACTATTGCAATAGCACTTACAATGAAAGGAGCACAGTGTCTGCAGCAAGTTCAACAACAACAGAAACAAATGAAAAAGGATTTGGTGCGACTTCAACGTCAGGCCAACCAAGCTCAGCGCAAGAGCCAATACAGGTGGTGGAAGCAGCTCAAGCCGAGGTCCTGGTAAATCATCAGGGAAACATATGGGATAGCATACGTGACATCACTGTGGGACAGACAGAATGGGAGTGGTTGTTGGATGCCACTCTACAAGGCACCGGTGGTATAATTAAGAGAGAGACTCAGACCACAGAAACAGCGACACAGACAGAACCATCAATATTTTATAGTAAAGACGATGAATTTGTGCTGGATACATCAATCAGATTGGATGACATATTGATAGAAGAGTATTATAGTAGAAGACAAGTGACCTCAAGGCTCTGTCACATTTGTGGCAGAACAACAGCAACAGCGGCAGGAGCGGCCAAACACCTGGAACAGGTACATGGGATAAAACATCTCATATAATGTCCACTAGTGAGGAAGCGGGAAAGAGAGCACCATCTATAGTAAAGGCAGGGAGATATAGGGGACAACAGGTAGAAGACGCGCTGGATGCTATATATGGATTTGGATATTCATTGCCGAAGGTATTCAGATACAATGGGGCGACGTTACAGGATATAGTAATGCAGAAAATATCAAAACTGAAATTGGACATCGCGAGATTGCCAAGATATTTGAGGGAACAAGTAAATAGACATCATTTTAAATATGGAGTAGGGAGTGTGACTAATGCATTCTTTTTCTCAAGAAAGTGTAGGAGGCATCGCAAGACTAGTAGAGGGAAACGATGCAGGCAGTGTAGACAAAGAGATGAAACTTGGGAAATGTTCAAACTGAAGCAAAAGGGAAAGCATATCACCCAAGGAGTATTAACATCCGGGGTTAAAGACAATGAGACGACCCTGGAGGAGGAGGATGTAACTGAAAACTTTGATAAATATAACTAGAAAGGATATGAGTTGATAGGAAAGGAACAGAGGGACTGTATGGTTATAAAATACAATACCTGTTAAGGGAACGTTGTGAGGGGTTGAAGAAATGTACAAAATGGCAGGTATCAGTATAACGCCACCTACATTCAGAGGAGCACCAGGAGAAAAGATAGAAGAATATTTCTACGACATGGATCTGATTAAGAGAATATATGATCTAGGGGAAATGGAATATGTGGCATTGTTATTGTGGGGAATGAAAGGTGAAGTGAAAACTTGGGTTAGGAAATTACCTGAGGAAAGTAAGAATACTGCATGGAAGATACAGCAAATAACCATGGCAGTATTTGCAGCTCCAGATGCATGGAAAGAATGGGGTACAGGAGGAAAGAGACAGAAAAGACAGCGCGAGAATGACGGCGCGGAAACAGAGCCAGCGGGGGAATGAACACGAGAGTGAGAGGAGGGGGGGGGGGAAGTGTCGGACACGGAGACAGACATATGTATATTAACAGCCTAGTAACAGAAAAAGGAGGGGGAAGAGAGCAGACATGCGCAGGTAAAGAAAGAGATAAGATGCAATGACAAGCAAGACAGTTGGCAGTGTAGGAGTGGAACTCCAGCTGTACAGACATCGGCAAGCAACAGATACAGACTACACTCAAAAGTTTAACAAGATAGAACAACCAGCATGCTACGTGGACATAACCAAGACAAGACAACATAATCAGCAGTTTAGATAAGCTATAAACATGAGTTCTAGTGGAAAAGCCTGGATCATAGACAACGGAAGGTTCATAGCGGTTGAGATGAATTAATGGAGATCAGTAATAATTTACTGAAGGAAAGGAATCATCGCCCACTGTAGAGAGGGTAGAGATATTAAGGCTCAGATACACCCTACTCTATGGATAAGACTTAACTACTTAATACAGTTTGTGGAAAATTGTAAAAAGGTCGGATCCATTTAGGATGCATTTAATATAAAACATATTAGAAATACATACCTGAAGTGAAGATTTAAGGACTAGAAGGAGTAGAGGCATCATCATCATCAGCAGATGAAGCGGGAGAAGAACTGAAGATAGTAAATAAAGCAGGTATATGAGATAAAGAGAAAGAAGTGCATCACATACAGGAGGCAACCACTATGGGGCACCTTATAAGTTGTCTAAGGGTGAATGGAAACACTAGTCGGAACCAGCAGGACCACAGTCGCGACACACATAGAATGACTCCAGTAACAAGGTCCATAATTAAGAGGCCTAAATTTAAAGGATATATTTGTCCAGAAGTAAGGCATTCTGTTAAAGAACCAGAGCCTATAATGGTTTAATTATTTAGGAAGCCCAGACTCTGAGAAAAGAAATACGATGTCTATAGCTGTAGATATATATTCAAAAATAAGTGTGAGTGAAATTCTTTTCTAAGAAGGTATTAGGACACATAAAATTCAGTCATAGGGGTGTATTAATGAGATCAGTTATACACCTGAAACTGTGAATGTGATCGCCACTACTCACAAATCAGAGGAGCTCAGCGACTTTATAGAGTTAGCTTATGCAGATATTTTAAAAGAAAATATGTGTATAGTATCTTATTACAAGAACGAAGTGAGCGTCTCTAGGAATCAAAGTATGAATCGCTAGGGAAATATACTTACTTCTGCGAGAGGGTAGAAGCTGGGGAAGCCAATGTTGGAAGGATAGGACCTCCAAGATTAGAAGAACGGGAGGTTTGTGGTCTGGCAGGAAGCTGATAGGGATGATGTCGCGTAGTGGTAGCAGATGAAGATGTCAAGAGAGATATGATGGTAGAAGAACTGTGAGTCAGTCGTGAGGAAGAGGCCGTGGTGCTGGACTGACAGGTCAATGGTGAGAAGGGTGGATGTCCAGGTGAGATAGCCAGAGTACTCCAGAACGAGGGCGACATTACTGGAAGGTGTGGAAGTGAAGCTGCAGTGGATGAAGATGAAGTAAACTGACCGGAAGTAGAAGAGGTCAGGGCCAGAGCAGGCGTATGTAGGCAGGAAGGCGGAGACCTAGAAGCCGAGGTGGAGCGGGCATCTGCAGCTGGAGTAGCTCGGATGGTGATGTGAGGCATCATTAATGAAGATACAGCAGGAAACTGACCGGAAGTAGTGGAGCTGGTAGTAGAAAAGGGACGAGAAGCAGCGGCAGAATAGGTAAATGTGGATGTTAGGGTTGTTCTGGACGTCAGAGGTGCAGTGGTGGTTAGCAACGGTGTGTATGGTAAGGGCGAAACACCGGAAGTAGCAGGAAGGTGAGAAAACACATTGTAGTCTACATATGAAGAGTGATGCTGAGGTGGCAATGGACGAGAAGTTGATGACACAGCGAAGTTGGCAGGCAGAGAATATTGGTGGGAGGTGTCCACTCGTAGAGGAAGGGTCGCTGTGCAAGTTGGTAGCGCATTGGAGGTAAAGGTGGATGCGAGGCTTGGAGCAGAGGTAGCAGGCACTATAGCGCTATAGGTGGGACGCGCACCTATGGGCGACATCAGAGTGGGATTCCAAGGTGGCACGAAAAGAGTGGTAGGGTTGACTGGAGGCGGAGTGATGTCGACATAAGCTGGTTGATAAGCAGGAGTAGGAATAGGTGGAACAGCAGCAGTTGATTGCAGGCGGTAACTGGGATCGGGCATCCCATCTAGGTGGATGACGCGCAGTGTCATATCAGTCATGTTACAAGCTAAGCGTAGATGATCTCGAATGGTGGTGTGTGAGGGCATGGTCGCGCCTTGCGGTCCGGTGCATACTAGCATGCACGGAGTAACGTTAGCATCTGTGGAGGACAGGTCTCTGCAGCCGACGATGTAGGTAAAACCGGGCTGGAGACGATCTATCGGGAGATAGACGAGTGCGCCATTGACAGAAACGCTGGAATAACTAGCCATCTTCAGTGCGAACAGGGTGGAAGTCAAGCATCGACTGAGAATTTAATTCTAGGTATCTAACCAAGGGGATGGGAAGTTGAAATAAGAAAACAAAAATATAGTGAAAACTATAGTAAAAAAAAAATTGAGGGCACATTAGGAGGAGTCGCTGAGACAAAGACTCCAATCCAATAAATTGGTGTTATCAGATGGAAGAGACGTACAGCTAGATAGGAGAGGAAGGCACACGTGTTCAGATTGACGGGAAAATATATACAAGAAGGGGTAAAAGGGTCATGAACTGGTGAACTATCTGACACGATAGGGCTTATTAAGTGTTCAAGATCCATAAAAACTTCCAGGAGCGATCAGTTAGGAGTCGTAGTAACCCAACTCGAACTGTAACCGGAAGCCATAATAAGAAGAAAATGGCGTGGCTAACTATACTATGTGTCTTATGTTCCTTGTGGGGTGTGGTAGATGCTGGAAGGCACACTTTCGAGACTTTAGAGAGAGCCGAATTAGGTGTCATTTTGCAACCTGGTAGACGTATTTCTACAGCTGAGCACAATCATGTGTCACAAGTGTTTGTATTAGAGATACCAGATAGATTACCAGAGCCGGAAATGGAAAGTATTTATGAACAATGTGTGAAGAATATGCAGGTTATGTGTGATATTCAACATCATAACAGAACCTTATTATTTGAAGATACCTGTGACAACATCAAACAGAAAGAAGAATGGCTGAATCAAATTATTAGAAAATTAATACAGGCCAGAGAGGAGGAAGTGGAAAAGCTGATGGAAAACATACCTGAACAACAACAAGTCAAAAGGTCTAAGAGAGCAGGTATACCGGGTCTAAATATTATAGGAGAGTTGTCGTACTATATTTTTGGCACTGGAAGAGCTGATGATGTAGCCAGAAATGAAAAGGATATTCAATTACTGAAGACATCATATTATAAGATGCGTGATGTTATTAAAACATTGGCCACAAGTACTAGCAATGGCTTGGAGGACGTCATGGCGGAAGTGGGAGAGTTGGCTGATAGACAGTTACAATTGTATGAAATGGCTAAGATATCATTGAAGAGACGGAAGTTGCTGGAAAGAACTCAAACTATGCACAGTGTGGCATTATATGAACTATCCATTGTATACAACCATGAAAGCCTGCTGACAAGGGTCAAATGGGGGTATATTATACATTTATTAAATGAACTCATTGAGATAAAGGATATGGCAGCTGAGGTAAGATTGGCATCACGAAGAAAACTATCCTCAAAATTGGTCACTAGAGAAGATTTGAAAGAAGCTATAATCAACACTGAAGTATATCTAAAGGCTACGTACCCACGATTTAGAGTCGCTTTTACTGATCCGGAATATTACTATGATAATAGTGTGGTGCGAGTATATCAGCACCAAGGTCGTGTAAAAATGCAGATAAGGATTCCGGTGGTGTCAGAGGAACACATATTTTGTGTATACTCTGTAAAGGTGTTTCCAGTACCAGTGCGGCTGGCCAATAAAGAAGCTGACGGGACGAGAATAGAGGGATTGCCATCAGAAGTAGCCATATCAAAGAATGGGCGGTATTATATATCAGAGCCAGTGGTGAATTGGGCGCGTTGCCATGGCAACTCAATAGCAGTATGCCCAGATATTCCACACATGAGAAAAATAGCCGAGCGAGGGTGCATGGCGGCACTAATAAGAAATGACAAGGTGGCCATAGCAGAAACATGTGAGATCAACTATATAGTGCAACCAAATTTTCCTTCATTTGCGATAGCACTGGGAAAGGGTCGTACTTTGGTATCGGGACCCGACATACAAGGTCAATTGATGTGTCAGTCAAGCCCACCTGTTAAGGTGAACATGCATCATTACGCCATATTGAACATTGGGTGTGATTGCGCATTCATGACTGCCGGGGCATGGATGCCTTACAGTTTGGCAGGATGTGGTCATGTGAACATGGAAACTAATGTGACTTTTGTAAATAACGATTTGCTACAAATGAACAGCGTTAAGAAATTGACATGGATAAAGGCCGTATTAAATGGTGAAACTGTAGAGGTATTGCAAGATGAAGTGTTGCCAAAATTAGTAAAGACCAAAATGAAGCACAAGGCTAGGATACAACAGTCGCCAGCAGCTGTCAATCTGAAGAATTTGGTGAGTGCAATGGAAGACGGATCGGCATTACCTGATTTGGATGGCATGAGTGGTGGAGGCCATTTTCCTACTGAATCACTATGGGATTATTCACCAATAATGATTGCAGGGGTGATTGTTATGACTCTGATGGTGGTACAATATTTTTGTTTAAAAAGACTATTAATGGCATACATATTAGCAAGAATGCCTATGAGAATAAGGAGTCTAGAAACTTGGGACTATGAAAAATACGGTGAAGATGTCGGAGGTAATTATGAGGAAGAAGATCCGGAACACAAAACGACAATAGCTATGTTATCATTGATATTGATAGTACTGATAATAATAATAGCGTTACTGGTGAGGAAAGTGCGACAACTAAAGAGGCTTCAACCAGTGGATGGACTGTATCTACAGGTGGCAACTAAAGAGATCACAGAAATAATACCATTGGGGGAGAGTCTAATGCCTTTGGACCAGGTATTTCAAAGACCAGCAGAACAGGCTCTTATTAGAGACGTAGCAATAAGCTATTCGTGCCCGAAGTACATAGCTACAGTGCAGTGGGGTCGAGTGTTATATTCCACTGAGATGGCAACGGCGGAAAACGCAGTGCCATTGCCATTACCGGCCACTGTGAAGGTGTCAAAGAAATTAGCAGGGATACTGAACGGTGACTATGGATTTACGGTGATGACAAGATTGATTAGGTATAGTGGGGGCCTGGCGACAGGTGTACCACTAGAGATACCTATGATATCAGCGGCGGGCTGGACACCAATAAGGAACAGAGAGATAAATACACATCAGTTATCTGACACGGGCCATGCCAGAGCCATGGCTCAGTTAAGAAGATCAAGACAGTTACCAGAAGTACCTGGAGAATCATATGGGGCTACGGCTGTCTCATATTCAGTAAACAAGGGGCATAAAGAGTCGGTGAACGTGGCTCTGCGAGGTCAAGAGCCCAGGACGGGATCGTCGTCGGTGTACGTGGACCTGAATGAATGAGACTGAAGGTGATGAATAAAACGCCATCATGATAGAGACTTGACATAGACGGTGTCAGGACATGAGAAAAAGGGGGGGGGGAGAAAGATATCGTGCAGCTGGCGTGAGACGAAAGGATGGAATAGACAATACAAAGACTATCTACAAATGAATTGATATAATGTCTGGGAATGGTGCCAGTGTATATTATTAAGTAAGATAATATAGCTAAAAGAAACTGTAATTTAAATGTACGACCAACTAATGAGACACTAACTACGACGTAATGTGGCAAGTGAAAAGATTTCTGATGTATATACTCGTTGACAAGCTGTGCACGCGTGAGTTAAGTAAGAGGTTGCCAGGTGTAACCCAAGACGCGTTAGAGTGTGTTTTAGAGTGATGCTTGGGGCAAAGGTTAGATAGAGGGGAACGTTTCGGAACAAGGAGTTGACAGATGTAAGGAGATTTATTGGCCCGATTGGGTGTGACTGGTGTCGACTCCCGGGTAAGGATAGTAAAAGAATATATAAACATGGAATGGGACAAAGTGCTTAGTAAAGGCGAGTGAATGAGTAAAATAAATAACAAAGGAAAGAAAAACAAATTGAGAATCAAGAAATGAGAGAATTGTAATAATAAAATATATGTTAGAGGACAAGTTTGCGCTAAGAATAAGTCACCAATGCAGTGTGGAAAATATATATAGTAATAATGCATGGTATTATATAAGTGTGTTGCATATGTATGTATATAAATAACTATTGAAATGTATAATATAATAACGATGATTACCTCAGGTATTAGTGACAAAACAATACATAAGATGTATTCAAGCATAATTTATGCTTGACAATTGGTGTGACTCGCGTCACAAGAGGGGAGCGCCCGCACCTGTTTTGTCATCAATAGCCAATAATTATAATGAACGGGTATAACAGGGTACACTTGTGTAGGTATTTATTGTAGGCTGCATTATGTGTGTATTTATTATATGCTATATTGGAGAGTGCTATGGGAGTCCTGTATAGGGTTTATGGTAGTATAGAGTTTATGGTAGGCTGTGGAATGTGTAGACGGAGGGGAGCCGACGAGATCTGGTCAGGTAGATTCTGTAGAGGGGGAGGGGGGAATACGGGTGAGCCAAACATCGGCGTCTGAAAGGTGTGAGGGGTTGGTAAGAGATAGGGAGGAGTCAGTATTGTGGGAGCAGCCGAGGAGGCAACACATACTCCTGGAGTAGACGAGGATGAAGCTGTTTAGTATTTAGTATTACACTTAGCCAATGTAAGAACGGATTGAACAGGATCTCTATGGCACTTATACCTCTCCAGTAGCATCGGATAGTTAAACATGAACTGCTTGTATGAATAGACTGATGTCGTTGAAGCTGTACAACCATGAGTGGACTCATCATCAGCTGTAACTGTGAATAACCAATGAACAATAAATGGTGACTTGTATCGGCGTCTTGGTGTTGGTTAAAAGGATGGGCTGAGCCAACATCATACCACTAGAGTTAGTCTTCCCAAATACGTGAGAATAGCGGAGTGAGCTGATAATAACTACACAACTTATACCACATTAATATACATATAAACACAACCCACACAGCCCAATACCCAGTATCCCCTGAGAGAGTGTAATGCCATTCACAAAACCACAGGCAAAATTGTTCTTTGTCAAATGGCATTTTATGTGAGTGCCTTGGTTGGACCATATATGTATTGTAACCATAATCAGTAAAAATGTAATCTGAGGGTCCTTCTCCCTTGGGTCCTGATGATGACTGGTATGATAGTTCTCTTGGAATTGGATAGTACAAAGGGTTCATCCCTGGGGCAGGAAATATTAGATACTGGCAGGAAAATCAGGAATCGCTCGTAAAACTCACTTTAAAGCTGAGCTGATAGCATGGTGTTTGTATGAGAAATGGATGTGATTGAATTTGACACTCTCATGATGGGGTTGTAAAATCAGCACTTTTTTCACCTGTCTGAAATCTCCGATATACCCGAGGGACTGGATTTACATGCATGGACCAGTTGAAGCATGCACCTAAGACAGTAGGCTTCGTGTCTTTCTATTTTCCCCATTTTAACGCATCTTGAAAAAGAAAATCGATTCAATTCATGATTGTTATTCTCTCAGTTTTGGTCCTCACATCCCTCCGCATTCAAAACCTTTTCTTTTGAAAAGTGATTCACTCAATACACTGACATACGTCATCATCTCTCCACCACCCACTACACAAGAATCCACCCAGACTCCCCCCCCCCCCTCGCACCCCACTCAACTCATGGCACATCCAACGTATGGTCTTCATACCCAGTGCTTTCCGACACCGCCCGATCACGTTCATTTCTAGTCGGCTCTGTTTGATTTACTGTCGACGGATCGGTCGCGATTGACGTCGCATCCCTCCCAACCCCCTCCCCCAAACTCACTCCTGTGCTCAGGTGCACGAGACGGAGGAGAGGGAGAGGAAAAGGTAGGTAGGCATAGAGATGGAGGGTGATCGGGGGTCTCTGTGTTATGCACGTGTGTGCCTGGCGGGGGATTGATCCATAGCTAGCATTCAATACTCAGGTAAATGTGCACTAAAAGCCTAATGGATTGAATCGCAGTAACAGGTGCTTTCATCTCCCGGCCACTTCCTCACGCCATACTACCATTGATTCCGTGCTCGTGTTCAGCCCCCCCCCCCTCCTCCCTCCATCCCCCAAATCCACGTCCTCCCATTCCTTATCTACCCCACCCCCCTTATCACCCCCCCCCACACACACACACACATACACATACACAGAGCATGGCTCCAGCCATCTCAAATCCTATGCGCCGTTTCACGCCACTCGGTAATTTGGTGCCTATCTAACGAAAGATAGATCACCAATATCCTTTATGAACTCTTCAATATCTGAAAGGGAAATCATAACTTGACAGCACCTACTTCTCCTCAGTACCACATTGATTTGAGCGATAAACCCCCAGCCCCCTGCCACCACAACACACCTTGCCACCTACCTGTATAGGTATACCTGCCACCCCAAGGCAATCAGTGTTCAGGTATCTATCTGTAAGAAGCAATTCCTTAGGACAAATCAGGGTCTTCTGGTGCAAATATGTATTGGCTAATATCTTTGTAGGTTGGGGTGTAGGATGTTACCTGTATTACGGCCAGGTATGAACATGAGCAGTATAAACCATTTAGATGCAGCATGATGCCGCTAAGTTCATGTTCCTTGGTTGCCATGATGCACCAATTCGGTGTTGATATTGCATTGATGTATCATACCAACACTTCGGGGGTGTATCAAAACTTGTCAGCATGATGCATGAATGCTGCCAGGAGTAGGTATTCTGATCAGAAGGATATTCACTTTCAGAATAGACAGCTCAAGAGCAGCTCACTTAAAAATAGTAAATCCCATGAGCTGCTCACTAGTGAATAATATGGCTCACGAGCTTCTTATCTATAAAGGATAACAGCTCAGGAGCTTCTCACCTGTAAAGAATACAACCCATGAGCTGTTCCCTTACAAATGGCTCATGATCTCATGATCTGCTCACTTGGGAAGAACACAGCACCTGACTTGCTCACTCTCTCACTTACATAAGAATATACCTGTACATGTCAATGAACTGCTCACTTGAGAATGGCCATCCCTAATCTAATACTTATATGGGATTGGTTTGGTACTCATAAGCTAGAAAGCCATGTCCTGAGTTATTTGATCAGATGCTCAATACTGAGCAGCTTATTTTGATCTGGGGCAACCCGTCTACATAATATATGGAGAAACTCGAGCTGGGCGTCACCAGAAAATGGTTAAAGAAGTGGGCTGATTGTTAAAGGTTATTTTGTAGAACATATTTATGTGGATGCTTTATTGACTTCCACCAGGTTGCAATACTACTATAGCTCTTTAATGAGGGAGCAGATCCGAATGGGCCTCTTTTTTTGAAGAGCAGCTCCTTCAAAGCAATATTATAGTAAAGGGAGCTGTGTTCTCTTTTCAAAGGCTTTTGTCTGTAAATCCTTACTCTCGCTCTTGATAGCTCCTTGATATACACATTATTGATATCACATCTGTAGTTCTCATTTTTATCAATGCATTTAGAATCCAAAGGTAAGTGCATTTCTTGACTTATTCTTTAGACTACTATGGATCTACGGCTCAAGCTTACTGAGTACATATTAAATTCAATCACAACACAATGCATTAAAGAAGATCTTCAAAATGCGCACAAGCTTATTCTGTACCCCTCTTAGCCCACATCAAAGGTTGATTTTAATCCCGTGTGTAAAGTCCCCCTTGGAACACAAATCGTAGGACCCTCCTTTACCCACCCTTTCAACAATCACCCCCTTGGGGATACGGAATGGTCCCTCCATTGCCTTAGATCGATATTGGTTCCCCTATACACACTCAATGCTGGACAGTGGTCATCTACTGGTAA
The DNA here is from genome assembly GCA_949317995.1 of Acholoe squamosa. Lineage (NCBI taxonomy): Eukaryota > Metazoa > Annelida > Polychaeta > Phyllodocida > Polynoidae > Acholoe > Acholoe squamosa. The sequence goes on along the minus strand of OX439041.1, from coordinate 62,708,039 downwards.
CCACCGTGTCCTCACAGTGCAGCAAATGTGTAGGGCACAGTATAAGCAATATATCATCTTCTACACTATTGCACTGTGATTTCCACTGCAAATGCTTCATCGTTGGCAGCTTATGTTATTTCATCATCGAACTGCTGCTACAAAATACTGTTGACTATTTTCAAATTACAGATAAATACCTATGGAAACTCCAAGGCGATTGGCAGAATTGAAAAAAAAGAAGTCGATGTTATTTCCATTATACTAAATATCAAGTCCCTTTAAATTAATACCAGTGCTTTGTCCCTTTACCAGCATTGCAGGTACTCTATATAAAACTCCTAGTGATGGGTGGTGGTAGTACCGGGTGGGGATGTACTAGCTGGAGAGGTTGGTATGGAGGAACAATTAAGCCGATCGATGGGTACCTGCTCTAGTTGAACCAATGATGGGCTAGGCACCAGCTAAGGCAGCCAAGACATCATTAGTCTAGGCTTCCCACCTGCTCATCCCTCAAGCTATTGGCTGAGGCCAACAGGTAGCCATGGTAACCGTTGGGCGCCCTAGCAACAGGTAGCCATAGCAACAGGTCCAACAAATCCCTCAATAGCACTAAACCCTGAGCTTCGGGTTCACCCGTTAGCACGTATATTATGTAAATATATATATATATATATATATCAACCGGTTTCTTTGATTTAAGCAATGCTGGCGACTTTACCTAGCATTGCCTTAGTGGATCATAAGTCGACCAAGGAACCTGAACCTCAGGGCATCACACCACCATTAAACGGTTAAGACACTGATGTAGCCAGTCACATTCACATACAGACAGTGTATTGAAAAGTAAGGATCCAAACTAATAAAGCAGTATCCTGCTCCTCATAAAACTACTACGTGAAATATCTCAGGTAGTTTATTAGCTCCACCCTTTGGAGAAGTGATATTGATCATTCAGGCTCTGGGAACAGGGAGGTGGGGACTGGGAGGAGGTTGGGACGGCAACTTTTAAGGCACCTTTGAACTGCTGGCAGGCAGAGAATGCCTTTTATCTATTTTGTTCCCAATACACTCCTTTGTCTATCATTATGATCTGGGAGGAGTGGTACGTGTATGAAAGGAGACTGATGAGATCAAATTGTGATACATACTTTATAGTTCCCTCTGTTCTTCCTTTTACCTACAAAGTATACGTGTATTCTCTAGAGATGCTGCTACCTTGTATATAAATGGAGAGTAGCTGGAAATCTTTGCTCTAATGAATTTAACATAGTTTTGATACACATAACCCATCGATAGAGCAGGAATTCCTACTCCCTGCGTCCCTCAATACTCATACTTTCCCTCCCTCCCACCCGCCCTACTGAACTACCTCCTTCTCCGCCTGCCTACCTACACCCCCCCCCCACACACACACACATCCCCCAGTACCTTCGTGCCAAGACAAAAGCTCCTACCGGGCCTATCGGAGATCAAAGACAGGAAAGAAAGATCACGAACCATTTCTGAAGGCTTTCATCTTTTCACGACGGCCGACGCAGGTTCTCCAGAGTAAAAAGTATGCGGGTCGTTTCCTTTATTTGTCCACCTCCCCCTAACCTCCACCAACCTCTCCAAAAATGCTAGGAGGAATCACTGAGAATCTATCGAAAGCAATGTTGTATATAGACTTTATAGATGTCCAACAAAGGTACACATCCAGTCATAGATACCCATAAATAGGAGGGAAATTGTCAGAATCGAATTGGCTGCCTCAAAATGCCTGAATATCAAAAGCGAGGCTGGAAATCATTGGTGACATCTGAGCCCTCCTGCCTATGCTTTGGATTTGGAAAGATTCTAAGGGTGGGAGGGGGATAGGGGTGAGGAATTGCAGGGAGCCTAGGTAATCCACAAAGCTCAACCTCTTTCCTTCCAGATGGGTAAGAGATCCATCAGACTAAGGTGGCACAACGCAAAGTGGATCTTACGAGTGATAATTCACTTCAGAGGGCGAGCCAGTGAACAGAAGAGGGGAAAAATCACCAGGCAGTTTACTTCTTTGTCATTACAGCCTTTGAACTTTTTGTCTTGGTTCCTTAGACAGAACAGGAGAGTAGGACTCGAGAAGTGAAGGTCATATGATTGAACTCCCCACCACTAATACATGTTAGAATAGATTCAGTAGTCTCCCAATATTCTTTTTTCCCCATCTATACTGGGAATGTTTCTACTTTATGGGATATTGTACTGTGATACCAACTGAAAAACACTAGCAGGTTGCGGACAAAAATATTTTCTTCTAAATTTTGATATAAGATAATATACAGATCCACACATGAGTATATATAGCTGGCTTTATGTGAATGGATAAAGCTGCGAACAGATTGTGGCAGATAGGAGCTATCTGCGCATTATTTGGAGTATTTCATGCTAAGGTTATGAACAGTTAGGTCAGAGATGATATCTCAGAGGCCTCATGGCCATAATCTGCTTTGATATTGCAAGGTTTGTGCTGTGGGACAGGGATCTACATAGTAATGTCACACATAAGAAATGGACATCTTCGGTATCGATGAAGTCACTCCTACCCTTATGTATTATTCAAGTTGGCAAGACTACCCATGCAGTGACATATGAGTCGAGGAAAAGAAATGCCATGTCGAGATATTGGTGTACAGAAATAGTACAGTGTACCTATGTTTTAGATCTACAGTAGCAAGAGTTGAGAGTGGGTGGATTTGGCAAATACAGGACGGAAGGATCTATACTTCTGACTAAGTCAGTTCCCCTAATTGGTCGGAAATTATTATGTCGAGAAACCCCACATTTATCTCGCACTACTCCAATGAACAACAAAGGCATAGCCGCTGGTGTTACACATACTTAAATCTTCCTTAATATATTAGTACTGACAGTGTAAAGTCCCCTTATTCCGGACAGCACCGATTTAGGGGCACCAAACTTCTATTGATGGTTCCTGACTAAAAATTCTATAGTATTCCTGGTTGTCAGGTAGAATGACATATTCTTGGCATGTTTAAATTCAGCTTTCATTTGGCATGTTTAGATTAACATTTACCAAGGACAATCTTAAGCACTATATCTAGAATTAGCTGTCCGGAATTAGGTGACCTTACCAATGCCTACATGGTCTGATACCTCATACATTGTTCTTAATCAGACACCAGAAATAAATAGGCAATTGTGCTCAATTGTAACAACCCTTCAGTTTTTAACTACAACTAATTTAGGAGGAATACCAGTGGGAACCACAAGGATACAATGACATGTAGTTAAAAGTTATGAGCGCTTAATGCAAGACCTGTTGGTTTTTTAATTCGGTAATTGAATAGTTATTGCTTTGTCCCTAGATTTTGAATAGCCATTGGCGATATGCTGTGGATCTGTTACAAATCAAGTATCGCTTACTCTTTCTGTCAGATATATGTCTGAGAGATTTAAAGTTATGATAATGGGCATTTAAAGCATTGTGATGCCTTTACTAACAAATCCATCATAACATTGTTCAATGAAAGTAAAATCAAAATTCACCTCAGCTTAAAATGCATCATTAATGTTGTTGTTTTTTTTGTGTGGGATTCAGTAACTGGCGATGTGAATGTCACATATAAATGCATGTATCTTTAATGGACATAAATGTAAAATACTGTCCATTTGTTATGTCAGAGAAAGTTTGTGGACTTGTGAAACCGAATTTGGGCATTGCGGAAGGATATCTTTTTATGGGATAGACACATGTACATGTATCTTTTATTGGAAACATCTAAGCCGTTCTACATTGTACATATATCGCTTTAAGATGAGAGATTCCACTTACAAAATCAAGACATAACACACAGCAAATAGATAAGGCCTTGGTAGGATCAAGGTAGGAATTCCCAAAGCTAGATCTGAGAAGCTATGAAGAGAGGCTCAATGTAGGTAAACGATCACTCTATCATGGGTCCTCTCCACTCAAGTAGAAGACAGGAATCGTTTGGTATGGGAAGACACAGGCCACAGCCTCTTATCCCTTGTTCACAGAAAATCCCCACGTTTGCGTCTCGTCATCCATGAGTAGACTGCCGGCTAAGGAAATGGCGTCTTCTATTATTTATTTTGCACTCTGTGGTTTCGAATAAACTTGACCTAACTGTCTCGCTTATCCAAAAGTCAATCATCAGTTTGGGTCATATCGTATATGGAATGGCATACAAACAGGGGATTACGTTGAATATCGAAGTGGGTTGAATGTCGTCTGCTTTTATCAAGGTGTTCTGCTTTTGGCGGGAAATCGACGGAAATTGCCATCTGCCCGCATGGAACCCTCATAACAGTAAAACCAAGAGAGATTCTATCCATAAACATATTCCATACTCTATAGGTCAACAAGGGTAGCAATAAATGTTCTTCGTTTATAACCTCCATGGCAATAGGAATACTCGATATTTCTATATCTATGCTTTCAAAAGAGCAAATCATATCCACATATAGATATCTCTGTGCATGTCCAAACACAACATGGAGACGCCAGAAGTTTGGCCAGATTTCGACACCTTTCCAGGAGGTGTAGATCGATCTCGCTCTTTCACGGATCATTACGCGACACTATAGTAAGGCAATGAACCTGCATGGCAACACCGGAAATGAATCATCAAGTTATTACCATGTAAACAGAAGCTCCCCCCCCCCTCACACACCCCTCTTTCCTTCCTCCCCTTGATGGATACATACTCCATGCACATTATGAAAAGAGGTGAATGATCGAAAGCACCTTATAGCCAGATGGTGTAGCGTAATTAGGCTTCAGTCAGACGGCGCCGACTCGGCTTCTTTTCTCGTTTATTATTTCCCTGATTTATACTTATTATTGGATACCAAAGCATTCCTGTGACGTGATGAATTTCCCACTGGTGCTGATGGAGAAACACGCAGTTGTGGAATTTATGAACGTTTATACGTATACATACCGGAGACATACGTATACACCTGCTATTCCAAATAGAGGGAAGTGGTATTTCATAAGCTATACTAAAGCTCTTTACATATTGATCGTTCTTGTTCTCAAATTTACGACTCTTCAAATATACATCTCATCTCACGGGAAATGGAAATATCCATCTTTCAATGCATTGCTACACAGAACAACGGTATATTTTGAGATGAATGCAATTGAGTGTATATTTTTAAGGCCTGCAGTGTGCTTGAACAAGTTCGATTCAAATCTCACCTCCATGATCGTATAAGTACAGTCAAACGGGGGAGAGCCGAGTCATGGCCAAACATTATCAATGGACACACCCTAAGACAAGACTTGAATACAAAGAAAGGGACTGCCCACTCCGTTCGTTTAACTTGTGCTCCACGAGAACCTTCTTTAAAAATAAATTTGAATCGATAATTCCCAAATCAAGTGCAAAGAACATTCTGGTATACTGGTTATTCTATAGAAAAAGAATTCCCCTTTCTCAGTGCATATTACAATAGAAGCCTTCAGCACACGTACCATAGTATAAATCTATAAATGATAAACTTCAAGCCTTGCGAATTCACATAATTCTCGGAAGCGTTTGACAAACGGAGGTAGACTTATCATTAATTCCTCATATATCTCTCCTTGACAATCAACTTTCTATTTTCTTCTTTTCTACTGCATCCCCAATTAATTGTAATTGATATGCGGCCACACACAACACGGCTGAATATTTATGTTCTATTGAAAGAGTTTTGACAGATATATGAATGCTGCTTCCTGTGATTTTACGATTTGAACGTGATGTAACTTGACATTCCAATACATAGGTAACAACATCTGAATGCTACCTATATAGTATTCCTTTTGCTTTATATATCTAAGACTTTTTAGGTTACCCTTTAAGGAGTGCATAGTGATTTTACTATATATGCCCATTGGTCGCAATGCTCCATACATATAGCCCTGCATGGTGAGAGCTGTATGCATCCATGTATCATGCCATACCTACAGCATTCATTTCATTCATTCCCGAAGGGTCGGCATGATGCACCAATGCAGTGCTGGCGAGTCTACTCGCCAGCACTGCATTGGTGCATCATGCCGACTAAGTAACATGAATGCATCATGCGGTCCTCAAGGTACTAGCCAGTTCCCTTCCACCATACCAATGGTCAATGACAATGACAGCTGCTTTCATCTGCAAGACAGGCCTGATATCAAATTTCCATAAAATTCTCATTATTACTATTATTCATGACCATAAATCACTACTACTAACTACTAAGCCCTGCGCATTGTTCATGGATATTCCACTGACCAGTTCAATTGAAATAATTCCCCTTTTCTAGAGAAGGTCAAAGAGCAATACCGTTTATATATTCTTTCTCCAAGGGAAATTCTGGACTTATGGTGTAAATTCAGAGTTCTTCTTCCTCCAAGATATAGAAGCGTTTGTGTGCAATGAGATGGAAGTGAAAGGTAAGGTCCTGTTCCAAAAATTCTCAAATAACTTTATATTGTCAGATATGGTCACATAACAGAACGCCATGGCACGACATCCCAATAGGTAGTGCTTAGTAGGTGTTTGGTGGGAGTGGTTATATTATTGGCATGTCGTGAAATACTGAGCTATATAGATATGAATCAAACATGCCAAGATCTTGTGTGGGAGCTGTAGGAGAAAGTGTGGCGATCTGCCGGTGAACCGGGAGGTATAGGTATGTTAATATACAGAACTGGGGTCGGGGCAGGGTATTTGTATGTAGGGGTATACCGTATAGGGGCTGGCTATGTGCCAGGCTGCTTAAAGATCCCATGGAGGCGACAGGGGGCGACCAGGCGTGTAGGGCCCTTCTTCCGATCCCAACCACTGAACCGACAACCAAGGTGGCGCCACTCTCCACATAAATCATGACGTGATGTCACTGAGGTGTGACGTACATGACGGTTATGATATTTTGTTGAGTCTTTTTTTTTTTTCTTGTCATTAGTAGAGTTAGACTAGTTGGGTGTCCTGGCACATCATTTTCATGTACCTTCCTATGGATGGCCTGGTTGGGACTGGATTGGGTGGGTAAAGAGAATGTATGATTTTGCATGAATGTCATTATATATATACATACAGACACGCAGTTCTTATTGGCAAGGGGTCGGGCACTAGGACTAAAAGGTAGCTAGGACGCCTTGACCTTGAGCCGATTCGTAAAATAGGCATATCTGCCAATGTGGCAGAGGCCAACAGCACTATTGAAACGATGACAGATGATGGCGACACGTCATCTATTGATCCATCAGACGTTTTCCACAATTATATCCCTATACATGTGATTTAACATACCATATATATGATACATCTTAGTACATGTATCAACATAAAAGCAGTTTGGCTCTCTTTTCCCCAAAAAATGTATCAATCCTTTTTCCAAAAGACAACAGCATGGATCAGGAAAATCACTTATGATCTTCAGTTTTTTCCCCTAAAACATGAGTCTTCAGTCAAGTCATGGCCACCTTATACCAAAAGACGTCATAGAGTTTCAGATGGGAAGGATTTAACATTGGTATCTACTCAAAAACGTGCAGAAGCTAACCACAGGAGTACTGATCCATGGCTTAAGCGACATGGCCTCCTGCCAAAACCCTTGGAGGAACCCTCTCCATGGGAGAAAGAGGGAGAAGACCAATTCATTTGATCACTGAAGGCCCAATGGGCACAGATTGTCCTCAAAGACTTGGTGAGTGTGTGAACCATTGGGTGATCTACTTTTCTGGAACAATGAGTCAAATTTGCCTTGTAGCAGAACGGCATATACCTGTGTACGCCTCGCCAGGCATGGTCATAGCCACATTGGAAGGGCGCTGAGCTGGGAAAATGACATTATCAATAATTATGGAATCAACATTTGGGGTAGTTAACATACCAAATAGCAATTTATCTGTATTGCAAGGCTGTGTGTTTCGGCTGCTTGTGTTAAATTTACCCTAGATTTGAATTGGACTCAATCTGTTTGATTGAGGCAATGTGTTAGGGTTGGCTATGTGAAAGGGTAGATCTTATGATAGATAATGGGCAGTGAACTGGTATGTTTATATTCCAACATCTTATGATAGTGAATACTCACAGAAAACTACTTGTAGGCCTATAATTTGGTGCTATCAATGACAGTACAAAACAAGTGGCGTTAATGCACTAGAGGCAAAATCCAAAATGAATTATAAGGTGTAGCCTATTAAAAGGTTGTTTTTTTTTATTGTTTTTTGTTTTTCGATTTTTAATAGATATTGAAGACTTGTAAAAGTTGACTGAATATTGGTTGTTAACTCATCTCACAATTGGCCATGCAGCATGCAACTATAGTTATCACGAAGGCAATCGACAAGGACCCCATGTGAATTCTCACCTTGGGAGGTCACTGTCAGTCAAGGTTCACTTCCTCTATTCTATTAAGAAGAACCATTCTGGGCACAGGTCTAGTGATTCAGCACCCCCCCCCCCCCACCTCCTTCCATTCAAGACCCACCCTATCAGGCATCGTCTAAGATCTGTGGGAAAGTCTGTTTCCAACATGTGTTCCCGCCCTAATGCCTCTATCGCCAGGCACCATTCCACCAATCTATTTTCGATGCACAAAATTGTCGTCTGCTACCACTGAAAGGCATAATTTGGCGGGAAATTGACCTTATCATTGCCCCAATGGAGCAGGGGAGATGGCTTAAAGTCTATGCGGTTCTTATCACTGGTCATTCATTTTCAGTGTTCTTTGTTTTTTTGCGATCCCACAGCGTAAGCCAGAATTCCATGGGAAAGGGGAGGCATATTGCTACTTGATTGTCTATAATAAACTGGTACCAATTGGAGGATCGGTAAATGATACTTTGCTTCTTCATATGGGCGTATGATTTAGAGATCTTAACATATGTTTAAGATAAGTGGCAACTCTATTACATAGAGAGCATCATAATTCTACGACTTTATGGCACAAAAATGGGAATATATCATTTGATCTTTGCGAAGTCTCCAGGTAGCATTGACATAAATCACTTTATTTGTACACATATATATGTTCAGTTTTTTTGTGAAGTCATTTTAGCGTTCTTAAATATTCTTCGAATTCATATATCATTGGACAAAAGATAGTAATCCATTGTATTCCAATTCACCTTATGATATAGACTAAGCATCCCATTCAACCCATTTTTTTCTTGTTAATCTTCAAGAAATAAAATCTCGGTTCTCGTCATCCTGCGGAGTGAAAAGTAAAACAGTTCATTGAAAACGACTCAGTGGCGTCTGGGGGCACACAGGTCACAGAGTACGGAAAACGCCTTACTGTACATTTTGTGTATAGCTGGCAACCAGCGTAGTATTTAGTATACATGTAGTATAACCCTTTATAAGAAGATCATAATATGGCATCAAACACTATCACCTTTTTTTCTTCGTGATGCATAAATGCAGTGAGTTACTCGCCTTTGCTGCATTCATGCATCATGACCACAAATCAGGTTTGATGCAGGGTTGGTACATCAAGATTACAAAGAAACATGAACTTGAAGGTATCATGCGGCCCTAATGAGTGACGCGTGAAACAGACCCCCAGACAATGGGGGCAAGGTAAGGTCTCCTTGAGAAAGGGGAGGGTACCACGGTTCACTGAGGGAGAGCATGTCTTTCTGCATAGACAGGCTTTAGTCCAGTTACCCCCCCCCCCCACCCACCTTTTATTCCTCTACCCCCTCCCCAACGTCTCAGACCCTATCCCCAATGTTGTTACCGGTCCCTTGCATGTTAAATTGGTGAGGAGGAATCCAGACGTGAACGTCCTTTTTGTCAACCCTTAACAAAGACATGTCGACACGGTTAACAGGTTTGTGTGCATGCTAATTTCATCTAAAGACATAATGTAGATTAATAAATATACCCGGTCCATAAAGGCATTATTCCTTCTCACCATATTCCTATGTATGATTTATGCTTAAACACTAGATCATATACCTAAATATTTATTCACCGCTAAAACGGTAGAAAATTTAACCAACCACAGCAAGCTGTACCGATGGTATTGTCCTGTGGGAGGTGGATACACCTTATCGGTCTCCCTTCACAAAAAAACCAACCTATTACATTGTACCTTAGATAAGCTTTCCACCTGAGATAACCCAGAGGGGCACATGAGTGGTGACTGGGCGTCCTACACGTGTCTGAACTCATCTCCTTATGCATGGAGGTAATCAGGGAGATATCTTATTTCACAGTAGAAATAAGATGATGCATTAACTGCCTTTCTCTCCTAGGCCGATCCAATCATAATCTCTAACATGACGTAGCACCCCCTTAAATATAAAATGAGAAATAGCATACGGGAGAGGGGACTGGGATTGAAAAAGTCGGTCATCGAATAGTTTTGAATATTCGGTAATCCGTCCATAACATGACACAACTTTGAAGATGATTTGGTTTTATGTCTTACGCTTTTCCTTTGTTCGTGCTGGGGGAGGGCTCTGGATGTGAACCTAGTGAAACCATTAGAGAATGCACTTATTCCAGGGAAAATAGGAAATTAGCCATGATAAAACACACCTTCGAAAGAAACGATTTGTGAAGTTAATCATCGGAATCTTTCCGCTATCATTTCTACTGAAATAAAATCCTGAATTTGCAACATGGAAATAAGCAACAAAATCGCCACTAGAAAAGAACCCTAATCCAGTTACCAAAGGATAACCTTTTTAGTTGCATTCTCAAAGACACGTGCAAAACGCTCGCCGGCCTCCCATGAGTAAGGGGAAAGGTACAAAAACACATGAATGTCTTGCTCCGTGTCAGGGAGGCGTTAGGGCTGGGGAGCCCCTCTGAGCTGCTCCGAGTATGACACAATAAACATGCAAGGTGACTCATCCCTTAGGCCTTTATCTCAGACCTATCGATTCCCGTTCAGATTTTCTCCTCCATCTACGAACAACCCATCCCTCCACCAACTCAGCATGGCAGGGTAATAAAAATCTAGTCTACTGCCTGGTGAAAACTCTTTCTTTGATAAATAAGCACTTTATCTGTTCATTATCTATGTCCCGAATACTCAATTCCCTATACTACTTAAGTACGATCTACTACCCCTCTTTAGACAAGTATCTAGACATTCATTTCGTGAACTGTTGCTTTCCTCATTTCTTCTGGCATCCCTGAAAACTCCAGGGGGATCATACAGATATAGGGGGGAGATCCTGTAGGTATGGAGGAAGGGGGGGGGGGGGTATGTAGAGGAGCAGGGTTGGTATGGCATGGTGGGTGGGTAGGAGGAGGGGGGGGGGTGTCTGCCTGCCTCAGGTAGAATCACAAGCGTAAAGGTCAATCGATAACTATCGGGCGGGGAAGAAGGAGTATGACAAATCCGGATGTGGTACACGCCGACCCTTTGTTGTTGATGTGCTGATGGAGGGATGGAGGATGGGGAAGGGGGGGGGGGGTTGAGGGAGGGATTAGGGAATTGGGGTTAAATAGAGGCATCATCTGGTGTGCGTTGCGGGGGGGGGGTAGGGTAAGGTAGTGCAGGGTAGGGCAGTGCAGGGTAGGGTAGGATAGGATAGGGTAGTTAGGATTAGGAGGGCAACAGCAGAGCATAGCAGGGCAGGGAAGTTTGGAGAAGGATCGGACAGAAAAGATTAATATGTCCATACTAGGGTTTGGAAGGGTAATGCAGAGGATAAGTAGAGAGGGCAATGTAGTGCATTTGCTGGCTATACTATAGAATGAAAGGCGTAAATGTGGAGCGCAGGGAAAAGTGAATTCTTGTTGGAGGACAAATAGGAGCTTGACAATGACACTCAGGACAAGGGACACACAATGGTAAGACATGCAGGGCAGCCCAATACAGGCATATCCTATAGGTGCAGCTAGGTGCAGGAGGAGTATGATTTATATGAGGCTGCATTCTTCTGGCTGCTAATATTTACACATGGAGGTCTCCTGATCTACATGCAGGAGACAATCTACATTAAACCATTGAAGGTCCGGCTAATGCCTCCAGGTTCAAGCTCACTGCAGTGCAAGCGAGTCACTCTATGCACCAGCACTGCATTGGTGCATAATATCGACCCTTTGGGGAGAGTATCAACCCCACAGGGACGTCATGATACATGCATGAATGCAGCACCTGCAGGCTACTCACCATGGCTGCATTCATGCATCATGATGACTAAAGGGCAGTGTGCAGACTTTAAAGGGTTAAGGGCACCATGCTGCAGCTTCCATCTTCACCTCAAGACGTCTCCAGTCGTCTGTAATCTATCTGCCTCTAATTACCTGCAACAGGTGTATCATGGCGGCACCGTATGGGCGCCGCCATATTGGACGCTGGGGTGACATGGCACTGCTGATTATCAGATAAGAAACATATATGTATACTGTATCCAGATCCACTTAAGATGAGTCAAGATCTTGTAAGCTGATGCTGCAGTAAATAATTTAAAGATAGACTTGTGCGATTGGGATGTGAATGTATGATGACTAAAGACCGTGCTTAAATTCATAGCCTAAACGGCAATTTATCTATAAGCTCCATATTATGCTATACTTCTGTAAAAGTATAGCCAGGAAGTATCCATGTAAGTCAAAATCTATTTCTTAAAAGACAAAGCTATTGTTTTGCAGTTAACTTTTCCAACCTATTAAATATAGGTTTTAAATAAACCCCTTTAAAGCAGAATGAGGTATAGCATAACAATATCCTTTTGCTGCTCACCCCAGCATCCCTTCTTACCCCCCCCCCCCCAATCCTTCTCACCTGGTTTTAGCTATGACAAGGTGGTAATTACCTGCCAGCACCTGGAGGCAGCGAATCATTCATACCTGCCGCCACCACGAGGTGTCTCTCTCCACCCCCTCCCCCTCTACACAATGCTGGTATCCAGTGTGCTGTTCAACAACGGGTAGGGACGGGTGGGGAACAAGCGGGGACGCCACCAATGGTTCTCAAATCGGCCACTAGGTGGCTTTTCTAGAGGTCTTAAACCTGGTTTTCATTTGAGGTCGACAGTAGTGATGGAGATGGTGGGGAAACTGTTACCAAGTATTGTCCAAAAGGGATTATAACACACATTGGTTTTCCTCTTAATTGTGACTTGTGAATTATTGGGAGTGTACCAAATTACATTTGTACTATTTTTGTTTAAATCAGACACGATTATGACATACATATAGAGACCTAATCATAGATCTCCTAAGCAAAGGTATCATGTAGAAGTGATAAATTATTCCATAATTTTACTTTGTATTTAGATGAGTAAAGGAAAGATTTTATTAATCTAAAAAAAAAAAAAAAATCAGACACCAGATACAGTTTCAACTGGAGCAATACAAAAGATGGATCCCTGGTAAGAACAGGAATCCGCCCATGATTAGCAGCCATTCAATTTGCTCATTCATATTTAATTTGAAACTGAAAGTGGTTAGTGGTGTGAACTTGCAAATCCCCATTAATACCCCCAAACAGCTCAGTGACTAGAGGAGCGGCTCAGAGAGCGATTCCGGATAAATCTAGTGATCCCGTGTTCCGCCAGGAGGCGCTAGTGAGCAGACCGCGAGCGGCTCGCTAGGAGCGGCGCGGGTCGCCGCCACCTCCCCATGGCAGATACTTTATTGATTCCTGCGTCATTTGCAGATGAACAAGACAGTGGCGGGTCATAATCCCCCAGCTTCCCTATCGATACAGCCATGAGTCATGATTACCAGGGCAGAGTCGTGCCTGTCGTCTGCCTCCACCCCTTCCCATCCAGAGCGCGGGAATTCTTCCATTTTTTTCTACAACAGGCATGTTTTGGTGCCAAAATTCAAAAGTCGTCTGCTTGTTTCCCGCGGACACGCTTTCTTGGACTTTTTTCATTTGATAAAATATTTTGGCGCCAAAACTCGAATATCGTCTCCTTTTCGTACTGTTTGTTAAGAGATAGAATTGCGTGCGTTGTCACAGTTAGATTTTTTTTTTAATTCTTGGCAGTGCATGCCTTGGAGGGCACAGTACTGGATTCGTTTTCTATATGATCGGGGACAAAATGGTTATCTACCAGCAGAGAAAAACCGATAGCTGGGGGCCCCGAGAGTGACACACGAGACCTGGGCTCCTTCAATATGGCAGGTCTCGATACCTGGGGGATCATCAAGGGCACTGAGTTCAAAGGGATACCTCCCTTCCATCTCAGTGGCTGAGGCTGTTTTCATTACTGTCACTGCCTCCTCTACTAACATCAATAAGCCGACTTATCTCGGGAGAAAATACTGCGACCCGTAAAATTGTGCATATTGTATGATGTATGATATGAGACATGGAAGGTACATGTAAACCCAAAATACAATACTGTTTTACCTAACAAATCTCTATAATATTTAGGATGAACTTGGTGTCACAGTTAGACGAGCATGCTACCTGCGTGGTAGAACCCTGTAAAGTGGCTTCAGAACCTCATATCATCCTCAATTTAGTAGGCTGAATCGATAAAAGACATAGCTCTAATATGTTTCACATGCTACAGGTAAAGCAGTGATAAGAACAGGGTAAATTCACTTAGAATCGGACACATGCACGGAGTTGAACACTTGAATATCAAGAGTCAATCTCAACTTGCTCTTTATTGGAGAATTATACTCTATAAGTGTAAGTCATGTCATTAGAAATAGAGAGTGAAAAAAAAAAAAGAAAAAGATGATGTATAAATAACACAAGAAAATTAACCCGAAGTATAATGTACTTATATGTCGAATTTCTGGTGCAGCTACCCTTTCAACTCCCTCATAATGTACAGGACCTATGCAAACCAGATGACTGCGAATTGTGTATTTCCACTTGGCATGAGCGGAAGGGGAGCTAACCTTCAAGACATCCATGTTTGATCTCCGATCAATGGCAGAGGAGCAGCTCACAGCTCGAGTAGCTCAAATGATGCCTGACATAAATAACATGATTAACCAAAGAGCATGTTCAGTAGGACATGTGTATTAGATATAGGGCACACGTGGGGGATTGGGGGTAGGAGATGAGCAAATGAAAACTATGATAACCTACCCCTAGTATCAGCTGAGTAACCCATTGCTGACTCATCCTTTAACTACAGCCTTACTACTGCTGATCGACCTTCTTCCAATTAGCATCCCAACAAAGGGTGGCTAGAAAACCCCCTCCAATCAACCACCCACCCAACAGCCCCAATCCTACACCACTTCAATCAGCAGCAGTGTCACCAGAGAGCAACTCACTTGCTTATAGTAATAACTACCTGAGCTGCTCTTGTTTGTTTGCTGAGCAATTAGGAGAGCCTCCTGGCGCAGCCTCTGTACACTTGAGCTGCTCCCCTCTGACCTCAATGAGCAGCTCACCTTCAGATGGGGTTCTCCAGGCACAGACTGCATGAAATATATAGCTGCTTGTTTTACCTGTAGAAACCCTGGAGGGGTTGCACTATCACACAGGTGAGCAATGGAAGGAGAGGGTGGATTGAAGGGTGCGTAGTCCAAAGCTTTACTCCGTTGTAAACTATAGACTCATTGCATGTAAAGAGCAGCGACATGAAAAAATTACATGTTAAGTTATCATGATTATTAGTCATTTGTTCCTCCAATTTCAGCACCTAAGGCTGTCATGTGCATTCAGAGTCAGAAATAGACCTGTTTCTATGTCAGCTGGAAGGGTAAGGGCATATTCGTGAGACAATTATGTGTAGGGAAATCCTTTCAATCAGAGCCTATAAAGGTCTCTCCGCTGTAGCTCCAGATTCTACCCTCTTAACTTGTACAAAGCCCTTACCTTGTGCTAGAAAACAAACTATATCTGTGAGCTTTGTGCATGTGAACATCAGACATGTATCTCACCTCGATATCAAATGTCTGCCATGTTGCTTTAGCCCTTCATATTGCAAGTAGTGCATTAATGAACCATGGCGACCCTACATGGTTGATACCTTCCTGAAGAGTTGGTATGGCGCCTCAATCTAAGTGCTGGAGACTGCATTGGAGCACCATTCTCGCCATGTAGATTCACCAGCACTGCATTTGGTGCATCATAATGATCATAAAACATCAACCTGGAGGCACCATATTATGGTCCTTAAATGGTTAAGGCCCTACTGTTAAGGACAGGTAGCATGCATGTTCTAATACAACATGTACACGCGAGTTTTACTAAGGTCTTTGATGTCTGTATGCTTCAGTGAACCCATGGAAGCCAGGCACTTTATGTTCAAGTTTGATACATAGCAAGCATGAGAAGATTCATTAAATGACCTTAGCAGTCACCCTTATCCCCCCCCCCGGAGCATGGCTGTAGCATTACTACATATGTACTGGAGGGGTATTGTTAAACTTTGATAACTGAATACTGGTGTTATAATAAAGGCATTCATTGTGTAAAAGTATTTCAGTTTGGCAACTGACATCAGTAGCCACTTCCATTTTTTTCCTTTCTGATAAAAAAGAATGACACACTGGCTCTACTGAATGTAGAAGACCTATACTGTACACTAATGGGCTATAGAGAGGCTATTTCATGACTGCAACATGCACAAAACGTCTATAAATAGGGCGGGGCTCCTCATCAAGCATCACTTTTCGTGCCTCATCATTATGACGGCATTCCCTAAATCACAGAACTTGTACCCACGTAGATTTAGGAACTGGCACCAACCAGATTCATTGATCATAGAAGAAACATCACCTGTTCGATACCAGTACCTCTACTACCCCCCCCCCCCACGCACCTTCACCTAAATTACCCCTGTTCACCTACCAGAAGCAGGTATGCATGCTCCAGACACTCTCCTGACAAAAGATAAGTCTCCCTCTCATGTCGAAAGGGTAAAGGTGGGTAGGTGCCGAGGCGGAGGACTGATTGGCTATCTATTTCTGGAATCCTTATACCTACATATCCATACCAGCGCTTGTTTGATCATCTCTGCATCACTCATACTTATGATATGGATCGAGCAGAAAGATTTAGAATATCGTACCAAACCTCACAGGAACTATGGAGTTCATTCCCCTGTTTTGTCTTTTTTTTTCAAGTGCACTAAGAACATACTCATTACAGCAAGGTTCAAAATACCCATAAGAACATACTCATTACAGCAAGGTTCAAAATACCCATAATGGCTTAATTACATTGACACAGATTTTCTTGAAGCAAAATAAACTGGGCAAAATTATAAATCTTGTTTTCTTAAAATAATGGAAATATTTTTGGCTGTATTTTATCTCCACGGCCATCTACCATGTTAAGAATTCATTGTTAAACACCCCCAAAACAAATCAATCACCACGATCCTTAACCCAACTATAATCTTTGTCGCACACCACGAACCGCTTCCTCGATTACCCACCCTTCACTCACAGTGTCGAGTTTCCTTATCATAGATCCCATCGGTAGTGTGTTGTCAGTTGGAGGAGCAGACGACATTTGTCTCACCTTTGATGGTAACTAATTGCGCAGAGATGTCTGGTCTAGTTCTAACTTGTATCATGTTATCCACTTGGCGAGGACTAGTGTTGTGGATAAACATCCCTTGTGCCAATACATCAAGACATAAGATATGTTGCTGAATAAAGCTTATGAGGGAGGGTGAGAGTGGATTCCATCTCTTATAATTAAAATACATTATATTTGGTTTCTTTCTCTTCACTTGAAGCAAATATGGTACTACGAAAGGTCAAAAGTATTTTTTGAGATGCAATTGATGTGCTCCATCTAAATCATTTCATAAACTTAAAAAGAAAGTCCAACAATCTGGGCAATGATTTAATGAATTCAGGAAATAACCCATTGGTTTGTATTACTGTACTATGATTAGTATACAAACCATGTGTGTAGTCCAATTGAAAGAAATTTGATGAGGAGTTATTAAACCAGACACTATGACCTCTTTGAATTTCCAAATGGCCATGGAAAATCCATCCCTCCTTGCCACTGGAGACAGATTAAGTCACCATTTAACACAGGCCCAGCCACTCCCACCTGACAAATAACTCAAAGTGAACCAAACCAAAAACAAAAATAATGAATCACGGCAATCCGATTGGGCCCTTTAATTTTGATTTCCTTTAATTCTGATTTAAAACTGTGTGCTCTTCATTTGAAGCGTGTGGGAAGTCTGCTCGACAACGTGAGGGGTTTCCTGGATTTTTATAAATGTTTCAACTATTGGTTAACACTGAGGCGATGCTAGCAAACTGTAGACAACGAGCAATTATAATGAAATAATTGCTGTTACATGGCGACATATTTTAACACGGCAAATATACACATCAATTCCAGTTTTTTTATCATTTGAGTTTGACT
Source organism: Acholoe squamosa (assembly GCA_949317995.1). Taxonomy (NCBI): domain Eukaryota; kingdom Metazoa; phylum Annelida; class Polychaeta; order Phyllodocida; family Polynoidae; genus Acholoe; species Acholoe squamosa. The sequence goes on along the minus strand of OX439041.1, from coordinate 62,689,784 downwards.
ATACCTCTGTGATCAAGGAAGGAGATCGGAGGACTTGTAAAAGATAACGTAAAGTTAGTAAAATATTGCCCATAATTATGTCTGTGACATTCATTGTCGAACAATTTGAATTTAAGGCAACTGGTCACGGTATCTCAATTACCTATCACTTCCCCATTATTTCTACGTATTCAGGCAGATTGCCATAGAAACAACTACTTTACCTATATCTTATATATACAGAGTACGTGTGAACATCAGTATACATATGTTTACCTAAGGCTCAGCCTCTCCTCCACTGGTGACATTTCGTATCACTCTCATACCTCATACAAAGTCGACTAACAGGGGCCATAAACAAATCGTATCAATGTGCAGGGAAAATAAATACCATGACTTATGACTCAACAAAGTCTACTACTGTCTTCTTCTGACAAGATCCTCCCCTGACAAATGAGTAAAAGCAATTTATTGCCGAAGAGGGTGTATGAAGTGCTAGATTTGCTAGTGGTGGGAGAGAGCATTAATTCTCTTTCTGAATCATGGAGTTTTCAAGATGCTAGCACAGTCTCAGTGCGCATGTTTATGTGTCTGCTTGTCGGACATAACTCTACTTGAAATACGGGACTGGATGTTGAAGGCTTGGTTATACACTCTAAAAATAATGCCGTCAAATTTACAGCAGTTGACCCACAACTTTGGGTCTTTCACTGTTATTTTTACAGATTCCTTGGAAGACAGTGCTTTCCTGTACTGTTTTCTGACTTCATTGTGAAAACTACACTGCTTCACTGCATTACCAGGGGCGTAGGAAAAGGGGGGCAGGGGGGCCTGCCCGCCCCCAATAATGAGGAGGTTCCCTATGTAAGCCTATATGAAATATAGCAAGCCCCCCCCCCAACCAAGACCCGTGCCCCCCCCCCCCATCAAAATTTGCTTCCTACACCCCTGATTACAGTCATGATGGTTCACTGTTCAATTTTATGAGGATGCCCGGTACATTCAGCAGTTATTTCTTAGCGTGTGCCTTTACTTGGTAATGGGTCTGACATGAAGCCACAGGTTGAAGCCAAACACGAAGCTACCTGAATACGAACCACTTCATTTGGTGAACCTTTTAACTCTGTAAAGTCCTCATAATGCATTAATGCATCCATCTTAAATTGTCTTAATCTTATTTTTTCTGTCCTCCTGGTGTGGATGGCGAACATATCTGTGGGCACTGACTCACATTCATCCACAATGTCTAATGTAGTTTTCTTGTCATGAATATGAGCTTAGCTGCCAAAGCGCCATTAAACAACCATTCCCACTCACTGATACACTCGTTACCTGGTGCAGTCAGTGCGTTTGAGCGGCGTTCAATGTTCCAAAACATTATATTGACAATGTGATGAAACTGTTTCTCATCCAAGAAAAATGAAACCATCCCCATATTGAAATGTTCAGGACTGTGGGGAGTATTCCACTGATGTTGGGGCGACGATACTGATTTAGTACATATGGCTGACTTCGGATGCCACCCACAAACCTGATCCTGGACTGAGAGAGAATCTATTAGAGTGGATCACAGGGCTCGTCATAGTGCCCTCCAACACCCTCTACCATTTAAGGAACACATAGTACATTAGTGCATGATGCCCATGTTTTGCCATAATGCGAGTAACTCGCCAGTTCTGCAAGAATGCATCATGTGGAGCCTACATGAGTCCGAAAAGGTCTGCACGATGCACCAATACAGTGCTGGCGATTACTCTTCAGCGCTCAAAATACACACATTGTGGCGATTGAGGAACATGGCCCTGGAGGCATCAGTGTTAACCTTGAGAGGCTAAATGCTTTCCCCCTACTCCTGGGACTCGGGTGGCGTATTGGTGGGTGGTAGGGGCGATGTATGGCTACGTGTTGCCTCACTCGGCCTGTGTATTGTGGCAATGCCAATGATCTATCCGCCTCTCAGTGTTTGATCTATTAACGACGCTGGAAGCAGGGCGTGGATCAGTCTATACACGAAACAGGCTCCCTTCCTCCCCTCCATAGGCGACCCTCAGTGTCCATAGCCTCTTTGGCCCTACCCCTCCCTTGCCCCTCCTCCCTCAACCCCCCCCCCCCACACACACACACCTACACCTACCCTCCCACTTCTCCTATTGCATTCTGCCTGCTATTTTGCCTCTGTGGGCCTTAAATCACATTTAGTAATAGCAGTAGCATTTGTCTTCGGGTGTTAGATAGCCGGCTAAATATGGGAGAAGGGGGATGTGGAGAGAGGTGTATGTAGAGACATTATTGGAGTGTATAGCGGTGAGTTCATACATGGTTCAACCCCTCCAAACCTGCCTACGCCTACCTCCAATATGACAATGGTGGCTCGGCTTTGTTAAAAATCGATATTTGTATACACCCAATACTTGCTTCACAAATTCCGTCAGTCAACAGAGGCGTCACTGACTTCACCCCCCTCCCCCCATTCACTCACTTCACCCCTCACTCTCCCTATTCTCAACCTCACCCTTTCCACCCACTCGAGTCCATCATTTCAAATCCTTAGTCAACCGACGTCAATTGTTGTGATCTTCAAATCTGCACCAGAAAAAAAAAGTGAATGCAAATCGAAGTGGAAAAAAGAACCAATGACAATGGGCTGCTCCCCCTTTACATTTCATTTCTTATTCATCAATAGCTCGGCAATGACCCCCTCCATAGCCCTGGAAATTCTACCCCACTTTTCAGTGTGAGATTCAAATGTTTGTCAACGAGGTCTTGTGTATCCTAAGCAAAACAGAAATAATTGAATGAAAAGAAGCTGAAAAAGCAACATGAGCAATTTAAATAGAACTGTGATGCATGAGTTTAAAGCACCGAATGGCCTGCCTGACAGAATGGGTGCTGGAGGAAGGGTTAGCTTTAGGCACCTAAATCTGTTCAGGAATTGGCACCAATAATGGTTATTAAACATTTAGGAATTAGGCAGGCTGGGGACTTCGTGTTGAGCGGTCGTCAATAGGAAAGCAGCAATAAAGACAGGCCATCCAGGTGTGGAGACGTGTTTGTTTCTAGTGAAATTTGACCTAAGATCCATTTGTACCTTGCCATTGTCTGAAACAGCCTGGGAAAAAACAGTGTGGGGGTGGGCTAGGAATTAAAGGCACCAGTCGGTATTGAATAGCAAGAGTTTGGGGAGGGAGGGTGGGAGGGAGGTATATTGGATCGGTTGTAGTGGGATGAAGAGCGGCGTTTTGTACTTTAAACCTTGAGGGAACTGGAGAAGGCAATTCCTCCTTTCATTGAAATCTAATATGGACCCCACCAGGTATATAGCCAACTGGACAATATGTCTATAGTTGGCCCCTACCAGATCAAATTAATAAGCACTGGACTTTTTCATGTATGTGAGGGAGACGTGGGGGCTAAGTATAATTCAAGGACTCTGGTTTTATGAGCAGTAAAGACTTCGGGACCAGAGAGTTTACCCAGCCTTCCATTTGGCTACTGAAAAAGTAGGTGCTGTGGTGGCTTTTGAACCATTGCACATGTATTATTTATGAGACCATGGACAAAGTTTCAGTAAAAAACATGCAGAGATCATAATGATGTGGTGAGTTAAATAGGAGAGATAATCATGTTGACAAAAACATGTGTTAAAATTCAATCCTCATTTTCGAAAATTGCACTTAAAGCATTTTTTTTTATTCATTGTTCGATGCAAAAGTTATCACAACAATGCCCTAATATAAATGGGATACACTTTCCTATTCCATCATCACAAATAGATGAGCAAACCGGTGTATTCTTAGAAATATGCTATATAAATCTCTCTTTTTTTTGCGTGTTTATCACTTATTTCCATATTTCATACCTGCCCTGGATAAAATTATTTTCGATGCCATCTGTGAGAGCAAAATGAGATGAGGCAAAAAGAAAAGAGAATTACTTAAAAGAAAGAAAAGTGATAACTGTATTGGCACCAGTGTTGAAGGGTTGGTGTCTATACTTGGCCGGAGATCAGTTACATGGGGATCCTGCTGTCAGCACATTGTTAATTATCTCACCTGTGGGGGCCACCTGTATCCTTTACCTGACAAAAACATACCTCTCAAATGTGCACTGATACCCAACTCTACCTGGGTAGCTAAATATACCTCACATCCACACCAAATCAAAATTTATACTAATGGCTATAATATGCCTGGCTGCTAAATGAAAGGTATCCTGATATTTCATATTTTTATGACAAGAGACAGAAGTCTGGTCAGAGCAGCCTATGAACTCCAACAATTACCTGTGTATTTTTTTTCATTTTTATTATTTAATCTATTCAAATTCTTTTCCCAGGTCGCGCCACCATGATGCTAACAACAATATGGGAACATTAGTATTCTGGCGATGACAGCTTCATCTAAATACACTTTGCTGGTGATACTTGACCATGTAGAGGGTGGAGAGGAGGCTGATTATGAAGCGGCCAGGTAACCACAGGTGAATGATGTGGTCACCTGAAGCTGTGAGAGGTTGGGGGAGGTGGGTGGGTGGGCGGTATGATGACTTCATATCTGGACAGGTGAATCCTGTAAGTGACAGAGTGTTTAACCATTATACCTGCTCTACAGGGCTGATGCACTCCCAGTGCAGTATTGGCGATTCGCCAGCACTGCATTGGTGCATCATGACAGAAAATGTCATAAACTCTGAGGCATCAATACCCACACCTAAACACCAGAGATGCCACTCACAGCTTCTCGAAAATTCGGAAATCCTCCTAATTTTCTCAATTTACAATAGGAAATACCTATAGGAATGGAAATCAAAAATTCGGAATTCCTAAAAAGTTAGGAAAAGTGGCATCTCTGAAGCACGGTCAGCAATTCATTCCGTGACCGAGAACTGAGACTGAATAGATTTGCCAGAATTGCGTTTGGTAGATCATGAAGATCAAGAGACAAAGAAGTGGACACATGATAGGTTTTAAAGAACCAACCAGCCCCAGGAGACGTATAAAGCAAGGTACATGCCTCCCCTGGGCATAATTAGACTTAACACTGTTTACCAGTTCATAAGGTCAAATAGTTATCACACATCAAGAATGAGTTCCCACACTATTCAAACTCTCTTCTCATAAGTAAAATATGTTTTTTGAGGAATGACTTGTATCTTGTCATTAAGTTACCAAAATGAACTCTGGCCTTGTAAGCATTGGTGTGTGGTATCCCATTAGCAGTTCATTATTTGTATTTGGTCATGGGAGTGCACTACCACTAATGGAGTATAATTTATTACATATGTATGTGATACATCATATCGAGTAACCTTAAACTATGAGGGGGTTAATAATGCATTTTCATTTAACTTACTAAAAAGAATAGTCATATGCTAAAAAAATACTAATAGATGGATAGAAAAATATGCAATTTCTACATAACCTTATACCATACGCATAATACCAGATGGCTCTGAATTATTACTAACTAATCCATTGTGTATTCACATACGAGATCTATTCTGACTGCTGTCCCTGGCTAGAAGTTGAAACAAAACACCTGTGTCAATCAGATCGATAGGTTTGATCGCAAACACCAGAGTATTGATAGAATTAGGAGTTCACCTGGGCAACAATACAGGCCACATCGATGACTGGAGGCCAAGCCTAAAAGCTGGGTTATGAAACTGGATTTAGTGATACCTTATTCAATACATTAATACTGGGACAGTTATTTGTGTTGCATATATTGCCAATGGCTTTGGAAGGCATACTGCTATACTATAGACAGCACGGCAAAACTTTGTTCAAACTTCTTTGATTTCAACAGCAAAATCTATCAATTTAATAGTCGATTTCATTTTCAGCTCATTGATTTATTCGTTTAATTCGTAATCAATACTTCTTTATATTTATATTTATTTCCCTTCAAATAAAAACATGAATTCTGTATTTCATCCAATAATAACTACCTCAGTAGTAGTTATTACCAAGTAACGCAATAACGGCTGTGTTTCAACAGGTGTCCAATGGACTTTGTTCAGAAAATCAATCATAAAATCAATATCTGTGCCCTGCGATTGACACGGTATGGACTTTGGCAAAATGAATATGGATATCATGTAAGCATATGGTACCAATTTCACGACGCGTCACTGCATCCTTCCATCACGCTTAAATGCTGAGATAAAAGTATGTGTTAACTTTAGAGAGGTTAGCTTTTCTAATTATATCTGTACCACTGACGATCCCCAGTTCCAAACACTAAATGGAATGATTTATATATAATGTCTTATTTAATATAATTCCCTTTTCCTCAGTTTGAGTACACTATACAGACTGTGTGAGGGCAAATTCTGTCTTATTGTACAAAACAAGTTACTATAAGTATACTCCACAGACAGAGGTCGGTATACTGAAAGAATCAGCAGCAGAAAACATCTGAGAGAGCGCTAAATACATAGAGGAGGCGAGGCAGGTAAAGCTATAAGCTTAGGAACTCCTGACTTTGGTCTGCATACCTCATACTATTTGTACTACTACTGCTGCAGTCCCTGGTCCGTCATACACACAATGTCCACTCTACTATGGCCTGTCCACCATCTCCTGGCCATATAAGTTTACCATATATATTCGGAATTATTTTTTTTCCATATCCGTACACTCTATAACATCATCATTACATTTCAATCCTGTCCTTTCCAAATTGACTTGGGGCAATAAAACGCAATCAGATGGCATTGTCTTACTAATACTCTCATGATTTAGGATTCGTTTTTCCCCTTAACTCTAGGATGAAGGCTTAATAGGTTTGTTTGTTTTTTCTACAAGAGAAGTTAAACCTACCTTCTCCTACATTACTGCCAAGTTTTACTATAATATCACTTAGGTTATGATTCATACTCAAACTCTATGAAAAATTGCCAAAAGCCGCTGGAAAAATAGTAAATACCAGGTCCTTTCCACCATACGAAAAATAGGAATGTCTGCACCATGCATAGCCGTGTGTATGTGGAAGGGTGGGGGGAGATGCTATAGGTATATCGATTGGGTGACCAGGGGGGGGGGGTGAGATCAATTGGTAGCTGCTGCGTGTTACCAGATCAATATGCGATAAATATATATTATTCACGGGTTAATATTTTGACACTAACAAGGTAACTGTTCACCCTGAGGAACACGGAGGAGGCTGAATGAAGGGCGTGAGGTTGTCTGAAAGACATGTGGGACACTGGAGGAGGGATAGACTAGAGACTTATACAACTCCCAAAGGCCGGCCGCATAGTGCCTCCAGGTTCATGTTCAATTATATTTATGATACAAATAGAGTGCTTGCAAGCCTACTCACCAGCACTGCAATTATGCCGACCCATCGAGGCCCTCAACCCTGTTGTGTGTGCATAATGTTAAGTCAAGCGAGTTACTCGCCAGATTTGCAATGTCGCCTCCTGACAGTATATGCGCCCCTTAAAGGGTTAGGGGTGGTTTGACATTTGAATGCACAGGGAGATAGTGTATGTAACCACATGATGCTATTTATTGCCAGCCGATCTGAAGGCAGCTGGTATTCGATAGACTTGATGCCTGTACTGTACTTTGGGACTGTCTTTCATTGATCTGTGATTGGGAAGGCACTGTCGGGAAGGGACTTGGGGTAATGGGGTAGGTATAAGGTGAGCTGGGGTTATAGCAGACTAATGGTAGAGACCTGGATGCTGGTACTGCTGGTAGGAGGATGGGTGGGGTGGGGTGGGAGGTCAATGCTCCATCAATGATACCCTGGTATATTGACTTGTACTAGATGATCTCGTAGCAGGTAGTTAGTCACCTTTGACACTATCAGTCCTCCTGCTTCTGGTCTTTCAATATGGAGGTCCACCCTATCCTATATTCCCCAGAATAGTCAAATTATAAAAATGACATGGTTTGTTTGTTTAGTTTACGTCCGGGGGCCATCGAGGAACACAGACATTTAAGGGTTCTCGGACATAAAAAATGGCATGTGTCTCACTTGTCTTCACACTGGCCCCATCTCGTAGTCTAACGATTACGTTTGCCCACCAAACTAGGTCGCCGGAGAAGTTGACTAGTCTTAATTCCAGTTATTCCACCTAAAGTAAGGTACCAATCACATATCTATGACTGTAACTTTTCTTTTTTCTGTCTATTGCCAAAGTGGTAAAGCCAAAATTTGGTAGGTTGTCCATGCACTCAGGATCCAGACTTTAAATTGAGGGCTAGCATCGACTATAGTCGACACCATGGTAGGCCTAGCATCGACTATAGTTGACACCTTCGTAGGCCTAGCGTCGACCATAGTCGATGCCCATTATGTAGGATTTGTATAGGAATTGAAAATAGGCTCATCCTCTAGAAAATATATTTTTTTTCAGAGGCCGTCCCCATGGCCAGGGTGACCATTTTAGCTCTGCCCTTAAAGGGTTAAATGGATATTGAAAATCATTTTTAACACTTGGACCATCTATCCATCTAACTTTGCTATGTCCACTTAACCACCAATATAATGCCTAACCTACCTATACCTGTCTATACACCCCCCCCCACCCCAGACACACACTCCCATACACACAGCCTCTGGTGTATGGCGCGCAGCCCGTGACATTACATCACATCGATCCATGCCCGACAGGCAGCAGTGCCGGGCTGCCGTCGATACTCGTCATTGATTGGCCAGCCATCAATGTAATCAGGTGCGCGCCATCTGCCGGGACGCCGCGCAACCAGCGGCCATTTCCGCTCGCCGATTGACATGTCCCAGCGCCATCGACATTTTTTCTTTTCTCCTGCGGCCTGCACCCTCCCCCATTCTTCCTCTCCCCTTTTCTCCCCCGAGCTCCTCCCCCATTTGCCGCCCTCCCCTCAGGGGGCCTGAGCAGCGGCCATTATGGCACGCGGGGCGGCGTGGACCCCCCATATCCGGTTTAAGTAATGTGGTCCATCCGGCAGGCGGCGCGTCGGTTCGCCGTTCATTAACACTGGAAATGTGCATGGCTTCCTCCCGTCGCGCGCACGCATTACTCAACCTGACGAATACCGGTCGCCCATCGTCGAATTTTCATAAATCACGGGGCGGGTATTTGTATGCGACGCCGCCGCCACCCCTTGTCCCCGACCGCTACCGGTCGGCGAGCGCCACCCCATGGACCCCTTTATAGACACCTTCTGCCATCCCCCGCCCCCTTTCTACATTCTCCACCCGCCTCACTTCCCCCCATGTTCGCCGCCGACGGCCCATCGTGCACCGGATCCGGAAAATCAATCACCTCGCGGTTCCTACAATGGCGGCCATTGATCTCGTCGCTTCCCGTGATTGATTCCGTGAAGGAGTGGGGGAGGTCCATTGTCTTCTCTCTTTGCGATAAGATGATGGCAACGACGACGACGACGCGACAAAGTCGCCTCCCCTACTCCCCTCTATTGTAGGTCCCGGACATCGACGACGCCGCCAGGGTCGACGACGTCCGGGAACTGGCCACAGTCTCCGTTTATATTATCGAGGACATGTAGCACACCTGCTCACCGCTTTGTTGAGTTGCTCTTGTGAGCACCAACATGTCGACATCCCTTGAACTTAAATTCCCGTTGAACTCTAAGATCTCTAAATCTTAGAGATCTCTAAATCTATATATAGCTTGACATTCTCTCCATCCATGGTTCGCTTCGTCCTTTTCTTTTCAATTCTTTGTTGATAACAAGAAATTGTTTTACATTTTATCTTAATCCAAACAACAGCGACACTAAAACTAAGCAAAGACTTCTTTTTTTTGTCTGAGTATGTAGTTTTAGCAGACATCTCATAACTCTATTGACCATGCCCTGACCTTCTAGATAATTATACCCTCTGAGCTCTCCTCAACCAAAATATTGCCACCTTATCCAACCTTTTGCTACAGACCCAAAAATTAATAGAACACCCTACTACCACCCATCAGACCAATCTGCTTCATTGGGCGATAGATCATACCATCAATCTCATACCCCTACCCCTGCTTCCCAGAGTACCTTTCACTTCCGGTGGTGTCTCTATACCCTATGCAACCACCCCCATTGATACTCCCTCCCTCCCAGCAGTCACTGAAGGCTCTCAATCACAGATTTCCCCAACCCTTTTCTTCCTCTTCATTTCATATCAATACCCCTAAGGGCATAACGCCCAACTTCCTTTCAATCATCATCAGCATCTTCCTCCTCTTTATCTCAAAAGATGTTCACTTTGAAGGGGGTTCTCTTGGAACAAGTGTGTTCTCTTGTGTGTGGATTAAGTGAGGGAACCACTAACTATCCCTGCTAGCAGAGCTCTGATGGAAGGTGTTACACAGATCGTTATGAATCACGATGGATTAGCAAGATGCACAAAGAATGACATGGACCAACCACCTGTTGCTGTTAACAGCATACAATGTCAATGGTTCCCTTTTCTTTCAATCACAAATCCAATTCTTTAAACATTACACGTTTGACATTAATAGTTGATCAGGTAGAACGGTTAAGTGCAATTTCAAATATTCTTTGTTCTCGATCTTTGAATGTCAATGCAGGGGTAATTGAAATGTGCTGACCTTATTGGAAACAAAGCTATGGCGATAATGCACACTCCCAAATTGGGTCCTTTTCTTTTTATCGAGCTGTCTTTATTTCTATATTCAAATGGTCTTTCATACCTATCACTGGGAAAATGAAATGAGCTGAAGATTATTGCTAACCTCTAAATGATGCTATTTCTTTTTATCCAGTATTATTTCTTTCCTCTGTATAGTTACTTATAGCTCATCAATTCCCACCCACCCTCCCATCCTTATACTTAAAGCCACTCCAGCTCCTACTAATTGGTTAGGACAGAATGGATAAAGCCGCTGACCTGGCGCATTAATCTTTGTTCCTGCCCCGATTTAGCACAACATCCCTACCCCTCCCCACTCCCATCTCCGTCCCTCACCCCTTCATGCCATGCCCCATTCTCCTCACAAAGGCATCTCCGCCGTGGAGGAGGCACCTCAGGAGCTTGGATGATGTAGTGTAATGACAGCAGGGAGTGTGGGTGGGCGAGCAGAATGGGCTGGGCATTGCAAAATCTGGAAATGCCTTCTTTCTGTGAGTGAATGTAATGGTGTATATATGCACCCTATGACCCATGTGGAAATGGGGTAAAGGGTTTGGGTGTAGATTATATATATATATATATATATATATATATATATATATATATATATATATATATATATATATATATATATATATATATATATATATATATATATATATATAGGATTCAACAAAGGCAAAAACATAGGGCACAGTGCTAGGTGCACTCGAAACTCGGAAAGGCTGTAAACAAGCATCGTTCTTCCTCGTCTCGCTGTCTGCCATGTTGGATTTTTCTATATACGCAAAGTTAGAGTCCGTACCTTCTCCATTTTGGTGTAATCAAGCAATTTCGATACAAACAAAAAGCTAAGTGTGTCTTCCTCCTCTCGCTGTCCGCCATTTTGGATTAGACCGGAAGTCGTCACGCCGACATATTTTGCGTGGAATTTTTAGATATACGCAAAATTGGAGGGGTATCGTCGATTCAAATAGGCCTTATATTGCATAAAAGGCATGTTAAACATACAATAAAACATTAATTTCAAGCTATAATGTGTAAATTTTGTCTTCTTCTCCGCCATGACTTTTTAGGGTTAGCTGTGCATGCACAGGATGACACCATGGGGCGAATGGCGGGAAGGCCTCCCGGACTTATGACACCCTGGAAAGACACCTCCATAGGTTTAACATTGTAGAACCCTAAGCGTTGCCCCAAAATTTTTTGGTATTAATTATTTTTCTAATTTTAATATCTTTTAATTAACTTGATTCCCCCCTATACTCTATAGTCCTGCACATGCTACGAAACGTTATCTATCATATACACATTCATTTAAGGCCCAAATGAACCTTAAAAGATTTTTAATTGATTTTTGAAAATAAAAAGATGGGTCACTTTTCACCCCAAAACGCGCGTCTTCAAAGCACCTGGCCGAGCAGTGAATCCCTAAAACTCTTTCCTAGTTAAAAACACAGGAGGGAAATGAGAATTGGGAGACTATATAGTGTGTAAAAGACAGTTAATTGCAGTTTGGGAGGTTGCTTGTGCTGAAGGGGCGGGTTACTGGAGGAGCCTTATGTTCCTGTTGTGTGGTCTATACCTACGGGAGGAGTACAGGTGATAGAGCTGTATATGCTGGGACAGGGTGAGGTATAGTTATCCATTTAGAGCAGCTGTGAGGTGACAAAAGACTGTCTTCATGAGACTAGCCAGCCACTAAAGGCAGCTGCCAGACCCCTCCTTCCTCCCACCACACCCGGTGACGCCCTGGAGTAGGTAGGTGGGTATGGTGCTCTGTTCACACGATCCTGCCTTAGTTAAAAGGTTAGTTCTTTTTAAAGGCACTGGCTTAGAGTGAAGGGCGGGGGAGTGTTCCTACCAATAATCTATGGGAGTCCCCATATCACCCTCCTAACACCACCCCTCCCCCCAGACCTTTAGAAGCCAGGTCCCTGGAAGCCTCTTGGTACCTATGTAAACCTAGCCTAGTGATAAGGGTGGGAACTAAACTTCGTTGACGCTGACGCGTTGAATCGCGGCTGCTTAACGCGACAAAACGTGCTTTACTTTTGACGCGTCGTGGCGCAGCGTAACCCTCAAACCTTCTTTATATTACACACAGCCAGCGTTTCAGGCACGCACAACATACTGAGCCATTATTTTCAGGTTTCTCAGTGGCTAAGAAGAACTCATCCTGTGTTGACCTTGCGTTTCCGAGGTGTGGCGCAGTATGGTGACAGGAAGCCGTGTCCGTAAAGGCCCAAACGACAAGTCGCGCCATGTCGCGTCGCGCCAAGCCTTCCGCCCGCCACACCTCCGGTGGTCGGCCATCCAGAAGCGGACAATGACCATTCAGGTGTCCGGCCGGCCGTCCACGGACATTGATCACCCTCCAGCCCCCCCCCCCCTCCGCCCACTCCCCACTCCCACCCTCTCCCGTCCATACCTTCCCTGTCTATATGCCCTCAGAGCGCCGCGCGCCAAGCAGTCCATTACGCCCCACCATTACGCACCACGGCCCTCCGGGGAGCCGTGTGGCCACAGGCCGGGTGCGACAGGAGGATAGGACGAGTCGCCATGGAGTTTTTGTGAGTTGCATACACATGGGTTTATATACAAAGAATGGCTCCGGTTGCTCCAGGAGGTGACACGAGAGAAATCGCCTCCAATATTTAGGCCAAGCCTGAGGGTGCTCGCTCCACGGCATGCCTGGGGGTGGGGGGTGGGGGCATAGAAAACGCATGCAGAATACACAGCTTCCCACGCATGCAATATCTGGGTATATGAACCCCCTTTATTACTCCCAAACCGGCTTAAGCTCAATCAAGCGCAAATCAAGTCCCCTTGGTATTGGCGCTTCAATATTGAACAGCAGTGCAGCCATGTGGCTTCCCTAGGATAGAGCTTTTGGCTGAGTAGGTATTGGCCAGTAATCAGGAGGGAGCTGCTAAGGGCGCTGATACTGCATACTTGGTGCCCTACAGTTGGAGGGATTGAGCGGGTCTGAGCTTGTGTGAGCAAGTCTGAAATGCTCCCCCTGCTCTTTTCTATGGCTTCTAAACTGAGAAGCCCTATTTGTCTGGAGACTGTTATAGATCAAGCTGCATGTACTGGGGAACATTAGCTGACCTGTCAAACTGTGGCATATTTTTAGCCAGCTATTGTTATAAAATGGAATCGATATCAATCTTTATGGTTATAAATAAGTAAAGCTCTCAAAACTGTAAACAACCTGGAGTCAAATAATACCTGGGATGTCCCTCCCATGTCCTCATGGTTCAGTCAGTGCACCAAACAAGCAGACAGGCATTGGGAATGTCAGCAGAAGCATTAACCCTTCTAAGGCTGTATGATGCCTGAAGCAAAGATCGAGGCTTCTTGCCTGAAGGTGATCGTATGCCACGCTCTCGTACGCCACGCTCAAAACAAGAGCCTAGGACATTTTTTAGACAGCTTTCCCTGCAAGATCTATTTTTGGTCGATTTTCAACAATAAAAAAAAAGATTGCAAAACAATAACAGAGACAATGAACATAAGACTGTATTGAAATTGAAATGGCATCATGGCCTACAGAGCGTCAAAATTTTCAGAAATCAGGAAATCCTGATAAATCCTGAAGACTTACATCCCTGGTTGTGCACTCATCCTGTTGCATCAGCACTGCCTTTGACTGTCACGCTGTCCTTTACAGGGGACACTCCCTGACCCAGGTTATTCGCACCACCAAGCAACTATTCGCATAACTCCCGCCAAACTGCACTATTCGCACCACATTGCAATAAAGGCGGGAAAGTTGATACATGGATCAACATCATATACCTTCACCATTGGAGGCAAAAAGTGTCTTATGGCTGCCAACCAACTGAGTCTGTACAATATTGCGATTTCTCAAAATTTACAAAACTTTGGTAATGAAATACCTTTTCCTACATCTCCTCTTTTAATGGCACTACAAATTCATTAAGTAATTCTTCCTCTTATATATAAAATTTCCATCTTTTTTAAAACTTATTCGCACCATCAAAATGACTGAAAGTGCAGGGCCCCAGGGTGTCTCCTTATAACTCGCTTTTCGAGTTAAAAATGGCTAAGTTGAACCTTTAAGCACTTCTAAAGACTTCTTGCAGGGATGAAAGTCAGGCATGGACAAAAATCAGGAAGCCAGATATTTACTTGATATAAAAGCCTTCTATTTTTCCAAACATCCCTCCTTACCACTCGTATAAGGAAAGTAAATGGCATTCAACATTTTCAGAAATCAGGAAATCCTGATAAATCCTGAAGACTTACATCCCTGTTCTTGTTCTCAGTTTTTTTTGGGGGGAAATGGTTTGCTGTTGTTGTTTTAAGTAGAATAAAACAGGAACACCACTTCATGAGCATACTCGTGGGCATATGGGTACTCGTATGCCCATGCCGTGGTGTTTCTGGTTAATACACCATGCCGACCTTTCGTGGAAACTTGATATATCCCAGTAGGGGTGGCACGATGCATGAATGTAACTCTGTCGAGTTACTCACCAGGGTTGCTTACAATATAGGGCAGCAATGTGCATTGCTCGCAACTCGAAAAGAAATAAAATTTTCATTTTCTGCCA
Organism: Acholoe squamosa; assembly: GCA_949317995.1. Taxonomy (NCBI): domain Eukaryota; kingdom Metazoa; phylum Annelida; class Polychaeta; order Phyllodocida; family Polynoidae; genus Acholoe; species Acholoe squamosa. Next base: position 62,674,624 of record OX439041.1, on the reverse strand, counting down.
GATGTTAAGTACCATAAATTCTTTGATTTGAGGTTTAGATCATATTTGAATCGAATCAAAAGTGTAGTTTATTGCAAGGTCAGTAATGCAGGTAATGTTGCTTGTATCAGAGAATTTAAGGTAATTGCAGTTATACTCTATGCTGTCCCAAAGCTCTGACCCCTTTATACTTGATAGTCTTTTCCATTACATTATTTCTCCAGAATTAAAATCAATAGCCTTGAGCAAGTCTAGCTTGTGGTCTGACATCAGCACTCCCATTCACAGACAGGAACCAAGCAGATGCTAAGTAGTGTTATAGAGTGGATTCTTTCACAAGACATCAGCTTGGAGGACCAGATGCTACTCACCCAGGTTATTCACACCACCAAGCCACTATTCGCATAACTCCCACCAAAACTGCCCTATTCGCACCACACTTACAAAAAGGGCGGGAAAATTGATCCTGGATCAACATTCCTATACCTTCATCATTGCAAGCAAAAAGTGTCTTATGGCTGCTGACCAACTGACTGTATACAATATAGAGAATTACCTGAAATTTACAAAACTTGTTACTGAAATCCCTTTTCCTGCAAGACCCCTACATCTCCTCCTGCAATACCACTTCACATTCCTGAACTAATTCTGCCTCTTATACATAAAAATTTCATCTTTTTTTACACTTACTCGCACCACCCAAAATGACTGAAAATGAGGGGCCCATCCTTGTCTCATATAACTCGCTTTTTGAGTTAATGACAAGTAATGGATATGATGCAATATGCTAAATGTAGCCTTCAAAGGATTTAAGAGGGTGAGCTCACGAATGAGCAGCTCCTAAATGCGCATATAGCCAGGGCTGAAGTGGGTCAGGCTGTGTTTTAGGAGGTTCTTTTACAGGTGTGCTATACATGGACTGGATACAACGATCCTCTTTCAAGGGAGCAACAGGTGCAAATGGTCTTAGCCCAAAGGAGGCTCTTCTTCTGTTGCTATTTACAGTCATGAGCTGCTCTCTATGTCTACTGCTCTTCACATGAGATTTCTTTGAAGCCATCCCAGGTACACACACAGGCAACCCACACAACATAGTTCTACTCCATGTATTTTTATCATCATATACTTCAGCTGTGTTATACTGATCAGAAACCCCTATTGTTCCATCCTAGAAACACTCAGCTACACAATAGCTCTGAAAATATCATACTTCATATATACAATGTGTATATTTTTTTTTCTTTTGATTATTTTCTTCATCAAGAATTGTTCTAGACCACTGATCAGATTCTACAGAGCCTCTTTTAAAATATTTTATCTTTACCAAGAAGGGGATCGTTCTTTTTACTTCCTATCGAGGAAGAATCTGAGACACTGTTTTTCATAACTTTCAATTGAGTCGTCGAAACCAATCACTCATACCCGGTATTTAGTATGCAATCTCTTCCATGGCTTAAGATACCATTCTATTCGATTTTGATAATACTTCCAATTATTTAATCCGGAGGATCAGATATAGTAACTTTTAAAAACTGATATTCAAGGCCTTAACATCACTGTCATATTGCTGGCCATTTAATTCAATTTTGCGATAGATTAATCTAATTTCAGTAAATCTGACATGATCATTCAGTTGACTTTAGTCTTTATCATTATGTGAATGGCCTACCATTCACTAACACATTTGAGCTCGGTTCAGCCTCTCCAACACACCAGCAATAAGTAGTATTTAATCAAGCTTGCAAACAGCAATTATTTCATTCACGCCAGTAATAATAATCCATGTACGTTTCAGCTCTTTTTGCGCGACACAGAATTAAACATCTATGATTCATTGCCATTTGTATTGACGAAAAGAATGCCCAACGCTTAAGACCTGTTCCGCTTCCGTCTGCTAGGGTAAAAAGAATCATGACGGCTTGTTTGCAAATCAAAGAATATTGATATCATCGTGGGCGGCAACAAGGAGAGGAAGTTTTCTTGGAGTAGCGATCAGACATCTTAATTTGTGGATAGCGTTCACTTTCCGGTATGGCAATCTTGATTTGAGAAAGATTACATTGGGATTTGTTCGTTTGTGATAGGGTGGGGAGTGGGGGGGGGGGGGTGTATGGAGAGGGTAGGGGTGTGGAAAGGGGGAGGTAGGGGCCATTATTTGCTGTTATGATTAACGATAATGGCTCCAATGATGTAGGTACTTTTTCTTGGTATTTGCAAAAGGCGGTGAATGTGATTTGTGCATATGTTGAAGTCGACTTGTCATTTCCACCGGGCAAACCGCAGACGCGGCAGTCGTTCTGAGAGAGAAATCACATTATTCAACAATAATTGTGGGACTATATAAATCTTAGGTTGTTAGACGACAAATATGTTCTTCTAATCCCAGAGGGGTCATTAACGAGGGCATTAATTCAAAAACATGTACTTTTATGCCTTTCATCATTATAATGACCATTAATATTTCATCCACACACAAACCCTCCCACTTCCACCCTCCAATGGAAATGGCGGGAAACTGTGGATAAATGTCGTCCGGTTGTGACGACTCATTGATTGAAGCCCCGCCCGGACAACTAAGTCAAAACAGGGATGAACAAAATGGGGGAAAAATACATCAGGGCAAATACACACCCCTGGCGAACGCTAACAATGATGACAACTATTGGTATCAAGAGGAGGGGGTGGAGAAGTGGATGATAACATTTATTTATCAAACAAATAACAGACCAGCAATAACTATTGGCATCACAGGCAAAGCGAATGGAGGAGTGGAGGAGTGGGGTGCTATAGGGGCTCTGGAGGTTTTGGTTGGTGGGCGGACACTTAGAATGAGCGGTAAAAAGGGAAAGCATTTATTTTCCCTTCCAGTACTGCTGCAACAGAGACTCTATAATGAGTCTTGGGGCGATTGAGAGAAAAGTGTGAGGCTCTGAGGGCCTTGTGTGAGCTGCTCATAAGTATTCTCTAACACTGCCTTAACGAGCAGCTCATGAGCAACTCAAACCCTCTGGAGCTACCGATCTGGTAGCCCCCCCAACCACCATTCCTATCTCATCTTTCTGCTTTTTAACCCAGTCTCCAAAGTAATTGGCAGATCATAGAGACGGCTTGTGGTCCAAACTGCTGTGAATTTAAAACTCCTAACGTGTTAAATTAAGTTAACTGGCGGAGTGTGACACAGCCCAGCCGTTTTTGACACTTGAGCGACTGCGAGTTAATAACAAGAGGGAATAAGAAAGACAATTGATAAATTGAAATCACTCATTTGATATTAGAGCTTGGTTGATATTATTTGACTTGTGAGCTTTATGTGTCAATTCCTTTTTACCTACAAATTGGGTACAGTTTCGTATGCACAGTCGTTGCATCTGCAAATATACTTCTGATATTTTTCTCCTCAGATTTACTTTCATTAAGAATGGGTAAATGCCACAGATATTTTAGGTACTTACGCCTCTCTGAATAGCTCATTCTACAGGTGACTATATAGGTGGGTATAGATCCCTGTCTTAGAGTGTCTGGTATACCCCCTTTGTTTGCTCAGAGCAGCTCCCACATTATACACTTTAAGGGACATGCGATGCCCCCAGGTTCATATTTATTTGTCACTATTTGGCACCAATGCAGTACTCATGGGTGACAGGTCTGCTCATCACCAGCACTGCATTGCTGCATCATGCTGACCCATTCGGGTGTGCATCAGGCCGGCATGATGCATGAATGCAGCACTGGAATATGGGTATATTGAGTATGGGTTATGCATCAATTCACAATGTGGCCCATAAAGGGTTATAGTACACTGTATACTTCTTAATGCTGCTCACCCACAACTGCTGAGCTGCTCTCTGAGCTGCTCACAAATGTCCACACACTCCCTACCTGCTCAGCACAGTCTAGATAGAGGAGCATCAGGCTGAAAACAAGCTAATCCCCTCCCCCACAGACACAGCTGGGTCTCGCCTATTCAGGTGCTTAGCAGGGAGGTCGGTTTATAGACGGGAAAGGAGGACACGGGAAAAGGGGTGCACATTTGGTGTGGCATTAAACATTCAAACAGCCTAAAGCAAAAATAATTTCTGTACGGTTGTATAGTCATCTACTCGTTTAGTTTCTGGATTAGGGGAGTGGGATACTGTGGCCCTTCCTACAAATGAAGGAAGGTTAATACATGACGTCATCGGCCAGTGTGAAGTAGAAGTTGGGGGGGGGGGCGGGGGGTGGGGGGGGGGCAGACCAGAACAATGGGGAGGTCACATAAAACGGGCTCTTGTACATCAAATTTCGGGAAAGTGTCGAGGAGACGAGGCTGAAAATTCCTAGACGTTCCAAAATTGGTGAATTCATTTGTGAATGTTGTTATATCGCTCTTAGAAATCATATACATGTACTGCTCTTCCCATTTCTCCTGCCAACTTGATGCCTCCTTCCACCAATATACCCCATCACCCCACCACAGCCTCCAGAAAGCCGCCCGTGTGGCAAATGGAAACAAATGCGGATGCAATCGGTGAGCACTAACGAGCAGAACCAATTCCTCTGTGAGTAGCTCGCATTGCCCGCCTCTTACCAATGATCGTTACTGCACAGCACACAGCTAGACTGATGGGGGGGTTGCATAGAGAATGGGACATCCCTACCAACCCCCTGTGGACACTCCCTGTGGACTCCTATACTCTCCCTTCTTTTTACTTTTCTCCATTTTCTCTCAGCCAATATACCTTTAGTTCCAACACCCACCGACTCCTCTCTATGCACACACAAATGTCCATATCCATCCCTCCTGTATATTTTGGCCACATTTTGTGGATAAAAGACACATGCCTTCTGCTTGTCATATTAATCCGGCGCGGTCGGACGGCTATTGTCCTATTGGGTAAAATCTATCAATTGGCGCTGTCACGCCGCGCTTGGCAATGACAACAGCGGACTGTCACGCAGAGCGGGGTAAGGGATGATCTCTGAATACTGATACCTCAGCGATCATACTGGAGGAGGATGGGTGGGCGGGTGGGGGTTGGGGTAAGGGGTGGAAGTGATACACACTGGTCAGTGATAATATTGCTAGAGGGGTTGTACAGGGTGGAAATTGATACATCTCTTTATCCAGTGGTTTAACTATTTGCTTTCTTTTTGCATTTTTTTTCTGAAGAAAAGCTTATATATCTAGGCATTTTGTATTCAATTTTGCACTGGAGAAAACTATTGAATGTGATTGGATTTCATCTCAATGCACAGCCATTTCACATTGCCAGGGACAGGGGCAGTTGGTTCGCATTAACCAACTAATAATGATATACAACACATGTGTATATGGCCGTTAGCTTTCTCTGGTGCAGATACCTGTATAGCCATATATAGATAAGAGTGTTCACCCAGTGAGGACACTCGGTCGGACAGTGATATAGAACCACTGATATAGAACCACATACCGATACAGCTTGTTGATGTCCGAGCAGGAGCTGGAGGAAATGGGGGCTTACAAATGGGAGCATCATTCCCTCCGCACAGCCCCAGTCCCTAGGCGGTCTCCATTGGCCATTGCATTACCATAGGGCATCCTTCATGGTTATTTGGTCACTCTCATCCCATTGTTGTTATCGTCGTCAACGGCAACGGGTGATGGGCCGATAGGGGGTGCTAGCAACATGGGGGTGTATACATGTACATGTATATGCATGGGGTGTGGGGTATTGATGGGGTCCTCATGGTAGGGGGTTCTGGAGGTAGGCAGTAGTCATTATGGGGTACTTGTGGTCGGGGGTGGTGAGGGAAGTTAATATGAAGAAGGTGGCTGGGGTGATTTTCAGATCGCCATATAGCCCTATCGGATGTGCAGGACATTACAGGGCGTTTGGTAATGGCAGTTTGGGTGGGTGGGCTGGTAAGGGTGGTCAATGGTGAACACTGTAAGAATTGCGTGGTGCTTTAATGCATTAATGTCCATTGGTAGTCATGATTCACGAATGCATCCCTGCAGAGTCTTACTGTCTACTTGTCAGGTGTTTGCAACTACTTGCCATCCCCAGAGGATCGGCATGATACGTCAATGCAGTGCTGGCAAATAGACGTCCACATCATAATGACACAGGAACATGGACATGAAGCCACCAGGCAGCCCTGAAAGGATTAAAGGTGTGCGAGGAGGAGGGGCGACAGAAGGGTGGAGGGAGACAAGCATTTGGCGTGCTCATACAAGTTTCATACACGCCTCTGCCCGGCCATTAGACTATCTGCGTAACCGTGATAAATCAGCGGACATTGATGATCCGCGCGCCGTGCGGCCACGGCCGATCTGCGCGCGCCGACCGCCGCCATTAGGCCGCCACAATAGGCCACTTCCGGTGCCGACATCGACACTCATTAGCGGGCCGCGAAGATACGCCGCGCAAGACAAATAATATGACGACCGATGCCATCAACCACTCGCCGCCTTTGTCACTTTTATTTTCCACTAACAGCCCAAGCTTATCAGGAAACTTCCCCCAACACCCCGCACCCCCCATTGCCATACACTCACCCCTTTTTGCCTATACTACCCCGTTTTGCGTGATCGCCTCCCGCGGTCGCTGACCGTCCGGCAGCGTCCTGGGGTGGAGATGATGTCGGTGACAGGGTTATAATAACTCTTTAAGGGTTGCACGATGCCTCCAGATTCATGCATCTTTGTCATCATGATGCACCAATGAAGTGCTGACTAGTCTTCTTACAAGCATTGTATTGGTGCATCATGCCGACCCTTCAGGAGTGTAAGCAGCAACCCGGCACAGACGGCATGATGCATGAAGGCAGCCCTGGCGAGTTACTCGCCAGGGCTGCATTCATGCATCGTTAGGGTCTTAAACATTACGCGGTAATTAGAGGGTATAAAGGACCATCCCCATAGTCGGCATGATGGCGTGATGGCCACTTGGAGTTTATGCTAATGATAAGAAGAATGGTGATGGTAATGGTGGTTCCTGTTATCAGTAACTGTTATCTGTATATACTAATGACCCTATAGATCGTACATTACAGTAAAGTACCTACCCACCTACCCGCATTTCCTTGTAAGTCACCCTGGTGGGGGCTGTGTAACATTTATAGGATAAGCACGTCCATTCCGTCTATTTCATATTCCTATTCTAAGATGGAAGAGCATGAAGTTCATGGTGATGTGAGCTGCTCACGAGCAGATGGTTATGAGCCTATTGAGAAGGTAGGCAAATTAAGGAAAAGCCAAGGCACACTACGACATAACGCTCCCCGCTCTCAACCTTCCAAGCACGCTATACGGTGCTCTCAACGAAAAAAAAAAAGCTGTGATTTGTATGAAGCACATCCCAGTAATGATTACCTAGGTGCAAGGCATAACTTATTTCATTAGATGCCCATGTAGGGTTGGGGCGTTGCCTGTCCCCAATATGAACGTTTTACCGAGGACTTTCCCCACTTGTCCCTTTACAGCACCCAGTGAGGCTGTGACAAAGGAGCGGCCATCCAGGCCTGCCACCACAAAAGGCAAATGTAAATAGGAACTCACTGCCAACCTCAAAGACCTACCTACTACCTCTGGCATTCCTATGGACTACAACTACCCTCATGCTATTCTGCTGTTGCATCATCTTAGAATTCCAACACATCCCTGTGAATAGGATGTACTTGGTATTTCAGTTGTTACCCAAGGTGACACCTTATCGAACAAGGGAAGACAATTGTGATTACACCCAATAATAAACCCGAGTCTACCATGAGGGTTTACTACATGTACTACAAAAGTGTGGCTTAACTAATACCAGGGATGTAAGTCAGGCATGGGCAGAAATCAGGAAGCCATATGCTACATTTACTTTAGAACTAATTTTAAAAAAAAAACCTCCTTACTGCTCGTGTAAGGAAAATACATGTAGCAATTCAAAATTTTCAAAAGTCAGGAAATCCTGATAAAACCTGAAGACCTACATCCCTGAAGTCTAATACTTTATTTGCTTTTCTTGGTTTCATTTCTTTCAGTTCTGTAGTAACACAGATTTTGGAGTGATTTTTGGAACATTTATCTTATATTACATTTTGACCTTTCATTATCTCATTATCCCTCTCCCACCATCACCTCTATCTGCCCCTCTCCCCACCATCTTCCAACTCACTCATTTTCCTTTCGCCTACCTACCGTGGAATACAGTATTGACCAGATCAATAGTAACAGGGAATTGCACTTTTTCATCGCTGTGTTATTTATAGCATGCCTTATAGAACAACAGACATGATATGTCCAAATAGACATATCATGCGTCTATAGCAGATATTGAATTGACGTATCTGTCAGACGGAACGTCCAATATATAATCTCCTCTATTGATAAAATGCTAGAACAGATACCGAGGGGAATCTGAAAACATTTTTAATATACTTGTAATCGGTTACCTCAATCTCAAGCCAAATTAGGTCGTGAAACTTCAAGTGAGTGTGTGTGGTGGGTGGGGGAAGATGTAGGACTGCCACAAATCTAAGCTGGAAGCTGCAAGCTCTCATGATGCAGGGGTCACAGCCAGCCAACATCTGCTCACCCTGCCGTCAGGGAGAGCTGCTCAGGCCGTAGGACCATGAGCTGCTAATGGCCCCAAGCTGCTCCAGGAACTGCTCCTACCAAGGCCATATTGATTGCCTCTTGGAGATTGATTTGGCCCCAATCTGGCGAAGATCGCGGGGGCGGTGCCACCGTCACCCTGCCAGGCCAGCCTGGATTCCGTGCTAAGATCCACCGGCCTAGACTACTCAACAGGAGGGATTCACGAGTAGCTTTTGGGGAAATTCTGCTTTATTTGCCAAATGAACTTGATTTGATTTGACTCTCTTCGTTGAGAGAAAAAGAGAAAGGATAGAAGTGATTTTGAGATACATGCATCCCCCCGCGAATACAATTTTCTAAAATAAAATAGGTGACACTCTTTAGGCCTTTAGGACCCCAAGCCCTGTGATATAATTTTCGTGAATACATAATAAAATTCATGCTAACATCCCTTAGGATGGCACCCATGTAGTCGCATATATGAAATGTGCCAATCAGCCCACTGAAAAATGCTTACACCAAATGTTGTTATAGGAGGATTCTAGGCCAGGATATCATTGTGGTTGAACTTGTGCACTCCATGTATACATATCATGTGTACTTCATAATTTTCCTAGAATCGAACAACGCGAAAACAAATATTGATGACGATCGAGAGAAAGGAATTCTATTCCCTTCTCAGATGTGGTCACCGGGGGAAGCCCCCGTCAGAGAGGATTTGTGATCCAAACCTTGACTGGCAGTTTTTATTTTACTAAAGTGTATCTAGAATACCAAATACTTTGAGTGAAGGATATTTAGTACATGTACAAACTGCACTAGCTACCCTGTTTCTCAGTAAGAGGTCATGGAAAGTGATATCAGTTAGTCAAATGCCTTTCTTTGTTAATTGTTACATTTATTATACTTCTATGATGTAAATCTCTTCCCTTCTCCCTCACAGTAAATGACCAGTTCCATCTGCACCAAATCATACCAAGATAAATCAGTACAAGTTAAATGATAATGGACAAAATATTTTGTACTCACCTCTGGTGTGCTCTTCTTGAATTCTCTACTTTGTTCTACTAGTTTCTTCCTGGAGGCTTCGCTTTCATCTTGTTTGTTTGCAAGTTCTGTGGCAGTTGTGTCAAGTTCTTTCTGCAAAAGACAAAAAAAGGCAAAGAAGGTCAGTTCAGTGTAGATCGTAATTCTCTACATACACATTATTTTGATCAAGGTTTCAATGGGAAAAGTACCCAATGATAGAAACTTATAAACCCTTTAAAGGCCGCGCCGTGCATCAATGCAGAAAGGCTTTTCGTGTATTTTTTCCCCAAGTTAGTTTCCAGGGACATATTCATACATCATGCTTTCTAAAGGGCCGACCCGGTATACATTATTAACCAATCAGATAATTCCCAGTATTGACTGCAGAATTATGTAACACATGGTGCCCAGCATGCTGGTTCTTATCAATGCTTATCTGGTCAGGTGCCAGATCAAGCAATGGATGTTCCACTAGGCCTCCATATAGAGCCCTATAGGTTTGATATAGTCCCAAAGTGTGATTATGGTGCACCAGTGCATTATTGTATGGTGCATATTGATTGACTACAGGTGGCCATCGAGGCACCATGTGGTCCTACAAGCCTTGTTAATATTGGCCATCATGAGATAAATCTGACCAGAGTTTTAAAGTAAAGCATGCATTCAAATCACAGACAAAGGGAAATGCCAAGAAAAAGCAGACATATTGACACAGGTAGAGATCGAACGCCATCTTTGTTCCTGTGACAATATCTAAATGCCTGCTTACAAAGATTGATCAGAAAGAGGGAGATCGACGTATTCATACTTATCAATCATTACTCAAAAACATCCCCCCTGCCCTACCAAACCAAACACATTGATCGCAAGTTGCTTTGGATGGTCTCGGCTTACCAACTTAGCTGCAGACGCCCATGTGCTTGCCGCGCCCAAAGCCGATAGCCAATTCAAAGCCTGTGTTTGCCTTTAATCCTGTTTATAAAGTGACATTGGTTATTCCTGCTTTTCCTATTATTTTTCCTTTGGCAGTTTTCTTTCAGCCCTAGGTGCTAACAATGGGGATATAATCTGGTGCTATTAGCGCCGCACGTGATTAGAATCGCCCCATGAACAGGCGCAGACGACATTTTTCGGCGCCATTTTTTCCAGCGTTTCTTTTCATTTTCATAACCAGCACAACAAACTATACAGGCGGCATCACAATGCAGCGTCCCATTAAAATATCAATGGCAGCTACGAAACTGATCTGCGGAATAAGCGGCTGGCGGCTCCTCCTTTTTCACCCACTACTTGCATTATCGCCCAAACATTTAATTCTCTATTGATCGTGGCGGGGTAAATATTGTCATTTGAACGTGTCGACCAGGAGGGGCCGTGTTTGTCGCCAATTAAGTCATAGGGACGTCAATGAGCAGCTCAGGCCCACTTAATAAGGCGCTGGGAAATGGTGAGCAGCTCCCTTGACGAGCTGTTCATTCCTCTTATGGCATATACCAGGTACTTCGAATAGGCGATACATGCTCCTATCAAGCTACAGGACACTCGTCATGTATCTTGGAGGTAGCATGAGACTTTCTTTGTTTTTCAAAATATAATGAAGAACACCCACACCTTTGTCAACTTTGTATCCTTTTCTCGAATATGAATGTGCAGATTCAGGCACGAAATGTAGCAAGGGGAACCTTGCAGGCGTTCCTCTCTTCCCACATATAGAGAGATTAGGTTTAACGATGTATGTATCATCGAAGTCAGGTTTCTCTCTGTTCCCTCTCGTGTTATTCCATATCCCTTACTTAATGTGGTAAAGAAATTCATTGACAAAAGATAGGCGGCCTAACACAAACCCGTTATTCTCATAAAGTACTCCACACAGTATTAGAATGACTTTTCACTGGTGACTTTTATACCCCTTCACCTCCCATGTGTTCATGTAACCACCTAGCTTAATCTTTCAACGGGACACCATGTTTAAAACAATCTAACCTTACACTGAAACTGAACCCCTTTCTCTTTTTTTTTTCTCTCTCCAAATTGAACACCTTTAATGCCACAGGGTCATGATGCACCAATGCAGTGCAGGCAAGTCTACTCGCCAGCACTGCATTGGTGCATCATGCCGACCCTTCGGGATTGCATTAACCCTGTAACAGAGACATGGTGCATGAATGCATCAAACCACCATTTGCGGCTCTTAAAGGATTAATACAATTCCATCTGTTTTCTCCACTGGAGCTAGTGTTAACCCCCCCCCCATATCCCTAACACGAGTACAAGCCCCATACACACAAAACCCTCCAGTGTGACATGCCAGCTAACGGCACATACACTCCACATCTCCACGTTCGTATCCCTGATATTTCCTGACGATAAACAAAGGCAATTTTCTCCTGCTCCTCTTTTTAACCGTGTTCCTTCGCCTCCTTCCCCTGTGCCACTTTACTCCAGCGGATTACAGCTGCTAAAAATAACTCTGGTCATGACGGCCAGAGCCTGTCTCTACCATTGTGTGTGTGTGTGTGTGTGTGTGTGTGTGTGTGTGTGTGTGTGTGTGTGTGTGTGTGTGTGTGTGTGTGTGTGATCCACGGGAGAAGTGGACATTTTATCTAACCCTCTAGTGATGGCATGATACCTAACTAGATAGGGGCATCATGCACCAACGCTTCAGGAGTGTATCAGCAGATTGAGTTCGGCATGATGCACAAATGCACCTGTCGTAAGTTTCTCGTAAAGTTTCTATTCTGATTCACGCATGATGGCGACAAAAGTGTCCAATGCATTTAATCATCACTGTCAAAGGTTTACGACTTCAATGCATCATGATCATGTCCATTGGTGCATCATGACGAATCTTCGTGTGTGTACATTACACCAGTTCTACATTCATGCATCATGACGACAATTGAGAGAATGGGCATTATGTGTTAATGCACCATTGGTTTTGAAATGGTCATTTTCTAAAGGTAACCGCCAAATATCCGTTATAACTATATGGAAGAGGCCACATACTCAACGTCAGACCATTCTATGGATTAGAGGGGGGGGGGGGGGAGAGGGGTCATTAGGAGACCTTGACATAAATATGTAAATGTTCAGTTAAGTGCAATGAGTACTAAATGAGGAGAGGTGTCTTTACCTAATATTATTTATAACATTTAGGTGAGAAACTGTCATCTTGAACACAGGTTTGGTCAGAAAAAAAAAACCCACATCTGATGGCATGCCATAATCGAAGGTTTTAGACTATAGTATTGGGTCTTTGATTATATTTACAAAATCATGTCAAGTAACGTCATAGACGTAATATGTGCTGTGTGGCTGCGACGTCACGTCATGGCCCTTTGCGGCTCGGGGGGTGGGGGCGATGGTGCCTTAAATGTTCACCAGGAGTGTGACCGGAAGTGGCCATTTGTCGATGTTATGTGCATGCGCCGCCAAACCAAGCCATTGTCTATTTATATTGAAAGATAATCGGCATGAGTTATTGACCACGATATGCAAATGAGCGATTACAGCGTCCTCCTGTTCGCTGTCGCCCGGCGTGCTGGAAACATTTTAACGCTGGTGACCAATGCCGGTGGCCGCGCGATCATATTTCTTTGGCCTCATGAAATAAACATCAAGGAAATGCCCATTCACCTCCAATAAAAGCGCCCGCCCGCCTGCTTTTACATCGGGAATAAAATCATCGCCCCTCCCCTGGTCTCCTCCCTATAACCATCGAGCTGTCCTGTAAAAAAATGTTGTCAAAATAACAAAGGATCCCTCGTCCCAAAGTTGCCAGAGATCCACCGTTATTTTCACAGAGACATCGCATTTTCATAGATTCCTTGTACCACCGCACTGCCACCTGTAGTTTCTTGTAAAAACTAAACTGGCTCCCTGTTGTATAATTATGGTGGTTCACTATTCGGTTTACAAGGATCCCTGATAGATTCAACAGATATTTTTTACAGTGTGGATCGCGGATCGCAGCTAAGCATTGGCCGTCACTGTGGGAGCAGTCAATGGCCTAAGCCCCCCCCCCCCCCCCCAGCGGACATACAGCCTCAAAAACTGAAGGAAGAAGACTGGGTGGGAATTCCAAAAACTAACAAGACCCCCAAGCTACCACCTTTTTTGCTCGTACTAAGACCATCACCAAACCAAGCCAAACCGCAATGTGCAACGTAAAATCTCCCTCTCTCTAAAAACGTTTTACTCTCGTCGATCTCAGAGGGTGCTCCGGTCGCCCACGGCAGCATGCGCACATTGTTGCGCACATTGTTGGCATATGCCAATGCGCGGCCAACTTGGCTTCCGGGAACACCCGCTTGGTCCCAAAGGGCATTGGGGCTGGTCGCTGGAGTTACTCAGGTAACCAGCGACCGCAAGGAACCATGGGTAGTTTATGGGATAGAATCCAATGGGATCCAATGCCGTTGATGGTTCCCCTGCTGCCTGTCGTGTTACGCTACTGGGACCAGTGGAACCAATGAAGTGCCCAGACTCAGAGCTAATCTAGTAGTCTAGGCAACAGGTATAGTCTTACTACATATTTAGTAATCGGATGTATATAACTATAGTTCTTCTTATGTCTATCAAAGCTGTAGTGCATGTAAGGGGTACACATATTTTATCAAGTTTCTAAGGGAAAACACACCGGTCAATGCCTAATCAAATAGGATTTTACGTTGCCTCAATCTACATTGGAGTTATAATAGGGGTGTCATCAATCACAGAAAGTTTACGGTATAATGTGAACATTCATGCTGCAAACATTTCAAAATCCATTTGCAAATATCAGCCCTATAGTATTGATCCAAAAACATTAGATCTCTTTTTATCACAAAGAGAACTGAGAGGGGGAGTGGGAGTCGGACATTAGATGTGTAGATCATAGAGGCATAATAACTCTTAAAAAAAGGGATCGTGGGGGAAATCAACAGACATAAATGATGTGTCAGTAATCAGATGACTGCCCAATGATGAAATTTAGAAGAATGGCCTGTCAGTGGCCAATTGTTAAAACAAAGGCTGGAGTCTGTCACGACCACGGCTTGGTCTCCTACACTACAGCCATAACAGTGCCGTTATCTGCAGTAGTAGTAGCAGCTCGCGCCCATTCAATAGATTGAGTGGCACTTTTTGAGCAATTTGTGCCAACTTAAGCTCAGGGATGCTACACTAAATTATTATTGGTACTTTTTCCCCTCCTCTTGTTATCTCTTTTTATTTTTTTAGTCAGGCTCTCACACTATGTAAACTGAGACCCTAGCTGTGGCAGTGTAACCTATGAACCTCCTCGTCTCCCCAATGACATCTCTCTTCTGGGAGACAAAAATTATTAAGACCAAAAAAAGAGATCTAATAGAGAAAGCCAATGCTGCCAGTCATATGGGTGGACAAGTTGTATTTTGCCAATAGTGAGGGCGACACATGTCTTTTTTATCAATATAAATGTCAAAGGAAATGGGGACAATCGCACAGGGGTAAATTCATGTCAATATTACCCTCCGTGCCTCGATCACACAGCCCCGGCTGGGCGTCTGGCAACCACCAAATTGATGAACAAGTTGGGTGACTTGATGGAATCATTCTGATGAGTACTCCCCCACCACCTAACCTCGATGACCCCCAACCCCCCTTGCCTCCTCTACTCCTCCCTCCCCGCCGCTCATAACAGTAGTGGGCCCAGGGGGTATCAAGGGAGCCCCACCCCCATTAGAATTTTATTTTCTCTTTTTTATTCTTTTACTTTGTTAAAGATTCACCCCCTCCCTCAACATTTTGATTCCAGCGCAACACCAATCACTATGTACTCGTATTTTTTCAAATGTTATGACATTGCGGGTGGAGGGGGGGGGGGTACTTTTATATAAGAATCTGATCAGGAAAGGTCTACAGGACTTCCTACGCAGCCTTATTTTGGAGCACCTCAGCTCTTTCACCATCAATTCTACCCTCACACTGAACTCCCTGATTCTACTCTCCTAACCCCCCCCCCCCAATGACACATACATGTCCACAGATCCTCCCTGTCCCTTAATCTTGCTGACAAAATAGCTGGTAGCCTTGACAACTGGCCAATATTCCCTCCGTGACAGTGGTTACTTATGAACCATTATGCCATCAAACACCCTGGATGAACCTGCTAAATATTCAAAGCCTCTCCCTTCACATTTTTTTCTCCCCTCAGCCTCCCAAACCTTTCTCCACCCACTGCCCTTTCCCCGTCAGATAGATGAGAAAATGAGCATTTATCGCTGTCGCATCATTTTGCCCTATTTAGATCATTCTTTGGATAATCATCACAAAAAGAAAATACATAAATAAGATAAATCCCATTTGATATATACTTTTTAGTAACTGCATTAGCTAGGTGCGGCCAGGCCTGTCAATTAACAATGTATTATATCACATCTTTTTGCAGCATCTGGAATCAGGTTATGTTATCAATTGAGGAGCACGCCCAAGTGATGACATTTGCAGATGACTAAATACTTCAGTATCCATGTAACATAGGACTCCCATCTCTCAGCCTCTTACTATGAACATCATGTCCAAATACAGAGAGGTGTGACTATACACTAATTTATGGCATCTTTGGTAGTATAATCCCATTGATTTCGCTGTAATAATCGCATGCGCTACACTTCTCCATTTTTGTGGGCATATGAAAATATATATGTAAAATAACCATTCTCCTTGGTAAATTGTATTCCAATAGATAATGTTTCAGACACTTAGAGTGTTGGAAATAGTAACTCTCAATCATGGGAATAGAGTATTCAACTGAGTTATACACAAAACTCGGGACTTTTGAAAAATACAAAATCTTAACATATTGGTGACCATAAGCATTAGTGAAGCAAATTTAACAATCTGCCTGTATCTCTCCATAATATGTCCCAGCCATGACTCTGATTGGTCCATACCAAGTCGATTGGGGATTGGAAGAGGACCCTAGTTCTTAAAATTGCGTGATACCTGTGAGTTCTGTCCTTGTTTAAAACCTTCATTCACCCCAGGGCCCACTGCAGGTCCCTGGGTGTGACTTGATGAGACAGCAGGTAAGAAGGGGTGGGACACAGGGGTCAGGGGATGGTAGTAACCTCCAGGGTGCAACATGCAAGGTGGGTACAGGTAGTACAAGTACCCAGGCAGACAGTCCAGGTAACTGCATTAATAACGCCCCACCTGCCCTGGGGTCCTCCTATACCTAAGTACAATATGACATATATGCACAAATGGGTTAATACCGTATGGTGGGTGCAGGTGAGGTGCCTGGAGAGTGGGAGTGTGGGTAGTGGGAGGGGGGGGGGGTGTAGTTGAGGTGACTGCTACACGAAGCGATCGTTTTCTGTGTGTTGTTGAGAAGACGCTCCTCGGTTTGGGTTCACCCGAAGACCATTAGAACAAGCCCTAATTTTTACAGAGGTTCAATGTAATGATTTATTCATTTTAATCATAAAAAATCAGTATGAAATATACACTGAGAAACCACATTGACATATGCAGGGATGACAGTGAGGTCTAGAAAATTTACAGAGGCCTTGTGGGTGTCACCACGTGACGCAAACGAAGTGCAGCGACTTGTCTATGGGGGTTTGGGGGCATGCCCCCCCCCCAAGAAAAATTTGGAAATATAGGATATCAATGTGCATTGCAGGTAACTCAAAAAGCTGATTTTTTTTTTGTTAGTCTCTCCATGCTAAGAAATATTTTCTGCCATACATTTGTATGGTATGTCAGTACATTGTTTTGATTTGCCATCTGAACACCCAAGAGTCACTCTTCCAGCACAGACTATATGATTCATATGACATAGGCATGGATGAGGGATCTGCTTGGAGAGTGGCCTAGAGGCTGTCATGTTTGATGACATCAGTATCTGTGGTGACTATTCACACCACCTGTCTCTCTTTGGGCCTCATTTACATAAATCTGCACCCCCAATGCCTGTTTGCACCACCTCATTCAAAAAAGGCGGAAATGTTGATTGATCAACAACCCATAGCCTCAGCACTGAAGGCCAAGTGTCTCCACTGCACTGCAGACAGGCAGTGGATGACTAGTTAACATTTATCAATCAATATTTCCTGATATAAAAAAAAAAACACACATCATTCTTACTATATCATAAAATAGACATTCCAATGTCAAATACCATAAAGAATTTGATTACTTTATGTTCTCTTTTGGTACTTTATTTCCTGACTTTAGTCCATCCACTCTCCTCCCTCACTGAGCGTCTTAAAATTTGTTTTTTCTACTTGGCTCTTATAACTCTTTTCGAGTTAATTATAGACAGGAATTGGTGTTTGCAATAGTGACCATGTATGTGGGATGTTATAGGATACTCACACATATGTTAACTTTTCCTTGTGGGTAAGAGCTCCGGCGCTCCGTATCTCATGACAAAGCTGTATTATCTAAACTATTCAATGCAACAGCTACAATCCATGGTGCATATCTCAACTTCCCAAATTCCCATTTTGGACAAATGCAAGTCACTCTGTGCATGGCTGACTGTGAAAGGTATTCAATCACCTAGCCCAATTTCAAGCCATTCCCATCCACCTGTGAAGTTCCGTACTGAAATTAATTCAGATCTAGAGAAGTGTCACTATTTACTATAAAAGCTCTGTGTATTTTACAGCCCAACTTTTTAAAATTAATTTCATATCAATCTTGTTTCTTTTATGAGGAAGCCATCCTAATTTGGGGAAAACGGAAGGGGCAACAAAAACAATAAGTCGTTCAGCTGCGCTATCCCAATTTTCCAATTACATTTTGAACTACACTTCCTTGAGCAAGAGAAATCACCCTATAATCTTTCCTACTGTACCTGCTCAACCTAAACAGGTGACCAAATAATTATACATGATTCACTTTGATTTCTCTTTTTGTCCCTATCTCAAGGCCTCAGGGTAAACGGCCTATCCCAATACGTATTTCCTGGATATTTCTTTTCCCACCTACATCAAATCCCTATTTCTATTGAACTCGTAAAAATCCCCAATTTGTTCTTGTTTCTTGCTGAGATCTGGAGGTAATTGGGCTTGTTGGAAGAGATGGAAATTCATTATTTTTCTTTTCAGATTCCACAAAAAGGACAAATTGTAGATGAAAGAAAAATTGCATTTTTGCTCCTTGTGTGTGAAGATACTAATTCTGATCTCATTGCAGAGGAACGATCATTGGGGGAGGTGGTGTGGGGCGATAATTCATTGGTTCGTGTCGGCGAGGCTTGATTAAAAACACAACAGGTTAATTGGCGAACAATTGCTAATTAGAGAAATGAAGCGGGTGGGATCGGCCCCACTGATTGGGCCTTTACACCACTAACAACAATGCCACCACCATTTAAACAATAGGCCCAAGGCCGGGCTTGTGAAATATGATCTGGGTTTTTGATTGAACTAGATCTAGGAGAATCTAAATGTTTACTCGTTATGAGAATGGCTACTAAAATGCATTGATTTTGTATCAAAATGGGGAATTGGGGAAGTGTCTTGGCCTTTATAAAAATTCAAGCCCTCTCTTTTTTTTTCCCTTGCTGCACTAATTTGTTGCTTTATAACATATCTCAAATAAGTATGGATGTATTTTAGTACATTTTAAAACAAGAAACTTTGTTATCAGAGCCTCTATCTCTAAATGTATCAATATTTTGATATGAATCATTTTGTTTTATAGATGGTTGAGGTCAATATAGTTCAAATTGGATAAGGTGTTCAAACTCCATATGTGTACTAGATACACTGCCTTACATATCGAGTTTCACTTTAAATCAAATATCAATGCACTGGTATGCAAAACATAGTTATTGGGTCTCGAAAGCAATGGTTTCTATTCATTTACGTTGTATTTCAATTCCATTAAGCTTGTCTATCATGTCTAAATAATGTGCACATGAATGACACTTCGCTAAATTTGCCACTCGTTCTCTTTGCCTGTGTCATATCGGCAGAGTCCTATTTTAAACAGGGAAATAACGATTTACTTGATCAAAATCGTATATCAGAAACACCTTATCATGTTCACAATCAATCTCTCTAGGTAGATAATGAGCAAAATCAAAAGTGACCAGGTGCTGTTGCACATCAGTCACCTTCTGTTACCATTACTACTCTGGTAATCCATACAGTTCACTCACCTACCACTAAGGTATCAGGTCATCATTAAGGCCCACTTCCCAGTGTGATAAATCTGTGTCATCATTAACTGAAACTGTATCAATTATGCAGCTTTTCACCTGTTGAGTCATGGCTATAATGATGGCATGTGGTCGGGCTGGGACCAGTGCAAAGCAATCATGGCTTGAATTTAGAAAAGGGTTCTCCACCACTGTTTCATGTGCATATTATGTTAATGACAATAGGTCTGTATAAGCCATTAAAAGGTGATCAGGCTCATCCCAGAGGCCAATACTGTTTTCAATATGTTGAATGTGAACATATGAAAATTGGGGTGGGGCTGTGTCACTGCTATGCATCGATGCTTCATCATGAGTGTTACAACTGGAGGTTAATTTTATCACAGCCTAGATGCATCTATACTCATTGATTCCGTGTATCCAACGTGCGTAATGCCCAAATTCCGCTGCTTCCCCAACATTGGATTTGATTTTATTCAGAAATACTCATAAAACTAATCAATCCTCGCCATCTCCACGCAAACAACCAACATATCTACCAACTCATTACTGCTGCTTTCTTTTTGAATGATTGTTTGCCGTCCTAATCAGCATAGGAAACAGCTTAATGTCCATGCTCTGTGTCCCATCGAGTGCGATTTATTTGGGCATTACATACATATCAGCTCTAATCACCCTGCTGAGGGCATTTCTTTGTTTGTCCATGTCTTCCATCACCAGCATTTATACAGTGGGCCCAGCTCATTATCTATTTATGACGCAAATGTCCTCATTCCGGACAAGTAATTGTCTCAGCCGCAGTCAATGTCAATCGGCACGATTAGGATCATGGGTCATCCTTTTTGCCCTTCCCATGGTCACATACCCCAAGATGCATGCTCGTTTGCTGTCATGATGCACCAATGCAGTACTGGTGAGTCGGCATTGCTCTAGAGCATCATGCTGAACCTTTGGGAATGGATCAAAACAGTCGTGGCGAGTCACTCGCCAGTGCTGTATCCATGCCTCATGAAAACATGGGCAGATTGTATTACTTCACCAGGCGTCCCTTAAAGGGTTAATGGAGAAGGGGTTACTATCTTCGTCCACTCATCATAGCCCCCCATATCTTGTTCCCCAGTCCTGAGTGACTAAATGATTGACTAGAGTGACTAATTTTGTCAAACGACTAAAGGCGACCAAGGACTACAACTTTCTGAACTGACAGACTTGACAAGTGCCCCTCTGTGACCCCTTCAGCAATCCGGCCCCTTTTGTGAATTATTATTTCAGAGAAAAGTAGATCTAATCACACCACGCCCTGGTCCTTTACTAAAATGATGCAAAAATTGGTGCAAAAATCATAGCAGTAATGAAAGGGATTTCTGCCCAATCCTCAGTCATTATTCCCAGCTGTCATCTCAGGCAAGAGAATACATATCCATACTAATCACCAATGCCCCACCCTGACAGCTTCATATGCTGCTATTAAGTCTTCTCACACTGGCAGGATGAGATGTTAATCTACAATCCCTTATGCTCCAGGGCATTGGTTTATAGTAGCCATAAAACAGTGATTTCTCATTCTGGGATACTTTTCTTTACTTGACATGTTTAACACTGAATGAGCTCCCTGACAAAGAGGAGCACATGAGAGCACCAGTTGAGTAGCTCACATAATAGGAATAAGCTGAGGCTGGGGTGTCATAGGTAAACACTCCCATTATCGCTCACCCAATACTTGTGGTATTCTTCAATGCCAAATTAATCTGAATTTGGACTAAATGTTGTAAACATGTAATAGATCACTTAGTTGCAAAGACAGTACAGGCCTACTTAGCTACATTTCTATACTTGAATGTGTCTGGGAACTACTAGAGGTTACAAGCATTCATATTTTTGGACACCGTCTAAATCTGCATTTATAGTTGCCTGTGACTTTATTACTGAAAATAAGCATGGATGTCTTTGGGGCAGGATAAATCTGTGTCCCCATCGATGAACATACATTTGTACTGGGATCATTAAAAAAATATATATATAATAATTTCGCAGCCCAATGCCTAATTACAGTAGTGCTTTCAAATTCAGCCCAACCCACCCTTACTCCTCAGTCTGTCTACCTCCAAACAACGTAATCTACAACAGACAGCACACCTTCTTGGCTTTGATCCCACATTAAGGGCACCCCTTCATCTCTCAGGGCAATGAGGCTGATCGTCGATAATTGGCCACCCACGTTATACTTAATGCAGTATTTATCACGATAAGTTATTGAGGTGTGGAGACGACATGGTGGTATAGCTACCCTAAGGGGTAAGCATATCACATAATGTGTTCTTCACGTGCTGCATGGTGTATTTATGCACGATGCCTATTGGTCTTCAGGATGGATGCAGCCCTGGTGAGTAACTCGCCAGGGATGTATACATGCATCATGCTATGATGGACCAATGCTATGCTGGTTTAGGCTCGCCAGCACTCCACTGGTGCATCACCCATGGCACATGGATTTGGAGGCAATACTTAAGGGGTGGGATTATGATGAAGATGATGACAAGGGACATGCAGTAACTTATCGCACATAATCAAGCATATTTGGGTCGGTTCAGTAATAAGAAAGAATGTCAATAACATCACCAGGCGCATGATTTAGATGTTGGTGATACTTGTTAAACCTGTTTCCTTAATGCAGGTGAGGTTCATCCATATAGAATGCCATGATAAATGGTGCTTGGCTATTTCAAACTATTTGTTTCTTCCAGGGGGTCAAGTAACTTTGACCAAAATTTGGCTAAATTAATTAATGCAATTTCTACACCTCTAATACATGAGACTTCACACAATCTTATGACAACAGCGCAAACCCTGTGATGCAAAAGGGGAATATGGCGAATAGGGCTCTTCAAACTGAGCGTATGATACAGATACATACACTGTTTTTAAAGACAAATGCCAATTCCCCCTGGACATACTATACCATAAGGGCATCATTGTCCTGAGGTGTGTAGTAAAAGAGCGGAGTGTGAAGTACAGGTGTATATAGATAGCTAACTTGGGGGGATCCACAGCCATGATAAGACTGGGTGGGAAATGGCACAAGTGACGGCCCATGGCGGCTAGCTGCACTGCCTATTTATCAGAATATCAGTAATATCCGTTCAGCCCCAGGCGCTGCAGTACCTCCCAGGGAGAGGCAGAGAGAAAGAGGTATAGTACTAACTGCCAGAATGGTAGCAGGTAGTACTCTTTCTGCCACTTTCATCGTGCCCCACCCACATGCAGTGGGGTGCATTACGATTTGCTTCTACTTAAGTGTTTTTTAAGTATATATTTGCTTTAGAGAAATGATATTGACTAAAATAGATTTGAATATGGCACTGTTCACGGTCGAATCGAATTTATGAGGTTCGGCAAAACATATGCAAGTCATTGTTTTGAGGTGTGCGTGTTTTTTGGGGGGGGGGTGGGCGTAAAAAAACTAAACTTTCAGCATGTCCAGTGTGTTGGCATTCTAAGTCATATACCGGTAGCCATGGATGGTCGCCACTACCCACCCACCCATCCTAAAACACAGGGTCCCAACCTCGGGTGAGATATGGCCGCAGTGGGGCGCCACTGAGCATTGCCTGCCCGAGAACGTCTTTATGATATAAGTGGCCCTGATTGAAATAACCTACGCCAAGATCTTTAGAAATGCCCGCCTGACACCTGTATCCTACAGGGACGCTGCGTTACCCTGCCAACAAGGATATATTGAACCCCCTGTTGCACTGCCTTTGCCCTACAAGTGGCCACTCTTTCTCTATTCATTTTAGCATCCCATTTTGGGAGTCCCCCATCTTTGCTTTCTCTGTATGTCTTATGTTTGCTTTCCCATTTGCCTGTCTCTTTAAGTGCATTTCCTTCCATACCGTTCCATTCTGATTGCCTTCCTTTCCTCATTTTGCATTCCAGATCTCTCTTCTCTTCTCTTTTATGTCCCTCTTGTCTCTCATTCTCATACCTTTTAAATCTAACAACCTCCCCCCCCTTCCCCTTTCAGGTCACCTTTCTCTCTGACCCCCCCCCCCCCCTTGACTCCTTCTTCCTATAGTGAAGACTCTCCCAATGCTATGGATCCCTAAGTGCTGGCAGCACGTATAGACCTGGATAGGTTGAGTGATATATGCCCCCCGCCATCAGCAGATACACAACTGCCACCAGGGGGCCCTAGGGTTGATTGGTAGGTGGCGCCACCATAGCAGCGAGCATGGGTGAGCTACTCCTAAAAATACTGAGCGATTGTGAGCAGGGTCAGGCTGCAGAGTCAGGGTGATGGGAGATTGGGTTCCTGGTGGTGCTATTTCCTTCACTGCTTCAGATATCTCTCGATTACACCGTTATTGTGTATTCACTATAAACCAAGAAGGCAGCTTTGTTTATAGCTTCCTTTTCATCAAACCCGCAACTCATGATTTTCTGCCTTTCAATTCTTAATTCATATATGTTTTGTTTTAGATTCATACTCTTTAAAACTAATTTATATGCACTGTCCTAAATATGTCTATGTTACATCGTCGCAGTAAGTATTTCTGAAGTGTGAAACAGATATTATGAAATAGCTTTACTTGTATGTGGCACATTCTATCAATGTTCTTATCTTTTATGGAATGGTGTATAGGACCCAACAATTTACATTAATGGAGATGAACATAACACCCAATGGCCACCACGTGAACATACATAACCATCACGACTCTTTTACAAAGGTCACCTTTAAAATTCCTGAACACATTGTTTGAAGGAGACAATCCTTTGGGCTTATTTCTCAAAGTTATTTCAACTTCAGGCGATCCCAGGAAACCCAATCCAAAGGGCAATGGTGTGTTTATTACCTTTTAAAAAGAAAACCCTTGCAGGTTAATGGAATACCTGATCAACTTGTTTGACTAGTTCCGAGCTAGGTTTGTGATATTATAATATGCAGCACACTATATATTATTTACCCATGTGAATGTCTATGTATTTAGTGCTCTGCAATTCACCCTTTTCATTGATGAGATCTACCGGGTATGTATGATAAAATCTATTCCACACCATGAAGTGATTGTATAAACAAAGAGCAGATATCCCAGGCATAGGCTATTGTCGATAACCATTGTGGTGTGATGCTAAGTTACTGGTCCTTAGTAGTATTACTAGCGCTACTCCCAATTTACTGGAGGCACAACACGACCAGGGGTCCCATGGCCATCTCTAGCCAGTCGTACTATAATATTGACATTGTGTGATACCTAACCTGACCCTAGCCTTTCATGTGAAAATACATTACCGCCTACTCATATTGTGTGGCCACAGTAACCCCCTAAGGACTGCATATTGCTTGAATGCACAATGCCCATTTCTAGGCATGATGCATGAATGCATTCATGCATCATACCGACCCCATGGGGTTGATACAGTCATGAAGGGTCGTCATGATGTACTAAGACTCAGAGGGTTGCATCTCTGCATCATGCATTAAGACTCACAGGACTGCATTCGTACATCATGATGTATTAAAAGCAATATACTTGGCCCTGAAAGGGTTAATGCATGACATACAAACCAATAGTACCCTACCCACCCCTCCTGTCCTATCGGTAGACTATTATTGCAATACAGCATAGCGGGTAGGTGCTACAGGCTTCTTATATATATTAACATTGGAGTTCATCACCGTTCAGTGTGGCGCTATGGCTAACGTCCTCGCCAACCAGCACTGCGGCCAGGGTTCAATACTCCTATGAGTTCGGACAATTTTTCACATTGAAACAATGGCGAGACTGAATTTGTATGTCTCAACACTCTCCCAAAATATTTTAAGTCCAACTTGACCTTGAAAAAGTATATCCAAAAATCCCGAAAATGAACATGTGCGTATATGCTCTCATAATGCACTGGTAGGAGAGGGCATAACAGTAGTAAGGGAGGTGGCAGAATAGTGGTATAAACATGTATATGTATTTCAGTCAGAGAGGGGGTCCACAGGGCAGCAGCATCAGGGGAAGGGGTGTGGGTAGAGTATACATTTTTTTCCTGCGTAGACCCCCCCCCCCACCCCCAGACTGATGCCTTTCTGGGAGCCCATGATACTAGAACCAAGTGCTGACATGATGTGAGAATCCCTTTTTATCATTTCCCACCATTGCTTCTGGGTATATATCTATCACTATCTATTCCATCGTGCATTTATTTATCTAGGATTAACCTTTTTCTGTCTTCTTCTCTTTTTGTGACCAAAGCCTTTTCTACTACCCCGCCCCCCACTGATGATGTGAGTCTATTTATGAATAGTATCCATCCATAGAAATGAGACACTGGCTAAAACACTAACATCAACTACAAACCAAAGGGTAGAAAGGGGAAAAACATATTTAGATAGATCTCTATAACGCATGCTGGAGCCTATGCGCCGATCGTTTATAGTGCCAATTGGGAACTATAGCATGAGTAATATATATACAAGTCGTAGGGTCCCTTGATATTTATAAAAAAAGGCATGGATATACACGTATACACGTGTTAATCCGTAATAGAGTAGACCTTTGGCTGTTTGTTACCAAGTAAATAATTTTGTGTCAGTGCTAGTAGAGACTCCTACCCATTATTGACGACTAGCTGATATTGGAAACAACTGGGTCACGCTGTGGGACGCTGTAGAGGAATTTGTAGAGATAAAGGGATATTGGCTCATATCCTATCATGTGCATAACCTGTTGCAGATGATAAATTGTTGTAATATACATAAAATAAGTACTGCTTTGAACCTATATTATCTATGTATTTACAGAAGGAGCATTATACCCCATGTGATTTGATGGCAATGGTCGTGATGTCCCGTTTTCGTGAAAACTCATGAACTGCACAATGCCATAAACCTATACTCCGATAATGCATTGAACTGTTCAAAACACTACAAAATAAGTGGGCATTTGGATCAGCCATACAAATATGATGATCATGACTGATGACATGGCCAATATTTTTTTTTTTGTTTACTTTCGCAGTACCATCATTATAAAGACTCAAAGGTGATTTGATTCCTAAATCAGCCAAAATGTATAATATACATGTATACGTCTCTTTTTTTCCCTTAAAAAATGACTTTGATTCAATATGACATTGCACTAGGTGCCTGGGCACATACCTACTGGGATGATATCAGATGATAACCGGGATATTGATAAACCTGTATATCCATGTATGTATGCATATATACTTCAACCACATCCTCTACACCCTACTTTTCCCACCAACTTCTGGGAAGCCTGATATACTTTCCTCACTCTCTAATAATTATCTAAAAGAAAAATGCTGACAATACCATTTAGCCCACCTACTACTAATTACTATGCATGTCCCCTCCAATTTTCACACATGTTGCTCAATAACATCATTTTATTCAGTGGAGGTGCCCATCTTTTAGTCATGATTATCAATCAAAACACATAGCAGTGTCACTGGACAGCCAAAATGAGCGATTCTAAACTACTGTTCCCGATTGCAGTTGCCATGATATATGTAATGCTCAAGCAATCAAACAGATTTTTTTTTCTGCTTTCCAAAATATTTGGTCTGAGTCCAGGAAACTGAACACCTGTGGCAAACATGCTACATTTAGAACGTATCGAAATAATGTCACCAGTAATTGTTGGAGTAGCCTGTTTACTTTAACTTAAAAAAAAGGTTATATTTATTGATTGATCATGACCTCAGGTAAATATATTGAAATATCGCTATCAGACCTGTCACTCTCCCTGATGGGAAACGGATAGGAAATCTCCCCATTTTCAACAATTTCTTGTCGAGAGTGACCATAGTTCAATAACTTATTCCCCTAAGAAAAGGCTGTAATTCGTATTAAAGTGGTGGAAAATGTAACATCTCTGTCTTCAAAGCCTGAGTGAGTTTCTATAGGAAGCCTCCAACGTTAAAGCAGTGAACGTATGATTGGAGATGCAGGCCAAGGGCTGCAGATCGCATGCCAAGGAGGACCAACAAGTAGTCCTCACCCCATCGTTACAACCCACAAACACCCTCCCCCTCACCGCCCCCTCCCCCTGCTCCTGTTGTAGCCTATCCTTACCCTGGGCCCGCTCCTGTCACATAGAAGTCATAATTTGTGAAACTTTTCAATGTTAATTCGCCAGTTGCGTGCCGAGCCATCGTCCATCAGGTCGGCCCCGGCTGACCCCTCGCCCGCCGGGTTTTGTCGAGGGCAGGGCGGGGGCTGACTGTTGGTGCGAGACATAGTGTGCTGACCTGTGGGGGGGGGGTGGGGACAGGAGCCTAGCCCTTTTAGGACAACGCACATGATGCCTCCAGATCTCATCATCATGTCTTTCTACTTCACCAATTCAAAGCTGGAGACTACTGTTCAACACTGCATTGGCACATCATGTAAACCCTTTGGGGTAACGTAGGGTTTGAAATGAGGTGTGATTGTAGCCCTGGCGAGTTACTCACCAGAGCTACATTCATGCATCATGGCGACCAAATGGCACAGAGCATTGTAGCACTGCAGTTCTCAAAGGGGAGGTGCTGCAGTGGGTGGGATGGGGGGGGGGGCTTTTTTAAAACCTAAATGAATGGTAGTGTGAGAGGGCATGCATTGACCCCCCCCCCCCTCCTACCTCGTATATACTGAGGTTATACTACAGGAGGTACATCAACTGGCCATGCCCCCCCCCCCTTCACACTCCACCCCCCCTCCTAAACACCCACCCACCAGCATGAACCCAATCGGTGCATTCAATAGTTTGACTGATGGTATGTCACATGGACCGTGTCGGTCATTGCTCTCCCAATCATTCCCATTTTGCACCTTCCTTCCTACCAAACTGATCCCCTCCTTTTTACATTTTATTTCACCCTAGAGTCACGCAGAGCTGAAAGGACTGTGCTTCCCAGGCGATGGGAGATCGAGCAGATCTGAAAGGGACGTTGGAAGTTATTTTGATCAGCATTTGCCAAATGCTTTGGCGAATTTAGAGAGAAGAGCTTCCTCAAAAAAATGTCATCCCATTCACGTCTTCTATCATGGCGTTGGACGGATATCTTCAATTTGTTTTCTTTCTTTTCTTCAGTATTGTGAGAGAAAAAGTTGGAATTCTGTGAAAACCTTGAATACTCTGATCTTATATCAGAAACTAATGAGCTGAAGTTCCCAGACTGGTCTTGATATAAACATATATGTGTCTTGATAAAGAAAGACACATTGCACTCCATATGGGAACACGTAGTGCAACAATCCTGCACCTGTCTATTGGCAACAGCCGATATTGAAGTCCTGTAATAACTTCAGCAATTTGTAACTTTAATTACAACCTCAAGAATCTAGAATTAGACATGCTTCAAATCTAAATATGGCGGCGATGATAATAAACTCACCCCATGTCACCTCTCCCTCTACATGCCAGTAAGGGGCTGTGTGAACGGGGGGGGGGGAGGCGGGGTATTGGTGGTGGCATGGCGTGGTAATTTTGGTTTATCATAATGACATCGAGAAGTGGACTCCTTCACCCTGAAACTGGATACTTTGGTGTATATTTTATGTTTAAGAAAGTGCTCAGGGACCATCAGATCAAGTCATATTGGCAAGGGGGTGGGGCCGGGGTGATGAAGATGTGTGTGAGATCGGGGGTGGGCGGGGGGGGGGGGAGTGCCATATAGCACCTGAATTACCTGGCACAATAGGTGCACGTCACACACCTGTTTGACAAGCTGAGTCTATGTCCTATAGGTGTGAAAAGTAAATTATCCTTTCTTTTTTTCCTAACATATTGTTAGAATGTAAAATGTACAACTTGAAGGAAATCTAAAGAGAAGGCCGGCTAGCTTGTTCAATATGTATACAGTGGAAGAATGCGTGGTATTGTTAAAGATACACAATTGTGCTTATTGGACTATGAACCCTTTTTCAATAAAAAGTATTGGAGGATGGATAATGGGCGTTACATCTCACCACAACCTATTTCTACATTAAATGGAGCCATGATTTTTCTCTCTTGTGTAAGGACACGATCAGCAAACAACCCTGCCTGTGAATGCCTGAGACAACTTAACAAGGCCAGGATGGTATATACATGTGCACATTAATACTTATTATCTATCTGTGTTACTAAGTGGGGGGGGGGGGTAGCCTATGACAGCCCTCTCCCCTTACCAACCCTACTGCACCAGCATTTTTAAACTGGAAAGGAGAAGGATGGTGGGGGGGGGGGGGGGTGATTCTCATTACTCATTTGTTCCATTTATTACAACCTCCTGTCATACACTCATACCAATCTTTAATCATTTGTGGGGGCTGGGCAGGATAAGTTATGGTCCTCACGTTCAGTACTTTCCCTAATTATGCAATTATGGGCCACAGCGATTGGGTTTTCTTTTCCTGTAGCACCGGAATCAAATAAATAGAAGGCAATATTTTCACTGCCCGCTTCTTTTTCCAAAACCATAACGCATCATCTTCGCACTCGATTAATGAGCTTTTTTCTTGTTACCCAATGCGACTGACAGCCCTGTTTAATATTTCAAATTCCTCTGACAATGAAAATTATTAAACTCATTTTGTGGTCTTTGCCTGAAATTTATTTGAACAGTTTCCTAAATTAAAAAAAGTACCCGTTTTTATTTTTATTTTCAGGGTATCCGGTGTGCAGGACCTCTTCCTGAACCCCCACACGGTGATTTGATCTGCCTGTAGAGGGCACTGCGGTGGTTTTGTCTGTCACCCACAGGATTGAACCCCAGATTTGACAAATATGACATCAGCAGACATGAACTAATGAACTGCATAACGATTGTATGCTTTACTAAAAACATTTCTCTCTTAGTCTGGGCTTAGACAATATCATACTTATGGATACATAGTATCTCTCAGCCTGGTGATTGGGTCACCAAACTCTCCAGGGTACAGAAGTTCCAGGGGTGCAGCAGTGATAGGGATGCAGATATCGGGGTGGGGTGGGGGTTGGTGATGGGGAAAGAAGCATTCTTGGTTTGGGAGGTGGGAGAAGAGTGAGAGGGGTAATGTCTGTACAATGTGGCAGCAGCAACAGTAGCATTGGGCACGTTTGGAAAATCAGCATGGTGACATTATCTCTTTTTTGCATATTGCACCAGAAAAAAAATGCCTTCATCTCTTTCACATTTAGAAAGTCATAAAATTGCCTTCCTATTTTTTCCATATCTTTTTGGAAAAACCTAGAGGCTCTTAGTGAAGGCGTTTTGCTATATTTGAAGCAGGCAGGGAATACCCTTTCCTTCATGGATGCTGCAGTTTTTCGAACGCCCCAGACACCCCACCCACCTATACATGACAGAATCTATGGCTGAACAGTGGGCACTGATACATTCCAATGGCATGACCCATCACTGCCTGCCCCCTGTCACTACTTGGCCCCAACAGCAGTAGCAGATAGGTTCCGATACACAAAGCTATCAACTTCTCCGGCGACCTAGTTTGGTGCGCAAACTAAGCCTTCTCCCATAGGTTAACATTTTGACCAAAAATCGCCGTATTCATACGCCGCTGGTGTTGGTTCTACTTTGACCCCAATACTGGGTGCTTGTGGGAACCAGCATTAGCTGGTATCCATCTGCCAGCTTGACTCACCAAGAACCAGCTAAGAAAAATAGTACCTCCCAGAATGTCTGTTTACCAGTGACGTAATCGGTAGACTACGAGGTGGGGGCCAGTGTAATCGGTAGACTACGAGATGGGGCCAGTGTGCAAAGCTATAAACCCCCCTGATCGGCGCCAAACGGAACGCTCCAAATCGAATGTCGTCTGCTGGGTATCAATGTTGTTTGCCGCACTGGTATTTCACTGAATCTTCTTTGGAATTGGTTAACTGATGCTTCGCAAGGAAGTGTTTGGTGATCTTATTCGAAAATTCCAGATAACTTGCTCCCAACATCCCAATACATGCATGCAATACACAAGTAGAACAAATACACACACTCAAAGCAAGAAAGGTGTTCAAGTGAACCCGGAGCTTTGAGTAACGTTGATTTACAGGTCCAACGCTGTGGGATATGGCCTAACGAAGTCTGCATCTCTAAGATCAGAAAACAAGAAGGCAAGAAGTGAGCAGCCCACCAAACAAAATGTTTTACAGCCGAGACATTACTATGGGGCGCCAAATATCACAGAAATACTTAGAAAATCAATACCGATTTTTCAAATTTCTTTCGATGTGATTGATTTAAGTACTTGCGCCTCTAACCTCCTAGCTCAACTTTAAAATTCTCTACAGCCAAAGATCTTACCTAAGTTATGGCAATTCAATGTAGATATCTACCCTTTTTTTTTAGTTTAAGGCAGGTTGAGTTTATGTCCATTTATAACATATTTAGCTCCCCATAGAGACATGTGCTGGTCAAACGTGGTGACTGTCTACCAATGACAGAAGGAGGCAGCAGTGTCCTACTTCTCCAGAACCTTGTGCCACTGTCTCATTCCTCCTGTACCTTATACATATTGTATACCTGGAGTCCCAGATATGGGGGGGGGGGGTTCTGGAGAAGCGTGTTCTGATGAACATCTGTATATTATTTGATTACACATATATCCAAGGACGATAAATCCCTGGAAAGTCTTGCAAGTCTCTTAAAACATGCTGATGCGCTGTTTGATTAGCTCTGAAAATTGATGTAAGTTTGTATATAGATATTCTATTAGACGGCTCGGGGTTGCTAATACCATAAAGGAAGCTGAATTTTCTCTTCAATCCATGGTTTCAATTTGTCACACTATAAATTGGACTGATCTAGGCTAGTGACCAAGGTCTAGATCCTTTTAGGATTGGGTTAACGCCCAACGACTTTTGGTGGAAGATAATGACACTTTTATACATCACATCTACCTAAAGACTCAGACTGTCTACATTATTATCAAGGTGTACGCATCATCTCAGAGAAGCACTTATGTCTTCACCACAAGTCATCAATCATGGGACAAACAGAGTATAAAGATATTACCATGAACCACCACTACCACTAAGTGGGGGTAAGGGAGGCTATATGTAATTATTTTTTCTTTAGGAATTTAGTTTGTTAAGTGCAAATCTGCGTTACATCTTGATCTGGGATAATGATCAATGTTTGAGGCCCAGTGAACTAAGGATATTGCACTGATTCATGTACATGGGTATTTAACCTACGCCCACAGCAGCTACTTCAGTACGAGACTGAGAACTAGGATAATATTCAGTGGGACACTCACTGCTTGGCCCATTAGGTACAGAGAGAGAAGAGGGAGGGGATATTTCTGCTGCGCTATAGGTATTCTTTATGTGTTCAATGAGAGATAGTAAATAGATCGCTGGGCCTCGGCCTCCCCCAAGCCCCCACCCCTCATCCATAGACCCCCCACCCCAGTCCTTATGTCCCCATGGGCACTTTGGACCTTACTTGTCAAGCCGGTTCCCCTCCCTCCTCCTGCACCTACCAGCAGCCCTTGTTCAGAGCCAATAGTGCGTGGCCATCGGGTCGCCAACTCAACTATGACCGACAGCCTGTGTATTTGGAGGTACATAGAGCTTTGGTAAAAGGTATGGGATTTAGGGGTGGATGGGGCGGAGGGGGGGGGGGCTGGAGGGAGTTGGCTGTGATAGAGAGGAGGGGCCTATTTACCTATGGGCCGATCGGCATACCATTTACACTCTCCACCCATAATGCTCCTGCCAATAAAGGAGTGAGGAGCAGAGGAGATCTGTGCTGGGTGATTGATACGCCACTTCTCCTGTGCCGTGGGCTGCATGCTTCCTGTCGCTGTTGTCTATCAGTCGGTATCCATGACTAAGCGCCCCCAGGGCCTGGCTTTCTTTCTCTTCTCTTTCTCCTTGCCGTTTTTAATCTATTTCCAAAGTTTCTGCTGGATCTTGACGACGTCGATTTCTACAGGTAATTTCGCGTGGCTTAACAAAAAGTGATGGGGACACCTGCTGGGCTCAGACCTGACAAGGGCATCACTCATTTCTTTGTGATCGCACACTGTCAAGGTGTTTTCTTTTAAACCAACATTTTTATATGTTTTTGAATGATTGAACTTGGCTTTTTTTAGAAGGTGATGCTAACTGCCTTTAACTTGGTTCTTCAGGTCATTGGTTCTGTATCACTGAGTTTATGTCTGATTTGTTGAGGAAAGCCTTTATGTAGGGATACAGATAAAACATTGAGGTACAAACATATCGGTACTATCTATACCCGTCATACACGGGATCCGGCCAGGCTATGGCTGGGACATTCCTACACAAATCCATTGTAATATGCTTCAATAATCAGTCAGATTTGAGATCCGACCATTATTTGCCTGCAACAGGGGTGGCCGGACTATCAATGTCTTATTGTACATCTATACAAATCATATTTCTTCGCATGGCCAAAAACTACTTTACTTTTAAGCCAATAAGCAATTCTACGCAGTACTAATCTGGAACTATCCATCAAACTTTCAGCCAACAAGTCACTTCTGAGGAACGCTCTCCAATCGGAGATCACTCCCCAATCGTTGGCGATTGTGTCACTCTCCAATACAGAGACAGATACTGAGCATGACAGCAGCACTGGTTGTCTGAGAATATGATCTCTGAGCAGTGATATCCCACGTCACAATAAACAAACTTTTTCTACCCTACTTTGCCCTGCTTCCTGTATTTGGTCAGCACTGGTGATGCAGAGCAGCAGTTACCCCTACCCCACCCTATTTCCCACCCTTCAAAGCTTCTTTACCCAATACCCTAAGTACACCCTCCCTCCCACACTCCCAATACTCCTCAAGGAATCAGACTCTGAGTCCTCCCTGTGACTCTTCTTCCCAACTCCTCCCCCAACCCAGCTTAGCACTGTCATGTACATGTACAGTCCAACCACATTATGACGACCCTTAACACTTAAAAGTGTCTAATGAATCAATGCGGCCAGGTCGATATAGTTCACTAATGCAATGCTGGTGAGTCTAACCGCCAGCACTACATTGTTGCATCATGTCATAGGGCCAATATGATACATTAACAAACAGACTAGGCAAGCCTGTATTCAACCATTATGAAGGCAATTGGGCATGATGCATTCAATCATTATGTGCTCCATAATCCATCAAATGACAGCTGAGATAGTCCTGTATCTGTACGCTTTGTATCTGTACGCTTTGACACTGACAGGAGACTGGCTACAGGGGATGTCAGCCATGTTGTCTCTGATTGACACTTGTTGACTGGTGGCCGTCAAAAGCACAGTAATACAATTTCAAATGCATGGTTTCTTTCTTCTCTAGCCTGCTGGCGATTGCAACATTAAATTTCGAGTAAATCTAAATTTTA
Source organism: Acholoe squamosa (assembly GCA_949317995.1). Taxonomy (NCBI): domain Eukaryota; kingdom Metazoa; phylum Annelida; class Polychaeta; order Phyllodocida; family Polynoidae; genus Acholoe; species Acholoe squamosa. The sequence goes on along the minus strand of OX439041.1, from coordinate 62,639,604 downwards.
CCCTTTATATCTTAAATTTTGACCTGCAGTTCACAACACCTATGCAAACCAATACAGATTTTCCTCGGTACTTTTGTATGTCTGTAGCCTTTTCTTTGCATTTGGAATCGGAGTGTAGGTGCTTGTCCAACGCTCTGTTCTACCAGACATAAAACTTGACAGGCCTGGAGATTTCCTCCAATACAAAGGGACTGGTTGAGAATGATGAAATATGACATTTGACTGGCTGCAAAGAGTTCTCACACCTGGTCTTACTAACTTGGCACGACGAGGGCTGGGATCTGGGTGGTATTGGGAGGGTTATCCTGAAAGAGGGAAGCCTATACTTTATCCAGAGAAGACTATACTTTGACCAGGAGACTATACATTGTCCACAGGTACAATTGGCGATCATCTGCACTCATGGTAATGTCCATGAACTAATTGGTAGTGTTATTAATGGTAACAGCTGATGTGCTTTGAATCAGATCCACAATACTGAGTATAGTCTTTTTAGAACCATGGCTCTTTGTTCGGTCTACATAAGGTACAAACATAGCTTGGATATTTTCCTCTGCTAGCTCTAAACTCTGGCAAATATAATAATACATGCACTATGATGCCCCCTTCCGGTGCCGAACGCCCCCATCGGGTCCCACTCGAACCCTTGACGTCGCGACCGACGCTACCAAGGATGCTCGTCGACCTGGTGTGGCCTCGACGTCGGCAGGGAAGACGACCTTCACGAGGGAGGGGGCTAGGATATGGCCGCTCTGATTTCCCAGCGTCCTAAAAAAGTCTCCGTATGTTGACAGAACCATCCAATATCGGGACTGCCAAGACGCCAGACCGCGCCATCTTGGCACCGACCTCCGCGCCACCAAGTGAGCGCGTCTGCAACCACCAGAGAGCAGGCGTCAACGGATGCGCAAGGCATGGGAAGGGGTAATGGGGCCAGGAAAACTTCTGCTTGCCCTCGTTTTTTTTTTATATCGGCTTAAGGGATAGGGAGTCTTGGCTGGCGAAGAAATGGTTAGATCGAAGTTTATGAGTCACAAGGGAGAAGTACATGCTGAAAGGAAAAGTGACACCCTGACTCCAAAGAGTCGGCAGGAGCAAGGTGTATGGGCCTGACAGGTGATGAGATAGGATAAGAGATAAGTGGAGACGTTTTTCTCTGTAGTATGAAAAAGAGTTACAAATGACGGAAATTCAAATTCTACTCGATACAAGAATGTGGGGATACTGATCTGACCTGGGCTAATAATTGACAATGATGACCGTGCCTTTACTTCTTATATGGAGAGGAGTTAAGAGATTACTCACTGTCAAGGTTTTTGAATGGAGAAATGATTTTCAGATACTTAACTTTTTTGGCCAAAAAAGTGTAAAATCGATGCAATAGAAGACAACAAAGTAGATTCTATGAACTTTATTCCCGAATTCCTGCCTACCCAGACCTTTGGAAAAGAAAAAAATTCAATAAGTTAAAGACTACACTGGTGACTTCATCAAACAAAGAGCTTTGAGAAGAAAGACCTGGCTACCCTGCAGGAATATTAGTCCCCCATCTCACCTTCCCACCATGTCAGCCCAACGACTTCCAATCTACATGCATACTAAGAAGATCCACAGGCGGGGAGCAGTGACCTACTCAGGCAGAAGTACATGTGTTGCTCTAGTTAAAATATTGAGAGTTTCCTGACAAATACTCCATCAATATACCAAGCCCAAGGACGCAGGGGCCTCATGTGGTGCCCTCTTACACAGAATAAAGAGACTACTCCCAGTTCCCCCACACCACTCTATCCTAAACCAAACAGAATATATACCCCCCTCCTGTCCCTGGCCCACCTAAACCTAACTCTCATCCTCCAGCTTCTATTCCTCCTCCTCCAGTGGCAGTCTATTTACAGATCGACCTGTCCCCGACATATAGATCACCACTACAGGCTATAGGTTCCTCTGGTAGTGGCGCACCACAGCCAAAAAAAAATTTCTCATGAGATACAAAATTTTATCTTGCAGAAAAAAACAGTCAATTTTGGACCTTTTTCTTTTTTTGCATGTAACTAGTCATTTGTCAGCCACACAAGTTTATCCATCTACTTTCTTGAAGCAACAATGTTATTTTTTTTTGGTTCTGGAGTGGCTGTGGCCATGTGTGTGGTTGTGTCATGATACCTCACCACCGAGTGCGTGCCTTGTCTGGGCTTTGGGATGGCCTCACGTTGCTAAGTGGAGGCACCAAGCCCAAGTTGGAGAAGACCGTTTTGTGGGGACTATCTCATTAACTAACACTATATCAATCTAAAGTTCTTACTAGTGGTATCCAAATTTCTTCCATCGAAGTGCGGAACTATCCTGTGTGGTACTCATTACACGTTCTAACATCTATAAATTTGCTCAAATAGAGCGAATCAATGAGATTTACACCAATTTTCTTTTTCTCAATGAAATGAGTGATTGTGTGACATTTCTTTTTGTATTACCATAACTTATACAGTACTCCTCCTAGATTTATCATTAGTACTGTGAATGATAATACTAAGTGTCCAGTCTATGATACGTCATTTACATATATACTAGCAGTACATAGATACAATGAATGACCAGTCGCTCCACCTACAACCTCCCACTCCATTCATCACCTCCTCCAGTGACCCTGCGGCCACTGACCTAACTTCTCACCACTGGTTACCAGCTTAGCACTCTAACCTAACCAGGCCACACACACGTCCAGATGCCTCCTGCCTAGCACCAGCATCGAAATATCATCCTCTAAATCTCCAAGCAGAGCTCATGGATCCTTACAAATAATTGCCCCTGACTCAGTGACTGCATATCAGCTTGGAGACATCACAGGAGCACCGACAAAGTAGGAAACGCAGGCCTATTTTTTCCCAGTATTTTTCTCTTTTTTTTAGGCACCATTTCACCAGTCCTTCTGTTATCTTTTTTGCCCTTTGCTCAATAAACCTGAGTCGCTTTCTCTTAAAATCTGTGTCACTTTCTCATTAAAGGTTTTGTCACATTCCCTCGGCATGCCTCCGTTGTGACCAGCTATGAGGAGGAGCTCTATAGTGTGTGAGTGTTGGAAGGTTGGTGTGTGTTTTGACAAGGGGGTGGGGGTAGCCTTCCTAGGCGACCTGCATGGGAAAGGTTTAATGTTGGTGAGAACAAAAGCCGATAAGAATGGCGTCTTTTGATGTGCCCAGTGGATCCTTTTTCCGATTGACAGAGCCGGCAGTGGATGTTTGACATTTACAAGCGTACCGGGAGGAGAAGTGAGAGAAAGAGATGAGGAAAAGAGAAAAAAAATATGACACCCATTCTAGTCTATCTGGAGACTAGGTCACGATCACCTGGAGAAGGCCAATACTGGAGTCTAGTGATCGGATAATACTCGTGCTGTAGTGGTGGACTCCATTTCTGTACTACAAAATGGGCACTTGATTAAGAGCTCACATAGAAAGTGATCATTCAGTAAATCCACATTTAACCAGACAAATTGACCTCTTTGATTAATAGCAAAAAGAAGAAAAATGCCTGAAATGTACACAATGTTTGAATAACAAATCCAACAAAACTTAGGCCACGCCAAATAAGAAAGTTGGTCTATGGATTTTCATTTTGAAAATATGGTGTGGGAAGGCGAAATTTTTATTTTTATTTTCTAGAAATTAATTATTGTCTATGGATTCTGAACATCATAAATATGGAGAGGGTGATTTATTTTTTTTTTTTTGGCCATTAGTGATTCAGGCTTCATAGATATTATGTTCCTTATGTGGTGTGAGCCATGCTTGGGCAACAGTGTTTGGCATTAGGAAAATCTGCATAGTTATGCATATCCAATGAGGGGTCTGCCATTCCTGTACCTTTATTATCAATCTTATACTTATTGCTTGATCAAAAAAAAAAAAAGAAATCCCAGAAAATGAGGCAGGCGGGATCCATAGACATGTTATTTTTCAAATAAAAATAAAATTTTAATTTCTGAAAATCAGGTGCGGGAAATCCATAGACCAATCTTTTAATTTGGTGTGGCCTTAATAATATATTAGTATTATTATTATCAAAGAAGTCCTATTGTTTCACTTCTTGGTGTGACTAATGCTAACTGTGGGCCCATAGTACTGCAGTTATGGTCAACACCTGCAAACTGACCTGGCTACATTTCAGATCCCTTTGCCAAGGTGGATGCCAAGTGTGAAACGGACACACCTTGCAAACTGTGTGGAGAGCGGGTGGGGGTATGAGAAGGGATGCATTCACATTTATCAATGTCATTTGCCACTGTCAATTTTGGGCTATAAACTTTTGACATGGAGTCGTATGATCTACAATGAATGAACTGTAATTCATGGAATTGAGTCAGTCCTGAAATCTAAAACGTTCAATAGAGACCTGTGCTAACATAAGCGAAAACTGAATATCATAATCATCTAAAATGTGCTGCTGGTACATTTTCAGTCAAGTGAAAACATCTTCTAGAGTAACAAAAGTATCTTTAAGAAAACTTAACTCATGTAGTGATAATGTGTTTCCACAAGACTTTGTGACACATATGGTAAAAGGAAGATCCAGTGGATCTCATATTGCTTCCTGTCAGGAATATATAACTCACTGATATTTATTTACAACAACTTCCCAAACAAAGCCATAGAAACCAAATCCCTCCGGCACGATTTGCACTGAGTAATACTCAATATATTCACACAATTCACAGCGTGTGGGCAAGAAGCAAAATGACAAGGTTCAAAGATCGAAACATATTGGGGGTAAAAAACGTGGCGCTGTGTGTTTTGTTTATGAACGGGACCGTGGGTCCCACACCAATGGCATAAACACATTGGGGATTTGGTATCAGTACAAGTCATTGGGTTTGGTTTGGCAAAGCACCAACACGCTATACCAATGATGACGTGCCACCAGGGCAGATATACATATATGATGTGTTTCGATGACCAATATGAAAACATTTCCACAAGAGAGACACAAAAAATATCCCACTTATAAAGCTAATGTCTCCTATCATGTGTAATTTTTGGGGTGAAATAAATCTCATATCAAACACTGAAGGTAGCTGAATTAACTTGTCTTCAAGTTTGCAGTGGTGGAACTAATTCATACTAAACTCTGTTCAAGTTGGTAGTAGCTTTATCAGTTCATATCAAACCCTGCTGCAAGTTTTCAAAAGTCTGCTACAAGTTTGCAATAGCTGAACTGATCAACATCTGAACTTAATCGGCAGTTGCTGAACCAATGGATCCATGTTAAGATTGCTGAGTTAATTCATTATCAACTTTCCTTAAAGTTTGCAGCATTGACTAGCTGACCTAATTGATATCAAACTCTCTTTAAGTTTGCAGTTAGCTTAACTAATAGATATGAAACTCTGTTTCAAGAATGGAATTGCTCAACCGATTCATAAATGATTTTGATTCATGTTAACAATTACTGTCCCCAACTTAATATAGCAGGTGCTCAAAAGATTCTTCAAGCTCTGGTGCACGTTTGTAGTTGCTGAGCCAATTCATACAATCTACAAATTTGGGTCAGCAGTTGATGCACTGATCCAAGCCAAACTCTGTTTGAAGATTGCAGAACCATCTATGCTTCCAATACTCCAATAAGTTCCATCCTCACTGTGCAACCCAAGGGTGTACTAACCATTTGCCTTTTGATATCAGTTTGTAATCTTGGGGTACATACAGAGCCAAGTAATGCTGATTTCAAAGCTTCATTCCCTATGTAAACCGCCCTACTGGTATGATGTTAGTCAACCATCAGCGTTGCATTACTAATATCTTTTCATGAACTAGTGATTAATCCCCAGAATGTGAAAAAAAAAAAAACAAAAAAAAAAACTGACAAGACCCATTGTTAACATATACCCTGTACATGCTAGCTTGGCTTTCATTAATTCATATCAAATCGCTTGACCCTGATAAACCTATTGTGGTTTATTCAAATCATAATCCAGCACATGTTGCCTAAGATTTATCCACCGATGCTTATGAACTATCCCCGGCCATGTCTCTAGATCTAACAAAAAATTAAAGAAGAGAAAAAACTGGGTAGTATTTGTAGTACATTCAGCCCTTGCTTCTTAAGATATGGAAAATGCAAGGGAAAATGTCTGAGATAGCAAATTATCTGAGGAGTTAAGTCCAAATATAATAGAACACATAGAGATAGTTCCAGATTTCCAGTCTGAGATGAGGGATCTGAGGAATCAAAGGGTCGAGGAAGTGAGGGTTGACTGTATGACTATAAACGAAATGAGGCCAATCGGATTCAAACGCAGCTGGGGCCATGAGGTGGGTGACAGGAGAGAAGGGGCAGGGGGGGGGGCAAAGAAAAAGTTGGAAACAAACGATGGGATCACTCACTCATCAGTGGATGGACAATAAGTACAGTGGCCGTCCATACTTTATTATGTATCTGAATACGATCGGCATGGTAGTGACTAGGTGGGTGGGTGTGTTATAGTAGATGGGGGGGGGGGGGGTATTGGCTGCTTAGGACAGGGTGATGAGGGGGGGCTGTGGTTGGTTGGTTGGTTGGTTGGAGAGGAGGGGCCAGGCTTGGCTGCATAACGTTAGGATCTCTCATTCATTTTTGATCGTTATTCCGTCCTATTTATGACTGAATGGAGCTTGCTCCCTCTCCATTCTCCATTCATTTTTTTGCCTTTTTACATTTTACCACCTCCTCTTCATGAACATCATATACATCCCATCATCATCGCCCGACCAAAGTCATCAATCAAGGAGCAGAAAGTGAACATTCAATGCTGACTTTTCACTTTGTTATTTACTACTACTAAATAGCTTGGCCACTCCCTATGTGATCTATTTTTCTGAGTTTCCTGTTTTCTCTTCACAAATACATGCAGTATATCATGTGAAACAATAGGGAAACTACGTGCATAGTTGTGCAATGATCCAGGCCTTAGTTTGATATACTGACATGGGAATCTTGATTTTTATAAAACTCAATAAATCAGGATGAAACCAATAAAACTGTAAAAGCACAAGCCACACCCAACAAAAGGCTGAAAAGTAAGAGGGAAAAAGAAATTTGCCACCTTGTTCATGTTCTTTACAGAATACATATGTAGGTAAGTTGCCCACTAAATTATCTCTACCTTTCAATAAGTTTAAGAGGCTATTCTATACTTTTGAAAGGTCTGCTTTTGCCCTGGGGAGTTTCTATACCTATGCTTAACTATACTGAAGGCAACCTTTCATGCAGAACAGAAAGGCTGCCAGTGGTTATTAGTAACAACTTTAGTGTGGGTCTTACAGGACATGTAACTGAACCAATTAGCATTTCCTGCCCCCAGTCTACTGTAATTAATCATAATTTATTTTAAATTACATCAAATAGAAATGCAGATTGATGAATACCAATTCCCCTTGCTTGACTAAGTGTGACCCATCAAGGGAGAACGCCCCTCCGCAGGGGATTTTTTTTATTCCCTATTTGGCCACCAGGGGGCATTGGAGGGGCAAAATCACTCTAAAATCATTATAAGAATACATGAACCTAATTTTTGATGCACCAATTTCATTAGAAATGGCCCATATTTGGAGGTTAAAATGAACATTTTTCACAAGAAACCAACTGATATGCCTGTTTCTGCTTTTTTGGGGATACTCACAAAAACCCTAAACTGAAAACAGAAATGAAAAATTCCTTCTAGATCAAAATCTATGATAAAAATTATTATATAATTTATTATATAATTTTTTTGAAAAAGGCTAAATTATTGTGTTTTTAGACATTATTAGGTTTGATAATGTATTTAGAGCTTAATCATCGATTTCAAATATGAATAAGAACCTATGTTCAAGGAGGGGTTGTGACATAACAACTACCGTAATCTCCCGCGTATAAGGCGCGTCTTATACGCCAAACAAAATTATGCTGAGTCTTATACGTGGGAAGGACATTGCCTTGAGTTTGGGGTGTGCCTTATAGGGGGGGGGGGCGGGTATTTTTACTATAGAACAGTACTAAAGTAACAAAAATCTGCCCTTAGAGGTGCGCCTTATATGTGAAACAGACCTCACTGAGTTGGGGGTGCGCCTTATAGGCGAGGTGCGCCTTATACGTGAGAGATTACGGTAGGAATATGTAATCCAATGGCTTCTCATTTTAAAGATCTTGAGATGTACTTTGATAATGAATTTCCCTGCAGAGGGGTGTTTTTGCTTGCCTGGTCACAAGTGCTTTTGGCTAAATCAAAACCTTTGTTAAAGTACCTATAAGATATCATGCCCATTTTTCACCGAACTTACTACTTCAAAAAGTATCAAGTACTTCAAGTGTTTTCCCTTTCTTCATTTCTACATGAATATTTTTTTCATATCAAACATCCTGGTCTAATATTAGTTCTCTACTCATTTCCGCATATTTACATTTCATGATCTCACTAAGGTATATCCGGCTTGGCATCCATTGATATTTTCCTAGTTTTTTTTTTCTTTTTACACTCACCATCTCCATCTAGACAGGAGTGTTTAAGACAGTCTGGGCCAGGGGCCACAAAAACAATAGTGACATATCAAGACTTTATTTTCTCACCATCCGTTTACACACATCAAACCGGCCCTCCAATTCACAATGGATCACTAGAGGTACCCAAAGACTATCCAATACTGTGTACCTAAATGCCCCTTTGTGGGGGTAAAATTGGCATTTTGAGAGATATTTAGGTGATCAAATCTCCAGGAATAGGTCAGGATACGACAGATGGTGGACCAGGACTTCACTATCACTAACACCCATCATCAATATGTGGGTTACCCTGACTGAGTGGGGGGGGGGGTGTTGCATTAACCCTTTTCTCCCGGCCTTTACTGATAGCATATTACATTAAAAGCTGCATTCACATGGGGTGCACACCCTATAAGGTTCTTATGCTCCCAAAGGATCAGCGTGATGCAACAATGCAGTGCTGGTGAAAACACTTGCCAGCACTGCATTTGGTGCATCAAGTCCTTAAAGAGCTGATGGATTGGCACAGGAAAGCATTAGATTTTTCATAAACTGTTGAAAAATACCTCATCAGTAGCCATCTCAAACACAATATTGCCATAACATTTCGATCCTTAAAATGAGTAAAGATATGGCAGTCAAATGGCATTCATGGAAAGGGTTCTCTAGAAAAGGTTGATTTTAATTTTTTTTTTTTTTATTATTTTATTAGGTTTATGATGATGAGTCATTCACAATGTAATCTAGGCTGTATGTGCTTCTTCAGCCCTGGTCTGCTGACAATACAAAATGTCTGTCCCATTTTTCACCGGACACTGTTAAGTAAATATTAGAAGAAAGACGCAGGTTTAACAGACATACATATCACTATAGATCACCCCTACATCACTCCCCTATCCTCACCCCCATTATGATTCAACTCTTTCCCATGAACCCATCACGTGCATAGGGGAGCTATTGGCCCCCAGACCAGCACAAAAATGGACCTAGATATGATCCCAATATGACAACATAACTTGGAATCATAGATTTATGAATTTAGGACAGTCCTTATTATTGCCATCTGAATGACATGGAAACTCGCTGAATTGACATATATCTATCACGTTTTTTTTATGTCTACATCAGAATTTTTTACCCATCTAGTCTTCCTGAGCATTGGGTCAAATGTTATTAACTTTTTCTCAAAATTGCCTCATTTCTGCATTAATGCGAAAGTTATATCGCAGGGCTCAATAGATATCAAAGGCTTCTTTGATTATCTGATTTATCAACTGCCTTAACATCAAGAAGCACCTTTGGATCCAATAAGATTCTAGAGATCCCTATACATATATATATGCATCGCCCCCTCACCTTTTGGATCATTGATAGCCCCTATGTTTATCCCTTTCCCCTTTCAGGTATCGCCTGACAACACTCTACTGTCCCCTTCCCTTGGGACCCCAGGCCCAATCGACCTCTTTCCCAACTAGTCCATCTGCCTCCTCTATCCCAAACCAATAGACCGTATACATTTGGCAACTACTCAAGGGGCTAGCCTATTTCCAGTCACAACTCACTCAGACGACAGGATCCCTCTTTGTCCCTTTGTCTTACAATGTTCACTCACTCTTCAAGCCGATTTCTGTCTATCAAGTGTGGAACAAACGCCCTCAGGCCAATGTTGTGAGAGTGTAAGCCTGCTCAGAAGACAGTGTGGACCTGTTGCTTTTGGCCTCGATCAGTGCAGATTTCTCTATTCTGTTCAAAAACTCCCCATTCTATCACAATTTAAAGATATTTTTAATCATGATTCAGAGAAGCTGTCAATACTTAAAAGTTGACTCTTGATTCGTGTGTGCTAGAAGTACCGCCCTGAGGGGGCCAGGTCGTGACAGAGTGGGTGCTGACCCGACCCAGATACTTATTGAATGGCGATAGTCATTTCGATCCCCGGCCGCCTCTCGGCAGAGGACGCCACTAGCCCTGTGGGCACACTACATCCGGTTCCGCCGGAAGCGTGCCACACGGCCCCCTGTGAGGGAGGACGCCATGTTTCTTTTCAGCTAATCACCTAAAGAGGATCTTGACACAAAAATTGTCTCAGCCCCCCCCCCCCAACACACACACCATTTCATAAAGCCCCTTAGGCTGTGATCCAATAGTACACATCATTCCCCCCAGCACAACAGCTGTTCAGATGAGAAGGCAAAGGCCTTAGGTACGCTCTGCCTGGAAAGCTATAACACTTGAACTCAGGCTGCATGATGCTTTCAGATTGATGCGCCTTGGTCAGCATGCTGTTCCAATGCAGCACTGGTGAGTCGACCTCCCAGCACTACATCATTGGTGCATCCTCTCGACCACAGTGCATCAGTCTCATTGGCCTGGCGTAATGCATGGATGCAGGTCTGGCGAGTTACTCGCCAGGTCTGGATTCCTGCATTGTGGCGACATACTGGCATGATGCATTAATGCACTACGCGGCATTAAAATTGTTATCAGTCGATAAATGGTGGCAACCATATAAAAAAAACAATACCATGAGGCCTTCTTTTGGTCCCCTGTAGTGATGGGTGTGTCAGCAAACAGCACGACCGGGATGGGAGGACGCAATAGACCATGACGTGGATGGGGTGGGGGATACATAGGTACACAATATCAGCTATTCAGGTGGAGAGACCCCTCCCACCCCTCTCCCAGTCCGACCAAATAACGACTTCATTGTGATGCGGCCCTGCACACAGGAAAGACGAGCGCCCTGGGCCCAACTAGGGTAGGAAAGGTAGATGGGGGATAGCCTGATGGGCGTGTGTTTGGATGGGGGGGGGGGGGGGGGGCATTTTGCCTTTCTCCAGAGACGACAGATCTTTACATATGTATTGGTGACTGAATGCAACTGGTGGTTTTGCTTCAACGGTTTGCCAGTAGGTTTGCCTTATTTTCTATCGACATAAGGTGGCCCTTTCTGTCTAATACTCCAAGGCAGGCAGATGGACCTGGGTTCAGTCTGTATACTATATAATTTGCCTTGGATGACTGATTATTATTGTAATTTAACTTAGGCCACAACAAAAAATGGTCTACGGATTTTTTTTTATTTTTTGACGCCCAATGGATTCCTTGCTGGAAAAGTGAGGCGAGTGAAAAAATTTTATTTAAAAAAAAAAATTGCCAAACATCACAAAGAGAAAACTTGTAGAAAGTGAAGCGAGCAAAATCTGTAGACGAGATTTTTTTCAAAGAAAAAAAAATGTATTTCCGTAAATATGGAGAGCGAAATCCATAGACCAACTTATTTTTTTGGTGTGGCCTTATTAATGTATCACAGATCTTCAACCTGGTTCTAATCAATCCATAAATATGCCTATAATCAATCAACTAAATTGTGTCAGCTTCTTCCACAACATATTTTCCATCACTACTCATCAATATCCTGAGGATGCGTCCATCATATCATGAAACCTAAATCTACTAGTTTTTCTTCAAACTGATTTCTAGACAGGTAAATGGATAGAGTCAGCTCCCTACCCAGACTAAATAGTCCTCCTTACTTTGATCTACACTCTCAATCACCCTATTTCCTAACCATAACCTGGCCACTGTCTACAATGAATCACTACCTCACTTTACTCAATAGCTCTCTCTCTAATGGTACGTGCTATTTTCGTCCATTTCTCTTGAAGACCTATCTATAGAGGGCTTAAATAATGCCCGGCCCCTCTCCAGTCCATTGAGCATAGCTGGGGGTGTGTCTGCCGGGTCTATAGGCGACCCCTTATGTCAGTCTCACTCCAGCAGATCTATAAATACCTTCTTGATGGCTGGGATGGGGTTTGGGGAGGGGGTTATTGGTTGGGGCTACAGGTATGTTATACATCTTGTAGTATAGGTAGGATAGTGGTAGCTACCTTCAATAGCCGTGGATGACGTCACCTCACTGATTAATAGTATGTGGTTATAGTTAGACTACTGACAGGATGACCTCTCAGATGTATATTTCGTCATCCTCACGTTTCCACCTACCCCCTTTTGATTTCTAGGCTGGGGGCTAAGCAGTTCTTTTTTGTTTGAGTGTTTTCTAAAGTTACTAAACGATACCTCCAGAATGACAAACCTCTCTCTGTCCCTCTCTCTCTATCTCTATCTATCAATTTCTACATACCTCTATAGCATATTTCAAAAACCTGCATATCAACACCACAACTATTTAATCTGCACTAAATATACTATAGGTTCTAGACTGATTCATTTACCGATGACCACCTCTCTGGGTCCCAGTCCCAAACCATTCTAAACCACCATAGCTCACACAAAGCAGACAAAAGATCCATTCAGCCGAATCTGGTCCTCACTGGGATCCTTTGTTGGTCAGTCCGCTCTGCCCCATTGGATTCACTCCCTCCCTCCCCATCCCTTTCCTCTTCACCTGATGTCCACATTCCCCTTCAAACAACAGGCTTCAACTGGACCTGGTTAACTTTTACCTAAAATTGGGGCATTGCTAGTCTTTACATATAGGGCTGAGTATCATTTTTTATAAGTGATAATGGTTCTTGTAGAACAGACGCTGAGGCCTATGAGCAAAGCCTTTGTTCACCATTAAGTATGAACTCCAAAAGTCAACACGCAATGCCAAACAGTGCACGCTGGCCAGTTCAAGCCTGTGCACAAGATTCCACCTCCCACTGCCAGTTCGCAATCACAGCCCCTCCAGCAGGAGAGGCCAGACCTTTGATGATGACACTTGGAGAGAAGGCTCTGCCATCCACACTTGAGGCCCACTGGTTACTATTTGTGTCGGTGCCATTGTTTTGGTGGGGAGAGCCCCACCCCTTTCCTCTTTTATTCTCTCGGTGCTTAAGCCGAGCTAAAAATGGCGACCACTGGACGGTGCTAGGTCATTAGCATCTATTCAACACCTGACGCCATATTGTCACTAAACCCTTTAATTACCACATGATAACTCAGGGTTCAGGTTCCTTTGTTGTCAAAATGCACCAATGGCAATATTGGAGAGTCAACTAACTAGCATTACATTGTTGCATCAAGCCCACCCCTCAGGAGTATGTAAATCATGTACCTAGAGTTAATTTGAACGATCCATGGATGCAGCCCAAGGGATGTAGCCTTGCGATCGCAAATTCGCATAATGCATTAATGCACTATGTAGTTTTTAAAGGTTTATTTAGTTGTGATGGACAACAGTGACATGACCCATTGTGGGTCTTGGGTGTAATTGGTACATTATATGGATGTTGTTCTACATAAGAATATGAGAGGATTGATGATTTCCCCAACTTTATCATATTTTCAGAGTGATCCTGCTGTGCTAAAAGTAGTTGATTCCAACCAACGCAGAGATATTCAATTTGTGTCATCTTGATCACATCTCACCACGTTGTCAGAGTGCCAAATGCCATCAGTCAACACGCGGCTCCAATTTCACATAAATTCAGAGGGGGAAAAAAGATAAAACTGGCAGCTATAAATGTGGACAACTGTCATCACACATGCAAACAGCAAATAGGACTGGTGTGCATTCGTGTATTCATAACTGTATGGATCCTTAAAACGCTATCTACGTGTAGCTACTACAGAGGTTGGCCATGTTCGGCTTGTATTCTGAATACTTTCTTCAAAAAGGTATTTCTCTGCATGAATAACGTGTTACTGTGAACAGAGTTCAAAATGAGGAAGTGGAAAAACCCAAGAAGAATATCCTATCATGTAAGCTTGTTGAGTACATACACAGAGAGAATAAAGAGAGTCACAAAGGGAGTCTGGGGTATACAAAGGGAGTCAGTGCTTCCCTGACTCCCTTTCTGGGTTATCTGACTCCCTTTTTGTTCAGAGTCACAGGAGTCACGGGTGACCTGGACTCCCTAAGGGAGTCAGTGTATGCAAGGGGAGACTAGCAGTTTATAACCACTAGGTGGAAGCACTATCTCCATTGAGGATTTATTTGGACGTGCTCTAATCTTTATTTTGATTGGAATGTTCGACAATGACATTCATATTGACTGAATTCAATTATCATACAATCAGGACAAACCCTCAAAATAAAATACTGTAGAATAACACAAATCATTTGATATATGAGCAGTTTAATAACATTCAAAAGTGTCTACACCAATTCTGGACAGATATCAGAAAGCTAAAGGCACAAATAGTCAATGGCTTTATCATGTCAACTGATGCATAGTGAGGGAATGTCCCTTTAGTTTACATCTTTCACCCTGCAATGCAAAGGTGTTAAAGATGAAGTATGACTGACATTACACTTGATATATAAAGACCATAGGTCTAGATAAAACTAGTATTTAGGATGATTCAAATTCCCTGGAAGGGAGTCAAAAAGTGGCTAGACTCCCTTTTGGAAGAGAGTCGAAGGTGACCTGGACTCCCTTTGGTGTAAAAGGGAGTCATTCTGACTGCAAATCCCAAGACTCCCTTAAGGGAGTCAGTTGACTCCCTTTTGTTATCAAGGGGAGTCATTCTGGCTGCAAGCCTGGACTCCCCTTTTGACTCCCTTTATTTTCTCTGTGTACGAGCAAGGATAAGCTGAAAGGGGTGCTCGTTTGGGGGTGCACTGTGGACCCTTTCTGCTTGTCTGATCATGCCTATATAGCCATCAATGGTTACCAGTGATACACCTCTCTATGCCACTGTTTCCATGGTTACCAGCACTAGACGTGGCAACCATTGAAGGTCTCCAGTCACCTGGACAAACTGACCCCCTAAGGCAGGTAAACTTTTCAGCAAATAACTCCCAAGATCAAACAAGCCTTTCATGCTCCAGAAATCAGATCTCTGACTGAATCGCCAAACCGCGCCCGCTCGGCCGAACAATTTCAATAGTATATTCGCTTGGGCTCACGCCACTTACATGTTTCAGATATTTTTTCAATATTTTCACAAGAATCCCACTTGTTTAGCTTTGTTCGACTTGCGTGGCGGGCAATTTCGGATTGCATGACAATGTCCCCCTCGAGTTGTGTTGTGTAATGTTGCTGTTCGACAAACGAGAGGTATTTCAACCATGGGTTTGTGATCAAGGGACAGGGGAGATTGACTGAATCAATTGTAACATGAGGATGGCATGATATCAGAGTGGATGTGGCACTTTTTAACATGTTCAACATGTGACTGGCCCAGCATACCTGCTCTACCCTTAGTACCTGTAGTTAATGGTACCATGCAGGTAGGAATCCTCTCTCAGAGATACCATGAAGGGAGTCTTTACAATGGGGGGATCAGTATTTTGTACCAGGCCCTCATGAGCTGAACATTCTCAAAGTAAGGCCCTGTGAGATAATGCTCTCTATTTCTTTGTGCTTATCTTCTCCTGATTTTATAATAGGGAATATTTCACGCAAAACCCATGCTCTTTGGTTTGTAAATCCTCACTCATTACATAGCTTCGATTTATAGGCCTGCACCTGTCTGAGGATTTCTAAGTCTTCATCTACCTCATTAGCGGAAATGTTTATTCTGTGGCGTAAAGACGCCACTGCTGTCTGCATTCAAGTAAGACCATAGAGTGTAAAATACCTCTAGTCTCCATGGTAAGACCCATCGCAGAACTGTAGGTATTAAACTGTACATACCATGAATATAACTTTATGGCCTATGTTCTATACTAAATGACAGTTTAAAGGTCTCATATTCACCGGTGCGTAGTTTACTTAATATATCCACTCCTAAAAACTTCACATGCATGATTCACATCAGGTTACCCTGATGACTAAGTTAACTACTGATAACACCCCTGATAACGACCCTGTCTGAAGAACCGTCACCTACAATGAATCATTACGCCTAGTTAAACACGAAGCGTCCTCCACCCAACCCTCTCCCCTCCCATCAAACTAATCTCCTAACGCTAACCATGTCAATCTCAACGTACATTGACGTAGGACAGCTCTATCTTACCCTACTTTGTCTAGCCCCCTATCATAACCCCTGTCAAACCGCCCTCCCAATTTAAAACCATGACCATGAATACCGGTATATTTCAGTCAGTGGATGTTGAAATGAGTTGGCAGTATATTTTTTTTATTCATGTCCTATTGGGTGTAAGCGGGAGTGGAGCTGGTACTGGCAACTTGCACTGATAAGCTGATAAGGTATGGACCAGCATGTCCCTGGAAGTGGTTGTTATCCAGGGACAAGGTACCATCATGACAATGCCTTATCAGTGTGTTTTGCCACCTTTGGCATAACCAGCGAAATTCAAAATGGTGGATCCACTGGATATGGGTCCAGGCTCCTATAAAATAGGCATTTATTGTATGACGTATGTCCTTGCAAGGCAACATCCAATTCCCAATTAGAACTTTCTTCATGAACTTCTGTTATTTCAACCTGCAGTTCTTTTTCTTGGAGGCTTTATCCACTGAGAGATCTGATCTCCTTGTCCAAAATAAACCCCATCAAATGTTTAATCTCCAATTTGGAACTCTGAGAGACAACACCCTTCTTCAATTTTGAAGCAGAAAGTTACAGGCTTTCCTCAAGGAAATGGATTGTTACCTTATGCCCCCTCTTCTCCCTAAACACCCCTTCTCCCACAAAATCTCTTCCCAGTATAAAGAGGCCCACCAAATCCTAACATGTTTGGCTATGAGTGGGGTCAGGGTTCAGCCTGGTGCACCAGGTTACTGTTAGCTCCTCTCAGGCTGAAAATGCGTCACGGAGACAGTGTCTGGGAGTGGAAGGAGGAGGGGGGGCGGTGTGCATCAAAGAAACTACACCTCCAGCAGCATGTGAACACTGACTGACTGCATGAGAAGAACTGCCATTGTTACTACAGGATCCATGCTGCTTTACCTCTATTAAGCCAGGTCAGGACTGGGGACACAAGTTTCTGTCCAATTTAATACTAGAATTACATGGTTCATGCTGGTCCTTTGTTGTCGAGATGAGCCAATGCAGTGTTGGGCATGGCAAATGTACTCGACAGGAATACATTATTGCATCGATATGATATGCATGATTGCAGCCCTAGTGTGAAGAAGGGGAGGTGGGGAGTGAGGGAGGCATAGTGCCTTTCAGCGTTTAAGTTTAATCAATTTAAATTAACGTTAAAACTTTAATTTGTGGATGGTGAAAATATTATCGGCACTACTTCTAGTACCCCACGAAAACCATGTGGCCCACCTCCCTATAACCTTCAATCACAGCTTACCAGTCTATTCATTCCTCCTAACACCAAACATGTCTTTGTCCTCCCCTCAAACATGACAAGTTATGTGTGAAAGGGAATCTTATTGATGGAGGGGTGGGTGGGGCCAGAGGGTGGAGGGGGTGGGGTTGGGGTTATGTGGAAGACTCTGGAGGACTGGGATGACATGATGTGTGCAAGGGGTGAACCTATGAGGTCGAGTATTGGAGCAGAGGCTGGGGAGGGGGTGGGGTGACATGTTGCTGGTTCATGGGCGGGGGTGGGTTCACATGTGGGTACCTAAGTGAGTAAGCGTCTGGGATGCATGGCCTTGCCTAGGAAGGTATGCCCACTCTAACAAAAATAAAGAACTTGGTTATATTGCAGATTTGTTCTGATCACTATAAACTGCTGCTGCATCAAACTTTTGTTACTCAAAACTCCTAGGCTAAGAGAACCATGGAACTATGATTCCTTTCGATACATTCTTCATTGCCCCCCATTTATAACTCGTATATCATTTCTTGTCACTATAGATCTAGTCTAGTACCAGTACTTTTGCTCGATGAAGCCAACATTAGTGTGCTGTCAAATAGAGATGAGCCGTAGGAGGATTGGTATTGGGGTGAACTCCACCAAAATATGAGAGAGTCTCATCCCAACAATTTGTAACATATGACATCAGGTTGGGGAAGAGTGGCTTGACACTAGGTTATATGTAACCATAGCAACCGAGACGCCCCCAGCACTGTGCCCTAATAACCTGTCCGTCTCGCGAGATCGTGGCGTTCTTCTTCCGATGGTAATTGTAGCCCCGGATCCAGCACGATCTCCGAGCAGACTTACAGGATTGGTTCTGTAGGGTTCTAATGGGGAGTAGGGTGGGGGGTTGTGATTGGAGAGCTGCTCATGTAGTTAGTTTGGCAGAGCATGACGAGTAGCTCCTTTATCCTGGTTCGAGTCGCTACTATGAGCTGCTCCCGATAATAAGGAAAGGCAGTAGGTTACTCACTCCACTCAGTCCCAGCTCCAATCACTCATAGATCCCCATCGACTGGCACATGTGGATTGGATATTATGGGAAGTACGTGGTCATATTTTATTCCTTTTGATAAAAATAATACAGTACTGGGCCAAATACTGGACTTTATACAGTCAGGTTATCACGTTTTTTATCTCTCTTTCAAAAAAAGCCATGGTTTATAATTTTGCAATAAGTTTGGAATATGTATATGTTTTTGTTTGTTTGTTTTGGGGGTTTCTTTTTTTCTTGTTTGTTTTTGCTATTTCAAAGTTTTGGATTTGCATAAAACTGTGATCAATGAGGTCACACACGCTGAATCAGGGGAGGGTCATGGGCGGAATCCTGGGCGCTATTCGTGAGGCCCACAGGATACACGTGTCACCTGGAGTTAGTATCAATTCTCACTGACCCCAATAAGTCCATCAATATACCACAGCACCTGTTTGAGTAACTCACGAGCAACTCACAAAACTCCCCTGGCTTCCGGTCGACCGAGACTTCTTTCTTTTCCTTCTCCCTTCTCCGCATAGACCCTACCCCCATTCCCAGTGCATGATGTAAAAGGGAGGTAGGGTGGCGTGTGTGCTGGATAATATATTTGTTGGGAGGGGGTTATAGACAGGCCGCCTGAGTGGGACAGCAAAGAGAGGTGGAATGATTGAGACCAGCTGGCGGCTGGAGAAGGAGACCTATCAGTGATAAGTACTACAGACAGAGAAGCTCACAGCCAGTAGGATAATGTCCGGGCTGAGTTCCTCCAGAGTCTGAGCTGCTCACCCCAAACTTCCCCCACCCACCCCATGCAACTACCTTCAAACTCCTCCAGTATGTCTGGGGTGCCTCCATACCCTTCCCCTGATAGTGATAAACCGGCTGTGCCTGTTCGATTTGACAGAGTTATTCCTCCGGCTCGGCCATTGACATTTCTCCCCATGGCGGCCGAGCAGCTCACTATGATTTGTCACTTACATAACGCGTCGCCATATGTTACAGGCGGCCCTGTGAGCAGCTCATGGTAGTGAAGGGACCCCAAACCTTATTGGAGACTGTTCACTAACTTACGGTGGCGATCAGCACAAAGATATTTCCTAAAGATCTCTGGGAATTGGCACATGTCGGGCTGGCAATACAGCAATGATAGCCATTTTCTAATAGCATGTAATCTCGTTTTGTTTATTCAAGTTATCACAAGTTGTCATAAGTATTTACCCATGAAATATAAGCTAGGAATACTTAAGATTAAAGTTAATGAACACCGATGATCATTTGTGGTAGAGTCATGGGCTTGTGGAAGATTTGTGGCCACAGTAGTTAAGATTTTGCTCCTAGAGTAAAAAGAAAAAACTTAGAAATTCTCCTTTAAATCAATCATATTGATTCCAATAGGCGAAAATGCTAGTTATCAGCTGCTTGTAGAGACACTCTAAACCCCACCCTGTGAGTCTATATCCTCAAGCAGATATCTGGGTCAGAGTAGTGAGCTGCTCAAGCTAGGGAGCAGCCCCCGAGGGCAGGGAGGGTGGCTGGATGGGAAAGGAATAGGGAGGGGGTGGGGCGTGTGTTATGCCAGAAGGTGCATGCCCCAGCTCCCCTCACAGGCTCCAATATAGCATTGATGCTGATACCCGATACGCGTTCAATACCCAAACTTCCTGCCAACCAGGCTCCCCTCACCGCCCCCACCCCGAGCTGCTCACTCACAGAGCAGGAGCAGCTCACCACCGCCCCAGATCACGTGGTCCTCATCGTTGAGCTGCTCACCCCAGCCTTACCCCCACTGTTTATTAGGGCACTTTTGGGGCTAGGGCAGCTGCTGATGCTGGAGAAGAAGCCAGGGACTCTCTCTCTAACTCCAGGCACCCCCTTCTCCAAATCCAATCCCTCCCACACCTCCACCCCCTCTTTGCAATGAGATGCTCATGTAGGGAAGGTTGGGGGGGGGGGAGTTCCTCGCAATCGCTCAATGTTCTCAGTTGCTCGAGGAGTCCGCTGGGAGGTGCCCCAGATCACTCAGAAAACAGAAGTAAAGATTCATGAGCCTACAAAAATACATGACTAATGTTCTAAAACGATATTTCCCATCCCCATCTATTTCCCAAACCTTATGTGAAAAACAAAGAGAAAATTCTGGAGATATCCCTCCATCCCCAACTTTGGCAGATACAAGGAAAATACTTTTCTGTAGCTAGGTACATTGTATCTAGTTTCAAAGTCATCACATTTCTTTCTCTGGAATAAGCCCCCAACATCGCTGCTCAAAATGAACAAAAGACAACATGTCCAATGTTCAAACAATCAGGAGCACATGAAAGTGTAATCAAATAGTAATTTCCAAAAAGATTTATTTCAATTCCATCTCATCGCTTGTCAAACAGACGAGTCGGTGACAATATCCCATTGTGAAGCGTGCCGGGCAAAAAAGGTACCTGAGAGCAATACTCAGCCCTCTATTGAACAGGAAATGTTAGTGATGATATCAGAAAAATTACAGGATTGCTACAAGCCAATACACGCTACAAACCCGACCAAAAGGGTAAAGCCCCCCCCCCCCCCATTTAAACACAGCCCAGGCTGATGGACCACAAGAAGGGGATCAAAATTGATCTTCCAACAGACACTTGCTGCCAATCTGCGGCCGGTGTTGGTAGTCTCCAGTACGGGTAGAGTTATTAAGCGATCCAAATTAAACCTGTCCCTCCAATCTGGTATTGAAAGCCACAACCAAAGTGAATCAAATTGAATACTGCCATAAAACAGGGCTTTCTTTTTAGGGGTTCGAGGAGAGAGGCCTAGGCCCCCTCCTGATTACTGGAAAACAGGTTATCCTTGAGCAGGCAATGGGGTCTTCACCATCCTGTTCTTCAGTGAATGAACCTTAAATCTCTAATTGCAGGCAATGATTCTTGATTTGTGAGGTTAAACCTTTATCGGCCATATAGCGCATTCATGCATTAATCATAAGCTCCTTAGTTGTCATTATGCATAAATGCAAAGCTGCCAATGGCATGTCAATTCTGCATCCATGCATCATACCAAAGTTATGGAATTAATGAAGTCTCGAAGGGTCAATATGAGTTGGTTTGCCCGCACTTCATTAGTGCATCATGACAACCAAGAAACATGGACTAGGCATCAAGATTGATCGGATCACCTTGCTGCAGGTATCCATGGTGTTTAAATGTGAAAAATCACAAATTACAAGGTGCACCCTCAGTGGGGCAAACATCCTGTCTTTTTCCCTTTGTAAATTGCCAATATATAAAGCTCTCTTTATTTCTTACAAAATTAAATCATTAATTATAATATTACTGGCAAAAAGAATATCGACCTATATCACCATTGGATACGTGACAGATCTGAATCTGAGACTTATTGCGACTTAAATCACTATGCTCTGCTCTTTGCATCAAGCAATATCATATGAGAATGAGATGTTTAATACATTTTGTGGTACTGTATAAAAAAGATCTCTATGACTTGTAAAACTACAGGTCATTTTTACGATTCCTGGTCAAATCATAAGTGGTGGTTTTCAACATGAAAGTTTCTGTACTTTAATGATATGGTGACAATATCACGAATGAGTGTATCCATTCAGACTGCCATACAATACAGTCCTGTTATCTCTAGCCTTTTCCCTATGTAGTCATTGAAAGCCTCAAGGGTCTGATAGACAAGACCCTAGTGTTTACCCTGGATCTAACAACAATGCAGATAACACGGTGCTTACAGAGGGTATGGAGATTTAAGATAGACTCTCCAACACGGCTGCCATTCAAAAAGGCCCTCTCGGTGAGACAAGTATGATGTGATTGCCATTTTGTGGTTTATTCTACTGAAATTCAGCCAGCCAATCCACAAAGTCGGATTCAATTTCCACTTTCTATCTCGTCTAGTGAAAACATGCTACTCTATGAGCTGTACTGGGGATATTAAAATTGTGTTGTGATTGCGGTATCTTTTATCATCAGTAATTTCAGTTGGATTTATTATAGAGGGTATATGATTATCTTTACTGGATTTTAAGTCTTTTTAAGTTAAAGCCTGTCTTTATGCAATGCTCATGTAAATCAGATAGCGTATATTAAATGAGCCATCTCATCAGCCATTTCATCTCATCTTCTCAGCTATTATCTGACATATTTACCATTGCAAAATAAAATAACTGCATTGCAATGCTGTATACATGCAGGTGAGGCGAGCTTGCAGAATACTCTGCTATCAGAGTGTGAACTGGTGTGTTTAATGTTAATAACTTGTAGATTAGAGCGTAAGGACTCAATTTATGCACACTAGAGATGTCATGACCAATGCCTTGCCCCACCTAAGGTAACACATAGAGAAGATCTTGGTACATAAGTGCCCCAAATCATGGAATGTTGAGATTAGATTTCATAAACAGTTTTTTTTCCCTCAATGAATACCTTGTTAACAAAAAAGGCATAAATTTATTTCAAATTGTTCACGGCAGCACAGGAACACAGATACCTCCCTTTCAATTGATTCTTATATTATGGAATTATGATATACCATTACCTTGTCACTTCACTTGGTTTGCACATGAAGCATTTGCCAGTTTCAAATGCTGTTAATTTAAATATTATCACCGTGTATGTATATATATATATATATATATATATATATATATATATATATATATATATATATATATATATATATATATATATATATATATATATATATAACGCCCCTTGGCTGGCACTTTGAGTTTTGGTACATCACCCCTAGCTACCAGTAGTTACCTTGTGGGTATGGACACCCATGTATATGGTGGAACACGATATTATGAGGCCTCCTAATATGGACTATGATCGGGGCGCACTCACATCTCCCGTCTACATTATTGCTGGGTATCAAAGCCCGGGGATCTACCGCGGCTTAATAAATAGCACGGTCTGCATACTTGTGCCTGCCTGTCCAATCCATCTGGCTCGTTTGTGGGCTTTATCACCCCCACCAAGACCTCTGCTGCTGTGCTCGGGGCAGGGATGGACATGGAAGAGTACACCCTCCCCTTTACCCGCCATCACTGAACACTCTGTATCCCTCTTGATAGATCTTTCTGGGCAACATTACGATACCTCATAGTTGATGCTCATTTGCCGTCATGATGCACTAAAATAGTGCCTGAAAGCATCTCAACTGTGGGAGCGCATCATGACAA
Organism: Acholoe squamosa; assembly: GCA_949317995.1. Lineage (NCBI taxonomy): Eukaryota > Metazoa > Annelida > Polychaeta > Phyllodocida > Polynoidae > Acholoe > Acholoe squamosa. The sequence continues at coordinate 62,615,757 of OX439041.1, read as the reverse complement.
CTCTTCATAAGTGTATCAGCCCCAGGGAGACAGCATGATACGTTTATATATGGCACCAGGATGCAGGCAATATTCATTCAATATGACGATAAATTGGCATGGTGTATTTTAGCCCTATGGAGCTCCAAAGAGTTTAACACTGCCCAACCCCCACCCCCAACCCCGGCCCACACGCATGCTGTGCCGTGTCCAATAAAAGGTCAGGGCTTCATTATTAATATTTGCTTTGATGACTTGATAAGTAATCTCCTGTCAATTTTAGACGCAATAAATGGAACTTTAATGAAAATCAATGGGGCTGGCCACAGGACTGCTGGGAATAGTGATCAATAAAGCCGCGCTCACACTGGAGGGGGTTGGGGTGGGTGGGTAGTAGGGGTGCTATCGGGGACTATGGGGTTCTCCAGGGTAGAGACTGGACAGAGAGGGTACCAGGAGAATAGATGGGGTGTTGGGTATGTATTGAACTGTGGAGATCTGAACCAATCTAGAGAGTGGAGGGATATTTAATATGTAGGTACTATTCAAGAGGAGGTACATTGGTAGGGGTACTGCTTGCAAGAGGTTGAAACCTGTGAGGGGGGCACTGAGCCTCGGTTTGGGTACCAACTGTGGTTCCAGCCCCCGGAGTGGTGGCCGTCAATAGGTTGATAAGGGCAAAAATGGGGGGCTGTCAATTGAATTAGACTATAGGATCAGGGCCTTTTGATAGTTTCTATAACTTGCATGTAATCAAAATGGCCTAAATATTGCATAAAATCATCCCCTATTTCAAATGGAGGAGGGCCCCGAAAAGGGGGGGGGGCTGTTATCTGACTTACCTGAAAAAGGGGGCTGTAAATTTTCAGTTGTTTTTAAGGGGCTGTCAAATGGCCAAAAGGGGGGCTGTAGTTTCGCAGTTGGTACCACCTATCAAAGAGTCATTCCCCCCGGGGTTGAAAAGGGTTGGTTGGGTATGGGGTACAAAATACCAGGGAACAGATAGAGGGGGTTGTATCGATGGTTAGGTAGGCATTGTTTGTGGACGCTAAATCTTTGCATAGGCCGACTTGTTAAGCCAGGCGGTGGCCCCACATGACCAGTGCTACCCACAGAGAAAGAGCATTATTCATGTTCGCTGCAATCATTGAGACTTGGGTGGATCATTACATGCATTTCATGTTTTATCTTGAGAGATCACCGGCCGAGCTTTGTAACAGTCATCCCCCGACCCCCTGGAGAGAGTGGGATCCAGTGCTGCTGGTGTGGAGAGCAAATAAATGAAGGCCAGTGAGGAAAGGTAGAAATCAGCAATGGGGATGTGGGTGGGTGACAGAGGACAGTGCAGGCTCGCCCCCTCCAGCCCGACAGAGTATTAATAGCCGCTGGCCGAGGCTGGGGACATTGGGGAGCTATGAGATCATGGTGGGAACCAATACATTCGTCAGTCAATAAATCAATCGCACCAGGGGCCCTAGACTGGCCCAAATTGCAATTTCCTTGATGAAAATTATTGATTTCTTTTTCCACAGGCCACGATTAAATGGTGGAGATGTGAATCAATAGAGTGCAGTAACAATTGCTGTGGGGACACAGCTGCGGGTCCAGCACCCCCCCCCCACCAAAACCATTCTCCTAACCTCTCCATCAGTCCTGTGTTCTACCCCGACCACCTAGACTATTACCACCCTCCCACCACCCCAGACTTGTCAGTCACCCCCTCCCCCCCCCCTTTTCAAACCCAAGGGTCCATGTCCCCAGGCTCCAGGCTTAGACCAGCCATCAACTGCTACCAACCAGCATAAATGACATGTCCTCTCTTAGATCTACCCTCACCCCCAGCTCTTTTTTCCCTCACTATATCCCTCCCTTCGGTTCTGCTCGCCAAATCGATCGCTAAGATAATACTGTGCGCCATTATTAAAGTAATCAATGTGTATTCGTACCCTGGGTTCCCCGTCCTCCCTCATCAATACTGGAACTACCACCGTATGTCATCAAATTTCTGACTTGACTGGTGAACATGTGTGCTGGCCCTGCAGGGTGGGGATGTGCTTAGTGCCCTTTGAAGGCCACATGATGCCTAAACTTAAAGGTCCATGGTCCTTTGTTGTCATGATGCGCCATTACAGTGCTGGCGCGGCTACTCAATGACACTGTATCGCCGCATCATGCTGACCCTTCGAGAGTGGATGCTTGGCACTTTGCATGAATATGTCCCTGGCGAGTAACTTGGCAGGGCTACATGCATTATGTAATCAAAACCAAAGGGCATAATGCATTAAAGCAATATGTGGTTTCTAGAGGACTTGTAGAGAAGGGGGAGTAGGTAGAGAAGGGGGTTAGGAAGGAGGGCCACCCTGCCTTCTACTACCTAAACGATCAATGACTACCAATCAATATTCACAACTCAATGTGTCCCCACCATCACCCCTTCTTTTGATTAATGGTAAGGTGGAAAATTTTCAAAAGCAAACTAAATCCATAGCAAGCTTTGGCAGGAGCACGCTATCGACTTCTGGACATCAGGACCACCTATAATTTATCACAATCTAGGCTCATGAACAAAGTAAGGCACATATCAGACCTGAATCCATCATTTCCTTTATTTATAGTGGGAAAAAGCTCTGGCACAAAAGATGGGGTGCTATACGTCAATGACATGGACATGTAGGCAGGGGAGACTGTGCTTTCCCGTTCATCCATTGTATTGATCCAACTAGGCTTACTAGCGTGGCCCCAGGCTGCGTATTATTTCAAAGAATCTTTTATCTACACAGAGTCGACAAATGATCACAGCAGATAACAACAGAGCCCGTGCATATAGCAATCAAACACGATAATTATATGGGCGTCAGGTTACCCACTTTTCAGGGTCTGCTTTTGGCTACATCCACGGGAAATGCCAAAGCGACATAGGTTTCTCTTTTTTTTTTTTTTCCAACCTCTCTTTCTTTCTCTTTTGTGGCCCACCGCCCAGCCACGCTAGCCTAGATCTAACACAAAATCAGTCAATTTTTTGGATCAATATTGGCAAAGCCCTATCTCCAACTCCAAGGAACTTTGGCTTAAAGCTCTGTGTGCCCGATCGATGGAGGCGATCGATGGTATGGATCAGAGAAAGGAAACAAATCATGCAATTCCTAAGGGGACATTATGCAGGCACAAGACTGAGTGACAGTAGCACACAAGAGATGGTGCCACGGCGTGCCTGCCCGTCCTCCCCGGCCCCCTGCCTGCATCTAGCGTGGTGTGGGCACGGCCGACACCCCGTCAATGATGTACACAGAGTAGGGCCCCAGTGACAGCTGATTCTAGGCAACAAAACACCGCCTCCCAGCCTGACGCCGATCCCTGGGTGCTGCTTACTCAGTCCCTTCCTCGCCACCTTGATCCCTTCCTCTGCCTGAGAGGCTGAGATGGAGGTATGGCCGTAGCGTCGTGGCGATTCCTTTGTCCAGATGCTACACTACTCGTCGTACATTAAGAGCCATTAATGCAAATGAGAGCAGCAGCACGGTGGCTACAGCAGCGAGGACACTGTGATCGCATGGTTCCCGGCCAAGCCGCCTCCCAAACGCGCTGTCGCTGCCGCCGTGGTCCGCACTCCCTCTCTCGCTCCCTACTCCCTGTTGCTTCTCTTGTTTGCACTCTCGCTGCTGCCTCCAAACTTCCCAAACTTTCCAACACGCTAACTCTCAAACGTGATCCTAACCGCTAGTGATCAAATAATAACCCAACAGTGCATAATCAGCTGAAAACTCAGTAGCAAGCTGGCGTAAACACAGGCACTCGTAGACAACACTGGGCCCGAGCGGATCGCCATATTGATTTTTAGCGATATTTCATCAATGTGATCGAGACCCACATTCGCCACGTCCGTACGGCCGCTAGGAACTATCCACGCGTGCCGATCCACAACCAACACATCCAGACACCTTTGCCCCACACTCTCACAAGAAATTAAGAAAATACCACCTACCTGTAGCTCCTGTAAATCAAAGTTTTTCCAATACTGACACATCGACTGCACATTCGCAGCCATCTTGACCAAGATTAGAGCTAATCGATTGATCACATGACCAAACGAGATCGAAGCTCCTCCACGCGGGTGGGGTCGGAACTGTTTTCTGGCAAATCTCTACGTTGATCCTCCTATATCACATCAACTGCTTATTTCCTATGATATTCCTTGCTTATATGAGTAAAGCTGTATGCGTGTGCTTTTTGTAAATTGAAGGAAGACGTCGATTTAGGTTCAAAGCCAGCGCCCATTCACTGCACGACTCCACGAGAATACGTGAGACTTGCTTTTCAATCAAAATGGCGGCCTCCACAGCTTGGCGCAAACTTTTGAACGACCACCCAGTTTTTGACGTTTTACGCCCTTCAAAGGATGAACTGAAGAAATCTAAGGACTGTCGAGGGTTGATAGAGATTGTTGACGGTGAACTTTATATCTGGAATGCCTATAATTCCAGTCTTCTGACCACAAACCTGAAATGTTTGGGTCTGAAGCCGCAGTCGGACCGTGTGTCACACCAGGTAGGTGGCTTCTGCCTTCCTTCTCGACCGTCGCGTGGCCAAACTAAGCGATATCCACTCACACACAACTTGCCGGCAGAGGCAGGGATCATTATACGTGTCTGCCAACCGTGTCATTAATCATAATCCCGATCACTGTAGGCATAACGGACATACATTGTTTTGATTGGATAGTTCCAGCTTTTGACACCAGGGTGTTCCTGTGCTGTGGCTCTGCTGCTACTGGCTCGGCGACCAACCGGAGACTCCAAGCTCTCGTACGCATGTGGGGTTTTATCGGAGTGTATTGGCATATTCAAGTGTTTATTGAATGCACACTGGCGAATTATACGACTGTATGATAATGTGCTTGCCTCATCGCATCGGGATCGCTCATTACTACCGCCCACACCTATCGTCACCGCCCCTTAGCATCAGTAGCAAGCAGAACCTTCCCACTGGAACTAGGAGTAGGAGGAGACCCTGGAAGGCACCACACAGAGGTCTATACCAATGTATAAATAGGATAAGACTTCACACATGTATAATGGAGTTCCTTCCCCTATAAGGCCTATTAACTTATTAAGACTGATTTTGTGGAGCTTGTGTGTAGCCTGTAGTGTAGGTCTTCCACACCATAGAGTTTTGTGGAAATTTACTTTTATCAAAGTTCACTGTTTCCCAATTCGAAATTCATGCCCCCCCCCCACAAAAAAAAGGACAAGAGAAAGTGCTCCTGACAACGTGCTGCACAGATCCAGGCAGTCTAGGCCCCATTGTGTCACAACCCAGGTCTACAAATCTCAATTTTTCCATATGGTATATATGTGATAGACTATTTATGGGTTTGATTTAGGAATGTTCAATTCTGACTTTTGTCAATGGCATTGAGATGTATCAGTATTTAAATTTGTGTTTGACTTAAGAGGAACTTTATTTAGAAGTACTTGCCAAAATGATTATTCTTAATCTTTTTTCCTTTTTTTACCTTTCATTGTACATCTACAAAACAATTTTTGAGTGTGAATACATCAGAGAATTTACCTGAATGTGACCTAGGCTAAAAAAGAAAAGTATTTGTTTCATGTAACATGCTCAAAAAGTAGGTAGGGTAGGTCGGAATCTGGCTCAAAAAACAACTGCTGCAATGCATAAAATTTCTTTTAAATTCAAGAAAAAGAGTCGGCTCTGATTAGCTAGGTAAGGTAGGGTGACCTGAAGCAAGCAACTTTTTTTTTTTTTGCGCTATCAATCTTAAAGAATCCTGGTACCGGTTCCCAAGTATCAATATCTCCATCATAGTCTTACATTCAATTTATTACCAGTAGTTAGTGTGTCTTTGAATAACCACACATGTAATGTTGCAATGTGATAAATAATTGATAAATTTCAGTCAATCAAAGAAAAAAAAAGAGACCCATATGGTATTTCTTATATCAAAAGATGACCCGCATGTTCAATAAGCTATCGCCATCTAGTTTCCTGTATTTTTTTCCTAGTATTGACATAAATGTAACCCACTATTCAACCTGATACCTCAAATTCAACACCTGTACAATGAGAAATGCCACCTTTCCCTAATTTTTAGAAATTCAGAAACTTCGGCTGCAATTTCCATACTTAGGCAATTCCTATTGCGAATTGAAAAAATTAGTATGATTTTCCAATTTCCAGTTCTTAGTGAGTGGCATCCCGGTTTTCTATAAATCAGGATATTACCATAAAACATCACATATAGGCCGCAGTCTATACGGTTGTAAGCCGCATCTGGGGCTTAGAAATTGCTCGTTTAGTGTGGAAACCTAGCATTAAGCTGCACAGATCCTATAGGCCGTAGCTAACCTCTAAAGTGGTCTGGAAACTGCGGCTTATACATGGGGTTTTACCGTACAGGTACAGATAACCATCGGTATATCACTGCAATCGACTTCTTTTGAGTACGAATTAATTTTTATTGCAGTAATATTGTTCTGTAAATTCATTCATTCAATGATCAGTGTAGATGTTTATACAACAAGAAAAGCACCAAACAATTTTTTTTTTCTAAAAGGGTGAATGATGACAGACTATTCAAATGACAGCCTGATTTCTTTTGGCGCTGTTACCTGAATACAACAATTTCGTCCTATTCCTGCCTAAGCTGAGATGAGAAGCTTAAAAGAAGCAAAGAAGTAAAAGAAGACCATATGAAAAACCCCAGCATGCAACACCCTCTTGATTTTACTTCAGAGAGGTTATATGAACCACAGTATGTCTCTGATTTATTTAAAAGTGGTGTCCAAGGTTCTCATGGTAATAAATACAAAATATATCGGTAAATGAATTAATTTCTTGAGTACAAGATCAATGACCCTTTCATTATTGAAATAAAGAATACCCGGTACATTATCTTCCCAAGATTCGCTGTAAAGTATTACAACTTAGAAGTACAACTAAATAAAAACAACTTAGAATCAGAGTCTCTAAAATTGGTAGCATAATGATCATTAAGGGGTTGAGACATTTCCTGAATTATGGCATAGACAAAAAATAGTTGAGGAATGTATTTGTTTTATTTTGTGTGTGTTGGACGAATATGCTGGCAAAGAATCAGTTTGAGACATTACCTGGCGATCTATTTTGAACAATCAGTTCTATAAGTGTATGGGATAAATGTCGAGATTATTTGTTCTTGTTATTATTATATTATTAGATATTTATTAGATATTATACAAACTTCCTGCACTAAGTCATATTTTCTCACAAATTAGTGCAAAAACTAGCTACTGCTGAAAAGGATTATGGCCAGTCTTCAGATTCCCCCCCCCCCCCATCTCTTCTTTTCCTTTTCTAATGGAATGGGGGGGGGGCGGGTAAAACCCACACATATTACACTTGATTAACCTCCTGACCTACCAATAGTTCCAGAAACTTGTTTCAGTGTTCAGTTTGGTATTGCCATAATTGTCCAACTTGCATAATCAGCGATGAAAGTCGTCATGGTTTCCCTGATTTTAGGGTTTTTGATGTGTCTAAAAATCGATCACTTTCATCGGTGCATATATTATTTAGAAAATGACACAAAGTCTTGTGTATAGTATAAGACGCATCCTGAGTTTGTGAATGTGTAAGAAAACTTCAAATTGATATAAGTTTTCTCAAATCAATTAATTTTCAAAATTTAAAAATCCTTGAAAATCTAAGCCCACACCAACCCACCCAGCTTTGCAGCTGTATTGGTCAAGGAAGCATGTGGGATCCATAAGGACGACCTTATAAATGGATCCCGCATGCTCTGACTACAATCCTCGCACATAAGCCGCGTCTTATACAAGAGCATTAACGGTGTATCCCCAATCACTGCTGATCAAACCCCATCAGACAATTCACGTGCCCCCTAGATCCCCTGGAAATGGGCCAACCTATGACTCTTTACTATAGAAAAAGTCGGGTCCGGGACCCCGGCTGTGCCCCTCCCCCCCCCCAAGACCAAATTTTCCTGGCTGAACCCGTCCCCCCGAGACCAACACTACTGGATCCGCCCCTGATGAATAGTCAACCAAGTGATCATTGATTAACTTAAGATACACTTAACAAAGGAAATAAAATGATAAAATGCACATGGTTCTGTTCGACTACAGAGTAAGAGAACATACAAAATTATTTCCCACAGCGTCAGAAAGTACCGTATCATCGCGGAAATCGAACACAGATGCGCCACCTAGAGAGTGGATGATGAATCACTTCGTTCAATACACAGAAGACAGTCATTGTGATTGAATAGGAGTAGAAGAATAGAAGACAAGTTGACCTCATATAAATTGAACATCAATTGATACCTGATATCAAAATCACTTATCAGATTAAAGACACCAAATATAAATCAAGGCTATTATGTACTTTTGCAATTCGACTGGTCATTGTTCAGTTTGACTGCACTGGGCCCAGGCAAGGGAGGCAATGTACAGATAGTAAAAGATCAACAGTTTATTGATAAGAAATCGATAGATTATTGATAACAAATCAATGTCTGATCATCAGGCCAAAGAAAAAAAGAGTTTGATTTCCGGTCACCCGACCTACCTCAGTCAAAAGGGACCGACCTCAGAATTTCTCAAGGAAATTTTTGTATTATTTTCATAATTTTCTTACAAAATTTCATATTAATATTTCGAGATTTTCCTTGCGCCCAAGTAAAGAACCCAAGAGTTCTCACCAATCTTTCGAGGGTTTGTCTGGTAAAATAGATCGAATGAATTGTCTGTGATTGTTATTGATAACAACAAATGAAATATTAGGCCAAAATATGCCCCAGTAAAAAAAAACCAACTTTTTGGACCACGTTACTGGTAACTTAGAAGTTTTAATTTAGGCCTCCTGGAGAAGCAACCTTTGTGGCTTTTACCCTTACTTCAGGTTATGTTGGACAGCTGTGTTGGAAAGGGAGGGGCTGAATCGCCAATCATTCACTGTGGGGGGGGGGGGGGGGTTACCAAGAAGAGGGTCAAATAAGATGCAAATAAGAAATAAAATATACAGTTGTATAGGCTTTTACAACAATATGAGGCAAGCTGTGTGTGCCTTACAGAACTTTCCAAAAAGAGGGTTGTGTCTTATAGACAAGGTAAATTTACATTAGATTAGTACTAAGGTGCACAAAATCGAGCCCATGTGCGCCTTAAAACCTGGGGTGCGCCTTATACGTGGGTTGCGCTTTAAACACGAGGTAATACGGTACTTTCATACTTTTCCAATTAGACTCAAGTGAAAATTTCTGTAGTGTGACACTTAGCAAGTATAGTTTGGGTAATCCCTGATTCGTATTAATTACAAATAGAAATGAACTAATTTTCTTTTTCATGTATGGACGAAGTAGATTCTCCGTCATCTCATTGATTTATGTTAATCAGAGACAAAAATGGCATGATCTCACAAATATCAATATATAGCACTTTGAGTCTTTTGCGTCAATCTATTCATTGTATACAAGCAGTAGCCATGGAATAGTTAAAGCACTTCAGTTAGCCATTGATACATAAATCCCTTTGCCTTTATTCCATTTATTTAGGCTAATGAATTTTTCAGGAGTTTACTCCGATCTGTCTTAGATAAGTTACCAAAAGGTACCCAAGAAACTACATTTTGTACTATTAAATACGCCAGTCTCGCATCCCAACCAGCCCAAGTGAGCTCAGTGACCACTGCCCCTAGTGCCAGGCTGGAATGTCAATGGCATTGGAGGAAATGTTAGGGCTTGGGGGGGGGGGTTATGGGGGGATGTCTCCCCCTGTAATAATCACATGCGGGACAGGCGGTATCTGACTGGATGATTGATCAAACTGTGTATTTGTCCTTCAGTGGGCGCGGCCCGGGTCAGGCCGATTCGCCCTCTCCCCGATCCCTCTCCCACCCTGGTCGATTGTTTTACGCATTGACCTCAGTAACCTCTCGCCCAATCACGCGGCGGGCGCGAGGATTCACGAGAAGCCGGTTCCATGGCAATATGGCCCGGTAATTGGGGCCTATCGGAAGCTGAGACGGCCTCTGGTACGATTGATATATTAATGTTGAAACATCCCCTAGTGCACGTGATGAATTTGAGTGCCATTTCGGATATTAGATCCCTGGGCTCTGTCCATGGACAAATCATGGGAAATACTAGTAGTGTGATTGGGATGGGGTGCAGTGGAGGTAATTGGGAGGCTGGATGGGGGAGAAAAGGAAGGGGATATCATATACATTACATATATAAAACACAATAGACCCTGGTTTGAAAAAAAAGAAAGCCATGCATACATGTACTCACACAAGTTGGTGGGGGTATGAGAGATCGTGAGGAAGGGGGCTGTCCCCCGGGGCTGTCCCACCTATGACCTCTAGTCGATGGAAACAGCCGCGTTTGCCCCACAGCTCCCTACGACCTTTCCTCGCGGAAAATTCATATGGCAATGGCTTTATTGAAGTAAAGAACAGGAGTTATGATTTCAACCGCCACCGCCTGACAATCCAGATTAAGCAGCGCACGTCACGATAGAGACGCCGGCGGCGGCGAGTTTGGCGGCAACTTGACCTGAGCAGACGACATCGGGAGAGCAGACGACTTTCGGCTCGGCGTTTCCCGCCAGATTAAAGGTTGTCAATTATTGGGCGCGCGTTGCCGGCTCGACAATTGTGATCAAATCAGATTGTCCCGCTCCTGATTGCTGGAGGGGCAAATCTAACCATGCTTTCCTCTTGTTTTCTTCATTTTTATTTTGTCCGCCGCCCAAGGTCCTTGTCATGATCGTTATTGTTATTCACTTGGATTTGGCAACGAGTCAAAGAAGAAAATGTCGTCTGCAATGAAGAGATTGAGTTAAAGTGATCTGCACCACCCAGTACAACCTTGTATCAAGAAGAAATTTCAGAATTTGTGATGCGATTTGAATCATTTCCCATCTCTTTATCCCTTAGCCTTCCACATGTAATGTGTAGCACTGAGTTCTTCCCACTATTGAAAGTAGAAAGAAGGACCGTCATGCTGATACAAATTTATATAGCCTACCGGAACTATAATAGATAAAGAGTCACTGGACTTTACAACAGATAATAGCAATGCCACCATTGCATATACACACAAAATATAAGAGATCTATCAGATAGGATAATACCAAAGTACATCTATTTGGGCATCTCTCCAAACAAATGATTCTCTGTCCCCAAAGAAAGATCACTCCAGAGATAATCGCCATTGTTTTCGGCCTGCAGACAAAACGGAAATCCTTGTAATTACCACCAAAATAACCTTCCCATTAATCCTCCTCTAATCAATTAGTCCCTCACGTGATATATTTTGAAGTCTTTTATCTCTCTCTTAATATATAATTTGATTGCTGGCGTTGGGGTCAAATGAACAATTGCACATCGTATTGGCCATGCGGCACGGCATCCCTAATCGCTACCACTCATCTGAACATTACATACATTTGTTGGCCGGGGTAGGGGAGGGGTGGGTGGTGCTCTCCCTGAAGAAATACACCATTGGATTGATTGATGATTATCGGGGCCATCTCATCTCCATATAACCTGTTGTCCCTCACCCCCCCCCCCCCCCCTCCCACCACCCACCCACTTTCCTCTTTCTCCTCCTGCTCCGATCACTGAACAACAAGTGACATCTCCATGAGAAGAGGGGGAAATCGAGGAATGGGAGGGGGTGCGAGTCGCTCAAACAGCCCTCTATGAGACCCAGGGGGATTGAGCAGTCGGCGACGCCCTGGCAAACAGTGGTATCTCGCTTGACCCCCATGGTCCCACGCCCCCATGGGCGGGACGCGGCACTCTGGTGAAAAGTAGACATGGGTTCACCAGGGCCGATCTCTTCTCCCCCACCTGCGTAATGGTAAAAGATGCCGCGCCCACATCGCCTTCATGAGCAGGAGCCGCGCGCTGAGGAGCTGCAGCTGCAGCATGAGGGAGGTGTTGTTGGGAGTTAAAGTTAACCCTTTAAGGGAGACATAGTGCTTTAATGCGCGATGCTCTTGTGTCGTCATGATGCGTGAATGCATTCCTGGCGAGGAACTCGCAAGACGGGATCGACCATAGACATAACTTTGTGTATGTGACCGGTAGACTTTCAAATGCAGAATTTTCATGGAAAGGGCTTTTTCTCTATTTTTTTTTTTTTGAATTAGGCCTTCATAATCCAAGAAAAAATGCTCGGAGCTTCATTCTTTTATAGTGATAAAAACTGATGTAATGCGCCTTCAGTCCAAAACCCTGCAATTAGAAGAGGAGAGTTGATGTGGTACAAATTTATAACATAGGCGTTGGAGGCACCTGACCTGCATGTAGAGGGGACCTAAAGGTAGAGGGATTGAGTGGGCAGCAGCAGAGTAAGATAGGACCAGGAGCTGGAGAGACCTACAAGGACAAACCAACCCTTCCCGATCCTCACCCCCCCCCCCCACACACACACACACACGCCCAACGACTTGTTCAGCGGCTCACTCATGAATCTATGGATATGTATTAGAGCATTCCGCCTGCCCCCTCAATCACCCCCACCCCCTGTAATTATCATGGAGGATGCCGCGGCCACAGGGTCCCTACGGAGACCCCGCCTCCAAGATCTGTGTTGCGCCGCCGCACAGACGTAGAAATAAATAAAAGGGTTGCGTAACGGCCCCACTACATCACTATGTGGCATAATTATCGAGCAGGGCCGCACGGCGCGCCGCCCTCCCAGCGGACGCGGGCGCGGCGCCGCACGCGTAAATCAAGAGCGGCGATAATTATTGAACCGTCGTAAAGAAGTCGCCCAATTCCCCAGCGCCAAATTCTTGGCCAAGTTTACAGAAGCCGCGCCCGCGCGTAAATCAGGATTTCCTCGCCGCGACGGCGGAACCGGAAGGGGATTGTGAGAGCGTTAGAGACGCTTGGGATGGGAGGTCTGGGAGTAAGGTGCTTCTGGCTGGGGGGTGCAGTGTGTGTGGGGGGGGGGGGGTACTTATTAGAACTTAGAAAATGGATCTTTAGAGTTACTGGTAGTCTTGTGTGGGTGGGTGGGTGGGTGGGTGGGTGGGTGGGGATGGCTAAGGTCAGACCTTAGTCATTGTGGGGACATAGAAATAAGCCCATATGCACAAAATAAGTAACGACCAGCCTCTAGTAGTTAGCTATTGGTGAACATAAGTTAACATAGACACTGGAGGAGGCCTGGTGCCAACCTCCTGGAGGAGCTATGTCTCAGCCATGATCAGTTGGGAGCTGGTGGTTAAGAGGGGCAATGGTATAAGCAGCAGATGCCTTATTGCATTGTATTGGTTTATGGTACGACCAAGCCAATATATATCCCCCAACCTGTTAGTGGTGATGGGTACTTTGGGGGAAAGGCACAGGAGGTATAGGCAGATGTGCTATGGCGTCATATACATTTACTGCCATTTGATGCATAAGAACACTTATGGACAGGTCCCAATGGAGATATAGACATAGTTTACTTGGTCATGCCCACAATAGCAGGTGGCAATTCTTGTGGATCTTTGTAGAATAGATAGTGAAAGTTTGTTTTTTATGAATATATATTCAGGGGAGGTTTGCTTGCGGAAGAAATCATGCAAAATTTGAAAGTAGAATGGAAAAATTAAGACAGTCAACTTATACGACACTAGATTAGAACAATAGATTATGATTGTGAACACCAAGAAATAGCATCCAAGCCAGTCTGCAGACACATATATTCTAAAAGAACTACAGATAAAAACTTAACATAACTATATTGTTAACATGATGTGATGCTGCTTCAAATTCTTAAGTCATGATTATCTTTTTTGGTACATTCGAATGACATGTATATAGGAGTATACAGATATAGATCAGTTAGATCACGTCCTACTTAAAAGAAACAGTTAATTGAAGTGGGGGTAAATAAGAGTTAGTTTAGCGGAAATGCATTATAGCACCGACCACGGGTATGATCACCACGAGAGGGCGCGGCAGTCACTCACTTAGATAGGGTACTTCCGGATCCGGAATGATCTTGGGTGAAAATGGGATGTTTGTGGGAGGGTTAAAGGGTTAAGGTGATTAACCCTTTAAGGGTCATACGATGTCAATGCCTCCACGTTATGTGCCTTTATCGTCATAATGTGTCAGGGAAGGCCTGTCGAATATACGCACCAACACTGCATTGGTGCAACATTCTGACCCTTAAGCAGTGTATAAACTCTGTATAATTAAGGTGGTCTTGGTGTGTAAATATACCCCTGGCGAGTTACTCACTAGGGTTGAATTAATATATCACGAAGACCCCTCTGCATAATGAGGCGCCATTAATTTAAGGTTTATAGGCAATTTGTGAGATTCAAGATGTAATGCGTACTGATTGTCAGCAAGGGTAGAAGCACCGTGAGTCGGAAACATGATCCCTTGAGTTGGACACCGATAACATCAGTTGTCCATGCAGATTTAACTCCCAATTTTTAATAAGAATACAGATTAAGAATTCTTTGCAATTAAGAACAAAATGAGGGCTTAGTGCCACTATGAACAGCTAAATGTTCGAGTGCATGACTTATGTGTGAATCTAGACTTGTTCAAGTCCATGGATTTTAATATGAGACAAGTGAAATAAAGTGGGAAAATGAATATTAGAAACTTTTCTAGTGAATCTATATCGAGTGAATTTATGCACAGCAGAGAGAGGAGGGGAGGGATGGGGGTATAGTGGCGTTGGAAGGAGAGCTCATGGACTGCCGCCAGTCTAGTGTGAATCTCGACTCTAGGAATATCCACCCTAGAGGTATAGTGAAAGTGGCCTACATAGCAGGCGTACACCTATATGTATACATATCTTATTAACTTTGCCCTTTAAAGAGTGAAGGTTTTGCTGAGCTGAAACAACGTTCTTTTGGCTTGAGAAAAGAATTAAGATGGAAGGCAATGAGAAATACACGATTCACATGAAGAGGCTTTGGAGAGAATGTCATTGACAGTGGAGAGGTATGGACCATGGGGGAGGATGAGGTTGGGACCCTATATCTGTAAGGGTTTAACAATGCCTCCCGGTTCATGTTCCTCGATTGTCACGACCCACTGGCGAGTTAATCACCAGCACTGTACTGCTGCATCGTGCTGACCCTTTTGGGAGTGTATCAAATTTGTGAGTTTTGCATGATGCATGAATGCAGTTCACCAGGGCTGCATGCAATCAACCATGGCGGCCAATAGGCATAATGTATCAAAACACCATGCAACCCTTCAAGGGTTAACAACCAAGTCTGATATGTGGTTATGTCATGTGCGACCCGGGCACAAATTGTTCATTTATACACCAGCGGCCGTGCCCTATACCTAATGACTCGTCTTAACATGGCCGCGATCGGAGAAGAATAATGACCCACCGCCAACCGGTTATGACTCCGATTGGCCCTGCTGGATGGGGAACGCTTGTCGTATATTATCTCTATGCGGTCACAGACATGATCATCAGGCCTCCCTCCCCCAGCATATTGCATTGATAAGGAGGGGCGAGCAAATGCCTCCTGACGAGGTGGCGAGCAACTCGCGAGAAAGTGGAGAGCGATTGCGCCTATTGACTCGTGAAATGGCCCCTCCTACCAATATCCTCTCCCACACCCATTATTTTATGTTTTAGGAGACTCCGATATAGAAATAAATAAAACTGACGGAGAGCACTGTAGGTCTGTGGTGATGGAATGAGACTTTGGAAAGATGGGGTCAGAGGATAAATACCAGTAGTAAAGGAAGAAATAGAACATGGAATTGAGTTTGGATTTATTTGAGTGAGATCAAATGATTAAGTTGTTATGGGTGAAATTGATTGTTCACAGGTCAATAGGATTTCACTGGGATTAACTATAACCAAACACATGCCTGTTATCCCTTGCCCTCCAATTTAAGTTCTTGGACTTAGATTGATAGAGTTCATCCCTTAGTCTTTGAGTAAGGCTGAGGATTTACGGTAGTTTGATTTTGCTGTGAACTTTAGAGTGGGAATTGGAGCCCGACGATGTCCACCAACACATCAGGGAATTTGTGATTTTTGCCATGAAAAGGACCCAGGAGGAAGAATATCATTGAATACCATGAAGTATTAGTCTAAGAAATGAGTGCGAACCCTCTTGTGGAAAGTGTCAAGTATGTCTACTGGCCTCTAAAAGTAGCCTTTAAAAGGTTTATCATAATCGGGTCTCCCAGATTACTAGTCCTAATAAACACAAAGTCAATGCTTAAACATGCATCCCTATTCCTCTCTCACACACATTGACACACATGTACAGAAAGCGCACGTCCCTATAAAGACCACGTGGTGCATTAACACACTGTGCCCTTTGGTCGTCATGATGCCTGAATGCAGAGCTGGCGAGTAATTTGCAGTCTGCATTCATGCATCGTGTAGACAACATGAGGTTGATACACTCCCAAAATATTGGCAGGATGCATTCATGGGTAGATTCACTATAATACGACAAGGGAACATGAACCAGGTGTTATGCAGATCTTAAAGGGTTAGAGCTTTATAAGAAAGCATCACCTTCATATATATCTCCCAACACTCTGTATGAGAACATATGGAGAGGGGCAGGTAGGAGGGGACTATAAGACCCATATTATCATCATCCCTTCCCCCTCCAGGGCAGGAAGATAGGCAGGACCCAGGAGGAAGAAGTGATTTCCTCCAGATGGCTCATCCCTGGCACCCTCAATTATGCCTCCAGCCCATGTATAGTGATGTATGTTACCTCAGCTCTGTCCTTATCGCCTATAAGTTGTACCCACTGGTATTGGGAGTGCTAAGGGCTTGCTATGGCTAGATCCACCCTGGAGGATGTATGATAAGAATGTGGTCGTTATCTGATTGTAGCCTGTATTGTGTTCTCTATTGGCAGTGTTTATAACCTGTGGCTATGGATGTTTCTATTGATTTGTTAACAAGAAAAAAACAGTTAGATGAGACACATGTTACCGTGTCTTTGATTTCCAAGAAAGGTTAGTTCTAACATGGGTATGAATTTTATCCTATGTCACCTTAGCCAGGGGTTTTAAATTTGAGATATATCACTTAATGTTGTCAAATCTATAGTGACAATTGCGAATTATCAATAATGAGACACATTTGCTGATACATTGCAGCAGAGTAAACTTGCAAGCACTGTATTGGTGTATGACATCATTAATTGATAGTATCAACTGCAGCACCTGTCAGTTATTCACCAGGCCTCCATCCTTGTATGATACCAACCAATGGGCATAGTACATTAATGCACTATGCATCCCTTAACCCTTTAAGGGTCGCTATTGCATTAATGCATGATGTCCTTTGGTCGTCATGATGCACAAATGCAGCCCCAGCAAGTAACTCACCAGGGCTACATTTATGCATCGTGCCGACGCTACGGGATCTAGCACTCCCGGAGGGTTGGCATGATGCACCAATGAAGTGCTGGCGAGCAGTCTCGCCAGCACTTCATTGGTGCATCATGCCGACCCATGGACATGATGCACTCCTGCTTCGGCGGCCCATAAAGGGTCTACCATTGATACATTTACAACCATTGGTAATCCATACACCCCATCCTCTCCCCACACCACCCCCTTTGTCTCCAACAGTCTATATTATTATGTGTCCTTGAGAAGTCAGACCACGTTGATAAAAGTTTGCAGATCAGTAAATCTATCAATCATAGGCCTGTCTAACCCTGTCATTGTGCTATCCTGTCAGAGCCAATACAGTTAACCATTTAAGGGCCGCCTAGATGTTTAATACATTAGGCCCATTTGTCATTAAAATGCATGAATGCAGCCCTGGTGATTATACTCACCTACAGGGCTGCATTTATGCATCATACTGACCTTGCAGGAGTGCATCAAGCCTGGAGTGTTGGCATGATGCATGAATGCAGACCTGACAAGGTGATTCAAAGGTTCCTACATTCATGCATTATGAAGACCAAATGGCCTAATGCATTAAAGTACTATGTGGACTTTAAAGGGTCAATATCCCAGCCACCATGATGGGGTATCTCAATTCATCATCTGCTGGTCGTAAGTGTCAATATTGGTGATGAAGTCATAAATTTGGTGTGCACTGCAGTCGTTGAAGTTGAACCCAGCTTTAAATGGGGTAAATTTACATCCATTTTAATAAAAGAAAAAAAGGAAAATCGTCAGGATGGTTTCTGCCATTAATGCTGTGTTTCTATTGATGATGCAGTCCACGTGTTATAATATTCATAGGGATGGAAATCTTCAGGGTTTTCCTGATTTCAGGGATTTGCCAGATCCAAAGACCTCTACACTGCTATGCAAAACATACATTTAAGGGGGAGTATTTCAGGGTGTTTTGAGCTCAGACACTATCATTCCTGTATATATTTTGATTGCCAAATCGCTCATTCTCCTATGTCACCAATTTTGTGAGAGGTAATGATAAACAAAATGTCCTGACTTGGTGGTGCCCAAAACCTTGTACACAAAGCTAGCGGATATAACCAGGGGCTCCCTCAACATTATCCTCCCTGCCTCTTTAGAATTATAGGCAAATATACAAAATACATGTAAAAAAAGTATATCAAAAATAGTGTATTCTCAGCATACTGATGACCATTTATGTTCTTTGAATTACTGATATAAGTTCATAGTTTTACAAATGCCTAATTGTCTTTTTCAGACCTTGCTGTGCTCCAACCCTCCCCTGTTTGATGTGGACTGGTTGACGTTCAGTGAGACTGGTAGATTTGTGGCCCTCAGCTGTCAGAGGGGGGTCTCTGTCCTCCAAATACCCCCACGCACCGGCAAGTATGCTGAATACGACGGTGGAAAGAAGAAAATCAACTGCAAGTAAGTCAATGGAAGAACTTTTCAAGTGTGATTTTTGTATGTATTTTGTTACTGTAATCTCCCGCGTAAAAGGCGCGTCTTATAGGCCAAACAAAATGCTGCTGGGTCTTATACGTGGGAGGTAAATTGCCTTGAGTTTTGGGTGCGCCTTATAGGGGGGTATCTTTTACTATAGAACAGTACTAAATTAACAAAAATCTGCCCTCAGAGGTGCGCCTTATACATTATAACAGACCTCCCTGAGTTGGGGGTTCGCCTTATAGGCGAGGTGCGCCTTATAGGCAAGAGATTACAGTACAACTAATTATCTAAGTATTAGCATTGTTTATAGGTGAGGAATGTGGGTATTTATGATATTTTTGATATGATTTTTTTTTGTGATTTTATCTGCTAACCCTTACATTGCTTCCATTGAGATATTGGCACATGTACAGGACGAATTTAGTAAAGTCAAAACTGGTTTCCTCCATAGAAAGCTATAGTAAAGTATTATAGATATCTGGGGATTTCTTTTCCTCCAAGCAGTCTGCACTTCTAATAAACCAATGAGTATTGGATAAGTAGAGTTAGAAAGACCTATTAATCAGACTGTACCTTATTGATTTATACAAAGTAAAGGGTGAATGAATCTATCTAAAATTTGATGTACTGATAATCTTTGGATATTTTTACTTCCCAGGACCATAGCTGTTGGTGAGAGACTGTTTGTATCCAACAGTAAAATCAAGCTCCTTCATGTCGCCTGGCACCCGGGAAGTACTACCGACAGTCACCTCGTCCTACTCACCTCTGACAATGTCATCAGGTCAGTTTTGTGTATGCATTGAAAGAGGACAACAAGAATATAGTATTTGGAATCCTCACAGACATCATACATGTATATCTTATGTTGGGTATTTTACTTATGTTTGAACAGAATATTAACCACAAATGTATTCAATTCAAAAACCCTTTCCCCTTGATCTGAAGAGTATCTAATTTCTGCTGTATATGTTTCTGTTTCAATGTCACCTTCAATGAAAACTCTTTTGTCCCTTTTCTTTTCCTGATTTCTTTTCGTTGTCTTTTTTCTTCTTTCCTTCTTTTTTTTTCGAGAATTTACTTCTCATTTATAGTTCATAATTATAGGAACTTACATATAGATGGATTGTATATTGTCAACATCATAAATACCTCTATTCTATTTTCCCTATACAGGATCTATGACATTACCAGTCCCCAGGACCCAGTACAGACCTTCACTCTATCTGACTCTGGGAAGAACTACAGTGTCTCTGCCTCACGGTCCACCTTCAGCCTGGCTCTGGGAGAGTCTGCAGTCAGCTTTGACTTTGGACAGAAGATGACCCTGGAGGGTAAGGCCAGGCCGGGCCTGGAGAAGAAACAAGGGTCAGCTGTGGTGTGGCCTATGTATATACTGTGGGGAAATGGCGATGTATATCTACTACAGACCTCACTAGACATCAGAAGGTGAGTACGTTTGTTGTGTTGATTATGAATTCAGAGGTGCCACTTTTCCTAACCTTTTAGGAATTCCGAATTTTGGAATTCATTTCCTGTAGGCATTTCCTACTGGGAGTTCCGAAAATTAGGATGATTTCCGAATTTTCATTGACCAGTGAGTGGCATCCCTGTTATGATGTATGTAAAAAGAAGCAGGGTTCCTCCAATTTGCCAACTAGGAAATGGTATTTCTGTGCCAATTACCATTTCCACAGTGCCTTAGATTTTGGATAGTCGTTATTATTAAACCTTGCATGGATGAAATAGATATATCAACAAATAATGGAAATGTGGCTTTTTTTAAGTCTCAGAAATGAGTCTTAAAACCTTCAAGGACAGCATGATGCCTCCAGGTTCATGATGCACCAATGCAGCGATGGCGGATTTTCTCACCAACAATACATTTTTTGAACATGCCAACCATTCAAGATTTTCTCAACCCCACATGCATGTAC
This sequence comes from Acholoe squamosa, assembly GCA_949317995.1. Classification (NCBI taxonomy): domain Eukaryota; kingdom Metazoa; phylum Annelida; class Polychaeta; order Phyllodocida; family Polynoidae; genus Acholoe; species Acholoe squamosa. The sequence goes on along the minus strand of OX439041.1, from coordinate 62,594,974 downwards.
CTTTTATACATTATTCAGCCTTTAAATGGTTATTTAGCAGTTTGTTCTTTCACAGTCCACTTCTATATGTTCATGCCACACACACAAATGTACAGAGTTTTCCTTCCAAGTTTAGATTTATAAAGAAATTGCTTTCTTCATGTCAGGCTAAAAAATTCAGACATTACCATTCATTGATTACCACATATATGCTGAAGTAAAAAGTTAGAAGGGAGGAATAGAAAAACTTTTTGTTATGCATGCATTGATAGTAGGTCTCAAAGCTAAAAAAAAAAGAAAAAAAGGGTTCAATGGCTGAGCTCGTGTCTGTGTTGGAGGTGTCCAGTGTTGAACAGTGTATTGGTGACAGGGAAGTCACTGTAGGTTGGGAATCCTACACCCCCCCCCCTCCTCACACACTCGCGCAGACACAGGTATGTTTAAACTGCATGTCTCTGGTCTCTGCCACCGCCATATGAGTTTGTAAACATGTCATCAATTACTTGTGACGTTGTCAAACAAGGTCCCAACACCACTCGCCGACACCCAGATCAATTATTGGGATTTTAAAATTTAAGACTCGGCCACGGGTGTTTTATTGAAACTTTGCGCAAAGGCAGTCCGCGCTGAACGATGGATATGTTGAATAATACAATTTTATTGTTATTTTTTTTTGTGTGTGTGTTGGTGTTGAAAAAAGGGAACAGAATTTGATCAGGGCAGCTGCTTGCTCCCTAAGAATGATTGCCATTCCAGAGTGCCCCCATATCCACTTTGAATGGAGGTGGGGATTTTCAAAACACAAATATGGGAGAGAGCAATGGAAGAGGAGGGGGAGATGGGCGGAAAAGATATCTGAACACAAACATGAAACTAGGAGGGACATTCTGAACTGACTTTAGAATAGGCAGGAGAGTACACAGTATTGGAGCTGAGGGTCGATTGACTTTTTGACAGGAAGAAAGGAGGGTCTGTGCAGCATCCATCAATCAAGCAGACAAAGGTGCTGCATAAGGGTGGACTCTGGTTTACATTCAGACTGTTGATGCCTATAGTAAATAGGAATCTGGCCACACCCAGTGTACAAACTAGGATATTGAACCACAGGCCTAACTCAAAGGATCCTAAAACAGCTCTTCAAAAATCAGAGTGATAGGGTAGCTTTCATAGAAGCATGGTACCCATATGCATTACTTACCAATATTAGCATACTGCCACATTAATAAACTACTTGAAACCAGTATCCTAACATGACATCAAATTAATTAAATATCTATAACCAGTGCCGCCTTTACATGGCATACAATTAATATATCTATACCTGTAATCTGTGCCCTTGATATGATATTGAATTGATAAAACTAACTAACCTGTGTTGGTTCCATGGCATCAGATGGATGAACTTACCTGCAGTCAGTGCTGTGCTGTCACATGACATCAAATTAAGATAAATCTAAACCAATTACCTGACACGACATCATATTGATAAGATGTAGATCTACCATCTAATAACAGTAATGACATCAAATTGATATTTATGAAATATACTTATAACCAGTGCCCTGGTATGACATCTAATTGATACACGACCAATAACCTTTATCCTAGCAATTGGTCAGATTGAGAATGGACTAACAAAAAGCTGTAGTAATATTCTCGGGGGAAAAGGAATTCATATTCCTATATAAAGCTAGCCCTTGTATAAGACGCACCTTGAATTGCAGGTGAACCCATAATATGCAATCAACCCCAGTAATAACCAACTGTTGTTCTTGCCTTTACGCCAAAACAGTTCTGTTTGCCTTTCTATCTAAAACCATTTCTTGATTATTAAAGAGTTCATTCTGCTGTCAATATTAACTTTTCCCCCTCTCTGATTTCCAGACATAAAACAGACATCCACAAGAGCACTTGTTTTTTTTTCTGATTGTTTTCTGGTAACGCCAATGATTTTCTCCTAAAGCAAATATTCTAGCATATTTATTACAAGGCAACAATCGTATTCTAATTGACAATGGATGGGATTTGCTTTTTTTTTTGCTTTGAAGCATAAAAAGTCTGATTAATTCTGAAATTGGATGAAATATTTGAGTTTAAAAGTGACATAATCTAGAAATGGCATAAATCGTATGTTGCCTTCGAGTTCAGAATCACAGGATAAATTTCAAACACGCAGTTTAGCAGGTCGACGTGGAAGAGACTTAAACCAAATCAATAATTTATCAATGTGCCATTTGCTTTCCATGCCATCATCGATAATAGTATTGGTAGAGTCTAAGATAAAATGGACTTATGATCAATAATTATAGATTGATATTCCATTATACTGTGCACCGAAATCCAAATGGTCTTTGTTTGCATGCCATGATTTGAAGTTGGTCTTATCTAAGTTCTGAAAGGTTCACCCTAATGTATTTCAACTATCCAAATACAAAATCCATTGTTATTGGCATTATGTTCTGCGTCCATTTTATCAGTTCATTTCTCCCAAGCTCAGACCCGACTCTCTATAGTGTGAAAAATAGTAAATTGCCTCTTTACCAAACCTCTGTTTTTACTTGAATTTAACGAAAGTTACCGCGATTCAATTTTATCTAGATAATAGCAATCAACGATTTTTATGTCACTGATAGTTCTATGAGTAGCCTCAGCCTGTTGAGCTATACTACCAACCCATCTTTGTAGTAAATTCCCATGTTTTCTTCGCCACTCATCCCCCATGTCATATTAATTCATTGTATCTGCTATCGGTTATGACGTTACGTCCCTTTATGCCATTGACGTCACGTCCTGTTGTACCTCTGACATACTTGAGTAGCTCCCCCTTTGGAGTCTGCACTGTGCTGATTGCTCCCGATCGTTTCACTCTGGTTCACATGAGACTCTGGGCCCCGCCTTCAGTTTGGGCATGTTCTGCCTCTGTGCTAATAGATACCTATGTTTGGCCTTTGCCTTAGCCCATCCCTTGTGGACGGGAAAATCTATACCGATCACATGCCTGCCTGTATATATTTGTATACCTGTAGGGTATACATTGTGCATCACGCAAGCAGCAGTATTGATATTCATAGTATCAGAAAGAAATCTAAATATTGTACATTCTTAGATTCTTTTCTCTAGGCACCACTGTTGTTCAGTTAGTGCATATGCACATAATGTCTGCGATACATACAATGTATATATAAATCAATATCTTATTGATTCTTTATTAACCCGAAAGAGGGTTATAAGAGCCAGGGTAAAAATGCAACTTTAAGACACTACTAACAGTGGGAAAAACTAAGACGCTTTTAGCCCTATGTTAAATCCCACAGGAGGTCCGAAAAGCTCAATTTTCCCGCTTTTTTTGGACAGAAGTGGTGCAAATAATTGATGAATTTGCCGTCATTCAATCCGCGCATGCGTCTCCATTGTCGGAAACATGGCGGTTATTCAATTTTTTTTTAATAATTCAATGTTATAATATAGAAATATGATAAAGTATGGCAAGAAGATCCGATTTGAATCGATATGTATTATTTAAAAAAAAAAATTACAAACATAAAAAAATTACGTCTTCACCCTGTCGTTAATTCACATACCCGGACCAGAAGGCAGTGTCTACTTCTCCTATCAGTGGCTACTGAGAATATGCTGATCAACAACTGCATATTGCAGTAGGTACTGCTGAAATACTTCCAAAACAGCTGACTCTACACTGCATTTTCAGTCTAGACTCAGTAGTGTACTGACTATCAACTGAATATGCACTGCATTTCAGGCTAGAATCAGTAGTCTACTGACTCTCAACTGAATGTTAATAGATACCAGAAATTATACGCTCTGTGCAGCAGCATAGCTGCAGTAGTCTACTGACCATCTACTGGTATGACTCTGTCCATTCACGGATTATTTACCTGATGCTTCTAAGACAGTCCATAGTGTGAATGTCAGTATGGTTGTGAACAGCAATCAAAAGATTCAGTAATGTAATAATGAGTGTTTGTGGAGACAAGCATACTTCACCCTTTTGCATATGAATATCTTATTCAGTGCCAGTAATGGATACACATGGATGTTGGGGTGTATGAAAGTGAGGAATTACTCACTGACTTTATATAGGGTACAAATATACTGAATCATCAAGTATTCTTTTGGTCCCCATCATGACAAATTTTTTTTTACATAGTATCCATGTATCATTGATAATAACAAAGTGCTTGTCTCGTCATCTTAACATCAAACTGAAAGGCATTATACTATAGCAGCACTCTATAGATATGTCTACTCTTACCCTTTTGCTATGGTAAGAGTTACCCAGTACTACTGAATCAATACTGCCCTAGCCCCCTCCTACATGAGTTGCATGCACTAGTAGGAAGTAGTAACTGCTCCACATAGCTGATGGGGCGGTGGCTCAGGGGGCTAATGCGTTGGTAGAGTAATCAGAAGATCCCAAGTTCAAATCCAGCAAGGACCACCTAGAGAGGCATAGGTAGTGCCAGTATTAGATCAGCGGCTGCTTCTTTTATGCTTCTACCTGCCCCCAGCAGTAGTTTTCAGTATGATCTACTACTCAACTACTGCTATAGCAGCAGTCATGCAGTAGTGCTGATTGAACACTGCCCCAACCCCATATATGGTCATGCAGCATTAAATAAGTAGATACTGTTTGAATGCTGCCATCTAATTTACATAATTGGGACAACTGATTCAATACTGCTTGCATGCTGCTAATAGTACTGTTCTACTTCTGTACCAATGCTGCAAGTTTTGTGGTGCTGAGGAGAAGAATGACAGTAGATGCTGATACAATACTGTTTCTGATGCTGCTTTCACACTGAATCACTACTGTCACACCACACTGTTTCCCAGCTGCTTTAGTGCTGCATTTCTACTGCATTTTGGTCCGGGATCCCAAACCCCAGGGTGGTGCATATTGACCCAAATACCCATGGAAATTGTGTCGTGCATGCGCAGAGATAACCAAAATCCAAAATGGCGGAGAGTGAGACGATCAACTTACGGTGCCATCGAAACTGCTCGATTATAACAAAATGGAGGAGAATTAAACTGTTGCATGCCTTTTTATGGTTAATATGGATCCTTATTCAAGACCTGATGCTGTTTTACAATGCTTAACTCGCCAAGAGAGGAGTTATTCACCATTGAAATATACAAGCGATAATGGATGCATCCCCCCCCCCCCTTTTTTGGCCGATTCACAGCCCCTTCAAATGCAGTCAATTTTTACAGCCCCCATTTTTTGAAGGAGTCTGAGAACAGCCCCCCCCCTTTTTGGCTTCTTCCATGTAAACTATGTGTTTTTGACAATAATATTCAGGAATTCCATATCACCAGAGTTATTACATAGAATATTCAAGTTATTTCCTTTCCATGTTAGTTATAATAGTTATTAACAGCCCCCTAATCTAAAGATTGTAATTCATTCAACAGCCCACCTTTTTCCCTCGGCGATGTGTTGACAGCCACCGCTCCGCGAGGTCTGTTCCACAGTTGGTACCCAAACCAAGGCTCAGTGCCCCCCCCCCGGGCTTGTCTCCCTGTCTGCCTCATCCAACAGTCTACCTTCCCTCCTACCTGCATGCCTCTAACAGTTCCAACCTACATGGACACTCACCTATCCTCCTATCTTCACCCCCCCCCCATCCCGTGCAGTTCTAGTATCGGCAGGTGGCTGTGGCGTGCCGTGATGTATTCTGCCCAGTGTCCATCTGCTCGCGGCCCGCTAAGCTGCTCACATTCCCCCCCCCCCCCAAGCAGCTCGCCGCAGATCGGGTCTCCGCTATGGGTTCCGGCCCTGGAGGGGCGTCCTGTTTGAACTTCAATCCCTGTAGTTGTTAGGGTCTGGAGGAGACGGAAGGGTGTCTGTGTATTGTGTACCTATGGGATTGTAAATAATGGCTGGTTGGTGGGTGGGCATTGACAACGGTGAAGAAGAATTAGTAGGAGTGGGATGGGGGTGATAGAAAGTGCTTGTCCCTGGATATGATTTCATAAATAAAGTGCACATTAGTGATCTGTTTCTTACTTTAAATTTAATTTGCTTTCATGCAGCTATATCATTGTTTATACTGTATAATCGATGCATGTTGATCTCATCTCGGATGGTACATGTTTGGGATCTCTTATATATGACTGCTCTACAGAAGGATCATGTATGTTTTTCCTCATTAAATCGTCATTATTTATAAAATATGATTGGAGATTCAAACACCTTCTTTTTCAACATTGCAAAGTTTATAAATCTGTTCAGTTCATATCGGTGAAAGTTTTATATATGTTTTGTACATGCATTGGGACTACAAGTAAATGTTGGAAAACCATGTCATCTTTATACCGTAAGCACCAGTCACTGTCTTGCTCCAATAATCTGTGCTATGCCAAGCCATTAACATAGAGGGGAGAAATAACTAGTATGATTCGGGAAGTTTATAACATAGCTGAGAAAGCATGCAGCAAAACTACTATGTAAACCAGTACTCATACAATAAGTCATAATCATCTGTCTCATACCACATGCCATTCCAAGGCCCACTATCTCCCCATTTATCACCAGAATCGGCTGGCATACCTACACACTAGTCTGTTAAAAGTTTTACCACTCACTGATCTCGTAACGACAGAGACATTTACCCCCTGTTTGGGGCAGCGCTGTCAATGGTAGCTTGGGAAGGACAGCGGGTTAGATGGGAGCATTAACAACGATTCACTCACTCGCCTCTTCTTCCTTCTGCGGTCACAATCACAGCTAGTCTGTACAGTGTGATAGATACGTTTTTGATGAGTATATGGACACTAGGCATTGTCATAGTTACCCCATACTACCTCTTCCTCCACTTGCTCGCCCATACTACATCCACCCCCTACCCCGCTACCAAATGTTGATGGCACATTAGTGTGCATGCTCGATGGCGATCACCGGAAGGGGAAACGTCGACATGGTTGGCGGTGGCAGTAGCAGAGGCGATAACATGCAAATAGCACGAGGCGGGAACAAAACGACGTTGCAAGATTTATGTGTGATTGTTTGGGGCGCGGCAGTGATTTCCCCATTTGCTGAGTCGCCGCTGGTTACCGCCCCGCCAATGTGACTCCTGCTAAAAAACGTCGTTGACAGGCGCAGGGTGGGGGCCTGAAGGCGACCGGCCGCTTCCGCCCACTGCCCTCCCACCCATAGATATTGATTACAGGTGGGCAGACTGGAGACGTACCCCAATTAATGAGTAATTGATGAATAGATGGCTTATCGCTGTACACTGTAAAAGATCAGCCGTCGCCTCGCTTTGGTAGGTCAGCGCCATCCCGGTTTTGCCATTAATACTTAAACAAAGAGTGGTATCCCCATATCCCTTGCCACACTGAACCACTCAGTAGGCATACACTGGTGCCCATTGCCACCCCCTACTCATAATACTCCTCACTGTCCTCCTCCCATCACTACAACAGCACTCATATCTCATCCCAAAGTCATATCATGCATTCCTATAGTATTCCTTTCCTGCTGTTCAGCCTCTCATGGACACCTTTTTCCTGTTTAATAGATCTATTTATCCCCTTTTATCCTTCATTCACATTGCAGTGTCCTATTCAGTGTACTGCTCATTTCTACTTATTGCCTATTGCCTGCCACCCCTGTGTTTCTTTTCTTGTTATTGGATTAGGCAAAAAAAGGTGTGTTTCCAGTTATATGAGCTGAAATGCTACGGTCGTTAGGTCAGATTTTCTTCTTTTTTCTTATTTATTTTTTTTTTTTGGGGGGGGGCTTTCTTTTATTTTCCTTTACCTAGGAGGGGTCTTCCTCCTGTCCAATATAGACATGTTATATGTCAACAGAAACATAATTTCAAGGCGAATTTGAGAGGTTATGTGGAAACTATAATCCCAAAATATACTAAGGGAGTGGTCATTATTATCAACAGGGGGGTGGTGGGTTTTTCGCGAATTTTGTGAATTTTCGCGCCTCTCTGAAATTTTTACGCCCCCCATTCAAACCCACCACCCCCTGCCTGTTGATAAAAAATGACCACTCCCTAAGGGCCAACCCCTAAAAGCTGATTTTGTAAGATGATCCATGGAATGACACATCACGATGGGTATTTGAATTGCTCACATTTAGATTTGACCCCCCCCCCCCACCACCACCACCACCACCCAGCATTTACAACTTCAGAGTGTACACTCAATCTTGAGGCATGCCTTTATGATTATTTTTGACCCTCCTACCACTAGTTCATTCATTTGCTACAGGATATCGTAAACTTGATGTGTTGATGAGTAGTATGAACACTGGCATATTAGCAGAGAGAGCTCTTTCCAAAAAGTGGTCTGTCATTTTGTACCTCTATTGGTATCATTACTATATGGTCCTTAAAAAAAAGAATTGGCCCTGTTTGTCTAGGGTCGGTGATGTGACTGGAAACAAACCTCTTTTTTTTTGGCCTTACCTATATAATGTTGGCCAGTTCTATCTGGATATCTTATCCTCTTTCTACCACCCATCACCTATGGGCATACCAATGAATTTTATCACATCTGCCTTCCTATTTATGATGATGATAATACCTATCATGTTTTCTTCCAGTCCCTTGTGGCTTACCCTCTCCTCTTCCACTCATGTCATCTTGTACAAATACTTCACCTATAGCAGTCTCCCCTAGTATTGTACCCCAAAAGGACGGGCCATCCAGGGAGCAAGGCAAAGGGCGGCAGCGGCCACCCTCCCAACCACCCACCTTAAAGTGGCCTGTTAGAAATGGAATGAATCATTTTGACGAGAGATTGAATGATGAGAATCTCTGACGTTTAGTGGCGCTGGTGCGCCCTGATTGATTGTACCACCTAATTGTTTGACAGTCGCAGACAGATTGCTTGTTGTCTCCACGAGAGGCGAAAAGAAGCCAAAGACGGCCTCATGTAATGACGACTACCATGCCGCCTGCCCGGGCCGCATCGTTGTCAACGGCTACCAAACATACAATCACAATCCCCCTTCCCACCGCATCGCCCTTATTTATTGGCGAGGAAGGCGACGGCCCCACCCTCCCCGACACACTTGGGCATACCAGTGCTGTCAGTGACAGGCCTATCTGAAAACTTTTTTTGCTCACTTGTTGGTTGCTTGAGGGATCAGACTGACGCCTTGTTTGTTGTAATGATATAGGGGTCATGGGTGGGAGCAACTCATGAGCAGATCTCCAGTTTTCTCCCACTACATGTCATTGCTCCTCCCTCCCCACCCCCAATTTACCCTACACCCCCACCCCACACTCCAAGCCCACCCTGCTCTCCTCAACTCTATATCTAATGGAGAAATAACGAGCAAACTTTCCCAGCTGTCTGATTCCCCAGCAATGGATTGGAGACATGCAAAAAAGAGGGCTGAGTTCAGAGAGGGTGGGTTTGGTGGTTGATAAGGTATTACGGCAAACGCTTTGGATGGAAAGGGGAGGAGGGGGTGGATTTTGCAAATGCTCTGCCAATTTGCTCAGAGCATCTAAAACCACTCAGTGTAGGAAGTTAAAGGTGGAATGGACCTTCTTTTATCATAATGAATCACTGTACAGGAGATGGGTAGCGAAGAGGGCCCGCCTTCCCAGTCAGGAGTACATTATTGCTATTTAAGTGTAAATATTGGTCTCCCATTTTCCAAGTTGACGTATGACTGGGTCTGACTGAGAGTGGGGTTGTGCTCTGAAGTTAATCAATCGTTGTGTGGAATTGAAGCAATCAAAAGGCAGATTTGGAGAAGACACTGGAAATTAAGCGATGGGATTTTGGATGTGAAGGAATTCGCTTCAGATGATTACGTCTTTATTAGCAGTATTAATATGTTTGTCCTGTATCTGCGTTGTAGTGGGTGCAAATGATGGAATATGTGTCATAAATGTAAGAGCTGCTTTGACATAGCTTTTTAGCAATTGAGAATGATACTTTTGATTTAATTAATGCAAGGAAAGTAGGATTATCAAAGTGATGAATCAAAAGGGCTCCAAAATTGCCATGGCCTGGTGATATAATCGACTTAAGTTGCGCTTGTGAAGTTTGTTCTAACTCTGTTATCATTCTTTGTAATTAAGTTGTCAAAGTAATTATAGTTCTAAATGATACATCATATGTTCAAAGAGGGGTCTCAAAGAAATTGTTCTACACGGGAATCGCAGATGCATCTGTTTGCGACGCCTCCCAGACTGTATATATGGGAATGGACGATCTTAGTTAATCAGGGATTACTTAATTAGATTGATTAGTGAATATCAAGTCAGTGCTCACAATTGAGCAAGGGGCATTTATCACATGATGGAATTAAATCTATTATTTTCCAAAGTCCCCCTTGAGAATAAGTCTCAGTGATCTAGTGATTCTTCAAGTGGGGTGTTATTCAAGCCGGGCCACATCCTTTAGCATTTGAATGTGAAGAAATGTGTATTCAGGAATTCAATTAGAAAAAGAAAATCACATTCCCTCATATATCATCATGTTGCATAGGGCTCTCTCATTCCTTCTTCTTTTTAATCTAGCCTTCATTTAAAAAAAAAAGCATCTAATCATTATTTGCGATCAAGAAACCAATGCAAAGATAGATTACAAACATTAACGAAAACAAAAAAGCAGACGTAATCGATGTTTCCAGATGACTTCTTTTAAAGATGATTCAAAAAGACACTGGGGAAAAACTCAACAGATAATAGAAATCAAATTCTGATATCCCTACACTTGGCCCCTTTTTGTTTTCCCGCGCTCTGTGGTTGGTGTTTGTTGCTCTATAACTGAATCAATCAGCAGACGACATTTAGCACAATACCCGCGGGGGATACCTTTGGCATACAAACTAATACAAGTGCAATAGAAGATGAATAGCGCGAGAAACGCCGAGATCTGGGCGATAATTAGAGATACAGGATCTGTTCATTAAGATTGATCACGTGAGCGACTGGCTCCTGCCATCTGGTGGCAATTTAAGCGCTCGAGTGTATCAAATTAGCAGCACCCAAGACAAATGAGTCGAAAATTGGTGCCGAGGAAAAAAAATAATATCAGAAGGTGATTTCTGTGATTTGAAGGCTGTGGTGGTGGTCGTGTTGACGGTGAGGAATAGAGGGTTGTGTGGGAACGACGTTACATGGAACTATTCTTGTAAGAAATAGAACACCTGTAGGTGTGCAAACCTTTTTGCTTACTAATATGGTCGACAGTTTGTTTTCTTTCTTTCTTCATGAGAGAAAAAGAAATGTGATTAAAATTATAATCATGGATATATAATTTACAGAGTTGGTCAGAAGTTACTGTAGTTTTAGTATTAAAGTAAGTGCAGAGACCTTATACTACATGGTGACGTAGTGGTAGTTTTTAGACAAGGGGACAATAGATAAAGCATCTTTTTTGTTCATAGTTAAGTACTAAGGATGGAACCATGTAAACAGCTGTATCGGTTAAACCTAAAGGAAGAATAAGTATAAAAAAAACTGAGCATTGCCCCTTACTTTTAGGTTAATTCTCATCAACCATTTAACACATGGAACCTCTCCAACAACAAGTTCCCTATTTCAATGGCCACCTCATAGAATATATGCCTTCTCAGTGTCATTAAAACTCGCTGGTGTTAAGAAAAAATCAATGTATGGCATTTACGGTTGAGCTGTGTAGTGACGGGCGGCAGATTTACAAGGGCTAAATGAGGATTACTTAAGAACCATTAAGGGATGTATAGTACCTTAATGCACTCTACCCTTTGGTCGACATGATGCATGAATGCAGCCCTGGCGAGTAACTCACCAGAGCTGCATTCATGCATCATGCCGACCCTCCGGGGTTGATCCTTTCCTAATGAGTCAGGACAAAGGCAGTGGTGGTGAGTAGACTCACCAGCACTGCATTGGTACATCATGATAACAAAGGAACATGGACCTGGAGGAATCCTGTGGCCCTTAGTCGGTTTAAGGCTCATTAAGGCCGCGTGCAGGAGGCAGGCAGGGCTGAGATACTGATTATAAGTCAATCAGTGGGTTTAAAGCCCAGCCTCAATGAAATCATGGCCATCGCTTATGTAAATTTCTGATCGGGTGCTAATATTCCTTTGACGTGTATTAGCTATATATCAATTAAGGGCCCATTAAGGCAATTAAGGGCCATTTTACATCTCAATCCTGCCATTATGGCTGGTCGATCTGTGGTGAGAATGACATTCTATGTGGGAGGATACAGATTCTCCTGGGGTATTATGGTGGGATTCTCTGTCTTATACCTCGGTGGATATATGTACAAAACACAGCAGAATAAGCATTCAGTTTTTGTTTGATTTGAGAAGTATTGCTGACTGAAGGCAATATTAGTGTTAAGTATGTAAAGAAAAACGGCCAAAGTGACGTTGATAAAGGCCTAAGTATGTAGAGTGGGAACTCGACAGAAGTTCAAAGTTCGAGGAGAGAAGAATTATCATGTCAGATGTTGGTTGAGTTTATAGATCTTCTTGTAAATGGATCCTCTGGTATATGTTTAGATCCCTTTGGTGATCGATAAGGGGATCATCTATCACACAGTAAGGAGAAATGTCACCCGTTGGGCGTGTGTTTTTTTCCCTAGACTTGAAACTATGTAGAATCACATGACACGATTGAAATCCCTAAAACATTAAGGTGCCTCACAAAAACAGGCCATAAACACCAGCCTAAATTGGTTTTAAAGCCCTTTTTCTGGTAATCCAAACCATTATGTCTTTATCTTTTTGGATTGGGGTAGTGTTTTCTTTAATGGCTTATGTCACTATGATGATGATTTCTCCTTTCTCTCTTAAAACGATTTGGACTGAAATATTTAAATGATTAACACTCCTTTTTTTTTCAACCGCAGAGAAATGTCCGTTTTTCTTTACCTTTGGGGTCAAGTGTGAATCATGTTTTCAAATTGGTCTTTTTTTTCTATTGTCAGAGAAAGAAAGTGAAAAGTGAGTAAGATTTAAAGGTTGACATTTTAGATGTTAGTCCTCAAGTGCTTGAACCAATATTGATTTCACATAGGATATGGGGCAATACAGTCCTAGGTCAGTCGTATCTGAAACCTCCCCAGCCGGGAGGGTGATGTGGGCAGAGGCAGTGGGGCTCTAAACCTCTGAGAAAAACTCTCTCCCATTTTCTATTACCCAAAGTCACAAAACCATTGATAAGTCATAAGAAAAATTTACAGAAATTCTAAAACAAATCAGGAAATGACTTGATGAAATATAGGAAAAAAAATAGCCTATTTAGTAATAGAAATTACCTCTTTAAGAAAAACAGAGAGATTTGTAAACCAGGGGCCAGGAGTAGAAGGCCTCAATTGGACCCTTATCTTATCTCTTATCTCTGATCTTCTCAAAACTACTCCCGACTGACCACCAACTGAATATGTGATAAAACCCTGCATGTATAGGCCGGGGCTAATAGACCATTTCACAGGCCTACTGTGTTTCACAGGCCTACACGTACTGTGGTTCATATATTCTTCTGAAACTTAGGATTTGGTTTTCATCGAGAGTTTGAAACTAAAGAACAATACTAAAAGAAGCAATTTTCAGGCCCCAGGTTATACGCTATGGCTTTTTCCCAAGTTTGGGTTTGCGGCTTACACGCGAGGTCTTACTGGCATTACAGTCTATGAAATACAAAGGAAAAGAAATGGTATTTCATGATCATTTATGGGTTCATTTGTAACACTAGTATGTGATAATGTATTCAGGTAAAGTATGTGATGAGTTCTATCCCCATGTATGCTTTATTGGGCTCGATGCGGCCTTAGCTATAGATGATAAATGTTGGGGCTTACCGGCCCCGGGCATTGTCGCCGTGACGGGCTCACGTCATGATAGAATGGCGTCATGATGGAATGACGTCATAATAATTGACGTCATAGGAATCACATCCATCTTATATGTCCTATACCCTTTGTGTGCGTTGTCTGTGTTAACTAAAGATGGAACAGGGAAGCTTTGTGGGAGGGGTGATTAAAGAGGGTATATAGAATGTAAAGAAAAGTACAAATAGTAAGAAAGGTACCTTGAGTACCAATGGGGGAGAAAGAGACGATTTTAATTGAAACTAATAGCTATAACATTCCAGGAACAGACCCAGAAAATTGAAAAGCGTGGGTCCACCAAACACCATGCGCGTATCTTGGTTCACCGAAAACGTGTCACAGTTTCATGGCAGGTGGCACTGTCATTAGAAAACACAAAATGAAATTCTCCCAGCGGACATCCGATTATCCAATGGCATGATACCGTATTCAAACGTGGTCATCACCTTGCACACACCAGCGTTTTGCAATGAGAGCCGCTGCCTCACCCATAGCTTTAGGAAGTTTTGCTATATCAACTTCCACATCAAAATTGTATTGATTTTTAACCTAGAAAATCTTATGAGAATTATACGGTACTCTAAACTCAAGTCTACCATAAAGAGGTATCTGGTTAACTCGAAAAGATTTGTGGTTTTACCCACCTTGTTTGATAAGTTTATGCGTCATGTTGATCCTACCTGATCGATTGACTCCCAAAAAGAGACATGGTAGGTACTTATTGGAACTATAATTGCTGCAACCCTCAAAAATGGGCTTCCCTACCCCTCTTAAAAGGGACTGTTTCCTATCCCCTCGGATGTGTGTGGTGCACATATGCGCGGGCACTGACACATTTCTCTGTGAAATGGTGTAATGTAGTTCTCACCATGAATATGACCTTAGCTGTCGAAATGGGGTTAAACATCTATTACTCACTCTGAAACCCTCAAACATACACTGTAAAAAGGTGTTTAGAGTCTAAACACATTGCTAAACATGTTCTTGTCCCGTTTTTGAGGACACTTTATAAACCTAAACATGTTTAGCCTCATAATGTGCCTAGCCTTTGCGTTTAGATTTCAATGTGTTTATAGCTTTATAAAGTGTTTACTTTGTTTATGTTTAGGTTTGCCCATGTGTTTAGACATGACATGCTGAGATGATGTTTCAATGTTATAGTGTTTAGCATTATGATATTGTGTTTAGATATATCTGTAGATATTGATCTTTTGTAGATGATCTCAATTATTCTATGCTAGCTATAGTAAGGGCATAGAGAGCATCATTCTCTGAGGAGCATCATACTCTGAAGGAATATCATCACATCCATTATCCACAATAAGGAGTAACCCCATGTATGTAGATTACAACAGAATGGATGAGAGAAGATAGCCTTATCTATTTTTTGACTACACAGTTAAGGTGTCTATGGAAAGGATTACCCATTGATCCAAACAATATAGGATCTAGATGACCAATCCAAAATGTTTAATCATAGCATATAGGTTCTTTCATATAACATTTCTCATCAATGATTTACAAAGGGTTTTAACATATTTTTGATAAGAAGACAGTATAACTCTTTTTAGAAACTTCATTCAAGCACAGAGCTGCCACCTGAGTCTTTCATGCCTAAACACCTAAACATATTCATGTTGATATCCTAAACACCTACACTTCAGACTGTCTCAATACTAAACACCTAAACATGTTTAGCACAGGTGTTTAGCCATTTAGGATAAAAGTGGTTAAATCCTAAATAGATAGACAAGAGTACACCTACCTATCCAATATGTTTAGACTTTAAACATGTTTAGACCTAAACATGTTTAAAACCTAAGCTCCTTTTTTACAGTGTGTCGACAATTGTTTCCAAACCAATAGAGCCCAAAGCTATTGACAATATTCTGTGTAACAAGATGCTAAGTTACCAAAGAGCAACATTGTGATAGAAAAAGATAAGAAGTGAGGCCAAGCTGATAATCTCATGTGGATACTTTGCCAAGGCCTTAGAAGACCCAGCCGTCCTCTCACCATCAAAACAGCATCGACTCCAGATATCCCCATAACCTGACCTGCCATCCAACCCTAGATTATAGGAATATGAAAAAAAGTTTCCCCCTTTAACACAAAGAAAAAAATGCCACTGCCTACCCCTATGGAACAACGAAAATCGATAGTTGATTCGTCGGGGGGAGGGGGGCGACTTCTGTAGAGAGCACAGGGTCGCCGCAGAGGACGGGATGGAGGAAGGGAGGGGGGGGGGTAGGATCGTGAAGGCGGAGTATGATGCATCGATGTTCAATGCCTTTGATCCGGCTTCCCCTGTCGCCCGCCCCGCCGCCAGAGGAGCCAACGGTCCTCATTGATTGGCTGCAAACATAAAAGAGATGAGCAGAACGAGATCATTCGGCCAGCCTCGATGGCACAATGCGCATTTTTCGACAAAGTCAGCTTATAATTAACAACCCCACATCCCCCCCCCCCTCTTCCCCCAACCCCCACCTCAACCCCCCTGCCACCGCCATCCCTCCCCGCTCACTCACCCTCAACACATCCCATATTCATACAAGAACCTGATCGTATACCCCCATCCCTCCATACCCCAATGCCTGCTACCCTCCCATTGCTGGCTTCCTCTGTTGCCGCGATTGCCTATTGCAATTGCACAGCGAGCAGCTTGGGGGTAGAGCCATGAGCAGCTCCCCTCCCCCAATGAGCAGCCCCCCTCCCCAATCCCTTGAACCATAGGGCCAGCAGCACACCCATGCAGAGAGCCATCGATTGAAAAGTGAATTATGGCATCTCATCCTCCTCCCATCCACCCTACCCCACCCCAGTAGGCACCACTTTCTGTCCCCCTTTTTGCCTGTAATCATCATTGCTTGTTTCCGATATTAGAATTACACTGTGAAGATCACAGCCATTGTGTTGGGCAGCCAACACAGGGAGAGATACCAGCTCTATGCCTGACTCCTCTACCCAATAGTCCCTATGTACCTCCTTTTACAACCTCGTCTATCCCTGTCCCAGCCCCCAAAGTACCCAGCTCTGAAACCCTCTCTAACCCCCAACTCCTCTCCCCACCCTACTGTCTTTCCCTCCCCTTTTCCCCAATATTTTCTCCCTTTTCTCTCTTGCCCCGGTTCAATTGTATCCGTCGTTCGCGGGCGATTGCGTCGCGAAGAAGTCTACAAGTAATCTTTGATCTCGACGGCGAGCTGCTCCTGCTGATCCCACTGCTCAGTGTCGCTCGTCGATAGTTCGATTTCTTTGTGAAGTTAGCATCTGCTGTCGTGGGTAGGTGTATGTTGGGATGGGGGAGAGGAAAACAGACATTGGTGAGTAACCTCAGTGCTTCCACTGTTGACGGAGTAAAAAGTAATGGTCGCTGGGAAGCTTTTTCTACTAGAATCGACGAGTGAGGAGACCTAACTTATGAATAGTCACAAATGATATTGAAAAAATGTACAGGGGAGGGGGGATGGGTATGAAAGGAGAAAGGTAGAGTGTAACTGGGGATTGATGAGCTATAGCTAAGCTAAAGTATCTATTCCATACACTTGAAATAGTCCATGGAGTAAAGAATCGATGTGATGTTGTAGTTGTCTTCTAAATCTGTGAATAGTTATATGATTTGATTTTTTTAGGCTATTGTATTTATCATAAATCTTAGAATTAATATACCACTTGCATCAATACATAGGATATATTATTGTCAATTTATTTTGAAATATAATGACCAATGGGATAAAAACATCTAGCTATTGAGCATACCCAAATGATATGATGCAGTATATGATATGCTCTTCTTTTAAAAATACAATTACTCCTAAGTATATGTACTTCACGTTTAGAAGGAACATTTGACTAGGAATTCGTTTGATATAGACTGTGAGCGGGACTGGAGCTGGTTCTTGGCGACAGGCACTGATAAGAGCTGATAGGATGGAACCAGCATGTCCCTGGAAGTGGGTGACAAGGTACCCATCATGATAGGTCTTATCAGTTGGGTTTACCTCAACCAGCAAAATGTTGGACACACAGGACGTCCATACTAAGCCCTATACTGGTAGCCTCGTGAAGGTAAAAAATCACAGGTACCAAATATGGTCAACTGTTCCTATAGTTGAATAGGCTTCAAGCCATGTTTGATCGTCTACCACATTAAACAGAGTAAATAAAGAAAATATAGAACACCATACTAAGTGAGGTGGCATAGATCCCACCATGTTATAACTGTCAGGCGCCCATACAGATATATCTATCCATCCTGATACCATCACCATCCCCAGGTCTATAACAAACATGTCCAGATCCCATCGTTCATGGGCATGGAGATCCACAAAGATCAATAGAATGGGACATGCAGGGGAAGGGTTAGGATATGTGTGTGGGTACGGGGGGGGGGTTACTGTGTCCCTGCGTGTAGCGATGTCATGCCTGCATTAGTGACTCTGGTTACACAAGCATGGTGTCCGATAGATGAAACACCCCTCCCCCCCTTTATAGCTTCGGCATTGCTGCATGGCATACACATGGGAAGAAACGGAGTGTGTGTGTGTGTGGGGGGGGGGGGGGGCTTCAATAGTTATAGCTGCCTGTAAAATATAATCTGAGGCCAGAATGTATGATCTGACGATTGGAACGGGCAGAGGGATTTGGAGAATGGGTTTTGTCCGGGTGGAAATTAAATTAGTAAATGTATTGCTCTGAATTAATCTACTTTATAGAAGAAAATAAGGTCATATAGATTTACAAAGACACTGATTCAAGGTGAACAATATCACAACTCACACCATCTTTCAAGAATTAGTAGGGACCTGGGTGGATCGAGTGATATCAAAAGTAACTTTTATATTATTTGAAGCCTATGCTTGATTACACTGTTTTTCTGTTGACTTCAAATTATATCTTTTACTATAGTGGCTCTCAAAATTCTATGATCATCCTATAGTCATTATTGAATTTCTCTTGAGGCCTTTTCTGTATGTATAAAAAATGAAACGTAGCATTTAATGGAGCCCTCCTTTTTACCCAAGCATAAACTCAGAGCGAGGCATGGTATCGATTATCTGCCTATAGAGAGGGTCATGGATATCGGTGGAATAGACGGGATGGGGTAGACTGATTGCTAGAAAAAAATCGAGGTGGGGTTGGGGGTGAAATCAGAAAAGTGACAAAGGTAAAAGGGGCTGACAAAAGCACCCCACATAGATCTGGTTCTGATCCAAACCGCAGCGCCACCTGGTGTGGCTCGACCGAGTTATGCACTACCGACTGGGGGTGAGGTGAAAGTGTGTGTGTAGGGGGGGGGGGGGTGATGGGAAGGGGCGAGGGAGCAGAAATAAAAGGCCTTGTAATGCTTGGGGTGCTGATAAAAAATGCAATCTGTTCAAAGGGTATTCACTTGGGCACAGCAATGTGCTGTACAAGAGCCAGTAACATGGGACAGCAAAAAAAAGAAGAGATGTGCTGAAGAGAAAAAAGGAGGAATGCATAAGATGTTTGTTTATGTCATACCCTGCTAATTAATATGGGATTGTGTAAACATATCTACATTCATACATTTTATATCATAAACTTTACTAAAAAGCAGCATCACCAAGAATACATCCAATGATCCATAGGACTTTCAACCTCCTTGATTTAGTTTCAAGGGTCTATGTACCCTAATTCAATAGCCCTCATTACATAAGCACGATTAGGCTCACCAATCAATAATCAAAGTTAGAGCTCATCAGCAGACGACAGTTCTGTAGCAGGAGCAGACGACAATGCCCCCACCTGTCCTCATTTTCAAGGCTGCGTCTCTCGATCACGTCTGGAACGCTGTCGATCAATATTGGCAGTCCTCTAATGACACGGTCGTTAGCACCCGTCACCCATCCACCCCCACCCTCCAAACATTCAGGACCTTTGCATCTCACCCCCCCCCCCCCCACCCAACTGCATTCTTCACCTACTGTCCCAGGGGTTCCATGAGACAAAAGGTGTCTTTGGATGAGTCATCTCAGCCTTTGAAAGACATGCACAGAACACCTTTCAGTTTTTTAAACTCCTGAAGTAGAATTCATTTATATTGTATATTTACCCATCCTTTCATATATCCTATCTGGATTTACAGTTGAAAGGAGGGAGTCAATCGATAGGGTATGACTGATATACACAAGCCCAAAAACAATTCCTCATGGGGAAGGAGTCATTGTCATACTAAGGAGTGCACGCAGAGAATTCACCCTCTAGCTTTATGGAAACTCCTACCAAAAACTTCACCGGTAATATTTTAGAACTGTTTATTATACAAACCTGGTATAGAAAACTGACAAGAATACAAAAGATTTTCTACTTTTTATTAACAAGGGAATAGTTTCCTTGCCATAGAAGATAACTTTCTGACGCTTTAACGGCAGCATGACGTCACCAGAGTCTCTGTCTCTATGTCGTCATGCTGCACCAGTGCAGTGCGGCAGGTCTACTTGCTGGCATTGGGGCATCATGACAACCCTCAGGAGTCTACCTGAACCTATATAAAGCTCAAAGTCCTTCCTGGTGACATGCACTGAGAAACGCTGATAAGATGGGAAGCAGCTTGCTCCTGGAAGTTGGTGTTATACAGGGACATGGCACTCGTCATGTCTTACATGTATTTTAGTGTGGCTTGACCCAGCTCAGTTCAAAATGGTGGACCTACTGGGGGTAGGTGTAGACTCCTATAGGGTGACACAATGTAATACTACAGCCCTCTATTCATGCATTCACTCACCACAACTTAAAATTAGCATGGGGCATTAAAACACTACACCTCCCTTAAAGGGTAAAAGAAGAGGGGAGAGGCTGAGAAGGGGGTGAGGGCTAGGGACATGGAGACCAGTATGCTGAGTCACAAATCAATAATTGATGAGACAAAATGACACGCACAGATCAGGGCAGCACTCTTTTACCTCCCACCAGCACAGCAAATATCTCTCATCTTCACAAACCTATCTCTCATCTACCCCCTCCCATGTCCGCCCCCGCCCCCATCCTCCATGCTGTTAGCCCCCCTCTCTGGTTGTTCGGGGTAGCCAATCGGAAAATCAGCGATTGATTAATTACTGTGTGATTTGTGTTATCAATGTCCACTCTAGCATAAAATGTATCTTTTGTGGTGTTACCTCATGGTCGTAAAGTGCTATCGACTGTCAGACTATCTGTAATATTCATCTAATGCAGGTAAATATTCATCTAATGCAGGGAGTAACCCTGATTTTATAGATTATTAAGCAGGAAGGTGGATTTGTATGTCATAAGTTTGGAGATTGTCATAACATTGGATAGATATAAAGGTGATCCTTGGATATGATCTATTGTGATCGGATTCTCAGAATAGATAGCATAGATTAGATTGGATTTTTTTTTTTTTACTATATATGTTTGATATGGGTGTTGAAAAGTTCAAACTAAACGTCCATTCTCCATGCAGTGTAGCATATCTTGTAGCCATACATTTTAGGTTTTAAACAGCTATGACGTTTCCTTGCAGTCCCTTGAAATCTCGCGTAACGGGACCGTTGACCATGCATCCCCCGGCAGAAGACAACTATGGGACGGACGCATGCGCAGTGAAATGTCTGCGTTCCTCTCCTCCTGTTCTCGTCATCTCCACGTGTTCCGGCAAATTGTACCACTGTGTGGTGCTCCCCAGTCCTTCAGATGACTGTGAGGTCGGTAGCCCTCTATCAAGCTTCCAGGACTTCCTTCTGCCTGTCCGCCCTTCTGTCCTTTCGTCCTTCTGCCCTTCCACACGTCTGCCCTCTCACACCTTTGCCCTTCCTTCCTTCCACACGTCTGCCCTTCCTTCTCTCCTCCCTTCTACTCTTTCTCCTTCCCATGACACCTTCCACCCTTCTTTCCACCCGCCCCTTCCTTATGCCAATTCTTTGTCTGGTCCTTCCTGCCTTTCACTTCACGTTCCCTCAGACTCCCACAGCCAACTTCGCTTCTTCCAAGCGATACCTGTCATTTATGCATTCTTTTTTTAAAAGTACCACTAATTGATAAATGTACCCATTATGACATAATGACAAAGAAATTTCATTTAATTGTGTAACCAAGCAGACAATATCATCTGTTTTCGCATATTCTTTAAATAATGAATTACAAACAGATTTTATTCATCAATATTTTCATTTTCACCAATTACGTACTTAATCATTACTTAATCAGTTGGAATCTCTCCTTTCAGTCGGATGTGACATGGGATGGTAACACTTCTCTATACGAGCCGCCTTCTCCAGTGTCCCTCTATGTGTTTGAGAGTATAGAGCTGGAGCTCTCCCTCACCACCGTGACGGTGGACTCAGATGAAGTGGTCATGGATGACTTCTCCTGCCCTATCAGACTTCACAAAGGTGAGAATCTTAGTAACTGATAGTGTCGGAGCAATTTGCTACACTTGTCATCTGTCTTTCCTTCACTGTATTTAGTGGGGGATGTTTTGTAAAGGCAGTACGTGTACTGAATACGTAAGTGTAAGCTGTTATGATAGCACACTGCCTAGCCCCTTCAGGTTTCAAATACAGATAATGCATTAATGCATCATGGCCATTTGATGTGATGATGTGTGAATGCAGCCATGGCGAGTAACTCGCTAGGTCTGCATCAATGCCTCCCTGAAATCAAAAGAAAAAGAAAAATAATGATGATATATTAAAAGCACACTTCTATATCACTTGGATATATTTATCATCAGGCAAACTGATGAAAGTGATTGATTTAGATAAAAAGGTGGAACATAACTCCCATGATCGAATACTGTTTTCCTCTATACATGTATAACCAATTTTATATTCAAAAGATAACATTTTCCTATATTAAAATATTTTGTCGCTAATTACATATGTATAATGGAATATTTATGAGCGTTTCCCTCCGATAACTTTGGATAAAAACAAGAACATGCTCATGCTTACAAGACATGCCAAAGAATCTTCCTCCAAACTTAAATCGTGCAGTGGCTCAACGTATTGGTTAGAGTTATTATCCAGAACAGTAAAAGAAAATTATGCCTTTTTTCCTGGATGCTCAATTGCTTGCATGATGAGTTTTTGTTTTGTTTGGAAGGATTCAAATAATGATCTCCAAATGGGCACACGCTCTTTCCTTCCCACGTCTTTCTTCCTTTATTCCACCGGTCCTTGAGTCCAAAAGAAATCACGATACGATCTCTACTCTACACGATGATACCACAGAAAAAAGTACGACCGAACAATTGCCAAGACCGCTCTGGTAGATCGCTTCAAGAAATTTGGCTGGCGTCGCTTGGGCTGAGGCATGATGAAAAAAAGATGAAAGCGTTTTTAGAAGCATCATTGATGCATTAAAAACACTTACCTTTGGATGTCTAAGACTCAGGTGTAGTAGTTCACTTAGCCAGGTCATTCAGGTACCCTTTGTGGGGAATCTTTTATGTCTGTAGGTCTCTATTCAATACACAGGGTTAGATACAGTTACTCCCACGGGTGCCATCAGTTGAATTCATCACCGATACCTCAAGACCCAGCATATAAGCCGCGGGTCATGTAAATCTTATTAGCTTATTTCTGGTTCAAAATAATACTAAAATACACCTACCTGTACAAGGGTGCGGCTTAAACAAGAGATTTTTTTTATCATGATATCAAGTACCAACTTGTCTTTCGACCACCCTCCCCATGACACTATAACGTGGGAAATATTTTGTTTTTGTTTTTATGATAGTGATATCTCAAATGATCAGTTGGGCGTCACGGATTTTCCCAAAGTCAGGCCCCAGTACATACACAGTGTCCAATAGATCACATTTTCTCTGGATTGTATAACAGAAATGCCACTTTTCCTAACAGTTTTTTTTTCAGAATTCCGAATTTTCAACTGGAATTCCTACAGATATTTCCAAATTTGTAGAGATCAGTGAGTAACTGTATACAGGTACAATGTATAATCAAACCCCAGGTGATGCTTATAGCATTTGGCCAAAGCCAGAGTGCGGCTATTACCCAAGATATATTAGGCTTACATACGAGGGTATACGGTATATTAATAGGTAATGCATCACACCTGTGTTCCCCAATAACAAGGTGTAGGTGAAGCAGTGATTAGGTGAGACACAAACAGGTGCACAATGTACTGATTAAACCCTATCCATGATCGACCGTACTTATCGTTACCTTAACCCTTTAGGGGCAGTGTATTGATTTAATGTTGTGTGTCTATTTTATCAGCATCATTCAAGGGGGAAGACCCCCCCCCCCCCGCTGCATCCATGCATCATGCTAGCCCTACAGGCTTGATACACTCCTGGAGGGGAGGCATCATGATGCACCGGGCCAGCGCTGATGAATTATTTTGATATGCTAGTCACAGGGCTTTATCAGTCATCACGCTGTAATACCTCAGATATAAGGCGCACCCTGCTTATAAGGTGCATCCTGAGTTGAAGGCAAAGCTACAAAATGCAGTTAGAGCTTAAGTTTAGAGCAGTTTAGTATTGTTCTATGGAATCCTCGTCTAAAAGACCTTAGGCTGATTCTCTACGCTGGAGCAAGAGATTATCCTCGCGTTTATGGCATTGCAGTGATTACAAACGAGTGTGAAGCCTTGTAGTATTATCATGCCCGTAAAGGGTTAACGTCTACCACCCTACCAACCCACCCACCCACCTTACGCCACATACACACACCATGGGCGTGTCCTCAACGTGTTCCCATCATTGTCTGTGAACTTCTTGTTGTAAATTGAGAAGAGGTAACCTTGGGATCAGAAGGTGGGTCGTAGGGAGGGAATTAACCATTCATAGGTCAGATCATACCTCCAGGGGCTATGTTCCTTGGTCGTCATGTAAGCTGATTTGATAGGACACTGCCTAGACCTTTCAGGTTTCAAATGCAGATAATGCATTAATGCATCATGACCATTTGATGTGATGATGTGTGAATGCAGCCATGGCGAGTAACTCGCTAGGTCTGCATTAATGCCTCCCTGCGGCATTAATGCGGCATTATGAATCATGCTGACTCATCATGAGTACATCGTAAGGAATCATTTATTAAGGTATCACTAGTGAGTAGAGTCAATATGGCTGTATATTTGCATGAAGGTGACCAAAGAACACCATGCTTTTACTCCATGGCATGCATCCCTTATAGGGTTAAGAGGGATGAGGTGCAGTATCACACACTGATTAATACAGTGATCAGCCGGGCGGGCTCCTTTTCAAATCACACGCTAATGGATGTCGATCATTAGATTAACACAATACATTGACGGTGCTTTGAAGAAGCTCCACAATAAATGTACCTGTATTGATTCCCCATGCATACCTGGTGCATGCTCACCCACCCCCTTCGTCAATTTCCACTTAGAACTGAGGCTAAATAAATCACAGAAAAGAAGGAGATACAGTATGGGCCCCAGAACTGAGCCTTGGGGCACACCGGGTGGAAGAAATCATTATGTGGAGTCTGTGTGTCCGATTGGCAAGAATCCTAAAGTGCATTTCCGATTCAATTTGTCCAAGACAGGTGTGCTTTTGGCAGGCTGGGAGGTTTTAAAACCTTCAGGTCTTTGATCCTAAGATGGAGAAGGTGCGTTCGGTCGATATATTCGCTCAGGGCATGATCTCTCCAGAGAGAAAAATGGGACCCCATATGGACGCTCCTACTTGTACGTTGCTTAGTTTTGTGCCTGGGCGTAAGGTGATGTTATGGTGTAATTTACAATCGTGATTTTGTGTGTGTGTGTGTGTGTCTCCGGAGAAATTTAATCAATTGCTGACGTTGCATGGTATTTCAAGGATCAAATACTGTAACGTAAGGATATACCATCATGAATACTCGTGAGAAATCCATCCACAATTTTTTTATCAACATTTTCCTCACAGATTGTTTTATTTAGAGGAATCACTATTTGTATTTTCTACCACATTTACTTTAGAAAGTAGCGGTAATAAGAAGAGAGTCAGCAGAGTTGATCATTTGGGAAACAGTGTATACTTTGAAGAAATGCAATACTATTCAACAAACATGGATCGATCCAACTTTCCCCGGCTGTATACTGCCACCCTACAACTTTCTGAATACCATATCCGCTCTCTGGGCCGCTTCCATTGTCAGAACAATCATTGGACTTTAAAGTATTCTCTGAGTGGCCTCTTTGACTCTCAAAGAGAACTAGAAAAGACTGCCAATGTCTGAACCGTGTACCTTTCTGTTTGGCCATTGATTTGTGAGACAGAGGATGTAAGAAAGCTCCTACAGGAAGGCCTGTGTCGATTGAACTGGTAATGGACATGGAGGCATGGCTAGTCCCTACTGGAGGAGGTAATGAACAAGGGCACAGGGAACAAGAGACTCCCCTATTGCTTTGCACATGTACGACATGCAGCCATTGACGTGTGATTTGTTTGACAGTGATGGTGGCGCCCTCCCCCTGTTGGCGGCAGCGTCTCTCCCTATACCTTTGACGTCGAGCGTGTAGCGCGGTGTCTTCTGCAAAGTACACTGTCACTTGTCAAGAACCAACCTCTGTGTGTCTTATCTATCCATGTTCTCTGTCTTCTGTTCCATTACATTGATGCTCACGTACGTCTTGCATGGATACTCAAAGGCACTTTCCAAAGCATTCTATGCCTATAGTTGATATCAATAGGTATGGCCATGTTCACTCCACCCCCCCCCTCTATCAGCCCCCCCCCCCCGCCTACCACCGCTATCATAAGTCACCACCTGCGGCCACACATTGAGGTGGTGAATCTGTCAAAAGAGATAAGAGAAAGAAATCACAGATACATAACTTTTGGTTACTTTTGAGACTTTACCTTGCCGAGTAGTATATTTTCTCCCTTCTTTTCCCATTTTACTTCCTTTCTTCATTACTTACTCCTTCCCACTCTCTTCCTCCTTTTGTTACAACCTCTGTTGATATGTCACTTCCTGTGAGGACCTTGTCTCACCTTTATTTTGTTCTTTACTTCATTCCTCCCTCCTTCCCTCCCTTCTTTACTCCATTCCTTTATAACACCTCCCCCCCCCCTCCCTTCCTTCCAGAACCACGACTTCAGCCCATGGTCCCATACCCCTGGGTCCTGGCCACAGACAGTCTCGGCCCTTGATGTCTGCCTTCCCTGTCAACCCATTATCATTTGTCACTCTGGTTATTTGTTCACATTAACCTTTTGTTGTTCCATTAATACTGATTCCACAAGCTATACCATGTGTAAATAATACATGTAACGCTATAAGAATGTTTCCTCTTTTTGGTTTGGTGTAGACATATAGAGGTACTCCATTCCCACGATCTATGTGGTTACACTGCTAGGGATACCAAGTTTCTCATTGCTTTTATTTTCTATTTTTTGTTGTTGCTATGTTTGAACATGGAACTGCTCATATTTGGTATTACAATGGGCTTGTAAGAGTCCTTTGTACTGAAGTAAACCATTACAGATTTTCCAATAGTGTAGACCTACTCTCAAATAAGATATTTGAGGATTTTCAACAAAAAATTGAATAAATAAATGAATAATATCTGAACATAAAGGGAATATCAGCCATAAAATAATGGATCGGTTGACGCCCATAAAACCATGGTGTATGAACCCCTAATGTTCTTACATATTCCTACGCATTATGATCTGCTCATATAAATGACTCACAGCGTCCCATAAACCAGCACAAGTGTTGTAAAATATTGCCATGGTGCTATCAGAAGATCTTATCAGCCCTGATAGATCATAGTCACAGCCACTCTGCCTTGTATACATAAGTGGGCTTATTACATGTGTAATTACAGATTATGATGTCACTGTTCCCGCATAGAGAACTGACACTGAAACTGAACAAAAAACACACCTTTCAACCCCTCAAGCACAGCATAAGATCTTTAAGGCTCGATATCCATGTATCATCATGATGGCCAGTGCTGGTGAGTTACTCGCCATCACTGAAATGATGCATCAAATTGATGCTTTTTGGCGTTTGTATGCAGATTTAAATGCTTAACAGGTGAGTTAAGCGCTGGGGCTGAATGATTGCATCACAGTGATCTAAATACATACATGTATAATGCATTAAATCACTCAGCTCTCCTTAAAGGGTTAATGAGAGTAAATTATGTTCTGTGTTTGTATCGACCCATTTTGCCAGTCATCTATGATTAGCATGTTAGAATTTCCATTTCCCATGTACCTTTTTTGCATGGATGGGTTGAAGGAGGACAAATCCTCCTATCGTATCATGAAGGTAATTTGGGAACCTGAAACTAATACA
This sequence comes from Acholoe squamosa, assembly GCA_949317995.1. Lineage (NCBI taxonomy): Eukaryota > Metazoa > Annelida > Polychaeta > Phyllodocida > Polynoidae > Acholoe > Acholoe squamosa. The sequence goes on along the minus strand of OX439041.1, from coordinate 62,566,895 downwards.
AAGGGGTCGGCTGCTGTGCATATTGATAGTAGTATTATAAGGCATGGTCCTCTCAATAGGCCCTTACCCCCTATTTGCTATAACTGCCAATGTTGGATGATCTGCAATTACCATTTTGTCTATAATTCATAGAGATGAGAATTTCCCAATAAGTAGATTTTTTTTTCTAGAATTCATGTTATAGGTTCTCAGGGATATCAATGATTGTACAGTATAGGATAGGTCAGTCCATACAGTCCTATAGTGAAGGCCAACCCCCCTCTACCCCCCCATGAAACTAGGTGACCTTGTGTGTTCAGTATTGGGCCCTATATAGGATAAGGGGGTTATGGAGCTATCATGTATCTTCCTGAAAGGGATACCAAATGAAATGAAGAGACCATCTAAGCCAAAAAATCCTGCTGAATCCAAAAATGTTGGTCTTTCTTATCAAAATTTGTCCAAAAGTACCCGAAAATGATGTTTGATGAGGGAAATACTTTTAAATATGTACAAAAATGATATTGAAAATGATTGCAAATCTTTAAATATAGAACACATAAATCAGAGTTAATACCTCAATCCACATACCCAAATGTCTGCCTGTCTCTCAGTCAGGCAAGTTCTGGGCTTGTGCATTATTCTGCCTATCCCACATACAGCATATCAATTGTGTACCTATCACTCATCCTGCCTATCTCTTCAATCTGAAACATTGACAGTTCAATCTGGTTATCTCTTAAAAGGCCTAACTTATAATGCTTACCCCTCACCTTACCTTATCTCATTTGTTCCTTCTTTCCTTTAGTTTACCTATCCTCAATCTGCCTATCATTCATTTTACCTATCCCTCATGGTGACTATCCCTCAGACCATCATGTTTAATCTGCGCTGTTTGTCTGCTATATAAGCCTTTATTGTTTAACAGTACATTCCTTACCATGTCTACTATTTCAATTTTACCTATCCCTGATAATGCCTATCATGTAGCCTACCTATCCCTTATTGTGCCTATCCCCCAACTCTGCACATCCCTCATATTTGACTTGCATATCTGTCCCTAGGATGCATGTTTCTTTTTTTTATGTTTGCTCATCTTACAAGGTACTCTGTGCCTATTCCTTAAATTGCTAATTGCTCATACTGCCTATCCCTCTTGCTACCCATCCTTACCTATCCCCCATGCACTCTATACAGCTCTCTTACCCATCTCACCTCTCTTACCTACCTATGTCACAACCAACCTTCATTATGATGACCATTTCTTAGTTACCCTATCACCTAACATACTGGTTACAGTCCACCTTATTCATACATCTACCTATCATTCATGCTGCATATCTTTCAGTTTACCTATATAATGATATGAATGGAGGATAGGCATAATGGGGGATAGGTATATTTCACAAGGCATAGACCTGGAGACAGGTGGAAGAAATTGAACACAAGCTGAGATATGTATAGAGAGAGCAAGTTACATTGACTGAGCTGACATGGTAAGAAAACCATATAGACAGCATGAGGGATAGGTATTCAAAAGGATTGGTACCAAGGGGGATAGGTAGCATGTGCAATATCTAGTTTGAGTGATAGGCACAGAGAGTACCTTGTAAGCTGAGCAAATGTAAAACAAGAAAACATGGGTGGTAGCAACAGATGGGCAAGTCAAATATGAGGGATATGCAGAGTTGGGGGATAGGTATAATGAAGGATAGGTAGGCTTTATGATAGGCATTGTTAAGGATAAGTAGGATCAAAATGATAGACATGATAAGCAATGTAACTGTTAACCATTAGGGCCTAAATAAACAGATGAACAATACAGTTTAAGCATGGTGGTCTTAGAGATAGTCACATGAGGGATAGGTAAAATGAATGATAGGAAGACTGAGGATAGGTATACTATGGGAAACTTGGATCAGAGAAGATTAGCTAAAGTAAGGAGTAAGCTTTAGTATCTAGGTCTTTTGGGAGATAGCCTTACTTCAAGATGCTTTAGATTTAAGAGATAGGCAGTATGAGTGATAGGTAGACTAAGGGATAGGCAGTATGTGAGATAGGCAGAGTAATGCACAGTTAGAATACTTGTCAAATTGGGAGATAGGCAGACATTTGGAAATGTGCATTGAGGTACTAACTCTGGTTTACGTGTGTCTATAAAGACTTCTCATTATTTTGAATATTATTTTTGTACATCTTTAAAATATTTTCTTCATCAAACCTCATTTTCGGGTACTTTTAGTCAATTTCTGAGAATCATGATAAGAAATTTGGATTCATCAGGATTTTCTGGTCCAGGTGGTTTCTTCTTCCCCTTTAGTATCACCCTGATAAAGGAATACCACAGCTCCATAAACCACCTAATCCTCTACAGAAATCAACAATGAAGACACAGGGGCACCTAGTTTCATGGGGGGGTAGAGGGGGGTGGCCTGTCACACTCTACCCATAGACTATGCTCTCAGTGACCTCTCCTATAGTATAAGCTTCTTGGGGATATGCTATATCTAAGCATATATTTCGATTTCTATATAAGAGTACAAAGTGCACTTTTTCTATTGCACAAAGATTTTGGTAACTTGACAAAGGTTTTTCTGGTTAGTTTTAGGCCGCCCAATGAAGAAATGAACTTATATGTAGTGCAATTCCATGCTATTCTAAAGAACAATTAAAGATAATGACCGTAATTTATGGACATCCATATAAATGTATAGCAATAGTATGCCTATAACTTACAAAAAAATTAAAGAACAATTACATCTGATCACCTGAACACCTTCGCAGGTGTACCTTACTTATCTAGTATTAGACACAGTCAATCACGTTTCAGAAACAGATATATTGGGATTTGTGTTTTTGTAAATATAGTATTCCCCCCATTCTAAAGGAGGCCGGGAGGATATGCATGTGACAGTCACGATCACAGACGACTTTTTCTCGGCCTATCACAATTTTCGATGGATAAACAAATAAGGGATGGGCTAAGGCTAACATAGCGACCAAACAAGGCCACGGGACGCAGGGCACGATCATCATCAGAAAACACGTCCCCGACGCACTGAATATTCAATGAAATTTGATTGGTCGTCTATTATTGCCCCCCGCTGTGGACGAGCAGATAGTGATCCGGCGTCCTAATGATTGTCCATCGCCCTCCCCGCATGTGGCTGATTATGTTTATAGGCAGATATCAAAAAACGAGGCCAGGAACAATCAAATGGAGAAATAAAACAGATGGGGGGAGAAGGGATCAATGCTCGTGAACATTACAAGGGGAATTGTGCCTGGAGAGCAGCTCCGTTGTAAAGGGCACTGGAATGTCGTCTGCTTTGACAATGTATTGTTTCATTGCTTTATCCATGGGATTTTAATTCTATTTTTTCTCTCTCCCCCCCCCCTTCCTTCCTATGTGATTCAGGCCAGTGACTTTGCTTCCAAATCACCTGCTGAACGTGCATATATGTATACAAATGATTATTAACCCCTGATGGTGGTCCCATAGTGGTATTGGCGGGAAGTGATCGATGGCGTCCCATTAGAATACGATGCGGCAATGTCGTCTGCTGCGGCCCTTAAGCCAACGAGTGTCCCACAGTTTAATAATTAATGACGTATTCAGCTGGGCGATAATAGCGGACAATTAAACGCTACCACTACGTGAATCCACGTCGGTAGCAATGACGTCACACTGACAACTACGTCATAGCCACTGACGGTACTCTGCTCTGACTTTGAGAATGAAGGTAGCAGCAGAAGACAATACATACAGGGGGAGACCTCTCGTTAGGCAAGCATTAAAAAAAAAAGAAATAAAAAAAGACAGCTGTTTGGCGAAGTGAGGGGATTTAGATTGTTGAAGAGCGTTAACAATGCCTCTACAAAATACGAAGTCATCCCTCAATGTATCAGAGTCACATCACACAATATACGTCATAACACTTGACGTCGGCATTGTCAACGCCAGATGCCCAAAGCATTGTTTTAGCGTTAGTGCTTCAGCCATTTTTTATGAGATTGTTACTATTAGGACTGAGAATTTTGACTGATGAGTCGACCCTGCTTTTAACTCTCCCTTTTTTGCTGCTACTTCAAATGCCCCAAGTTTGTATTGTTTCTCGATTCTGTTCTTTCTGACAGGTGATTGTTACTGCAAGTTGGGAAGTCCTCTAATTGGGGAAGAATACTTATTTGTATCTTTGAACTCAGATGAAAGGAGAGGATTTGTGGATAGACTTCTTCTGTAACTTTGGAACAAAAGAGAATAAATTGTGAAAATCAAAGGTTGATAGTTCTGATATCCACTCTCCATTGTTTTAATGGATCTCTGTACTGAGACTTCCATTATGCCTTAAGTACATGTAATACATACTATCACTTAAACTACAGACCTAAGCTATGTATTCAGAAGCTGAACAGTTACTTGTAGAATGATTAACAATGGAGGGATTTTACATGAAACAACCATGTCAAAGTTCTTAAGCAAGAAACTGCAGTTCCATTCCCTGTCAAACAGTTTGAAAAGATTTACAACTTCAAGGCTTTCACACTTCAGAAGTGTTAGGGAGTGGTCATTTTTTAACAACAGGGGGGTTGGCAAAATTCTGTGTGCGTGTGGCGAAAATTTTTCTGTCCCCCTCTCCAAGGGGTCTGAAATTTTTTCCGCCCCCCCCCTTTTATTCTATAGTCGCACTTGGATTTTTCGCTCAAAAGGGGCAACAAAATTTTTGTCCCCCCCCCCTTGGAGGGGTCTGAAATTTTTTGTCCCCCGCAAACCCACCAACCCCCCCCCCCCCCGTTGTTAAAAAATGACCACCCCTTTAGAACAATCCACAGACAGGTCATCTACACCATAGTTACCCTTGTTCATTGCAATGTCATAGTATGATAAATCCCCTTTCCCTTGATACAAAGACATCTAATCCCAGACCCATATTAAAGGGACTGACATTTTGTAAGAACTTTGTCTGTTTCTGTTATGAGAGACAAAGATAATAGCAAATATTATGAATGATATCTGGTAACCAGGCATGGGATTTTTCAGGATATATCCAGCGATGACAGTTTTCAGGTTATTTCAGGCTTTCAGGGTTTTTAGCAAAATGTCAAAAAATGCCCCCCCCCCCCAAAAAAAAAAAATAAATAAAAAATAAAATAATTTCATTTTGTTGAAAGTTGCCTAATTTGGACCCCCTAAGAACTTTTTCCTGTCCAGTAATTATTTCTATGAATTTGAATGTAAAATTTATACATTTTGTGAAGGTACCTTATAGCTTTATGGTCATAGCATAGAAATCTAGGAATTTGAATTTCTCTAGTCAGGGTGTGCAATTTAAAATCAAAGCCTAATGGTCCAATTTAGGCACCTGGTTGCCTAAATTGGACCAGTTGGTATCCTAATTTGGACCAATATGCACTATTGTTCTGTATTTCCTTATACTTTCATTATATTGAAAAATATATAAAACTAAGGAACTTTTGATATATGATATCAGATGTCCTCTTAGTGTTTCTATCAATATCCTGTGAATTTGCTCTGTATTGGAGTAAGAAAAAGGTTACACGTTGATCCAATTTAGAAAACTAGGCATAGGCCCCACCGCGTGGTCCAATTTAGGCAACTAAATTGGATCCAATATCACAACTATGGTCCAATTTAGGCAACTCAAGCTGGTCCAATTTAGGCAACTTTTCATCTTTCTCATTGATAATTTGTTTTCTAAAACATGACAATGGTTTTTATCAAATTTCATTTTAGTCTAGAAGTATAATTTGACATCTAAATATTTTAAAGGATTTTGAACAAAAGAATGTTGCCTAGCAACCAGGAGGGCTTAAGTAAGTGGTGACGCAAATAAGATCAAGAGGTCCAAAAACCATTTTCCACGAAAAATGTGTATAAAATTTCAGAAAAATTACATTTTTGGAAGTTATTAGGAACTTTAGTGATATTGACTAAAAAATGGCAGCATTGGAACCTAGTTCCTTTTACTGCCACTAGGGGAAACAAGGGTGGTCCAATTTAGGAGCCGGTCCAAATTAGGCAACCTTCCCCTACATAGATCTAATAGCCATGTGTGCAGTAGTCTGGTGTAACACATTATTAGGAATACCTGATACCAACATGACTAGAACATTGACTGCCCTTCAGTAGAGCACAAACCCACAGTAACTAAGTGTATCCTCACAGACTCCCACAGCTCTTCCCAACTTCAGACCTATTAGGTCAACAGGTCTCCTACCCTACCCTTTCTCTAAGGGTAGTCAGGGGTGTTCAGACCCAACAGGTCTAAGAAGGCTTGAAAAGGATTTTGTTTTGTTTCACCTAACATCAACCTCTGTAGTAAAACAGAATTGATGTAGACCTTAAAATTTGTCTATTTTCAGAGCTTTACAAAGAAATTATATTCAAGTGTTATTAAACCAACATTTTGACACATTTTCTCAGATTTTGAAGCAAAAAAAAATATTTTAAAATTTAAAAAGAAAATTCTTTGGTCAAATCCACTCTCAGATTGCAATAGCAGGGTTCCCACTGGTCAGTTAAAAGTCAGTTAAACCTATTTTTCTTTAAGGTCAGTTAAAAGTCAGTTAAAACAATATTTTTGGAAAAAGTCAGTTAAAAATGAAATTTTTACTAATTTAGGGGGTTAATTGTCAAATTCCAAGCAAATTCACAAAATTTCTGAAATGCTTGTGTGTGAGAGTGGGAACCCTGAATAGATATGGCCTAGTTCATGATTGTATTACTGGATAGGCAAGATGTAGCTTTAACTTATGGCTCCAACTTTCAGTATACAGCCAAACTATATCATGATTTCCCTTGACCTTAAGACACACCCCATCCCCATCCCTGTAATCAGATATCATCACCACCCCCCTCACACACCAGACCACAGCTGTCATCAACCACCCTCATTACCCCCTACCTCTCCCACATACACATGCACAAACAGGGTGGGGTAGACTAAGTCTGTTTGGCATTGTGGAAATGGGGATGGGGGTCACTATATGATAGCATTTCATAGTTTTATTCAGATTACATGGACAATACAGCTTATCACCTATTTGGAGAACAATTATAGAAGGAATATCAACAAGGATCAGCAAATTGCTGAATTGAGATATGTAGGATTGTGTGGCAAAGACCAAGAGATATGTGTGGTACAGGAAGGAAGATGTGAGGTCCCCCAGTCAAAGGGAGCATTTGACAATTATGTCACCGGTATTTAGGCAATTTTCAGGACCCACCCACCCCCCTTGTCACTGTTTTTGTATGGAATGTATAGAGGAACCCTAAGACCCTCCCACCCCCTAAGCAGTGACGTAATTGTTGAACGCTCCAAAAGATTAAGAAGTGTTTTATCAGACTATACATCCCATAAGTGTGCAGGTGCACAGAGGACTTCTTCAAGGGTATGTTCAGTATGCTATACATTATAGATTTACTGCATGGTCCAACACCCTCCCCTTTGGCTCTTTCACTCACACACCCATTCACTCACCAAAATTGTATCCCAAAATGACTTGAAATACCAATACCTATATCTAATTACAAAGTTGTCTTGGTGGGCATGGCTACAAATCCCCACTGACTACATCTTATCTAACCTCAAAACTGCATATTAAAGTGATATAAAACACACCAATTCCTGTCTTTAATTCCAAAATTTTGTTGGGGGGGCATGCCCCCAACCCCCGACCCCCCTAGACAAGTCGCTGTGCTTCGCTTGCGACATGCTGTAGAGTGCAGACCCCTTAAAGGGTCGTGTACTGGTGGTCCACCACACCCCTGGTATGGTGTCAGTGTGGTATGTGGGTTGTTTACTGTGGGTTTGATGGAGCAGCTCGCTGTGATGTATCTGGGTTTCTAGTTAAGGATCCAGGGTAGGGTCATTTCCGAGTAAGACTGTATGGGTGTGGGGCCATTTAGTAGTAAGGGTGCTACACCTACTTATAGAACTGGGTTTTCTTAGAATTAGCCTGTTTTGTTATTGTGGGTACCCCAAAGTGGGAGGGGGTATACTTGGAATTAAGGGTATATTCCATTGAATTGTGTACAACTGCTTAAGTGTGTCACTTACTTTTAGTACTGTTCTTATATGGTATCAGATATATGTCAGTGATTGACTTCTTTTAGGTACAGTGTGTTTTCTAAGAATCACCAATGAAGGACCATGATTCCAGGTATTGTGTGTGGGCAGTTTTAGGGGGAACTGCTCTCTGACTTTGTATAAAAGCCCCTGAGTTTGAGCAATAAAGTTAAGTTACTACCAGCCTCTCTCTTGAGTTGTTACTTCACCTTCTCTACCATGCAGCAGTAGCCTAACAGGACAGGACCAGCCTTGGAGGAACCCCTCCAACTTTATAGTGGCGACCACGACGAGACTCAACATGCTGGTTTAACTACAGCAGACTCCAGAACAGTACAGCACCTTACATAGGCTGTAGTCCTGCAGATGGCTGGAAGATTCACCTTAGATGACATAGACGGACAGATCATAAAACAGATAGTAGATGGGCTATCTGAAGACCGAGAAGAACAAGAAGAGTATGCTCCAGAATATTATATAGAGGAGGTGGATCCCGAGCTGGTGAGAGAGGCTGTAGATACAGTAAGGAGAATACAAGTACGTGAAGAGAGGTGTCTAATTATTGATCGCAGGCCACGCATCATTATACAGATCACCCCGGCTGCACCACAGTTCATCCCCATCAGAGACCTACCTGCCCTCGCACAGAGATTCAGACAACGAAGAGGTGATTATTAACTGACCTAATTAACCATTAAGCTACAATGGCTGAAGCACAGCAACTAATCCAGGCTCAACAGGAGCGTAATGCTCAGAGACAGGAAGAGAATATAAGGAAGAAGTTGGAGCAGCATGGCAGGCACATAGAGAGCTGTGATGGGTCAGAGAGGGATCACCTGAGAGAATGGATGGAGGCTGTCACAGCTGCCCAGAGATGGACAAATGCAGGTGATAATCTGGTCATGGAGATGGTTGGCTATATAAGCAAAGGACCATTGAGAAATAGTATAGCCGACCTCATCGATCAACGTGCTAATGCCCATCCACCATTACCTGTCACCTGGGCTGTGGTGAAGGACCATATCGTAGAGGCATTTCTGGATGAAGATGAGCCCGAGCACAAACGGAATAAAGTGGACCTCCTGAAACAACTCCCGTATCAAGATAGCAGAGAGTATGGCCTTAAGTTCATCAGCCATGTTCAGAAGGCCTACACTCTCCAAGAGCTGGCTGTACCCCTGGTTATGGAGAGATTGGTACGGAACTTCATTAGTGGGCTCCGAGACAGGGAGGTAAGAGCCCAAGTTCATCTACAACGACCAAACACCATAATGCAAGCCATCAACCATGCTAATGCATCCGCCCGTGCCATGGCCATGGCAGAAACTGGTCATCGCCAAGATGAACCAATGGACATCGCGGCCTTACCTTTAGCCCAGGCATCAGCTACCATGGATGATGAGCTGTCAAAAACATTAAAGGAACTGACAGGTGCCATCCGTGGGATGCAGAAGCAATTAGGACGGGTGGAGAAGAAACTAGACCCCCAGGAGGAGCACTCGTCAGGACATCAGCGACCTCAAAGGGGGAGGACCTCTGGAAGGAAGTTTGGCAAGCCTGCGTATAATGAGGACGGCTCACCCAATTGTTTTAAATGTGGCCAGGCTGGCCATATCGCCAAACAATGTTCAGCTTCACCTGTACATGCGGTGTCGGGAAACGCTTAGGGGCACCGGACACCCGAGCATGTGTGAATATTCCCTTTGGGAGTATCACAGCTAACTGTTTGGTGGACACTGGTGCCTGCAGAACATTAATCAATGAACAATTTTGGATGGGGCTATGTCGAGCCAATCACCGCACCCCACTGATGAAGAAATCAGAGGGACTTAAATCTATATCTGGACACATAATTCCTACGAGAGGGCGGACACTTATAGAAATACTGTCTCTAGTAGCAGAGGTCACGGTTGTATGCACCCTGGCACATGATATACTTCTAGGGGATGATACCCTTAGGAGACTAGAGGCTGTTATAGACTATAGCACTAAGAAGGTGATACTCCTAGGAGAAAACTATGCCCTACAGACTGCTAAGCAGCGAGATTTATATATAGCATCGACAGACTTAGAAGATTGGGTCAGGTCACGACCCCAAGTATTTGCCCTGGAGGAGGGAGTGAATGGAATGACCACCAAGGTTGAAATGACTATAGACACCGGTGATCATGCTCCTATCAGGCAGAGGCCTTATAGGCTTCCCCTTAGTAAGAGACAGGTCGTTGAGGAGGAGATAGAGAAGATGTTGCGGGAAGGTGTGATTAGGCCGAGTAACTCGCCATGGGCATCACCCATTACCTTGGTTCCCAAGCCTGACGGATCGACCCGATTCTGCGTAGATTTCCGCAAGGTGAACGCCGTCCTGCGCAAGGACGCCCATCCCTTACCCATCATTCAAGACATCCTAGATAGCCTGACCGGGGCCAAGGTATTCAGCACAATGGACCTGAAAGCTGGGTACTGGCAGATCCCTGTAGCTGAGTGTGATAGAGAAAAGACTGCCTTCATCACACATCGTGGACACTATGAGTTTAATGTCATGCCTTTTGGTTTGGCCACAGCCCCAGCTATCTTCCAGAGGACAATGCAGGCTGTACTGGGAGACATGCTAGGTGCTTTTGCACTTGTATACTTGGATGAAATCATTGTTTATTCAAGGTCAGAAGAAGAACACCGAGAACACCTTAGAAGGGTCTTCGATGCCTTAGAGGAAAATGGACTAAAATTGAAACCCTCTAAGTGTCACCTCAATGTGCCAAGTGTGAAGATCCTGGGATATATTGTGACGCCCGAAGGGATATCCAGTAATCCTGAGAAGACCTCAGCTATCTCTAATCTGGGGCAACCTCAATCAGTTAAGGAGGTCAGGTCGTTCCTAGGAATGGCTAATTACTACCGACAATGTGTCCCAAACTATGCCCGTATCGCATCTCCTATTGTGGCACTCACCAGGAAGCATGCTCGCTTCAAGTGGGGAAGTGAGGAGCAAACTGCCTTTGACACCTTGAAGGAGATGCTCATCTCTAATCGGGTTATGGCACATCCTGATACATCAAAGGGGTATAAATTGTACACTGATGCCTGTGACTACTCAGTGGGGGCAATTTTGGTACAGGATGACAATGATGGGATAGAAAGGCCGATACAGTAAGTCTCCAAACAGCTCTCAGGAAGTCAACTCAAGTGGGCGACCATAGAAAAGGAGGCGTATGCTGTGGTCTATGCCTTGACGAAGCTGCGACCTTACCTGTTTGGAGCTGACTTCACCATTTTCACTGACCATAAGCCCCTCAAGGCACTCTTCCTGTCCGAGGTCAAGAACACTAAAATTCAGCGTTGGGCAGTGCTCATAGCTGAGTATGGTGCCCCAATTCAGTACAGGAAAGGCAGTAACAACATCCGTGCTGACATGCTGTCACGCATACGTGGTACAGATATTGCAGCCCTGGAGACTACTGACTGGATAGCAGCCGACGACCTGGCTTGTGAACATCCAAATCAGATACCGTGGGAATTTGACCAACTAGAAAAGGATGCACTCAGGGAGGAGCAGAAGACCATGGCAGAATATGACCTAGTGGGGGAAGAAGGGTCAGGATATGAGCTGAAGGATGGACTATTGTACTCAACTGTACCTCCTGAGGGGAAAATTGAATACCCTCGGCTGGTACTACCACCCAGTGCACGTTATCGGGTTATAAGAAGAGCACACACAGAGGTGGGACACCAAGCCATAAGAAAGACTTTAGATCGACTGCAGGAAGCATACAAGTGGCCAGGGCAACGCAAGGATGTAGCAGCAGTATTGCAGAAGTGTGAACGGTGTGCCATACATGCTGAGCGGCGCGACTACCCTGAGCCCACTAAGATGCCAATAGCGGCCTACCCTGGTCAGATAGTTGGCATGGATCTCTGTGGACCATTTGCTCCATCACCTTACAGTAATCGCTATATACTTACTGTGGTGGATCATTGCACTGGCTGGGTGGAGGCAAAGCCCATACCTAAGAAGGAGGCCGAGCAGGTTCTGCGCTACCTAGAACAGGAGTACCTCCCACGCTTTGGTGCACCGGAAGTCGTCATTACTGACCAAGGTCAAGAATTCCAGGCAGTGGTAGTCAAGCAATATCTGACAGAATGTGGAGTCGAGATGAGGAGAAGCACTCCATATCACCCAGAATCTAATTCTAAAATTGAACGCTTCCATAGAACTATCAAGGGGATGATACGTAAGCTAGTGAATCATCAGTCCTCTGATTGGGAAGATAAGCTAGGACAAGCTTTGTGGGCTCATCGTATTTCCACCTCTACAGTGACTGGGTACACTCCTTTCTTCTTGCAATATGGGAGGAAACCACGAGCACCTCTAACCAGAATGCTGAACCGCACTGAAGGATCAGATCCTAGAGCCATTGGTGAACGAGTTGACCTACTAGCTAAGGCATTCCAAGAAGCTGCCCAAGCCACAGAGGACAGCCGCAAGTACAATCATGCACGACTGATGAAAAGAGCCCGAGGAGGTCAAGTACATCCGGGAGACACTGTTGTACTTGTGGCCCAGGAGAGAGCTCCTCTTGATGCCAAATGGGACCACGGGTACTTAGTCACTGCTGTTAGAGGTCCTGTGGTCACTGTGATTAACCAGAGGACAGGAAAACAATGAGTGGTTAATCGTGACAAACTAAAGCTGGTGGATCCTGACTGTGTGTGGGATGACGTCAGACCCCGTCCTACCCGGGCTCAGAGGAGGCATATAAGGGTACCCCCGCCTCCTCCCCAGCCAGTAGAGCCTGAGACTTCAGAGGAACAGGAGCTACCCACAAGGACTCAACCTGACACCCCAGCAACTCAAACTAGGGAACGGCTTCCAGCCTCCAAACGGCGACGTGTAGACAGCCTTGGGGAGACTGAACTTAATCCTATCCCAGTACGCAGGAGTACCAGGCTAGCCGAGCTCAGGCAAACACCCATGGAAATAACACCTGAGCCAGAGACACTATCAGTCACCCCTCCCTCTACTGAGCCTACTACCTCTCCTCAGGACGCACTTCAATTGGGACCTACGATTAGGGGCAAGAGGAGACCACAGGTGACTGACGAAGATAGAAAAGACATTGATAGACAGAAGCAGCAATGCTTGGTGGATCAGCATCCCGAGCTTGCCTCCTTGTTGTCTGTCTAGTCCACCTTAGCTGTGGGGATCTCTTCAAGGATGATGGGGTCCTAGTTCAGAAGGTAGGACGATCCAGGACAATCGAAGCAATTTGGACCACTCTAGTTGTCATCAATCCCCCAAAGCCTCTGCCAATCAAGTTCTGGGTTAATGAGGTGAGAACCGGGATACAGCTAGTGGCCCCTCATGTCTCGGCAGATGACCAACGCACCTGGGAGGCTAGACTTAGTGCCATTGATCTGCAAGGGCCCGCAGTCATGGATTCGTCTGAGTCACGGCCGCCCCATGCGCAACCTGAGAGCCGGAAGAAGAGGGCCAAGAGAGGCCTAATTAACGCGATTGGGTACCTTGGGAAGAGCCTATTCGGCTTGGCCACTGATGATGAGGTGAAGGAGATCAAGACGATAATTAAAGGGACAGTGCATAATGAAGGCATTATAGTACATAGACTTGACAAAATGATGAGTATAATTAACCGTACCAGGAAGTTTGTACGTGAAAACAGACAAGACATTCAAACACTTGAGCAGTATCAATTAGACTTGCAGGATGAGCTAAGTAATTACAGCCGGCGGGTCTCGCGTTTGGATACCTTTGTACAGAGATTGTCTCTTGCAAGGTCTGTGGACCGTACAATTACTGAACTTGAACTGGTGTATGAACAGTACTTTGATCAGTGGAACCGTTTCAATGAACAGAGACATGAACTAGAGAGAGGTTGGCTCACAGAGGAAACTCTAGCACCTCCTGAACTTGAATCTATTCTTATAAAGGTCAGAGACTGGGGATATGACACCCCACCTAAAGAATGGTATTATGAGAATGTACATATTGAACCTCTGTGGAATAATGCAGGCACATTGGTCTTTCGAGTAGTCTTACCGGCATTGGGCAGGGTTCACTATTTAGAGTATAGAATTCATTACTTTCCTGTAGCTATAGATGGGAAATATCTAAGGAGAATCAAGGGCAAGAGAAATGTAGCTATTAACACTGATACGGGGGCAACCTTTTGGCCAGATAGTTGTTTTGGAAAGACGCCCCGGGTATGTGTATCTCATGAGGAGTTGTTGACACCAACTTGTGAATGGGGTATAGTTACAAACAACTCCCTGAGGCTCTGCACTATCGAGATCATGAAACGTGATGGACAGAACTCAGAGGTGTATTCTCTTGGCCTTGGGGAGAATGTGGTTGTGACATATAAGAAGATGCCTGTAACCCTCAGGTGTATAGGTAAACGCGCTGTTGTTAGGGAGATGATTGGACCAACCCACATACTTGTGCCACCAGAATATAAGTTAGAGACCAAAGATTGGAGAGTAAGTGGAATCCGCAAGGGGACAGGTAGATTAGTAAAAGGGGCAGAAACTATCCACTTTAATAGGAGGATCAATTTCACTTGGCCGAGGTATGTTAATCAGAAATTGGGGAGAGTTCTTAAGTACAAAGAGCGGGCGGAAGTTCCACTTGTGGAGATGCAGAATTGGGCACAAGATTATAGTAGTGGAATAAGAGCACAGGAAGGTGTGGTATATGGTCCAGTCACATCCATTGTAGTATTGTGTATCATTGTTGTCATTATCATTGTAGTATGTAAGTACAGGCCACTGTGTCTATCTAGACCACAGACCGCAGAGTCTAGACAACCACAAGCCGGTACTGTAAACGAGAATCATGGAGTTCAAATAGACCCCATAGAATTGGCAATAATGTCTGAATAGATCTGACAAGATAAATATGCATGTTAGATATAGGATTATATACATGTATCCGAGTATTATATCACATATATGTATATCACTAATCATTTGAGGAGATTTTGATCCAGAGGGATAAAAATCTTTAAAGGGGGGAGGTATGTAGAGTGCAGACCCCTTAAAGGGTCGTGTACTGGTGGTCCACCACACCCCTGGTATGGTGTCAGTGTGGTATGTGGGTTGTTTACTGTGGGTTTGATGGAGCAGCTCGCTGTGATGTATCTGGGTTTCTAGTTAAGGATCCAGGGTAGGGTCATTTCCGAGTAAGACTGTATGGGTGTGGGGCCATTTAGTAGTAAGGGTGCTACACCTACTTATAGAACTGGGTTTTCTTAGAATTAGCCTGTTTTGTTATTGTGGGTACCCCAAAGTGGGAGGGGGTATACTTGGAATTAAGGGTATATTCCATTGAATTGTGTACAACTGCTTAAGTGTGTCACTTACTTTTAGTACTGTTCTTATATGGTATCAGATATATGTCAGTGATTGACTTCTTTTAGGTACAGTGTGTTTTCTAAGAATCACCAATGAAGGACCATGATTCCAGGTATTGTGTGTGGGCAGTTTTAGGGGGAACTGCTCTCTGACTTTGTATAAAAGCCCCTGAGTTTGAGCAATAAAGTTAAGTTACTACCAGCCTCTCTCTTGAGTTGTTACTTCACCTTCTCTACCATGCAGCAGTAGCCTAACAGGACAGGACCAGCCTTGGAGGAACCCCTCCAACTTTATAATGCGATGATGCCCACAAGGCCTCCGCAAAGTTCAGGCTTTTTTTCTAGACCTCACTGTCATCCCTGTATATCCAAAATCTTGGATATTTGAAGGCTAACTTGATCATCCTTATTATTTGTATCCAATGAGAAAATGATTTAACATTAATTAAATGGTTTGAGTCTTGGCTTTTTCAGATTACTATACCATTAAATCCTCTCAAATACTACCCCAGAGAAATGTCAGGGGCACCATCTCGGATATTTCTTTAAACCCCAATCCCACGCCTGGGTAACTTATTTGACCCTTTTTCATCTTTTTATTTGCAGACCCATCGTCAGTGGACCGCTACCATTGCTCACACAGCGCGGGGGTACATAGTGTCGTCCTGCCCTGGATATACCGCTTTGAACAGTTCGTCCACGACGGTAAGCATACCACCTGGATACGATTCAGAAAAAAATACTTATACCTTCCTCTTCCACATGTTCCCAATGAGAAAGAAATTGAGATGCGAAGTCTGGATATGTGAGGAGAGTATATATATGCATTGTACATTACTATTACCTTTATGATATATTAAAATTAAAATAGCGTGAGCAGCTCCCCCAGTTCAGAATCCAATTGCTGAGCTACCCATTTTCTATCACTCACAACTGACCCCAGAAGTACATGTACATGGTTCTATAGGCTATACAGGCGCGTGTAGCTTAAATGCAATCCAAGTATTTTGTTCCCTGTGGAGGCATCACCACCTGTTGGTAGGCTAAGCTTGGAGTGCAGCTCAGCTCAAATCAGCGCCGCTCGTGTAGGAGAGATCCCTCCTTTTCTGCAGTTTCATGAGATCCCGCTAATTCATTGCCATCTTTTCTATATTGCATTTGTGTCTCAATTTCCGTGGTAAATCTGTGAGAAAAAATTGGAAGTGGCCCTGTTTCTTCGAGCATTCACGACTCCTCCAGATAACAGCAATAATATATAACTTGTCTATTTTCAACAAAGGACATATTGATTAACGATTGCGAGAAATCAATTCTGTCAATTGAATTTACTACTGATTGCGCCGGATAGTTTGTGATATCTTTAAGCTTGTATCAAAAAGTGTCTTCAACACCCCTTACACCCAAACCCCTTACACCCCCCCACAACATCTCAAGTCTAAGGTCACTCGGGGCAGCCCAAGCCCTGGGCAGTGGGCATTGACCTGTGACCTTTGACCTGACCTAGGCTGTCAATGATCATCATAGGATAGAGGTGGTTGCGCGCGCACCTGGCAATATCCGGCCCCGGCGCGCCTACAATTGATATATAGTTGTTGAAAGTCGCCTCCCAGGCCTTGCGGGGGTATTGTGTTTGGATGAGTTGGGGGAGGGGGTGTAAGAGGTGGGTGGGAGGGAGGGGGGTCTTGTCGCTGGCAGCGTGTGACAATGCTGTCACTTCCGGTTACTGCCAGCGCACATGCGCAGATGGAGATGGGAGTCGATACGCCGGGCGACGACCAATGCTCCGCGCATTAATACCATTACTATATACAATGGCCCGGCACTGTGTCTTTCTCATGTTTATGCCAAGCTTTTTTTTTTCATATTTCTTCTGTTAAAGTTCTTTTGTTATCTTAGGCCACACCAAAAAAAAAAGTTGGTCTACGGATATTGGTTTTGAAAAAATGGTGCGAGCAAGCGAATTTTATTCTCTTTTTTTAAAGAATTTTTGGCGTCCAATGGATTTCTTGCTGGGAAATTGAGGCGAGCAAACAATTTTTTTTTAATTTTGCCAAACATCACAAAGAGAAAACATGTAGAAACTGAAGCGTGCGAAATCTGTAGACAAGATTTTTTTCAAAGAAAAAAAAAATTGCATTTCCGAAAATATGGAGAGGGCGATCCGTAGACCAATTTATTTTTTTGGTGTGGCCTTAAGGCCAATTTCTCTGCAAATCTGTACATGCGCAATGGAACTGAAGTGCCAAAGCATGTTTATCTCATTTTGTCATGGATTGAAAAGCGATTTTTTCTTTTTATATGTAATCTATTTCAGAATAGTTTGTAGATATATAAAACGAGTATCATCACCAAAGCTGAACCAAATCCATCACATTAATTATTACATGGTTCGATACAAGTACATGATGCAGGGATGAAAGAGTTCAAGGTTTTCATTGATTTCAAGATTTTTTTTTCACTCACTTAAGAAAAATAAGTTTTCTTAAAAATCCTCTGTAAACAGGATAAAGGAGTCACAAATTACCTCCAGAGGTTGCATACATGCACACAGTCAGGTCCCATAACACTGCATACAGTGGCAGCATGCCAGTATTTAGTTCAAGGTTTTCAAGGATTCTCAAGTTTTTCCTTGAAAACTTTCCCCTCTATATTGGTGTTTGTTCCACTCTTCAGTGTAGTCTTAGCAGCAAGCTATAGTTCCTATGCTAGAAGAGTGTCAGATAGTATACCCCTTTTCTGCAAGTTATGCTTTCACCATGTAACTATATTGGCCATATATCCCCTGCACCATTTGACCTATCTGCATACATTTAACATTGTACTTGGACCATAGGTCGTGTTGTGCAAAAGCACCACTACCAGGTGGTGCATATTTTGGGTATGCTATCTGAACAAGACCTTAGAAAACAGCTATACAGTAGCATTCTGAAGGGATCCTAGGTCATACTCTGCAAAAGGGCCATAATGTGCACATTTTGGGTATAGTATCCGAACAACATCTTGAAAAACAGCTTTTCCTGTTATTTGAGGACAAACTACATCCTTATACAACCCCTACTGCACCCCCCCCCCCCAACCACACAAACCCTGTAACACACTTATGGATGGGACTGGAGGGCATATACAGTGCATTTAAAGTTGTTTCCTTTTTCAAGGTTTTTTGTCATTGTTGACTTTCATCCCTGATGATGTGACTGTTACCGATCTTCTCTACTAGAGGACGTGTCAGGAGTGGTTTTGTGAACGTTGAGACGGTGACGACGTTACGTCTCACTGCCGTGACAGACGCCCGCAGCGCATGCCGCATCGTCGGCCATTTCTGCTTCCTGTGACGTGCGCGCCACCCCGTGAGCTGTCGGGAAATTATAAGAAACTGCTATCTTCGGCAATAGAGGCAGCGGATGACCCTGATCACCCTTGCCGCCGGCCAGCGTCGGCCGATGTCGGCGCCCGTGACAGGCCATCGACAGCCGCGCCGGAAACAATGACGAAACGTACCGGAAGTGATGTAAGAACGCTGGCGGCGACGGTAGCGGCCTCTATTAGCGAGCAGCGGTGGCAGGGGTGGGGCATTGGGGTGGTAGGAAGATTGAAGGAAGAGGGGGATCTGATGGTTATGTGCGTGTGTGTGTTGGTGGTGGGGTGGGGCAAAAGCACAAGTGATATGTATGTAGTGAATAGTGAGGAGGCGAGATTTTGGGATCAGGGGGTTGGGGAGGGGTGAAAACTGAGGGTGTTAGCCAGAGGGGCAATGGGCGTATGAAGGGTGGGGGAGGGCAGGGGAGGAGGGCAGGCTATGGCGCCTCGTTCAATTATTCACATAGCCATCTATACCCGGACACATAACACAATTACCCCGGACTTTGACATGGTGTGAACTTTGAATGCACGACAGAACCTCACCGCGGGCAGACGACATTTTCCTATCACCTCCCGCTAGTTCAGCCAGGGCCCGCGGGCGGCGCTGGCGTCGGTGAGGGGTGTCAATGGCTGGGGTGGATAACTTAATGTGTTTATTGTGCTATCAGAACTCGCTACATCAAAACGGTAACCAACTTTGTTCTGACGCCCAATGCTGATAGGGTAATTCGTCAGGGGTGGGGTGAAGGCAAGGTGTTGAATCTTACATGCAGCCCCCAGGGAGGCCCCCACCGCCTTCATACATTTATTGATTACCGAGCACAGAGCGGAAAGCACAGGGCGTGAGATGCTGATATTTATATTCTCTTGTTAAATATATATGAGTGTCTTTGTCTCCTCATCCCAAGGCCTCCATAGACGAGGGGAGGGGTGATTTCTCAAGTTATTGTTTTTATGTCAAGATTTTAGTTTCGTTGCTCCTTTCTATGGAGTTCAGTCGTACTTCTCGGATTTTACCTTAGGCCGCTTGTGACAAAATGATTGTAAAGCAATGAATTGGAACGAATTTACAAAATTTTCTTTTGCCTGTCATCCGTAATACCCATATCTGGACTCCATAGCATTGTAAGATGCCCCATGTCAGATACTTGCCTGAAACCGATGATTTCTTTGATAGGATTAGAATTGAGTTTGCTCTTATCTTTTCAAACTAAATTTGCAGAAGCAGACCTACCAGACGCCTCCAGTCAAGACAGTGAGACGATTGTAGAACATCTAATATGTACAAAGCCCCTACCCACAAGGTGAGAATTTCTTCTTGTGTTATTTCGATACAAATATATATTATGTACAGTTAAAACTTGAAAAGTTGAAGGAGTTTTATTGTGTGGCGATCATATGGTGTTCATTCATTGAAAGTACCAATACTGTCCATTTAGTATACTAATAATAATAATACTCAGCAGTATAATACCGATATGAGCATTCAACCTGTCCTTTATTTCCTTTTTTTATATCGAAATTAGACGTTTAGCTGATAATTATTTTGAATCAGATATCATCGGGTACATCATTCAAGAATACAAATACAAGGGTACATAAATCTATTTTCAATTCTATAAGTCACGTCTGTATGAGTGTGAATGTCTTCCTATAGAAGATACCCAATAAAACATCTTTTACTGGCATCTTGAAAACTAACGAGCAGTTCAGGGGAAAACAACATTTTCCCTCCTCCTATCTTACAATCCACATCAAATGATACAGTAGACATGAATAATACAGGAGGGTATGTAACTCACCTGCCACTCACCTTTGTCTCTCCCACAGTCCGCCATCACCAGTCATGGGCCTGACACTGACATCACACAGTCTGCTAGGACCTACACTTCTCTGTCTTACCTCCAACCTAGAATGTATTACTCTACCTTTGCTGTAAGTATACTGAGATTGATGCAGAATTCGCCTTATATGAAAAAAATATATCTCTTAGCAATTAGAAGATGTACATATATTGTACTTATGAAATTGATTTATTTTTTTTTCCTTCTCATAAATATAGATTTTGTTTAGTGTTTGCTTTGGTGACTGATACCCAAAGGACAATTAACAGGGAGTGAAAACGTCCTTTAAATTTGTGTGTAGTTCATTTATTTTAGGGATGAAAACACATTGGTCTAAGTTTTGTATCTTATTTGTTTCCAGAACACAGCCCCGCCTCCCCTCAGCCCATCTCTTGTCCACTGCTCCTGCCAAGAAGGTAGAGTCTCCCCTGAAGAGGCTACAGGGTGAGCCATTTGATGAACACATCAGGAAGGTCCTCAGAAAGAACGCCTCCAACCCACTACTAAGGTAAGTCGGAAGGTCACAACCGGTTTGGACTACTCATTGCTATATGGCATCGGTGATTTGCTCATTGTAAAAGGGTCAGAGTTGGTTGCTCATTGCAAGGGGACAGAGTAGGTTGCTCAGCAAGATTTTTCATCATGAAGGGTCAGAGTGCGTTGCTAAGTCTCAAGAGTTCTGGGGAGCTCCTCAGTGTAAATGGGTGGGAATTGCTCAGTGTTAGAATGCTTAGTTTAAAGGGTCGGTATGAGTTGCTCAGTGTAAAGGGGTCGGGATGAGTTGCTCAGTGTACAGGCGTATGAATGAGCTGCCCAGTAAAGGGGTCAGGATGAGTTGCTCAGTCTAAAGGGGTCGGGATAAGCCGCTTAGTATAAAGGAGTCAGGATGAGTTGCTCAGTCTAAAGGGGTCGGGATAAGCCGCTTAGTATAAAGGAGTCAGGATGAGTTGCTCAGTCTAAAGGGGTCGGGATAAGCCGCTCAGTATAGAGGGGTCAGGATGAGTTGCTCAGTGTAAAGAGATCCGAATGAGCTATGGATGCATTAATGTTGAACCCATATAAATTTCACCAACGATAAAACAGTATGCAAATTTCGCCATAGAGGAAATCTACATGTATTCATACATTTCTGTTGGTTTTCAGAGGAGCCTCTAATACAGATCTACCTCCCCAGGAGTTGTTCCAGTTACTGAGCCGCTCAACGCAAGTGTTCAGAGAGGAGCGCATCCAGAAACTAGACCTAGCCCGCCAAGAGATAGAACGCAGGTGAGCTGAGAGTGTACATGTGTTTGCAATGTTTCAATAATCTAGGCGATAATCTACCAAATGGTGTTGGATGTTTTGTCGGTTAGATTAGGACAACATTTTAAAAAGGTGTAGATTAGGAAGAACTATCTCATATCCCCACTATGTCCTAGATATATATCTCAGATGAGATGGTAGAGCATCAAAAGCGCCAGTGCCCATTTTGGGGGCCAAGTACATTGTTTTGAGCTTTAATAAAATGGATGACCAAGAAACACGTCACGTACAGGGATGGATGTCTTCAGCGTTTTAAGTTTTTCAGGGATTTTTGATCTCGAGCACTTTCATCCCTGCACAAAGCTTTATTTGAAAGTTTATTTTTTCTTGTTTATATAACATTGCACATGTTTTTGGTTTCAGAATCCGTATATTAACAGAACAGAAGGAGGTACAGTTGTCAGACCTACAGGAGTGTGAACAGATGAGGAACATCCTCACTTCTAATGCTGAGAGTCTAGCGGAGAAATATGAAGATATCTCTGATAAGCAACAGCACCTAACTGATAGGTAAGTGGAGAGAAATAAAGTACAGTCAACTCTCTATTTGTGGAACCTTACTTCTCTAATGTGGTCCCCTTGCCATTGAGGTCACTTTAGCAAAGAAGCGAATTATTTCCCTCTTTGTTCTACAATAAGGAACTCTCTCTGATATGGTTACCTCTCTAATGTGATTACCTCTCTTTGTGGTCACTATTCCAGGGTAATTTGTGTATTAATGCATCATACCCATTGATCGTAGTGATGCATGACTTTAAAGACTAGCTGCCCTTAAAGAACTAACCTTAAAAGATAGCATATCGAGATTCCTCATGGGTTCCCAAGGCATTCAAACTCTTAATGGTTTGATAGTTTAATCATTTTATGGGTATCATCACCAGTGTTAAAGTGAAAAGGAAATGGCTAGCTTATTACATCCCCATGCTAAGTTTATAACCTTAGATCGAGTTTGCAAATAGAACATATTTCTCTCTCTATCATTATTGCAGACTGGAGACAGTTTTGAGAAAACTCCAGTCCCGATGTGGAGAGTTAACAGTGGCAGAGCGGTCCATGCAGAGGGACATGAGGGACATGGAGGGCAAGCTTAAGCAGCACAAGAACGCCCTGGAGCAGCTCAAGATGAAGCAGACCTACCAGTCGAAGCAGCTCACCCAGCGTAAACTACAGCAACAACAGGGTACTGGAGGAAAGGGCAGCCCTGTCAGCTTCAACAAGAACCAGTCAGAACAGCTCAAGTCTATCCTCAAACAAGAGTGAGTGTTCTTTTGTTTCTTAAAAGTTCTTATTGGTGTGTCTTCAGGTTTTCAGTCTGTTTGGCTGTTTTGTTCTTGCTACATAATAGTATAGGCCTCTCCCACGTTGTCCAATGGGCCAGTCATTTGCTAAAGCCGTCATAATGAGTACCAGTTGCAGTACCTAAAAGTTCTGCAGTGAATGGAGGGAATACTCTGATTGGTCTAAAATCTATCCCGCCTGACCCCAAAACCCTGGCCTACCCAAGTTGTTAACCAGATAACCCCTCCCTTCCTCATCAGAAAAAGAAAAATTACCAAGATAAAAACCAATACATAGGAAATAAAAGTAAGAATTGCCATAGCTTGACTGCTGTCAGCTTCTGACAGATCTCACCAGACCTAATACCCTCAGCAGACCCTACAGACTTTGTCCCAGTAATCCTGACAAACAATGGAATCTATATCTGGCCCTTCATTAATCTAGACTAATGATTAGTGATCCAGTCTGGGGCTCAACCAGCATTAATCCATATCAGTCTAGTATCAATACCCAGTCAGCCATACCCATGCCAAGATTAAACCTTTAAGGATAGCATGTTTACTCCAGATTCCTCTTCCTTAGTCGGCAAGATGCACCAATGTGGTGCTGGAGAGTCTACTCGCCAGCACTACATTGGTGCATCTTGACGACCCTTCTGGAATTTAGCAGGATCTGCATAATGCATAAAACAGTGGTGGATTAAGATGGGTGGGATGGGGGTACTTCCACCCCTTTTGTCTGTAGTTAGGAGTAAATTTGCCTATTTTAGACCCAAACCTTTGCCAAAAATACCCACCTGTATCAAGAAGAGTCATGTCCCTCCCCCTTTCCACATTCTGGACATGCCACTGCTGGATGCAGCACTGGCGAGAAACATGAATACACCAGGGTTCTTCTTTGTGTATGATGACAATTGTACTGCACAAAAACACTATGTGGTGCATTAAAACACTATGTATACCTACATTAAAACACCACATGGTCCTTAAAGGGTTAAGTAAGCTGTTCATGGATTGCAGGGTCACAGTGGATCAACGCGCTGAGATTATTTCCGAAGATTAAGAACAAGGACTTGTTCGAGCTCAGGGATGGGGGATTGGTCGATGGTAGAGAAAAGTGATTGTACTCTACTTGGAGCTGGAGATTTTGTAACAAAATCTGCTGGTATCTGGTCTTGACTCTGAGAGATTTATACATAGAGGTACATGATGGTTTGTCAGGTCAGGTTATTCTACATGAGTTGATATCATGGAGAGATTTAATGAGGGATAGTCAAGTTCGATCAATAATACCATAAAATCCTTCACATTAGCCCTGTCTTTTGCAGAAACAGAGGCATACTGTTGCCTGTAAGGTCTACTGAACTAAGGAGATGACTTAAGCTGACTTATACGCGGGTTTTATCTACATGCCGGGTAATTGCAGACTAGATCTTAAGAATTCAAATTAGAGATGCAGATTTTAACATTCCCCCAAAGCTTAGTGAAGCATACATATTGTATGGGTGATATTTATATTTAGGGTTTTGATGTAAAGAACCAATGAATTGACCTCTTCTTTCCGATGTTTTATGTTCTATGAAATGAGTATGGCAGATGTCTACTTTGACTGTGAAATCAGTCTAAAACTGCTTATTTACAATACTAAGCATTACAAGCCCCAGTAGTCTCTATTGTGCTTTAACATTTCCCTGCTGATTTTGATTCTTCTCTGTGTGGAGACTCCCCAAAACTAAGAGAAGTTTCCCATCGTCTCCAGCCAACCCTCAGTCCCTTGGGTGACAAAGTAATGCCCTAACATACCCTTCACGGTGACAAATCCATACTGCTCGCCAATACCCATCCATATATCGACTGCCTATGGATTTCCCCGGGCTTGCCCATTTACTATGGGTGACAGCTCTTAACCTTAAGTGCCGCGTCACCCCCTTATGCTGCGTCCGCAGGGAAAATAGTGCAGGCACAATCCTATAAATCCATACGCATCATACATTAGAAATTGGCCTGGAATTGGTGTGGGGTGTTATTTTTGGAGTATTCTTAGTCTGTTGCCTTGGGGCTGGGTTATGGTTGCAAGGTGCTGTTATACCACGTCTGTATGGCTTTGGAAGTGCAGTAGGCAAAATCAAATATACATAGCCCTTGCACTTTTTTATATAGATATTTTCACGAAGTTGACTGTGTAATATGTTCAGTTGGGAGAAAAGGTCTTCAAGTGTGGGATTTTCCTTGTAGTTAAATCGAGAAATTGTAAATTTATATGATGATTGAATGAGAAGATAAAAAAAACTCAAGATTGGTGGTTTTGGCTACAAAACATTTCTTCGCATGAAAACCATTGACAAATATAAAATATCATTTCTTCAATTAATATCATATCAAATATTCGCAGTCATGTTTTTGGAACTCGTATCTGGGATCAGTTCAATGTGTTTTATGTTACATGTCTTTCACGTATATATACTGTATAATATGGTGAATCGATATTATTGAATTTTGGTATACCCACCCATAATCCATAGAGTATATATAATGATGCCACGAAGCTATGAATATCTGTATGGTAGATCTAGTCTATATTTCTTTTATTTGACACTCAGTGGTATTTGATAAACTCTATCTTTCATATTTCAAACTACCATACTGATGTCAGACAAGTTGATGTGAAAGAAAATATATATTCAAGTGTTGCAAATGCCATTTGGTGTATGATACCTTATCTCCTGATGTGTTTGGCGCAGTCTTTCTGGCCAGTCTGGGGCATTGATTAAGCCTGTATGACATTAGCAACATAATGGATTAAGGCTATGAATGGTCTTATTAAATCAGGTAGAGTCAGGAAAAGGGATCCCATGACCAAGCGTATCAATAGACCATATTCCCTCAGAAGAAATTGAAAAAGAAATAATGAGCGCTTTGGCCACAGATACCTAGTTATATTGTCATTTGAATCAAAGTAATTAATTTACAAAAAAAGACACCATCTACTAAGATCCTTGCCGAGAATATAATCTACATATAATTTATATGCATACATATAGCATAGGCTCGGAGAGCACCAGCTATATAATGAACGTACAAAGTATCGATCTCCCCCAAGTCAAGTGAATCCTGGCCAGGCAGTCATCGAACGCTCCATTGACCAGCCTCAACAGAATCAAACTAGCGGACAAATAGGACTGGCAGGCAGGAACATTGCCCTAGCATACCACCCCTAGCTCCCTTCCACGCTACGCCCCATCGATCTATACGAAAAAAAAACTTGCAGGAGAAAGTCTTACGAGATTTGGGTTAGTTGCAACTACGAGTAAATACACATTTACATTTTAAGACCAGCAGATCACTTAAATTGATGGAACATTCTTAGTCATGATGCAGCAGCAATAACGAATTAATGAAGAACTGTTAGAACATCGCCTCTGTAGGGCAAACATGATGTATGAAGGCTAGGATTGCATGCATATCATGAGGACTAAAAAGGCCTACAGCATTGTCGCAGTGCCAAAGGAAAAAGGTAAATGCTAGGGATCTCTGTTGTGGACTGAAGGGTGCAATTTTAGTGCATCTGAAAAAAAAGTATAGAAATTACCATTAATGCTACTTGGGTATGGGTACTTTTTTTCAAATGACAATGCAACTATGATATGAAACCTAATATGAAATACATCTGGGTAGCCAGATGGTTTTGGACCAGCCTTCCAGCTTGATATCTTCAACTACATCTATAGATCTAGGTACATTTAGGTAAAACCTAGTGGCATTCTTTAACCCCCCCCCCCTCCATACTCCCAAGTACCACTCTATATAGCCTGTATAACGTGCCGGGAAACCAATACAAACAGATCAATGCCGCTATCGACCACCAGGGGGCTCCAAAACGGAACCGGAAGTGCCCCTGAATCCACAGGAAGTGGTTGGCGGAACCGGAAATGCCTCGTCGCTAAATGCGTCGCGGGCCTGGCCATCAGCTGTAGACTATAGGGTGGAAGGTTTAGATGGGTTGTTGGGGTGGGGACGGCATAGAGAGAGTGGAGGCATAAATGGCCACGTGTTGATTCATTGATTGTCGATCGAAATCCGCCAGTGGTGACGATCGCTCGGTGAGTGTTGGGGACAGAAGGCCTGGGGTATCCCTAATGCGGAGTTGCCCAAGGCTCTGCACTGGGGCCCATTATTTTCTATTATTCTGTGTGTGCTGAGCTAACATTGGGTGGACAGAGTAGTCCCAACAGTCGATAGATCAGTTATTTCATCAACCCTACTCTCATTTTGGCTCACAGTCATCATTGATTGCACCTGTAAGTTGCCCAGATCGGGTTCCATATGGTGGTCGTGAACAGGTATCTATGTGTTGAGGATTAACATAGATGCGAGTTCTCCTACATCTGTAGGATTTCCTACACTTTGGGTACAAAAAGTCGACCTATGTAATTTTTTTTTCTTTTTAAAAGGAAAAAGAAAGCATTTATAAGCAGGTTTTACCTCGGGAATACCTCGGGTATTTCCGTAACCGATGAGATGCGGCCCGAAGCGGTCACGTGACGACAGTTTGGATCGAGCGTCCGTTTTTGGCAGACGGTTTGAAACTTTCAGGTGAGTTTTTGTTGATTTTTCGCCTGTTTACTGCCCCTTTTTTGGGCAGTTTTTGCCCTATTCAAGGGTTTTTGTTCTTGTTTTGCTTCTAGCCAAGGTTACGCCGCTGGGGTACCTTTTTAGCGCTAGAAAATAAAGTTTTTCTCTCAAAGACGGTCGTCGTGTCGGCGGGCCGTAGAGAGAATTTACATTTTTACAAATTCCTGGAGGAATTCCGCTGGAATTCTCTCGATACAGGGATCTAACAGGGTTTTTTGAGCATTCCCTGATGTTTGGCCCCCTTTTGGCCTTCAGTTTGCACTTTTTCGGGCAGTTTTTGACGATACCGATCGAAAAAATTGTCCGTTGGGGCTCGCCGAGCACCAGCGCTGTTGTACCTGCGTACTTAGAGTAGGACAATGCGAGATCTACCTAAAGTATACCTCGTAAGCACATAGCGCTCGGCGAGTTTTCGCCGTTACCGCTAAGCGGGTCTGCTCCAGGTACACGTTTTCTAGTCCTGCTCTAAGTACATAGCGCTCGGCGAGTTTCGCCGTTACCGCTAAGCGGGTCTGCTCCAGGTACACGTTTTCTAGTCCTGCTCTAAGTACATAGCGCTCGGCGAGTTTCGCCGTTACCGCTAAGCGGGTCTGCTCCAGGTACACGGTTTCTAGTCCTGCTCTAAGTACATAGCGCTCGGCGAGTTTCGCCGTTGCCGCTAAGCAGGTCTTCTCCAGGTACATGTATCTTGTCCTACTCTAAGTACATACCGCTCGGCGAGGTCGCCGTTGGGTTACTGCTAAGCAGGTCTGCTCCAGGTACATGTATCTAGTCCTGCTCTAAGTACATATCGATCAACAGCTAGTCTATAATCTTTTTATTTCTGGTTTTTTCCAGGATGGCAAGTACATCTCAGTCCAGTCCCACTGCTGTGGAGAAGGGGAAGAAATCACATAAGAACTCAAGTTCCAGCTCTGCTAGATCTTCATCTAGGCATTCTAAGGATAAGGGTGCTGAGAAAGACACTGTGAGTTCAGTAAGCTCTGAGAAGGAGCCTGAAGTTCAAACTACTGAGACTCCCAGTGCTCCTGTGCTGTTGGTCCAGCAGCCACCTCAAAGATGGGCTCCTCCTATGCCCTACTACCAGCAGGGTTATGATTACTATCAGGACCCTTATCAGCCGATGGATTATGCCTATGGTATGGATCACATGGCCTACCAGTGTGAACCAGTAGAGGAGGAAGGTCAGGGTTATGTGGTGCTAGGACCACATGGACAGACACATGCGTTGTCAGTCGTTGATGATGAGGAGGAAGTGGCTTCTGTGCAAGGTGATTTTGAGGCACAGTCGTCAAAGGCTAAGCCACCTCCATTAGACCATCTCAAGGGGCTAACTGGAAGCTTAGCTGAGAGTATCCAGTCCTACAGACGGGAAAAAGCGGAACTAACCAAGGAAGGCCCCACCGTACATGAAGCCCTCTCCGATGCCATCAATTCCTATTTTGAAGAGACTTATATTGCCCAGGACTTAGAGAAAGCGGCTAAAGACTTTCCTAGGCCTTCAAATGTGCAGAGACTGGTAGCACCTAAGTTAGAGGAAGCAATTTTCAACTCTGAGGCACTTTCCAAGAATGCGGCAGTGCGTATGCTGGATGTATCTCTTCAGACCCTGCAGAAAGGGGTGGTCTCGGCCATTGCAGCTATGGCACCGTTAGGCTCGATGATGTTGGAGAAAGGGCCCGAGGACCAACAACTGGATGCTTTTGGAAGGGATTTTAATAAGGCAACCAGACTACTGGTCAATGTATGCAATGGTCTATCGGTGAAGAGGAGGGACTTGCTAAAACCTTTCCTTGCTAAGCCCTATGCTAAGGCGCTCACTAAGACCAACATTGATGGGGACCCACAATGGCTTTTTGGGGGCAACCTGGAGGCTCGTATTAAACAAGCTGAGGAGGACAAGAAGATCTCAGACAAGGTTCTAGCGTCCAAACGCCTGGGGCCGCAGGATTCTCATTCCCAGTCGAAGAGGCAGAAGGTCATGGGCACAGCACCTGCTCAAGCCTGGGGGCCTAGACACCCTTATGGACAGAACCACTACTATGTCCAGGGCCCTAGGGGCCGCTACCCTGCTCCGCGCCATCAGTACGCTCAGCCGAGATTTCAAGTGGCTCATGGCTACAGGCAGACTTACTCTCAGAATTACCAGACACAAGGCCAGGGTTACCGCTTCAAAGCACCTCGTCCGCAGGGCCAAGGTCAGCAGCAGCAAGCCCAACAGGGTTTTTCCAAGAAGGGGCCCAAGTAGGGCAGGTGAGTCCCTTCCCACTACATAACACTGTCCAATCCTTTCAAGGGGGTAATATTCTGAAGTGTGCTGATGCTTGGTTTAAACTCACCAAGGACCCTTGGATCTTAGCCATGTCTCAGGGTGTCACCATTGACTTTAATGTCTTACCATCCCAGGACTGGGTGCCTCCTCCATATAAACTTGATCCGGTAGAGGTGGCCTTTATGGATAAGGAAGTAGATAAAATGGTAGCTAGGGGTATTATTGAGTTTACAGTACATGAACAGGGCGAATTCATCTCCAATGTTTTCCTGCGTCCCAAGCCCAATGGGGATTACAGGCTTATATTGGATTTGACAGATATGAACAAGCAGGTCATGTATGAGCATTTTAAGATGGCCTCCCTACAAACTGCTGTGGACCTTGTCACCCCTAATTGTTTTATGGGGAGTGTAGATTTAAAGGATGCCTATTACTCTATTCCTGTACGAGAAGATTATCGTAAATTTCTGAAGTTCAGGTGGAATGGGGTCCTCTACCAGTTTGTAGGGATGCCAAACGGTCTTTCATGTGCACCAAGAGTATTCACTAAGTTGCTCACTCCCCCCTTCGCAAAGCTAAGGGAGGAGGGACACATCTGTTTCCCCTACATTGACGATTCTTTTATTATGCATGAGTCAAAAGAAGGTTGTGAGCAATCTATCAGAAGAGTGTGTGAAACCCTGGATGGGTTAGGCTTTGTAATTCACCCAGATAAATCAGCCTTTGTAGCCTCGCAAAAGGTGATCTTCTTGGGTTTTTGGATTGACTCTGTGGATATGTCTATATATCCAACTCAGGAGAAGGTAGACAAATTCATGTCAGATTCCTACTTGCTGCTGGGGAAAGTCAAGCCAAAAATCAGGGAGGTTGCATCTCTCATAGGTCTTATGGTAGCTTACTCGGCAGGAGTTCAATATGGGCCTGCACATATTAAAGGACTTGAGAAATGCAAGAATGAATGGTTAGCCTACCGAAAAGGGAATTTTGATGCAAAAATGGTACTTTCCAAGGATGCTATACAGGACATACTATGGTGGCAAGCCAGCATACCAACGGCTAAGAAGGCACTGGATGTAGGTCCACCAGAGTTTGAATTGTATACGGATGCATCGGATGACGGCTGGGGTGCACACAGGGGGAATGTCAGAACTAATGGCAGATGGCTTCCCTCTGAGGTGGACTTCCACACCAACATCCACGAGACCATGGCAATAGAATATGGGCTAAAATCGTTGTGTAAAGTGAGAGGGGCTCATATTAGGGTCATGACAGATAATACCACGGCACTTGCATATGTGAGACATATGGGAGGGCTGCAGTCTCCAATGTGTAATCTGGTATCAAGAAACATCTGGAACTGGTGTGAGTCTAGAGGGATCTGGTTGACAGCGGCTCATGTGCCGGGAGTGGATAATGTCATCGCTGATCATGAGTCACGCCATTTCCAAGATGAGACTGAGTGGGAGATAAATGACTCAATTTTTGAAATCATTTGTGAAAGGTTTGGGAGGCCTCAGGTGGACATGTTCGCTTCTAGAACAAATTGTAAAGTTCAATGTTTTGTGTCACGTAGGCCAGAACCAGAAGCATGGAAAGTTGACTCTTTCTCATTCACATGGCCTAATAAGCTCTTATATTGTTTTCCTCCGTTCAGCATTGCAGGCCGGGTGCTTCAACGCATATTGAGGGCAGGAGCAAGGGCAATCCTCGTGATGCCGGATTGGGAGAGTCAACCCTGGAAGGCAAAAGCCCACAAGTATGCGGTGGACTACGTACGGTTCCGCAAGAGAAAGAACAACCTACTACCTCATGGGGCCCCTACAAGCCTACAGTTTGTAGGAAGTCTACCAATTATAGCTTTCCTTTTCTGAGGCGACGCCTCCAAAAGGAAGGGTATGACAAGGCTTCCATTGACCTTATGATAAAAGCTTGGAGACCATCTACAAGGAAACTTTATACGACTTACATAAACAAATGGATAGTTTTCTGTGTTGAACGGGGTTATAACTGGATGAAGGGCACTATGCCACAAGTGTGTAAATTTATGAGAACTTTGTATGACTCGGGAGTAGGTCACGGAGTTATGAATGTGGCACGGTGTGCTTTGGGAACCCTGTTACCACAGGTAGATGGGGCGCCTATTGGGCAACATCCAAACATTTGCCATATGGTGAAGGGTACATACGAAGATAGACCTAGTGGACCAAGGTATGACACGTTTTGGGACGTTACAAAGGTATTCAAGTTGTTCAAAAGTTGGGGGGATAACAGTTCTTTGTCACTTAAGAAGTTATCGTTGAAACTAGCGGTCTTAATTTTGCTTGTCACATCTCAAAGAGGGCAGACAATCTTAGCGTTAAGGACAGATGAACTGTCTTGGGAAGACAGAAATGCTGTCTTCAGACTCAGTACTCTGTTAAAGTCTAACAGAGTCGGTGACCCTTTAAACACTGTGGTCTTGCGACCCTACATCCTGAATGAAAAACTCTGTGTGGTCAGCACCCTCAAAGCATATCTCACTAGGAGGCAAAAGGTCCGTGAAAAGTCTGAACGACTTAGGAGGAAGCTGAACCTCCCACCTCTTGAAAATCCACTGCAGCTCCTTATGAGTTACATTTCGCCTCATGACGGAATCAGTAGGGATACCCTGGCCAGGTGGACCATTGCCACTCTAGACATGGCTGAGATTGACACTTCACGTTGGAAGGCCCATTCTACTCGTGGGGCTTCAGCTTCAGCTTCCACCAAGGTAGGATCCTGCTTGAATGCCGTAATGCGCCTGGCAGGGTGGAAGTCAGCTGACTCATATCGGAAATTCTACAACAAGCCCATCGAGGTTGATACAGAGCATGTAGCTACTAACTTGCTGAGACTAGCAGATTAGATTTGTTGAACGTTCAAATGTATGGGTTATCTGGTGTATTAATTGCATTGGTTGGTTTATTTGACTACTCCAGATAACTAGTGTACTGTGCTTTAACCAAGTTGGTAAAGGTCAGAAAATTAAAGGTGTTGAATTGATTCTGTATTGGTCTTGGTCAATTATTAAATTGATAATAATTGAGAATTATTGATAATAGCCAAAAATCTTTATGACTAGAAAAACACATTCGCTTTCAACATCTCATCGGTTACGGAAATACCCGAGGTATTCCCGAGGTAAAATTTTGGAATTTTGGGAAACTTACCGTAGGGTACCGGAGGGAAGTTGAAGTAAAACTTCTTATTTTACCGAGGGAATACGGGGTATTGGAGGAACAGATGCCCTTCCCACCCTACCCGTATTCTTTCGAGGTTATTATTATTATATAAAAAATTGAAATGTCTAATCTGGTTGTTTCCAGAAAATTGTGTGTGTTTTTCTACGCATAGATTTTAGGTTTTCAAGTCTGTCGTCACGTGACCGCTTCGGGCCGCATCTCATCTGTTCCTCCAATACCCCGTATTCCCTCGGTAAAATAAGAAGTTTTACTTCAACTTCCCTCCGGTACCCTACGGTAAGTTTCCCAAAATTCCAAAATATTGATGTTTTGAGACTGACCAAATACATGTATCAGCAGAGGTAGATACTGATACTGGTAGTGGCGAAAGGTCAGTAGTTGGCTGAGGACCAGTTATATTTTCTAGATTTTCTTTGAAATTAGCCAGAATATTTGGAATTGCATTGCTACATACTAGATTACTAACCCGCAGGGGGGGGGGGGCGAGGACCCAAAATGCTAGTGTTTACTCACTGGTATCATTTTAGGCTGATCAAGTATCAAAGGAGCCATCTTCACCTGGTCCTGGCGCACCTTGCAGTCTCTTGCCTGTACACCACTGACTGGTGCTATTTTGATGCATCATGACATCAAGAAAACCATGAAAATTCAAAATGATATTGAGCTCAGAGTAGAGGCGTAGATTATCTGACTTACCAATAGTTCATACCAGTGGTATGATTATCATTGACGTGTATCGACCTGCTGGACCAAATACATGTTTGTATAGCTGCAAATATAGATTTTCATCTCCCAATGTTTGGAAAGTGGAATGGATTCATACAGAAACCATGAGATCCATAGATATTGTTTGAGTATTCCTGGTGCAACAAGTGGCACAGGATTGTATTCTGACAGATGTAGCTTGTACACTATAACTGATACTTCCTCTCAGGACAATCTAAATCCCATTCAAAGGAGAATCAGTGCTATTGTCCATGTCTGTATCAGTATGATGAATAAAGACTCTGAACACCACAATCAGGCCTAGAATAGAGGGTTTCTTCAAATAAAAGCTATTGTTCGCACAACTGTCAAAATACTGTGAAATTGAATAGATAACAATACTTTTTTCAATTGTATTGAAGGGGCTTTGTATATATGAATATATCCATACCATTACATTTTGTAAGTTTTATACCCCTAGGAATGTGCTCGCATTCATATATGTTCACGTCGCCCTCATATGGGCTCCCTTGATCCATTTAAAGTGGGCTTTATCGTACGTACCCTTTTGTATGTGTCCGGTGCCCATATGTACAAACATGGATACATGCATAATCATGATGTTTGATACAGGTTTTTGTAGTTTTCTCACTATGAATATGACCTTTAATGGCTATCGGGATTGCCCCTGGCCCCTTACAGCCAGTCAGTGTCCTTAGGAAAAAAAACTTCCTCGTAATATAAAACCATAGGATTAAGCTGCAGCAAATATTAATTCCTATATCTTCCTACCACCTCTACCCCATCACCCCCCCCCACCCCACACACACCCACATCCCACACCCAGCAGCAAACACGACCATAAGATGCTGAGTTTGTCCCCTACCCATCAGTCACCTTCGATCCTGACGACAGAAGATCAATTGATCTCCTGATGCCATGTGCTCCCTACTCCTGGGCCTTTCACCTCCCGCCGCCATCTTGTTTGGGGTCAAAGGTCATGTGAGAGAGGACACAGAAGGGTTGTAATGCCTATTGTATCGAGCGGTCATCATAAGGGTAGGGAGGAGATTTGACAGTGGTAGTGGCAGGTGGGGGGGGGGGGTGAGTGGTAGAAAATGCAAATAATTGGACTGTGATGAGTGATAATAATTCACAAGGTTAGTTCTAGAAAAGTCTCTCGTGTCTTCTCTATGGTAATGAATAGGTGATTGGAAATGCAAGAATAGGCCAGATATGAGTGGAAGAAAGTGCAAGGATTGGTCAGAATTGTAGGACCTTTTCACTCCCGGCACCCATTGCTGTACTGTGGCATTGTGTTTTCTCGTAGGGTTATGTAGGAAAGGCAGTTTAAGGATTTCCGTTATTTAAACCCATTCAGGGATGGTGAAACTATCAGCCCCTTTATTGGGTTTGTAGAAACTATGTCCCAACCATCTCTTGGTACTGGAAGGATGATTGTGGATACTTCTGGTGTACTGTGTAACCCGTGCACTTGTATAAGTCACACCCAGAGTTAGAGAGGAAGCTATAATCCACACCAAACTTTGGGCTGGAAGCGGTACTGGAGCTTGTTCTGGCTACATGTACTGATATGAACTGATAGGATGGGGCCCAGGCTTCCCTAACCCACTTGAAAGGGTCTATATCTCCTCTTTCCTATCCCCTTGGATGTGTGTGGTGCACATATGCGTGGACACCGACACATTTCTCTGTGAAATTGTAATGTACTTCTCGCCATGAATATGACCTTAGTTGTCGAAATGGCGTTAAACAACCATTACCCACTCACTCACTAGGATGGGGCCAGCATGTCCCTGGAAGTGGTTGTTACCCAGGGACAAGGTACCTATCATGGTATGTCTTATCAGTGGGTTTTACCTCAACCAGCCAGATTCAAAATAGTGGACTCACTGAGCGTCCAAGCTAAGCCCTATACATACATGTACCACTGCGCCACAGGGCACATGTATTTAGTAAAAGCTTATATCTGCCTTGCTGGTGGCTCCCTGGGTTTATGATGCCCCCTCGTGGCAGAATCACACACTACACACAGCCTTGTGAAAAATCTAAAATGGCGACAAAAAAACATTGCCATTAATCTCCACATGTACATAATTAAACATGCCCACCCCTTCGCACTAACAGATGTTTGGTGTCAGGGACCAACTCAGAAAAAAACTACAATTGCTTAAATTGTCAGTAAATGGCCACAAAGTGACTTAAACTGAAGAGAAAACTTTGGAGATTATTCTCCTGTCACATCAGGAGTAAGCAAACTGAGAAGGAGAGTAAAAAAATATCACTTCGACTGAATAACGACCCTGGAGCCTTCAGAATGCCATAGGTGGTCGATGGTAGTCCCTTTGCTATGACAACTTGGTAGGGTCGTCAATATGGTATTGTAGATAAGGTATTGATCTCGTATTGATTGGGCCTTTACTTCAGTATTTAACATGCCTCAGATGTCTCTGTCCTGGCCCAGAGGAGCAGCCTTGTAGGGCACCCACTAAACCTGGGATTTTAACCCTTCAAGGCTGAACTAATGTGTTAATGTATGATGAAGACCCTCAAGGGTTGATACACTCCCAAAGGGTTGGCATAATTAACCGATTGAATAATGGCGAATAGCCTCTCCGGCGCCTTACTTAAAGGAGAAAACCATGGGTACACAGGTATCCTAAATAGAGGTAAAATCATATAAAATAAGCTCATGTAAAATAAGCTCATCCAGTTGGC
Source organism: Acholoe squamosa (assembly GCA_949317995.1). Taxonomy (NCBI): domain Eukaryota; kingdom Metazoa; phylum Annelida; class Polychaeta; order Phyllodocida; family Polynoidae; genus Acholoe; species Acholoe squamosa. The sequence continues at coordinate 62,530,107 of OX439041.1, read as the reverse complement.
CACCCATTTTTATAGGCTAAAAGAAGGCAGTTATGGAGAATACTCTGGACCCGCATCCAAAACTGCCTGCCCATCGTCCCCGGGATAGCGTTAGTGTCTATTTCTGTGAGACATATCTACTAAAATTAGAATGACTTACATCACTTGTATACATCAAATTTCCATTGTAAACGCCCCCATTGCTCGATAATTGTGCTGATGAGTTGAGCTTCTCTCACAATTCCTTCACTTAAAGTGATGCATATTTCCACTGTTAAGATGCACACTGAATTGAGAAAAGTGGATGTGTAGTGTGTACATATGAAAAGATGGAGATAGTTTGTTGTATAGTGCAGCTCCACAAACCAGACTTCAACGACCAACTTGAGTTTCCAATTTCTATTTCTTTTGGTCAGTATAGTCAGGATGATACAGACAAATTCAGAATCAGTAAATCTCAAAAGTAGTTTGTTATTTCCATAGGATTAGGCGGGTTTCCAAAAGGAGAGATTTCATAGAAATGTACCGGGGTACTGTTTAGAAGTGCATGTGGGGCCTTTACGCAACAAAATTGCCTTTACGCCTCAAAACCGATGTAGTGGTATATACAAATTAAGGCTATTAGGACACCCTGCTTTACCCCCCAAACCCTATATTTTGGTATTCTGTGCAAAAAAATAGTGTTATTGGAATCCCCTGCCTTTAAGCCTCAAAACATTGTTTGTGGCCTTTTATGCCAAAATAAGGTCATTGAAACACCCTGCCTTTATGCCTCAAAACCTATGCCATGGTATTATGTGCCAAGTAAATTCATTGGAGCACTCTGCCTTAATGCCTCAAAAACATTATTTGGGGTAATTCATACTAAAAATTGAGGTCTTTGAAACACCCTCCCTTTATGCCTCAAAACCTATTATAGTAGTATCATATACCAAATAAGGCTATTAAGACACCCTGCCTTTACACCTCAAAACCTATATTTTAAGGTTATTGGAGTGCCTTTATGCCTACATTGTGGTACATTGTGTATAATGTACCAAAATATGGCTATTAGGACACCCAGCTTTGCAGCTTGAAACCTATTATGGTCTTATGTGCCAAATAAGGTCAATGAAATTCCCTGCATTTATGTCCCAGAACCTATATTGTGGTATTCTATGCCAAAAAAAAAATAATGTCATTGGAATATTTGAGGTGTAAAGGCAGGGTGTTTCAATCACCTTCTTTAGTACTTAAAACCGTTGTATAGGTTTTGAGGCGTAAAGGCAGAGTGTCCCAATAACCTTCTTTGGTGCTTAAAACAATTGTACATGTATAGGTTTTGAGGCGTAGAGGCAACATGTTCCGGTAACCTTGTTTCATACATAAGGCAGGGCTTCCCTAGCCCACTTAAAAGGGTCTATTTCTCCTCTTTCCTATCCCCTCGGGATGTGTGTGGTACACATATGCGCGGGCACTGACACATTCCCCTGTGAAATTGTGTAATGTAGTTCTCGCCATGAATATGACCACAGCTGTCGAAATGGTGTTAAACATCTATTACTCACTCACTCATACATAAGGCCACCAAAAAGATTTTGAGGCATATAAGCTAGGTGTTCCTGTAGCCTAGTTGGTACATCAGGCTTTGTGAAATAAAGGATATGTGTTCTAGTCATCTTAAAGAGGACATCTTACCACTCTACAGGTTTTATGATTTAAACCCAAGGTATTTCTGAAGGTCACATAGATTATGTGGCATGAGGGCAACATCATTCAAACATTTTAGATTTGTGAAGATGATTTTGTGGCGTAAAGGATTTTGTGGCGTTAAGGATTTTGTGCTGTAAAGGCTTTTGTAGGATAACGCCACTTTTGTGGTGTAAAGGCCCCGTGTGAGAATTTACCCAACAAAATGATACTGTTTTGTGGCGAAAAGGCAATTTTGTGGTGTAAAGGCCCCACGGTGCACGTGGCCCTTGGGGATATATAAGAAACAGTCTGAAAGTTTCTGAGAGACACATAGCTCATCCATAGCGAAGAAAGGGGAGCGTAAATGCGAGTCGATCACCCATTGACAAGAAAGACAAATTGGTCTTGTATTAATTAATCATGGTTTGTTGGTCAGCTATCATATATTATAGATCCCCTGCCGCCAGATAGTCCACCTGAAGGCACTACTATCTCCCAATCAATACACAAGATCAATCAACATCTACTTTATCCATCACCAAGCTCTCTTGTCCCCTTTGGTCCCCATCCCATCTCCATCTCAAGAGTCCCGCCCACCCAGACCCTATCCCCAATAGGCCACCTTTCTTCCTTGGATGTCATGTGGTTTGGCTCTAATCAATGGACGGATAGATCTGCATCATCGATCGCTCTAGCGTCTTCACAGGGAAAATTTGCATTCCGCGTCGATCGACACGATCGACTCCCCACGGCCCATCGATTGCACACGCCTGGACCGGCGACAGCTCTGCACTTCCGGAGGGGTTGATTTCCGCCGAATCCATAGCTGATTCTGGGAGGGGGGAAATAAATCAATTCGAAGCAGAGCATTTCGCCTCACATCCCACTCTTCTGGTTTCCGTTTATTGACAGTTGCTAGAAACTGAAATCTATATCTGGGAGGCACTATAGACGATCGATATAATATCGATTGCCTTCTTGTCAAGTCTCTTTTTGCTCTAACTCTAAGGTGCATATATACCTCAGCTCATAGTAGCCATCTACTGTGTTTCCTGCCAAGCAGGTATAGTCGCCAACCTTACCTTGGGTACTTTAACCCCCAACAGGTGCCCTTAGGCCTAGACTTGGGTCTTGGTATCTGTCTAGCTGTGTGACATTGTTTCATAAAGCCTCCTCTGTAAGGGGACGACATCAGTTCAGATAAATCGGGGTGCATAAAAGCCTATGGCTACGGACCAACGGTATAAAAGACACAGAATTCTGTATCTGAACCATAACTTGATACATTTCTCCACACATGTGATGCCCCTTGGCCTGAGATTACCGCTAAAAAATATTACATATTCTAATATCTCAAGAAGGTAAAAATCACATATTATCATATAGAGGACTATACCCAGGGCTATTTAGGGAATTGTGAATATCAATGCCACACCTATGAATTAGAAGAGACTAAATAACACTGCATCTATATACATACTTAATACTGGTAACTAGCTGCCCACAGCAAGGAAATCTAACTGCCTGGGGGACTCTTGTGTTACTGGTGACCTCAAGGTGAAGGGCGTCCCAAGATGGCGGCCCACTCATTGATCACCATGGCAACCTTATCAGGTATTGATGGCAAGGCATCTGACAGGCTTCCCAAGGTCCACTGCGCCAACTGAGTGTTTGAGAGTGACAATCTGTAAGCTGGTGGTTAGCCATTAACAAGGAAGACGATATGCGCTGAAGATATCTTTGGCCGTTGGATAAAATATCACTCTTCCATAGTGCGCTCAATGCTATTTCTGTATCTGAAATTTAGTATGGGTAGAATTACAAAAAAAAAATCAGTATATATCTCTATCCCCAGTAAGAAGAGATGAGTCCAAAGTATGGTCCTCACGTAGAAAGTAACTAAGTGTAATAATGTATTCAAAATGGAATTGATGATCATTTTTGGAACAAAATGCTACTATTTGCAGTGATACATTGCTAGGTTTAATGTTTGCTATTGGGCAGAAAGCATGCCACTTAGGGTCTATCCAATGTAAAATGATATGGGGATCAATACTTTATCTTTCCATAAACGTCCATATAATATCGATCCAGTAGATAAAATAGGGACCACGTCATATATAGGCTAATCATGACCAAACAATACTGTCGTTGATGATAGAGGCATGGAAGGTGATGCTTTTATCGATATCATGTATAACGGCATATGACATGTATCCTGTACTGATATCGATGTATTAATGATGATTAGATAGGTATATATGTTGTATGCGTAAATTTCATAGTTAGTATGAGTAAAATATGAGTAAAATATATTCTCTATTCAGACTATTGTTTTAGTACTACATGTATAGGTATCTGAACAATTTATCCACATTTTCCCCTGCGAAAGTATTAGTTTGCAGTAAGGTTTTATTCAATGTTTAGGACACAGTAATCCGGTATACAGTACATGTACATTTATTAGAAATAACCAAAAAAAATGTGTATTTTTTTTGTTCAGTCACAATTATTCGATTGTTACACACGCTATCGGTTTGTGTCTATTAGTCACCCCTCCATCGTTGGTGTATTGCATTGTAGTTCCAGGTCTCTTGCCACTCACCCTCCAAAATCTATTATCCAACCACTCAACCGATCTTGCCCCACCACTCCCCCCACTATTCACCAACAATTCAACTTTGATGCCAGTCACTCTGCTTATCTTATCAAGAGCATTCAGTTAGTTTTACCCCTGTCCACTCACCACCCTCCCATCATTAATCCTCTACTACTCACCCACCATTACCCTCACCACTCCCCCACCCTCCCACCATTTCCCTACCACTCAGCCACCCTTCCACCATTTCCCCTAGTTCTCACCCACCCTCCCACAATTTCCCTACCACTCACCCACCCTCCCACCATTACCCCTACTACCCACCCACCCTCCCACCATTTCCCTACCACTCACCCACCCTCCTACCATTACCCCCTACTACTCACCCACCCTCCCATCATTTCTCTACCAGTCACCCACCCTTCCACCATTTCCCCTAGTTCTCACCCTCCCTCTCACCATTTCCCTACCACTCACCCACCCTCCCACCATACTACTCACCCACCCTTCCACCATTTCCCCTGCTACTCACCCACCATTTCCCTACCACTCACCCACCCTTCCACCATTTCCCCTAGTACTAGGGATGTAAGTTTTCAGAATTTTGCCTTATTTCAGAATTTTCAAAATTCAACATGACTTTAGATTTTCTTTGATTTCCATTCTTTGATCAGAGTCTTATGGTAATTTACAATGAATTCAGAACTTATTTGTGTATCTTCAGAATTTTTCAAGCACCCTGACTTACATCCCTGTAGTACTCACCCACCCACCATTAGGCCCTACCCTCATCACCCACCGACTCTCCCTGTTATTCTCACCATTCATCAGACATTATCCTTTACCACTCACGCTCACACACTCACAACCCTTACTCACCCACCCAGGCTCACCCACCGTACACCATGGCCACTCTTTCCTACCGGCCGTTGCCGTCGACCTTTAGACACAAATCGATGTGGCATGGATTTTCTTTGTCCACCTGTGCCCCCCAGCACCCCCACCCCCGGCTAGCAGCAACTAAGATCAATACAGACTGTATAGATTGGACAGCTGTCCGCCCTCCTAACCCCCTCCCCCACACGCACCCACCAACCATCGACCACCCATGTCATTGGGTCTTGTCCGCGGCCGGTCAATTCCTTCAATTTTGGCATCTATTTCAAGATTTCTTCTCCTCTCAATAATCGATATATTGACTTCTTTTAAGCCGGTTGCCATGGCAGCCAGCCATGTCAGAAGAAAATGAGTCCTGTGTATGGATAGACATTAGGTGAAGGGATGTCTTGGAGATCCATTCTTCTGGTTCTCTTGGTATTTTGTCGCTTTTATTGGTTTCGGTTGTTTCACTAGTGTTTCAGGAAATTTAGTTTATCTGGATCAGTTATTTTTCATTATTTCAGATATGCCGCGTTTTCTGGTTTACCGGGAATTCCTGGTATTGGGTGGAGAATTCCCTATTGAATTGTGGTCAATACCTCTTAAAAGATTGTAGATTTGCCTTGTTTTTGTCATCCAGGAAGTAGCATCTCTGATATTTTAAGCACATCCTGCCTCTTCCACCAGCCCATTTTGTGCAACGCAAGATATAAATGTGCAACATTGTAATTGGATATTCTAATACAGTTCGGAAATTTATGGATACGACACTTGTAGAGTCTTTCCGTGTCCCTTTATGAAAAGAGTGAATGGGGGTGGAAATGATTACATTTTACTTATTGGGTAATTTTTAGATAAATATGATATGCTTAATATTATATTAAGCATGGTCACAACTCAAAAACATATATATATACCGCATTATCTGGGTGCACCATAATATTCTTATCTAAAGTGGCCAATTTAGTCGGGGTGCTTGGGCGTGCGCCCACCGATTTGTACTTGTAGTAGAGGTTATTTTCATATTCTATGCTTAAATTCAGCCCAAGATTCTAGGAGTGCTACCCCATCTTCATGCAGAATGAGCGGCGCACCCCCTCCTTTTCAAACCTTGACTCCGCCACTCATATGCCGCTATGATCACTTATGTGCTCAGAAATTTCACAAACATATGAATATTGTCTCATTGTTCTCTTTTGCTCACAGGGGTGCCCAGATAGGGGACCTCGTGAAGCAGATAAACCAGATGAAACTTCAACTCCAGGCCTGAGACAGAGAGGGGGCCACCGTACAGGCATGGGGAGGTGGTGTAGGACATATGGCGCCACCAGGCAACAGTATTCAGAACTAACCACTCCTAGAGAAGCATGACGATCTCAAAGGATTCACGTTTTATAATGAATACAAATAATGTACATTTTACATGCTATACTTACTGATATAAATACCAATAATATTGATATTTCTATGGAAAATCCAAAGGTCATGACAGTCTATTTCATCAACTTCGGGGTTATATATAAATCACATTAAATCTTATAAAAGGAGGTGCGTATCTTATATTTTTTTATCATGGACAAAATCAAGAATACGTATTTCATTGATAATGATGAATCTACTTTTTTGTTAGAATTATAAAAAAAATAAAAAATAAATAAAGATACAACCATGAAGTTGCTTTCAAGAACATTTATGTAGTACCAGACCCTTTATCAAATACCCCAGTGTGTCCATTTCCAGGATAACCTACTTCCATGGTGCCTGTACCTGTTTAAATGGCATATATAGTAACTTGTGATATGTGTATGGAAAGAATGGACGAATTTTGTATAATGTGTATTTGAGAAATTGACTTGGTTGTATGAAACTTGTGTAAAAGGAAACATGAATAAAACTTGCAATAAAAGACACCGACAATTGTGTTTTCAATGTTCCTGTTCTTACACTGATCTGATTTTGTTATCACGTGGATTAGATTTTGAATCTGCAATTTTTAAATGAAGTGCGAAAATAACCAATTTGTCTATGCCCAGATTTATATTTGTATTTGAATAGGCCCTATTTAATAGACCAAGCTAGGTGTAATGGTAACATTGGGGGTACAGATGTTGATTTGAGAAAGATGGAAATAGTGAGGGTTTCCCCAGATTGCAGGGATTTCCAAGTTCCAATGGCCTACACAATCTTATCCAAACCTTTGTTTAATGGGTTTCAAATCAAGTACTTCTGGGATTTTTTTTAGCTCAGTAACATTCAATCATGCATCCCTGATTTGAAGAAATATCCATGTTACTAAGCTTCCTCCAAACGTGCCTTTGTATATTTTTTTGGTCTAGATCTATGACATATCCCTGCAGATAATACTTAGGCCTGCTGATAGGGCCTGGGTTTAGCTGGTGGGACTTAGTTCTTTCAATACTCACTAGATGGTGCCACCTCACTACCAACCTTCTGCGTGAACCCTTTCGAGGAGAAACGGTATGATCGGAAGTGTGTCCCTGGTTCCGGCGAAAGTTTACTGCTCATATTTTACAAGCGAAAATGGCGCCACGTTAGCGTTTCTCCCCAAAAGACGTAACCCTTATTCTGTGATGTGCATCACGCTCTGTTCCCGCCCTTTCTCATCGCTCGCGGCCGGACAGCACAGATGAAGTCTGGCCTATAAAGGCCCAGCCTTGGGTGGGGTGTGGAGGAGGGGCAGGGGTGGGGTGGGGTGAGCGTATAGTCGTTCCTACTGCAGAGACCTTGAGTACAAATGACATCACACTTTTTTGGACCATTTTTGACCCCCCCCCCTTGTCATGCTTTTTGCCAATTTTGCAATGCTGAAGGTAAATTAATCCAGTCATGCCAGGCCTAACCCCCACTGCCACCCTCCTGCATGACGTCATTTGGACACAGCCCCAGGGGGTCAAAATTTTTTCAACCCCCCATTCTTTTAATAGCTTATCATGACTGGAGTTTTTTTAGACTGACACAGGTCTGTCCTGTCATACCATACCTTAGTATGAGTATGGGAGTTGCAGCAGGTCGTGAGCTAACCACTCTCTAAGCACCACATAGCAAGAGTCGACACACTAGACTTTGTAGCGCAGGAATGGTGCAGCACAGTGCCGTTGCCATAGTTATGTTATAGCGTTATGCACATACAAGCATTACCCCTCACTGCATGTGCCTATTCTCATGGCAAACTGGGTCCTATTCTAACAGGAAACTGTGGCTTGTTCATGGGTATGGACCACTAAATCCGACATGGTGACATGACCATTTCTTTAAATTGACATGTGACATGGGCCTTAGTGGCAGGAGGCAAAACAATTAGTGACATGACATAGGTGCTTTCTTAAATTCGACATGGGACATGATAGGCTCTTAGAGGTGACATGGGACATGGGGATTTAAGTGACAAGTGCCATGACCATTTTTTTTTTAAATTGACATGTGACATGGCCCAGTCAACAACAAAAATGTTATTTAACGCCAAAAAACCGTTTTTAACATTATAAAACGTTTTGCCATGATAAGTAGCCATAGGGAAACGTTCTGAAACGTTTTGCAACGTTTTTTGTTGACTGGGGGAGGGCCATCCACACCCCTTGTTTCATGAGGCTACATATATATAAGTAACACAGCTGGGGGAATGTTTGTAATTTCTATCGTCTCCCCCAATCGTTTACAATTGGACAGACCCCGAATGTCTTACTTGTTTTATCCACAAATCTCAGATTTATGTAAACGTACGTTTTACACTATTCAAAAGAAGCCTTCAATGCACAGGGGGCGTTAGGCTAATTTGTTGAAATTTACTAACCAGGAGCAAGATCCTCAGGTATTCCTGTGGAGGAAATGATAAGTTCGGTGACGATTTTATAACGGGAATGGGTTTAGACTTAAAACTGACAGTATGACATGACCTTTTCTTAAAGTCGACATGTAACATCATACAGGGCTTCCCTAGCCCATTTAAAAAGGTCTATATCTCATCTTTCTTATCCCCTCAGGATGTGTGTGGTGCACATATGCACAGGCACTGACACATTCCTCTGTGAAATTGTGTAATGTAGTTCTTGCCATGAATGTGACCTTAGCTGTCGAAATGGCGTTAAACATTTATTACTCACTCACTCACTCACTCACTGTAACATCATACATGGAACTTACAGTGAAACCCAGCATATCAGGTGCATGTAGAGAAAACCTGGGGCTTCAGTTCTATTACCACTATACATGTAGTACAATGTATTGACCGAATGTAGAATAGATCGTACAGATCACACTAGCATGCACTATATTATTGGCCCAGCTCCTGCTGGGTTATTGGAGGTGGGTTTTCAACATTTTTAGTCGATCAAAATGGCTGACTTTAAGTGGGAATTTCTTATACAAAGAAGGGGTCTATAAATTAATGGAAAGTTGATAAATTTTCTTTAGATCTTTGTCTTTCTGTAGATGGTAACAATTCCTTGAAATTTTTTTTTTACCTATGAAAAAAAGCTGAAGGAAAAACTTGGCATGTTTGACTAAATTTATCATGAAAATGAGGCTCCATAGGATAGCATTGTGCAGTAGATTTTTCGCGAGAGACATAACACATGGGTTCCTATGGGAATTGTCCAATTAAGATGCTTTTTTTTCAGTATGTAAGGCCAGAAGACCGTTTATGTAATGCTATAGATGCAGCAAAAGTTGGGTAATTTTCGTATAAAACCGGTCAAGACCGTTCATAGACCAACCTTGTAAATCGGACCGCCAAACTTTTGTTATGGCTATCACATTTCCGGCAAGGGGAGTGTAGGACTTTATGTATGTAGTTATATAGTCAGAGGATGCAGGCTGTTATGATTTCTATCTCTTAGCCTTTACACCGGCTACTACGTGCGCCCTCTAACATACCATATATGTACCATATGTACTAGTCTTTACACTCTCCCCCCGAGCCAGAACATCCTCGTGCGAGTTCGCACATGCGCACAGAGTGGTCCGTCTTAAGCTTTATTTTTCATATAAAAGTAAATACAGGCCATGTATTGGATTCAATTTGATTGATATTGTCTAACATGCATAGATTATATTCAAAAAGCCATTAATTTCAAGTTAAATTGATATAATCTATCATTTCTCCATCGAAAATGCGACTTCTGGCAAGGAGGGGTCGCGCATGCGCACAGAACATCAAAATCCAAAATGGCGGACAGCGAGACTATCGACTCACGGTTGAATCGAAACTGCTGGATTATAACAAAATGGAGGAGAATTACATTGTCTCATGCATTTGTATGGTTAATATGTATCCTTATTCAAGACCTGCTGGTATTGTGCAATGCTTAACTCGCCAGGAGAGGAGTTATTTGCCAATGAAACATGCGAGCGATAATGGGTGCATCCCCCATAGCCTTAAGCATCGAGTCTTCGACACACTGTCACTATATTGACAGTCCCCTAGGGTAGGTGGTGGGCAACCTGGGCCAGTCGTGCATGATTGCACGCATTAAATCTTCTAGAGAAAATTAGGTACAAAGGTGAGGGGTAAACTTTAATCCTTTAAGCCATTTGAGAGAAAACCTAATTAAACTCTAGATGTTTCAAGGGATAGGTAGTATGACTGATAGGTAGACTAAGGGATAGGCAGTATGTGGGAGAGGCAGAGCCATACACAGGTAGAGTACTTGTCAGGTTGAGATAGGCAGACATTAGGATATGTAGATTGAGGTATTGACTTAGATTAGCATGTTGCATCTATAAAAAGTTCCAATCATTTTGTACATTTTTAAAATATTCTCATCATCAAACCTCCTTTTTGGGTACTTTTGGTCAAATTTTGGGAATCAAGATCACAAATTTTGGATTCAGCAGGATTTTTTGGTATAGGTGGCCCCTTGTTTCCATTTGATATCACTCTGATAAAGATTCCTGACATCTCTATAAACCCCCTTATCCTACATAGGACTCAATTCTGAACACAAAAGGGAGCCTACTTTTAAAGGGGGGTAGAGGGGGGGGGCTGTTAGGGGCTGTGTACAAATGACGTCATGCAGGAGGGGGGAGGGGGGTCCCACTCCCCATGACCAAGCATGACAAGGGGGGAGGGGGGGTCATGGGCTGCATGACATCATGTCATGAAAAAGAAATTGCAAGTTGCTTCAGTTTTGGCAAGAAAAAAAAATTATTTATAAAGCTAGGGAAGTTTAATGTATTCATCTGTTATTCTGAGACATCCCACTCAATGATTATCAGTGTCAGTGTTGGTCCACTACTCTATCTTATCTCCTACCCAGGCCCCATACCACTTTGAAATACCGTCTTAGTTGGCTCATTTAACCAAAGGACCCCATATATAGGTTGATCCATATGGGTAAGAACCACCCTGGCATTGAGAATTCAGTAGAAAGATTCAAATGACCCACCTTCTATTCTATTTGATATTTCACAATTCAAAAACCCATTGGTAATTTAGGGATGGCTCATTACTCATCAACAAGCCTGAGGGTTGGGGTAGATTACCATACAGATGTGCAGAAATTTGAAAATTGTATTACCCCCTCCCCCTCGGACAGATTGCCCTGGTCATCCCTCCTCCGAGACTCCTGCTCTATAGTAGTTCACTGAAAAGGCATGCCATTTTTTTCTGCCCCCTTCCCCACTTTGAGGTGTCAAAATCATTTTCCTCCCCCCCCCCCCTCAATCTGCATCCTGCTCCCCCTGTTGATGAATCACAAACTCTCCCTTGGAAACAAACAACTTATACTCTCCTTTTTCTGAATGGGACTCTAGGGGTTATGCCTTATATGCCTTACAGTAAAATGATTGCTTTGTATGTGCGATCTTAATTATATATGTGTAATCATATTACCACACTTGTAATGTTACACTTGTAATTCAGTGAAGCCATTGTAACTATCGGTTAGATCTGATTTCTTCTCTTATTTCCTTTCCTTTACCTCTCATGAGGATGTGAGGTAACAGGACCTTTTCCCCCTGGACATTTACCCCCAGACATCTACCCCCAAACCATTTACCCCCATGGATATCTACCCCGAAGGTCATCCAACCCCAATGACATAACCCCCACATCCCTCTACCCACTTGGACATTTACCCCCACCCCCTGTATTAATAAAGGGGAGGGGTGGGGAATGCCCCCAAGGCAAGTGGTAGTCCCAGGGACTTAACTAGTCCTGGGAAGATAGTTCTGGGGATTAAGATATTATCTTAATCCCCAGAACTATCTTCCCAGTCTCAAGGGTTGCACACCTTTAGTCCTAAGGACTAGACATTTGGTCCCGGGTACTGCATTTTAGCCGTGAGGACTAAACAAGTACATTTTTTAGTCCTCAGGACTAAACAGGTATTCTGTGAGACTTAAAACCTAGTTCTCAATGCAATTTTATTGAAAATATAATGGACTAGTCCTGGAGTCTACGTAGTAGTCCTCAGGTCTACAGCTTAAGACTGAGGACTAGGTTTTTAGTCCCTAGGACTGCATTTCTAGTCCCAAGGAGTACATGAATACGAAGGGGTTATAACATCCTAGGGGGTAGAAGAGTTAGGGGGTAAAAGTCTGAAGGGTATATGTCTGAGGGGGTAAATATCCAAGGGGGTGAATGTCATGGGGGTAAATGGCATGTGGGTAAAGGTCTGGGGGGTAAATGTCCAGAGGGTAAATGTCTTCGGGGTAGAAGTCCTAGGTGTTGGAAACAGGTGGGGCTTTTTCCACCATCCCTGGTCCGAAATCATGCTGGGCTAATATTGGGTGTGAATTGATAAATCCTAAAAAAAATCGTTGTGTTCAGATAACAGGTCGAAAAAAATTAGGGTAGGTAGGTAGAGATTTTTTTTTGAGAATTTTTTTGAGGTTGGCGCTTCTAGAACTTCTATTTTTTTTTGACTCATTACCTGAACACAACCATTTGTTTTAGGCCTTACCAATTCACACCCATTATTAGCCTTGCACGGTTTTGGACCAGGGATGGTGGAAAAAGCCCCACCTGTTTCCAACACCATTAATTTAACCTAATATATACATGTCCCTTTGAACCATCTCAATTTGCTATACTCTCTTCATGTACTTTGGGCCGGAGGGGGGGGGGGGTATCTCTGCATGACGTCATGTTAAGGGGGGGTCAAACATTGTATGACGAAACATGACAAGGGGGGGAGGGGGGGTCAAAAATGCCCAAAAAAGCATGACGTCATTTGTACACAGCCCCTTACACTGTGTCCATAGGTAAAGCTCTGAGTTTCACCTCCTATCTATTGAAGCTTCTTGCCAGTGTAGGCTCTTTTTTTGATTGGTTGAATCGTCTCAGTTCCCCAAAACCACGTTTTATGCTATATCTTTGGAACAAATATGACTTTTGAAGTAATTCTTTTTGTAACAGATAGAGTGACATCGACTCCATATTCTGAACAGTTTTTTAATCGTGTGGAATATAGGAGAGAATTTAAGATATATGACTAGAAACTCTTGTAATTTTTGCATTACTTAAATGGCGAATTGTATCTGCAAAACCTGTTACAAACAGAGGTTTTGATTTTTAGTGGGATAGATTGATGTGTACCTTTACACATGATATCTCTTTCAGTGCAAAACGATTTGCTATTTGACTATAATACAATATCCAATCTGAAGGATGAAAATACAGCACAAAATGTAGGGCTTCTTCTAGATGCTATGGCATAAATAAGGCTGAGCATGAGGCTCCTAGAAAAATCTCATATACAGACTTTTGTCTAAAATTCCAAACCAATTTTACAAGTGATAGGTTGAAACAATTGGTTACTTGGAAATGAATTTTAAAGTTCAGGATTTCAGTGAACAAATATCGGTCTATGTCATACTTCGTGAGTTCATGTGCTGCCACCTAGCGATAAACGTCAGAGTCAAAACCAGATCCAAATGAATTGATATCCTTTACCCTGCCAATCTAGTTCTAGGTAGATAGTTACCATGTAATGAAAATATATGATATAGTTAATTCTCCTGGGTCATGACAAATTAGTTCCGTATAGGTAGACTTTTCTAACTTCTAGTACAGTTCCTTGTAACCATACATATAGAAAACAGAACAATTAAACTGTTTTTCAGAGAACTCATTGTATCACCTCCTTGTTTTATAATAATAATACTGGAATGTATTGAGCAGGGCTCTTATCCTCTCTAATGACAAGTCTATATATGAGTATACTGCTTAATTTGCCTGCTGACATTTTTTTTTTATTATTTCATGCCAATTTTTATGGAACAAATGCCCCCTCCTTTGATCTAGTTACCCAAAAGCAACAATCGTACCTCTAACGGGGTAGACAATACCACAGGTCCAGTGGCCCCTGACCAGTATAGTTTCGGCTGGGACCAATCATTTCTTCAAGATTTCCTTTGAAAGAAGCCATTTGGTCAGTAGAATATTTGGAAATACATTACTGGACTGCTGGTCCACTTGGCCTAAGTCCCAATATATTCAAATAATACTGTGAGACAATTATGTAAGGGTCAAGAGCAGTCAATAGCTATGACTGCTATGTATCAATGGTTCATTCAAGGCAGGTCTATAATAGAAGGCAGGGGATATCATAGTCCCACAGGCCTGCAACACTAAGGCACTTTTTCCTATTTACAGAACTTCTACTTGACTGAGGACCTCTATGCAGTCCATAAGACAAGGGCATGGAGGTGCATGGCAATGCCATCTCTGCAATGAAGATACTGAGATTATAGACTGTAGGTTGGCATACAATCTTTTGGTATTTTCTCTGTCCCACACACAAGGTGTCTAACCTCTCCAGTTGAAGAATTCAAGATTGTGGTTGTCTATTTTGATATTCAATAACAAATGCAAATTTAACAATTAAATAGAATTCACTACCATTCGTTGATAGTATTTACACACCTTAGTGATCTATTCTTCATGAAAACAAAATGACACAGATATATCAAATGTCTCAAGTGTTGGTACCTCTTGGTAGTGATTAATCCTGGTACCAAAATGGTTGTTTGCCCCATCTAGTGGAATATCCTAGAACAATTATGTATGTCAAATCATCACATGTCAAGTGCCTTCGACATGGCTGTGACCCTAGTCAACTCACAGATGACGTGGCATTTTAAGGCATGTCAAATCATATGAGGATTACTGTGTGCTACAGTTGTCATGGTGACATATGTGCACATGTCCCAATGACATGTGCTCTCGGTGTCAAATCAAGTTGACATGGGTATACATGTCACTTTGTCAGGAAGACTTTTTTCAGTGTACTCATGAAAGCCGTATTTACATGCCTTCTCCAATTACCATTTGCATGCCTCTGCATACTTATCATTCACTTGACATATTTATCTTCACCCTATTTATCTTCATGAGTTCAGACATGCCTATTACTAAGAGTTTAGCTTCTTGTTGCAGGGTGTACATACACAAGGTTGACCATTGGACATGACATTCCCCATTGCTATATACATAAAGCCTGAAGGCCAAGCTGAGCAGGTAGAAAAAGTAAATCTGAAAGGGTTGAGTTTTAGACAACCGTTATGGGAGTTCACAGTCATATCATTACAAAAATATCCAGCAATTGCTTGGAAAGTTATGATGAACATCAAAAATCGGACTCACACTGGGATATGATCTGATGTAAGTTCTACTTTTTATCTCAAGTTGAATACGGAAGCTCTATAGGTTTAACCAAGGAGCCCCATATTGCATCCCCCCATGCAATAACCCTTCCCCGTATTTCACAACCAGTTCCTCCATCCTTAAAGGCCAAATATATGTAATTAAATTGTTATTTTGTGCCAAATAAATGAAAATTGTGACATATCTCACAAAAACAACATGAGATTAATGTAAAGATTCACTCTAATCGGTCTGAGTGAGGGTTATCTCACTTGGCTTCGCCTCGTGAAATAACCTTCACTCAGACCGATTAGAGTGAACCTTTACCATTATCCTTCAATCCAAAACCAACCTATAGATGGTAACCTCATGTCCCAATGCTCAGCCTTGACCCCCTGTTGGTCCAATGCGAACTCAGCAGTTCTTTGTCCAGGAATTCAATATTGACATCACTAATAGTATGTGGATCGGATGATATTGTGTCATTACTACTGTTTTCTCTAAGGGTTTAATATCAAACCAAGTATGACAACATCTGTGTTATAAGGTAATGGCTCAATGTTTCATTTACAGCAATGAACAGTGGTCCTTTGCACGGACAGTGAGGTATCTTCACTAAAGATAGGTAGAAATGAAGATACCGTAATCTCCCGCGTAGAAGGCGCGTCTTCTATGCCAAACAAAATGCTGCTGGGTCTTATACGCGGGAGGTAAATTGCCTTGAGTTTGGGGTGTGCCTTATACGCGGGATTTTCCAACATCTCATTTGGGAAAATGCGCCGATGACAGCTTGAACTCATAGCGCCAGCACCGCGACAGACCAGTAGGTGTCAGCGCGCTCGGCGGGTTCAAGCCCACCATGTGCCGATGACAGCTTGAACTCATATAGCCAGCAGCGCGGCAGCCCGGTCAGTGTACAGGCGCTCGGCGGGCATTACGCCGACCATGTGCCGATGACAGCATCGACTCATAGCGCCAGCACCGCAGCAGACCGAGAGGTGTCGACGCGCTCACTGGGGATAAGGCCCACCATGCGCCGATGACAGCTTGAACTCATATAGCCAGCAGCGCGGCAGCCCGGTCGGTGTACAGGCGCTCAGCGGACAATACGCCGACCGTGTACCGATGACAGCTTGAACTCATAGCGCCAGCACCGCGGCAGACCGGGAGGTGTACAAACCTGGGGGGGGCGCCTTCTACACGAAACAGCCCCCCCTGTGAGTTGGGGGGGCGCCTTATACGCGGGTTTTTCCAGAAATCGATCCAGAAGAGGTCCGTGCGCCTTCTACATGAAAAGGCAATCTCTGAGTTGGGGGGGCGCCTTCTACGCGAGCTGCGCCTTCTACGCGGGAGATTACGGTAACACTGAAGATAGCTCTGTGGATATCTTCAAAATTTCATTTCTATAGATGCTGTCATTATTTGTCATACATTTACAATAACATCCTTGAAAAGATAGGCTAGAGATAACAATTCTCAAGATATCTTTTGATTTTCAAAGATACCTTTAGTTTCCTTTGGAAATGGCATTTACTTATCTTTACCATCTGAAGTTATCTTCACCGTCTGTGCAAAAGACCACTGGTAGCCCAGCTGAACTTAGGTTTTACAGATATCCAGGTTAGGTCAATCCATAAATTTTTGCAGCTCTGTGATATTTTGCAGTACCTGTGGAATATGGCATGTGCCCTAGATATAGCAGGTACTGCCAAATATGGCATATATCCCGAAATACAGCAGGTTTCCATTGCAAAATATGGCATGTATCCTAGATATTGCAGGTACTGCCAAATATGGCGTATGTCCCTACACACAGTAGGTCTTCCTTACAAAATATGGCATGTACCCTAGATATAGCAGGTACTGCCAAATATGGCGTATGCCCCTATATTTAGCAGATGATATGAAAATTATTGATTATTAATTGATGTTTATAATATCAAATGATTGAGATTTTCTTGCTAATGCACTGAGTTAGATACCTGAGAACCTGTATGGGTGTATATAGGATTATGACCTTGCACATATTACTCTCAAATTTGACCACAAATTATGATTAAGACACCACAAATTGCCTACACTTTTGGATCACCAAAACTTACCCAGATTTCCATCACAAAAGCTGAATTTATAGAGTGATGATAGATATCATAATGAATGAAATGTACAAAAATATGTAGGTCTATGAATGATCTTCAGAATACACATGCTTCTAAAATGTTGTTTTTAATATAAGTTCATATAAATAGCAATTTAAAATGCCTACTGCAGAATCTAGCACCTACTGTTAAAAATGGCAGTAGGTGTAGATCACCTACTGCCATTTTTGGCAGTAGGTGCTAGATTATGCAAGTGATGTGAAAAAGTAAGCTTTTACCAAGCCTGATATCTGCTGACATGGCAACTAAAATGCCGGCCCAATATTGGCACAGCATATCTTTAAAAACACACATAACTGACATTTTCTCAATCATGCTGAATGGCTGGCAGTAGCCTAATGAGAAATGTAAGGTCAAACAAGGAATAATACAGCCATAATGCTTTCAACGGCCCAATTACATCCTAGCTGTTTGGTACATTGGTGGCCTCAAATTAGTATTCGCAATCTAGTTTTTCTATATCATTCAAATCAATAACACAGTCAACAAGTGTTGGCTTTCAAAACCTAGTGGCAATGGTAGGCACCTATAAATTACTATGTATACATGAGTGATGTAAGGTTGGATAAATGCACTAGGAAGTGAGAACCCTAAATTGGAGGTTGGTTTTGAAAGATTTCAAGGGGACCACCTGCAGATCATGGTCTACAGCCTTAAGCCATGGAGGGTTCTGTTGCCCATAACTTGTAAGGTAGCCCAACAAAGAAGCCTCTACTCTTCACAGAAATGCCCGGAGAGCCTCTTCAGGATTGAGGATGTAGAAAGTTGAGTGTCCTCTGCAATATGAGTGTAGGCATGGGTATTACTGGCATGGTGGTATCACTGGCACCCTATCATAGTGCAGCGGATTTAGCAATATACAAATGAGGTTGCAGGTATTTTTCAACATTGATTCCATTCTTGGGACCTTCATCTCTCACCCCACATGAACAATGATGAGTAAATCAGGTTTATGAGGTATGGTACTTTCCTTTACCTGAGGATGTCATCTGTCTACCAGGACAATTATTTCGAATATGATATTAAAAATGGCTGACTTGAAAGAGGATGCCAGTAATACCATCGGATCTGTGCAGATGTTGGTAGTAAGTGGCACCCAAAATGGAAAATGGTACATGTTTTTCCCTTACAAATCATTATTCTGTAATTACATGATAAACATACACCAGACACCACGGACAATATATATGAACCGACCAAAGACCATCCACAATGAATCACAATTCATGTTTGGATAAGACACTGTTAGTTTGTGTGTAAAAAATGAAAAATGAGATTACGACAAATAAAAAGTGAAAGGTGTACTACTCCATATGTGGGTTCTACTCCATATGTGGCCCCCCCTCCCCTCCCCAAATATTTCCTGTTTTTTTTGTTTTTTGTTTTTTTCTTGGCAAACTCTCAGCTTGCCTTTCTTTATTTATATAAAAATATCTCACTATAGTCGCACCCTCATCTACATAATAAACCACACCTCTTTATGCTAATAAGGTCACGTAACTACTTGCTTACTTGCTGCATACAGCTAACTGACGGTATGACGTGTGGACAGCCAGCCGGCCAGCCAGCCAATCAGAGGTCTCCATTTTTTTTTTTTTGGCAAAAAATAGAGTGATGTCACCAATTTTTGGCGGCACACCACAGTGGGTTTGGGTAACGTGACCATTTTTGAATTTCCCGCCAAAAGGGAGGGCTCTGATTTGTCCATTTTGGCACCACACCAGGGCGGTCTAGGTCACGTGACCCCACATTTGAATTTCCTGCCTTGAGTTGACAGCGCCATATACCTCCAGCGGCATTTACACCATCTCGCGGAAGTCACAGGCCAGATTTGAGACCTGATCCCGATGTGCCTCGATAACACCCACACCATGGTCTTAATCCGGTGTTAAAACTGTCATTATTAAGGGAGTTAGGTGACGGAGAGTGTTTCAATCTCCGAGTGCGCCACAGACAAAGTTAAGTGCACAAGCGGCAGGGTGTGGGGAACTGACATGTTCTCCTCCCACCGTGCACAGTTAAAGCAGCGCAGCTGCATAAACAACCGAGATACGGGCGACTGAACATGCCAAAGTGACCGGAACAAAGGGGGACGCCGGTCGACTTATGATGGCACTCTATACACTCCCATGGACATGAAAGACTCAGTACTAATGAACAAAGACAGTGGCAGATGCCACTGGCTCCAGCCAGTCTTGGAGAGTAAGCCAGGGGTTGGCTACTTATACCCGGACTTGAGCCTCCAGAAGGCAGTATCCAGAACCACTATTATTATTATTATTATTATTATTATTATTATTATTATTATTATTGTTATTGCACATTTTATACCCATATTATATTACTGTGTGTGTGAATTGCCTGAGTATTAACATTTGTATTATTGATACATAATTACTGCCTAAGCTAAATATAAACCAGTGATAACTGGATAACATAATAAGAGCTTGATATTCTTACTCACTATAGCCACTAGTCATATGATATTTCTCATATGACAACTTGATCATGCACATATCTCTAGTATGACACTTTATTTGAGAACATATAACATGGTGGAAGTGGGTTCTGTTCCGTCACGCATGGCTGATTCTGAACAGGAGGACCTTGTTCTGGCACTTTCAATGCTCCCCTGCACACTACTTCCCCCTCACATATCAAATATAAATCATCTATTCGTTTTTCCAGCAGGGTTAGGTTGAAGTAAGACATGTTTTCAAGAAAATTGGCTTAGTAAATCACCACAGGCACTACGCATTCATACTTATAGGGGATTTATTTTGGCTAACAATGGTGGGGGAGACGTTGGTGTATGTAGCACCTGATAGGTAGGTCAACAAATTTATTAACCTCACGTGCCATTCAACTGAGTCAAGGCAGCTTATGTCAGACCTGTGTTTGTTTCTAACTATCTGTGATATGAACTCCATGTACAAAATGCAGAGTACCCAAAGTCAACAGGTACGCCATGAAACTTTGAGAATGACATCCTTTTAAAGACATGCTTTAAATTAAAAGAACCTCTCCCTCTGCCCCTTCCTATGAAGGCTTTCACTCTGATTGGATTTGTTGCAATATCAGGTATCTACAACACCAAACTAAATATCATTGCTTATCAATAAACACAAGTTCACATTACCAACTTCTTCTTTTTGCAGTGAAAGTGGCCATTCCCCAGAACAGCAATTTGTACAACTTCTCCATAAAGAAGATGGCAGAGTTTTTCCGCCAGATGCGACTGAGTGATGACACAGTTTGAGCTTGTATAAAAGACAAGGTGGACAGTCGTAAGTTCTCTAAACTGAATGAGGCTGACCTGGAGAGGTATGGACTCATGCACCCACTTGTCATTCACTTCAGGCGCAGCAGTTTCAAGTGACGTCCCAACTTTATGTTATAACCAGCAACTGCCTTCACAAACCCACCAACAATGAGAGTACATATGTGGCTTTCCTTAAGTTGTCTCGACAAACTCAAATAAGCTGCAGATAATTATTTTGTTGCATTCGAGCAGCAATCTTCACAAACTCAACCAGACTGCAGATAAAAATTTTGTAGTCTTCCAGGAACAGTCGTGGTAAATTAAACCAGGCTGTAGAGAGTGCAAAATTTTGTTATCTACCAGAAGCAATCGTGAGAGACTAGACCATGCTGAAGAGAGCAACGGCATGGTCTTCTGGTAACAGTCTTGACAAACTCAACCAGGTTGCAATGAGTATTCAAAGTGGTGGCTTCCAGCAGCAGTCTCAACAAATGCCTGAAGATGCTCTTGTCTTCTGGTAGCACTCTTGACAAATTCAACCAGCCTGCAATGATATCTGAAGTGTTGTCTCCCAGCAGCAGCCCTGACAAATGCAAGAGGGTTTTGTTGTCTTTTATTTTGACAAATGTAGCACTCAATTAGGCGGCAATGAGTTCAATTGTTATCTTCCAGCACCAGGCTGCACATCACAGTTTTGTTGTCACCCAGAATATCCTGTCAGACCCAACTAAAGTAGATCTGCAGAGAGACGTTTTGTTGTTGATATGTACAAAGGAAATATTCAAAATGTAGGCAACTTGTGCTCTGCACCACATAAACTAAGAATGACTAACTAAATGCAACTATTTTCTATCGTATTGGACAAAGGCAACTGGTAAGAATGATGCTTAGTGGTTTCTGTCTTGTCTTGAGGTTTCATTCATAACAGAAATTGAGATGTGGCAGGTCCTCCTTGATATATATTTCTTTACCTCCATTGTTGCCAATGGTTGAGAAAATATACTAATGTTTCACTGGCTATTATATTACTATTCTGTTGGGATGGCAACTATGATCTGAATTCTAAGCAGAATACATGGATTTGTCATTACCCTTTGTATATGAGACTGCATGACCTAAACAGGATAACCCTTGTGGCGAAAATTGCTAGAGCTTCTATGAAAGATTTCATCACCATACTATAAAGGTACATGAATATCAAATATTTGTAAATAAGACGAGAGGATATATATATTTTTTTTATACATTTCTATAGAGAGCACATGTATCTTATAATATGAGGTAACCAAAGCGTGTTCAGGAGGTTCAGCTTAGATAAGAGCCCCATATTTGTTGGGATCTACAATTGTTAAAAAGGTAGGAGAATTGTGATCAGTGTTCAAATAGGAGTACAGTAGTATGATTTCAAGATGAAAATTAAATTGGTAGCAGCTTTTCTATAGGAAACTCTATAGAATATGTATAGCACCTTAGGAGTAGTCTTGGGGGGTCAGAAATAATTGTGTCCAAACAATGTCAGATTTTTAAAATTATGTAAGGGTGCAAAAGGAGTTCATGTGTTTTAATGCTTTTGTTTGCTGGGATTAGCAACGACACTGGCAGGAGGTAGGTTGCAGTGGCTTCTGGGGGTTCTGTCATAGAACCTTCCTGCTGAAGATTTCCTTCTTGCATCTACCCTTTTGATTGTTCTTGTGTAGTGGGAAATGTTGAGGTCCTTGAAATCCTCTTCCACTGAAGCCAGGTTGCCTGGCTCGGCTGAGGAGGAGGAGTCACCATCTTCAGTGTCTGAGGATGGTAGCGCTGGTGGTGGCTGGTGCCAGGAGGGTGCCGATTTTGAAGGGTTCCAGATTTGGAGGTTGGCTGTTGGTGGTGGTGGAATGGGCCGAAAGGATGTGAAGTTAGGATATGGTCTGTAGGATGTGAGGGGTTTGAATTTTATTTTCCTGGTTGCTATTGTCAGGGTGCAGGGGCAGGTGAATTCTTCAGGTGTGTTGCTGCACAATCTGCAGCCCACTGCCTGGTTTTGGTTGTTGGTGGGGGAACAGGTTACATCCCTCCAGGAGTCGTATCCGGGGATAATGGGTGTCCCTGCCCTCTTAGGTTGTTTGATGGTTAGACTTTCGTTTTGGAGGTGCACTGGTCCGCTGGTTTGGTTGTTGCTGAGGCTGTGGCTGGTCCTGATGGTGGTGGACCTGCTGTCGGGCTCGTCATCTCCAGTGCTGCTTCTTCAGTTGGGCCTGTCATGGGGAAAAGAAAAACAGAGAGCACATGGGCATTAGAGGTCATTTCAGGTTGTATATTTCACAGAGCCTTGGCAGATAGGTAGAACACGCATGGGAGGCTTGTTACTAAGGACTCTAAGTTAGTTCCATTGTGATGCGGCGTGGGGCGCCAATAGACAGGCGGAGGAACAGCCGTCAGTGGTTTCGGACTTAAGTTCTGTTTCAAGGCACCATGCAAAGCCACTGAGTGGGCATCTCTTCGGCGTTCGTGTTAATGGTATGAGGCGAAAGGTAAGACTAAATGGTGTAGACTTGCACCATTCCTTTGGTGCGTCTTGCACTAAGGGGGGTCTAATTTGTGTGTTTGGGCCTAGGAGGGGGTTGGTTTGGTGGCAAAATTAGGAAAAACTGGAAAAGGTTGGATTTTGAGATTCAAAAATTGGGCCGAAAAATGGACTGAAGGTTCCCGCGGTAGGGTCTACTATAAAAGGGGTGGACGGCGTTTTTTTACATCAAAGCTGCGGAAATTTTGAGGGGCAAACTTGACAGAGTTTTGGATCTTTTACGCTGAGGTCTTTCTTTTGGGCACCATGGAGTTGCTCACTAGTGTGTTGATAGTGGACGGGACTGTGTATTTGGTCATGGTCCTTGTAGGAGAATGGAGGTGAGTAGCTCTCTTTTGGCTGGTTGGGGGTGTCTGTCTTTTGGCTGTAGGGGGTGCTGACCAGGTTTGTGCTTATTTTTCAGTGTCTACATGATCTTGGAGTCAGTCGGCTGGGTGAAGCACCTATGCCATCGCTGCCGTGGCTGGGATGATGGGCCCCTCGGAGGGTCCAGTGGGCCCCGTCGATAGATAATGATGGGTATGCAAAACCATTTTTTGGGTTATTTGGAAATTTGTCTGAGATTTGGTTTAACGAGAAAATGATTCCGAACTTTTTTTTTTTTTTTTTTTGCATTAGAGTATTTCGGTGAGTTGGTTTTTTAATTTTGTTTTCAGAAGTTGGGGCGTGAGTGGATTTTCTGTGGGTCCGCCTGTAGTTGGCTGCGATGTTTGAGGGCAGGATGCACCGTCAGAGGACATAAAGGACTAGTTCCAGAAGGTGGCAGGGGATTAAAGCGATGATGTGATTGACTTTGATTTAACTGTGATTTTTACCTGTGATTAAGACGTCAACAGCCAGGAGGGCTTGAATCAAACTGTGATAAATGTGCAATAATGCCTTGATTCCTGTGATTCGATTGTGATTGACATACTGCTGCTCAGAGAGCCTAATCAACTTGATAATATTCACCAATAATATAGAAAGTCCACCACCAGTTTGGAGTTTTAATTGGTTTTAATTTTGGGACTTCTAAATTTGATGCCGGTGTTATCTGAATTAGATTGGTTCGGTAATTGGGGAGTGGAAATGTGGGTCATGTTGCAAGTCTACAGTCAACATAAACACATGCTTATGTTATTGTATTGACGTGCGCACCACGTGTGAACGTCGAATTGGGTGTAGATGTTACCATTTTAGCGATATAACGTGCGAAAACTAACGTTTGGGAGTTGTATTGGGGACGCTCTAGTGACGTAATGACGCTGCGTTTGGCGCGAAACGCACAGATGCAGCGCCAGGACTTGAAGTCGGGAGTCCGCTATACAGTGGGTCAGTGGGGCTGCTATTGCTATAGGTATGTGGCAGTATGTTTGTTTTAGTGGGGTTTTGTTTGTCAGCTGATAAGGACTGATAAGGTATGGGGGTCAGTGTGTCCATGGGAAATACAGTTAGGGTGGCTCAGCATAGCCGGGCAATGCAGTCACAGTGGGTGAGGTATCCCCACATAAGGCCTATGTGTGGCTGTAGGGCTATCCGGTGGGATCCTCCAGGTGAGGCGGTTGGGTATATTGTTCTGGCCGGTAGTGAGTAATTGCTATGAGACGGGCATGTGGGTATCCCCACATGAGGTCAATCATGTGTTAAATATGAAATAAACCATCATCAGGGAGGAATTTGGCTGCCTCCTCGGGTAGGGTCAGGTCGAAAGCAAATTTGTCTTTTAGTGACTGGAAATCCTTGGACCTGAAGCTGGTTAATTCCACCAAGCTCCTTGAGGTGGGGGCCCCTCTGAGCTGGGAGATGGGACTCCTGGGTCGGCGGATTTCGGATAGCTCTGGTAGATTGGTGGATTCGGAAAGATCTAGGGCTGGTGATAGTTGGAAGTCCGGCTGGTTTTTCGACTTGATGTTAAGGGTCATAACGTGGGGTTTTGAGTTCAGGATAGTGTAGAGAGGCAGCCTCCAAAATAGGTTACCTCTCCAGCTGGACCACTTTGACCTGCCCTGCGATGATGAAACTTACTTTGGCTTTCCAATTTAGGTCCAAGTGACGGCCAAAGGGTCGGGTCAGGCGGGGTTTTGATATCCTGGGGGCCTTAATAAAGGGGGGCCACAAGTTAGGGCCGAAGATCATGGTTCCCACCATGAATTCAAAACAGCGTCCCTCGGAGTGGATCCTCAGGACGAATTGAGGCAGGCCGTCTGAATTGTCTTGTCTGTGGTATGGCCAATGTCTCCAGCATCTCAACACGAAGAGGCGTGCTAGGTACAGGATCACAAGGACCACGGCCATTGTCCACATGGTATCATATCGTCCCGGCTGCTGCGTGAAGCTTGTGTCATCTTCCTGAGGGATCCTGGTGGGAGGCTGGGGCCAGTTCTCATTTGCCTTGCTTATCATGGCCTTGAGATTGTTCCAGGCTGCTGCATCTGCCATGGTTGGGGTGTTGAGCACTGAATGGATGGTGACCAACTGTGCCAGCCGCGTCACGCACCTATGGATATGACACGTGGTTGCACAACACAAGGCAGCCAACAGCAGGGTTAACAGGTGTAACCAGGGCGAGTACTCCAGGTGGAGGCCGAGGTGTGTCAGGGAACTTGCCGATAACAGGGAGAATTCATCAGACAGGCCTTTGGCAGCTCTTTTGAGGGTGAGTACTTCTTTAAGTAAAGGTACAATTTTCTGATTGTGTAGGTATCTTAAGCGTTGAAAGTTAGGTAGTTCCAGGGACTGAGGTATGGTTGTCATGGAAACGGCTGATACATTGGCTGGAGGGGACCCAAAGTGTCGCCATAGGGGGAGGTTGATGGGGCTCATGGCCAGGGGTTCTAGGGTGATGTTTTGTATACAAGATATGTTTGAATTTATCATGATCATACCAGTGTAGGGGTTCGTTCCCTCCCTGGGTGCGTTGAGCCTCCAGAGGCTAGCTCACTTGGTGGTCACTCCCCCTATGTATACCATACCAATCCAGAGGTAGGTGGAAGGTGGAAATGTCAGTGGGGATGTGTTGATGACAGGGTATGTCAGGCCAGGGGATGTAGCTCAGCGGTAGAGTGCTCAACTTGCAAGCGAGAGACCAGGGTTCGAATCCCTGTGTCTCCAGAGACATTTTCGCCGGCCTCTACACTTATTAATAGAACATAGGCATGGTACTGTTATTACTGAGTATGCTGCATTTTTTATGGTAATTTGCCCTGCGTTGTGGCATTGTAGGTGGGATGGTGAGGTGCTGGTAATTAAGAGATATGTGTCCCTGGCTATGGGTTTAAATAAATTTGGTATGGGTGCAGCCATGTGCGCAGTAAAACTGCAGGTGTGATGGACTGCATCAAGTAGATCTAAAAGTAGGGATAGGGTGCATGTGGGGTGGAGTGGTAACATCAGGGGTAGGGGAAGGTTGAAGCTGATGAAGGAGTCTTGTATACACAAGTCCATGTCTGCCTGCTGCAGCTCCATATAGTGGGCGTGGCTGTTTGACATGGCTATGAAGGGGGGTAGGGGCTGTACTAGTGTATGGCCTTTGGAGTGGGCATTGGATGTGTTGAAGGGTATTGGTATGGTTATAAGCAAGTTGGCATTGTCGCTCCAGTGAGCGCTCACCCTTCTTTTGTAATAAAAACCTACCGGTACATTTAGGATAGAGATATCTTGATGGGCGCTGCTTAAGGTGCGGGATAGGTTGTTTAGACCTAGCCTTAGGGTGGGGAATTAAGGTGGGGGGTAACTCGCCTTCCATTAAATCATTAATGGCTGTGAGAAGTGGCTGTTTGGAGATCAATGAGAAATTCAATTTGTGCATTTGCTGCTGAGAAGGTGTCCTGTCTGGCTTGGGTTTCCAAAATTTAGAATTATTCCTGAAAGATTTGAGTTCAAATTTTGAATTTTGTGGGCCAGCAGGGATAGTGCATCGTCTGTATCATTTTGAAATTCTGAAAGTGTGTTTAAAGATTTATAATTGTATTCTGAAATATTGAGTAGAAAATGGGTCGCCAATTCTACAACATACATTCTACATGCATTTGGTAGCTAGTCTTCTATCTATATCTGACACATCTGAATTTAAAAGATCAATTTCAGGTTGGGTTCCCAGGCCTATAGTAGCACTGAGAATATCACCAATGATTTGGCCAGGAGTATTCCTGGTCAGACGGGTCTTGGGGGTAGATACTAGATTAAAAAGAAGGTCCAAAGATTTTTGGGATTTATCAAAAAGGTTGCTGATCATTAGGTCCAAGTTATTGGCTGTGTGTGTAAGGCATTGGGTCTGACAAGGGGTGATACTTTGTCAGGTCTTTGGAGTGTGGGGGAGAGGGAGATATTTAGACTAAAAACCAGGGGGTAGTCCATGAAATTTGACAGTAGGGGCTGGGGCATTTGTGTAAAAAGAGTTCCATAGTTTGGTCTGAAGATAATCCTTGGGGGTGACTCCTGATGTTGTGATCCACTTGTGAGAGCGATGAGGATGAGTATAACTGCCATAGGGACTGCAGCCCTTAAAAGGTAATGGGAATTGTTTTAGAAAAAATTAAAAGGAAAATATTTGTTGTGGGAGTTTTTGGTAGTCGTGTGGGGTATATCCTTTTGTGTGAGGCTTGTATGTACACCTAGGTGAGTGTGGGTGTGGTATGTGTGTGCAAGTGGGGGGGGGGTGCTTGGCTTTTATGTGAGGTAAAAATGTGTGGTTTGTGTGACGTGACCTGGAGTGTTAGTAAGTTAATGCTAATTTGGGGGGGTGGTTACCCTTTTGGGTTTTAGGTCAGTGGTGTAGGGAGAGTAGATTACTTATTGAACCACAAGTGGGCTTCAAAAATAGCCTGCTGGAAGGTGAGCTCTGTTGTATCTCTGATGGCCAAAAGTCTGCCTATCCCGGTGACATACCTGGGAAGGTCTTTAAGGGGCTTCAGAAGCCAGTAGTGCGCACCCACATAACAGCACAATGTAAGCAGCTGCCTTGGGGGAAAAGGTGCTCCAATCTGGAGAAGTAGGGACGTCACTAGATAAGTAATACATCATTCTTTTGATGAGTGTAGAGAACAATGGGTCATGTAGGGGCAGTTCTTTGAAGACTGCCGGTTCATTCAGGTAGCAGCTCAAATCTTCAGGGGTCATATTGAAAACCAAATTTTGGTGGTTTACAATAAGTTGCCTAGTCTCCAAAATATCTGCCTTTCAATATTCCAATGGGTCCCAAGAGGTCATGAATTGTCCAATCAGATTGTGACTTCCCCCTTTTTGAATAAACTGGTAACCAAATAGAGGGGAAAGTACAGAGGTAAACAAATTAAGTCAAGTGTGGGTCGTAAAGAGTATCAGTAACTTCTAACTTTTTACAGGTATTCTGGTGCTCACACTGCCTTTGGTTAATAGAGGTACCTGGGTATTATGGCAACAGACTTTGCCATTGACGATACAAGAACGGCTGATAGTCTAATACTAAAAATGGGCACATAGGACAGGCCTACCTGGGCTTATTGCATGCTGTGGACGCCATGTTGCTCCTAATCCAGGGACTTGCTCACTTGGTACGGTGATGTGGCTAGATTTAGTGTCATTTTAAAACTGGGTAAAGTGGGTGTGGGCTAAGGCTTATAAACCCATCCGTGAGGGTGGCTTTTTCTCACTTCCGGATTTCCATGTGGTGGTATGTCTTGCCCTATAAGGCCATGGCCAAATCTTATTGGATGAATGCAGTTTAGGCTGTGCTGCCCTCTATGCAAATTTTGGTACCTATGCCTAGGTAATGAAAGTTTATAATTGGGACCTTGGGGTCGGTTGTATGATAAGGTGGGAGTGGGTAAGGTCAGTTGTATGTGTGAGAAACTGCTGACCAGGGGATCATGGATGTGTGGAACATCATGCATGAACTGGTGATCTGCCTTAATTGACAGGTCGTAAATATTGGGTTCTACCTGCATCACAGCCCTCGTGCTAAACAGAGGTACAAACATGGATTGGGCATGGGGGAACACAGACACCTACAATGGATACAGTCTCCAATTTTACTGATGATGTTTTAGTTAATAGGAATAAGGGTTTAATAACAGTAGCTCTGTATGCAGATTTTTCTAAAGCATTTGATACTGTAGATCATTTAATTCTGGGTAAAAAACTGAAAAAATATGGTGTTGCTAGAAATTTTTGTATTAATGAAAAACTATCTCATGGACAGAATACAGTGTACTAAGGCAAATGGTTTATTGTCAGACACTATGAATATCAAAAGAGGAGTCCCACAGGGCTCTGTTCTTGGCCCAACCTTATTTTCACTGTATGTTAATGACATGGTTAAATATTTTAAGGACTGTAAAGATCTTCCGAGTATTGAAAGAAAAATGCAGAGGGATTTGAACAGGTTTAGTAGGTGCTGTAAAGAAAATAAATTAAGTCTAAATATTAAAAAGACTAAATGTACAGTATTCACCTCCTCTTTCAACAATAAAGATCATCTTAGACCAACTCTAAAAATTGATAATCAGAAATTAGATCCTGTAACACAATATAAATATTTATGTATTAATCTAGACTCTAAACTCACCTACAAAGCCCACATTAAACAAGTGTTAAAAACTGTCGCCTTTAGAGCCTATACTATATCAAAGGTAAAAGATTACTTTCCAAATTATGCCCTTATAAGAATCTACAAATCATACATTTTACCTATCTTTGATCAAGGTGATATCCTCTATGATGGACATTGTTTGGAATTGTTAAAAAAAACTGCAGCGTCTACAAAATAGGTGTCTTAAAATTTCACAAAAAAGTCCCAGTGAGAACTCCAACCCTAGAAATACATAAAAACACCAAAATTCCATATTTAAGTTTCAGAAGACAAGCACACATAAGAAATTTTGCATTTAAAAGTTCAAAAATAGCTGAATACTGTGAAATTAGGCCTAGAAACACCAGATTAGCAGATGCTACAGTTTTAGTTGAGTTGCTGGAAACTTGTACTGCATATTCACTAAGTGTACATAAAAAAACATCTGCTCATTGTTGGAATTCCCTAGATATCAATACAAAATTGATCTCTGAAAAGGAAAAGTTCAAAGCTAAAACTAAGCAGGACCTCCTCTCAGAGATCAAAGAAGGATTATGCTAAAGTTGCCCTATTCTCATCAAACTATGATTGTCATGTAAAATGCTACTTACTTGTTTGAATAGAGTATATGGATATAACTAGCAAATTGAGTACAGCATTAATGGCTATATAACTTGCCTATAATGTATTTAACATCTTTCATAAATGACCTCAAGTGCAATAACATCAGCACAGCTGTATTAACATCAACAGCAGCCAGATTTATAGATTGAATGTAAGCACAAGTGTATATACCTTAAAATACAAAATATGTATATATGTTAAAAAATGAGTACTATCCTTTAATCTATGTTATTATGAACTGTTTGCTAGAATTCGTCGCCTCCTTAAAAGTAAAAATATAAAGCACCTTTTGTCACTGGGGGGGAGGGGGTTTGACAAGTTACCTTTAAACTGTACTGTGAAATATGACATAGGACAAGTGAATGTACAGATCAAATTACTGCAATAAAGGAAAATTCGTACTAAAAAAAATAGGCGTGTCGCTGGTAAATAGGAGCCCTGAAAAGCTAAAAAGCCACTGTATGCATGCTTTTATAATAAAAGACATGTACCATAGTATACACAGCTGCAGTGGGCAATATAGGTGGCTACCAAACCATACTGAGGAAAAATTGGTTACATATGCTACCCTTAAGTGGTTAACAGTGCAGCGTGTAAGTCTGTTTCTGAATTCAAGTTCAGTGTAATAATTTATGAGTAAAAAAGGTTTGTTTTTGACGAGAAGAAATAATGAAATAAATAAACAAAATAATGTACAGTGAGATGAAAAAAATTTGGTATAAGGGTTAGTATTTTGGAATTTTCAAGATGCTGGCATTTTAAAATGCAGCTAGGGTCATTATTGCCAGGTTGTGATGTAGGTCAGGATGTCACATGGGGTGGGGATAATTGGGTACTAGGTGTGTGTGAATGTTGAATGTTGAATTCCTGCAGATAACAGGGCTCTGGCTTGTGGCTAGTGTCTGGGCCGGTGGCCAGGAGGGGTTGGGTGTATTTGATGGTGTGTGGGTGTGTGTGCGTGGGGGGTGTTTTACATATTTCTTGCCGAGTTTTAACAAGTGATTGCTGCTTTTTTCTTTTTTGCCTTTTTGAGTGGAGATGGGGCAAAGGTGAAAATACCTTTTTTGGCGGGCCGTCCTCTCTTCTTTTTGGGAGGGGGAGCTGGCGTATTGGTACCAGGTATTGTACTTAAGTCAGGGTCAAAAAGGGTCGTCACAGGACTAGTTTGAAGCCTTTTTATGATGGCTTTGGCCCTGGCCTTTGTGATTGGTCTTCTCAACCTGAATACATGCACTGCTTTTTTGAAAACTTTTCCATCCTGCAATTTCTTTTTTAATTGCAGTTACTGATGATGTCATTTTGACTATGATGTATGGACCAGAATAGGTAGGTTGCAGCTTTTTGGTTGTGTGTTTCACCAGAAGGTTGGGGATGTGTAAATACACCAATTGACCAGTGTTGAAGGTGCATGTCTCTGCTGAGGCATCATGCTTGGCTTTCATCTTTTTGTGAGCCTTGATCATGTTTTCTGCTGCCTTCATTTGGATATCATCCCTGAGATTTAATAAGTGAATGGCTATATCTTCCTTCTGTTTAATATCATTTGCAGAATTGATCAGCACCAATGCAGCCTCTGTGGGTAGGTGTGTTTGTTTACCCAAAACCAAGAGGTTGGGTGAGTAGCCCAGGGTGCTGGAGACTGTGTTATTCATGCTGAAAATTACAGCCTGGAGGAAGGTTAACCAATGCTTTTGTGATTTGGATACAAAAGCTCTGAGGAGGGATGACTCTATTGTCTGGTGCTGACGTTCACAGAGACCTTGAGACCTGCTCCAGTGTGCACTCTCTGTGATATGTTTAATGCCAAATTTGTTGCAAAATAATGCAAAGGAATTTGAGGTGTATTGTTTGGCATTATCAGTTTTTAGGACTGAAGGTGTTCCATGGATACAGTTTACTTTCTGAAAGAAACCAAGGGCCACATCGGCGGCTGTGTTTTCTTTTGTGCACCATGCTGTGACATGTCTGGTAGCATGATCTGTTACCACATGTATATGGCGGGAGCCGTCCACAGCTTGACTAAAAGGACCTATGGTATCCATGGTAACGTGGGAGTATGCCGTTAGCACTGGTTTGCGGAGTGTCATTGGTGATTTTAGATGCTTTGGCCTCTTTTTGGTGGTGAGACATGTGTGGCAGGTGCCACAAAAGTCAAACACTTGTTTGAACGTTGAGCGCCAATAGTATCTTGACCTGACTGCTGCATATGTTTTGACTGAACCCAAGTGTCCGCCTAATGGGGAACAATGTGTGGATTCAATGATGGACTCTGCCCATTTTTCAGGGATCACGACTTGAAGGGTGGGGTCTAAGGATTTACCCATGACGGTATCAGTGATTCTGAAGAGGACCTCATCTAGAATGATGAACTGATCATGATTGCTCAAGATTTGGTTAATTAAACCTGAGTCAATTGGCAATTTTCCAGATTCAATGTAATTTAGCATTGATAAGGCAAAAAGGTCTTCTTTTTGTGCCTTTATTAATGCCCCTCTACAAGGTGTGACCGAGGGGTGCTTGCAAAGTTTTGTAATTGCCCTTTCAGCTATAGGTAAAGCCTTTTGTGAGAGCTTGGCTCTTTTGGCATTAGCTGTCCTGACTGATACCCTTGGTGACCTGGATTTGGGGGATCGACCTCTTGACCTAGAACCAGCCGTCTTGACATTTGTGGGTCGGCTCTGTTTATTTATATTGGTTCTGGTCTGTGATTGGGCTGGGGGTGTGTCTTCCTGGGAATTCTGTGACTGCGCTCTGGTTAAGACACACAGCTCTGAGTGCGCTGTAAGTGAAGCTATGTAATTTCTCTCAGAGCTATTTTTCTTTGCAATGACACCTTTTGGTGGTTTGCCTGTGCTTCCCCAGATTTTGCCTCCTTTTAGTATTGATCTGGGAGGCCCCATCTGGATTGGGTGATTGGGTACTGGCTCATTGGATCTGAAAACCTTAGTCATGGTAAAGTCAGAGAAAGACAAATTTTTTTGGGGGAAGTATGAATTTCCCTTGTGATCTAATTGGAACTGGGTCATCAGAGCTTGGTGGGTAGGTCCTCCTGGAGAGGAAATCTGCCACAAGATTGGCTCTGCCCTGCGAGTATCTCACTTCAAAATCATAAGACATGACTGTGTCCTCCCACCTGGCTAGTCTCCCATTGGTGATGTTTCCTTTTTTATTGAAGAGGGAAACTAGTGGGGGTGTGGTCAGAGTAAACCTTGAAGTGAGTTCCATCCACATAATGGTGGAACCTTTTTTACTGTAAAGACAATACCCAGTAATTTTTTGTCTGTTATTCCATATCTGGTTTCCTGTGGGGTCAAACCTCTGCCTGCAAATTCAATTGGTCTGTAGAAACCATAGTCATCCACCTGTGTGATTACAGCTTCTAGGCTGTAATTGCTTGAGTCGGTGAAGATAACAAAAGGTTTGCTATAATCAGGGAATTTGAGTACAGCTTCAGTGCAAATTGAGGCTTGATTTTCTTGTTTGCTGACAGCTTATGGTCCATTTAAAGGTGCTTTTAGTAGCCTCATATAGGGGCTTCATTATATGAGCAAAACCTTTTATGAACCTTTTGTAAAACTGTGCCATACCATTGAAGCATCTAAGGTCATGAATGTTCTTAGGTGGGGGAAAGGTTCTGACACGCCAGATTTTGTCTGGGGAAGGTGACAAGAAATCCATCTTGGTCGTGCCAAATTCGCATTTTTCAGATTTTAATTTGATGTTTTCTTTAATGAAAAGCTTGAGCACTTCATCCAGGTCCTGCAGGTGTCTTTCCCATGTTGGGCTATAAATAGCCACGTCATCGACATATGCTACTGCATTCCTATATCTACATTTCATGAGTAGCTGCTCCATGACATTCATGAAGGATAGACCTGAGGTTTTAAGTCCAATAGGAAGGACTTTGGCCATATACCTGGTTCCATTGGCCAAAATAGTGGTTATAGGCCTAGATACTTCAGCCAAAGGAATTTGGTGGTAAGTGCTATAGACGTCTAATTTTGAGAAATATTTGGCACCTGTTCTGCCAATTTGCATGAGGTCATCTGCCCTGGGGAAGGAGTACGAAAATGATTTGAGGTTTTGATTAACCCATCTGTAGTCTACTACAATTCTCCACCCAGAGGCTACAGATCTGTCTCCTTGAGGTTTTGGCACTAGGAAAGGTTTGGTGCATTTCTCAATAAATCCCTGCTTTAAATGTTTATTTAAGAGCTCTTTTTGGAAAATTTCTTTGTGGCGGGACATTCTGTATGAAGACCTGTTACAGGGCTTGTGGTCAGGGATCAATTCCAGTTTGACCTCATTTTCTACATTGGAGTCAATGACACTGTTATATATCACAAAAGCTTGTCTATTCCCCTCAACAACTTTACGGATTTGCTCCTTCTTGTTGTCATTGAGCTGCTTACAAATTTTATACTTTAGGGGTTCATCAACCTTTGGGAGTTGCTCTAAGGGATTCATCACCACAATTGATTGGGAAGAGCTCTTGGTCAGGTGTGACATGGTTGAGTGAATGGTGACTATGTAAGGGGCCAATTGGTATTGCCTTTTTAATGTTGAAAGGCTTGAATAGGCCAAGAGCCATGTGTTTCTTTAAGGGTAAAGGAAAATCATTTGGATTTGCCACAGTTACCTGTATTTATTTCTGAGCTGTTTTTGGTTTAACCAAAGCATGTTTGATTAAGAAGGGTAACTTTATGTCTACATTTTCAGTGATGCCTGTAAGTCTAGATAGTTTGTCTGGGCCAATGACTATGGCATTCAGTGTAGTTTCCGAATAAGGTGGTATTGTGAAATTTTCTGCTGGCCTAATTGTGAATGCTATTGGTTGTTTAGGCGCCAAAACTGAGTTTGGCCTTGTATTTGGTCATGAAGTTTACTCCAAGGATAAAGGGGTGATTTAACTTAGATACTAAATGGAACCTGGTGATAAATTCTACTCCCTCTATTAAGAAGCTTAGATTTAATGCATGGTTTACCTGTACTGAGGATCTGTCTGCTAGGAGGACAGTCATACGTGATCTTCTTCCATGTCTAAAGTTTGGGGTGTCGATCACTTTATCTGCCATGTTCTGACTGATAAAAGATAAGGAAGTCTACCAATGCTCTGTAGGGGTGGTCATTTATGTCAATGAAAACTGCACCTCTAGTTAACTCGGTATTAATGTAAGAGACCTTACCTTGCTGCCCATACTTATCTGCCTTGAATCTCAGTTGGAGGTGCGTCACTCTGCTGTTGCAGTCCTCATAACAGTCCTCACTGTCTGAGGAGCTGCCATCAAGGTTTAACCTGCTGTTGATGTCAGGCTGTTGGAGGGAGTTCACCTCAGCATCACTTTGAACATCAGTCGATTGGTGGCTAGTGGGGACATTCCAGATTTCTTGTCGACTTGGGTGGGGGCGGGGTCACGTGGTGCATGGCGACCTTCCCCGGAAAGCTGTTCTTCATTGTCATATTTCTCTTCAACATCAATGAAGTCTTCATGGCCATATTTGTGATCAAAGACATCATCATCAATATTGTTGAGATCAGCATCATTGTCAGATTCAGTAGGCTCATCATCCTTATTACTTCTGGAGTATCTGCTGGGTGTTGCGTCCCTGGTCCTTCTCTTATTGTATGAGGAGTCATTTGGGGCTTTGAAATCAGCAGAAGGTGTGAGCTTTTTGAAGGAGACCTGTTTATTGTCAGCTGGGGCTGTAGCCACAGTGATGATGATTTTGTAATCATCTGTACCTGAGTTCTTGTGGGTACTTAGAGACCTCTTAAACTGGGGTGATTGGCCATTGTCAGCTAGGGCTGTGGCCACAGTGATGATGATTTTATTATCATCTGTACCTGAGTTCTTGAGGGTACTTAGAGACCTCTTAAACTGGGGTGATTGGCCATGTTTATTTCCAGGTGAGTCTAGGGATCTAGATCTGCCTTTTTACCTCCTGTTGTTGTTGTCAGATTGGTTATTAAAACCACTTCTGTATTTGGCATCATACTGCTTGTTGTAGTTGCCACTTGGAGGCCTGTCATCCTTTTTATTGTCCTGATAATGGGCTTCCTTTCTGGACCTGCCATTATTTTTATTGTTGTTGAAAACGGCACAGAGGTCTGCTTGCTAGGCGGAGGCCAAGGAGGTTTTGTTGGCTTCAAGGCTGAGCTCCTGTTTAAGTGCTAGGCGCTCTGCCTCTGCTATAGACTTGGGTGCTTCAAGGAGGATTACTGTATTAATCTCGGGTTTTAGACCATTGATTAAATAATCCACGTGCACGGATTCATCCAAGCTGCTATTAGCCAGGAGAAGGAAGAGTCATGTCGGCCAGATATTGCTCCATGGTCTTATTTGGCTGTTGCTTCCTATTTCTGTAACCTTTGATGATGTTTGCAGGGTCGGGGGTACCAAAATGTAGAAAAGCAGCATATACAGCCTCATTATCATACATGATAGGCTTCTTTTAGAGAAAAACCATTGGGCTGCCCTCCCCTTGAGAAAGGTGTACAAGCATGAGGCATGAAGGTGGGGCTGGCGGGGGGTACATGTTTCTGATCAAGAATATAAATTCCATGATGAACTGGATTGCAGATCTGTACTGAGTGCCCTGTTGTCATAGGCTGTGCAGATGTCCCTTCTAACATCATCCATATCTCTGTTTATCATCTCAGAAATATCTGCATTTCAGATCTCCTTAAAACATCAGCATTGTTCTCAACAGCTCTCCTTTGTGTGTGTATCATGTCACGCTCCATCTGAGCTCTCCAGGTATCCATGTTATCCAGTCTGTCGTTGACTCTAGACAGTTGGCTGGTATTTTCCTGGCCTACCCTTTTAATTTCAGCAGACAGGAGATCAATTTGGCCAGTCAGTAAGTTAGATATAGAATCACTGACTGCCTGTGCCATTCTCTTACCAAGTTTCTGGCCAGGTCATCCTGGTCATATCTGGGTTGGAGTCCAGATGTCATACTGCTGTCTGTCCTGTACCTGTTAAGGTGAGGGAAAGAGACCTCAGTATTCTCTCCAGAAGTGATGCTGTCCTCTGATGTGAAATCAGGGATGGTTGGTCTTCTGTTGAAGAGTTGAGTGGTTATATTACCTCCACCTGCTGCTGAGTCTACACTTCTTAGCAGTCTGTAATAGGGAGGTGTTTGTCTCCTATGAGGTGAGCTGGACTGTACTCTTGTCCTCCTGGGGCTAGGTAAGGGTGTATAGTCAAATGAATAGACTCCAGAACCCAAGCTTGGGAAGAAGGTGTTTGGTGGTGGTGGGGTTGCCTCGGGGGTGGAGGGATCTAGGTATGATCTAAAGGGATCACTGAAAGTTGTAGCGTCAGACCACTGTTCCTGCAGTATTCCATTGACACGATCTAAAAAGGCTGAGGGGTTCTCACCACACTGTGTGTCCTTGAGGTTGCAGGTTGGTGCCTGCTGAGCTCTGTTGGTACTATTTGTGTTTACTGATCTCCACCTAGCAATGGCTGATCTTATCCTTTGTCTCCAGAGATCAGGATTAGGTGGTGTATTAGTAGTAGAGTCTGAGACAACAAAATTATCCCAAGCGAGCTCGGGGGGGTCTAGGTGTATAAAATGTGCCTGATGGGAGGTGGGGTGTGCACAGGTACTAGGCTGCTAAGTAGGTACTGGTATGCTCTGTAAGGCAGCCTGTAGTTGAGGAGGCCTGGGCTCTAAATGTGAGTCTAAATCCAGGTAGCTAGGAGAGTTAATTACAGGTGTAGGCTGTATTTCACTTGGTAGACCAGCAAGTCTTAGTGCTGGGGACTCAGCGTCTGAGAAACCAGGTAAAGTCAAATTAAGGCCCAGTGCCTGTGATGTACTAGGTGTGCTGGTCTGTGTACCGGTATTACTATCAACTATAGTTGATGAGAACGTTTTGTTCCTACTCACAGGTGTTGGCTTAGGTGTTAAAGTGGCATAGTCCGATTTTCATCATTTTTCAAATTCTGTTCAAATGTTTTCTATACCATGTAATAACACCATATTTAGGGATTTGTGGACAATTTATTGCTATCTTAAGCTCATAGACACCTAGAAAGGTGGTCCCATGGACCTTGTCTTAGGCATTTTACAGTGTATTTCAAATGGATGGAGTTTTGGCGTGCACTCCAAAACTAGGAAATAGGGTATAAATCTGACAATTTTCTCAAATATCAGCTTGATTATGTGGAGGAAGAGCAAATAAATTAGTCACAATAGGAAGTATGACCTATATGATCAACCTGGTTCATTTTGGAGAAGATTGATTCTTTGGCTCCAACTATCGGACTAGGCCACTTTAATAATGATGCTGGCAGGATAGGATCCAACAGAAAGGCGTCAGGTGACGAATCAGCTGTTTGAGTAGGCTGGTGTGTGTCTGGAGCCGCTGCTGTTGCTGTTGCTGCTGCTGTTTGTTGGGGCGCGTCTAGCCCTGGGGATGAAACGGCGCGTTATAAAGCAAGCTCTTTAGGTGTCATCTCACTTTGATTTATGGCTCATGAGAGGTGAAAACAATGGGATTGTTACGGTGAGGGTTCTCCACCATTGTCAACAGGTCGTTACATGTCATGAAGTGAGGTAACAGGAGTCCAGACAATTCAGTTGATGATCCAGCTTTATTGTAAGAGTAGTCAATACGGTATAACAGTATGGTACTCATCAGTCTGACCAAGCTATATCCTGGGGCCAAGGCACCTGAGTGTCGTAGGGTCTAGGTTTGGAGAAGAATAAGATGCCCTGAGTGGGTTCTGCCTGTTTATAAAGGGAGTCTCACTCAGTGTACGTCATGTGCTCTTTCTGGAAGTGCGCAGTGACTCAGTCTGGGGGATGAGCAGCTCAGCCCCTATCTGGTTGGATCCAGTCCAATCCGGAGTAGGAGGGAGGAAGCTGCTCTCAGGAGTGAGTCACCTGGGCAGGTGAGGCTAAAAATAGCATAGGATATCATGTCCTCCAGTAGGGGATCTGCAGGTGGGACCTGGGGGTGCTCACTGGAGGAGGACGGGGGTGAGTGAGTCAGACAGGGGTGAGTGAGTCACTCACCCTGTCAGGTTAAAAATAGGGTAGCCTTGGGTTCTAAAGGGGGTAAGCTTGGTCAGCTTGGTTTGAATATGTCTTTGATAATTATAGTAAGTAGAATAGTCCACTGACACTTTTGTTATCATAGAAGACAAAAGCCATGTTATACCTCCCACATACATTTTATTCATATCTTAAGTTGCTGATTTCAAAGTTCTCACATTCACAAAGGAAAGGTTGAGGTGCTTTGTATTGTTATTGAGCAAACAATAATACATCAACAATAAACAGAAAATCTAATATAATATCAATATATCTTATTTAAGTTAAACCCTCTCTGTAAACAAATAAGATATATGTGTAAATATACTGCCCACCATTAAATCATAGATTTATCCTAGGTTGTGTAATTCATTATTTTCACCAAGGAACACCAATACATGTGGACAGATGAGGGGAAAGGGTCCTCCAAGGTGAAAAGTGACCTTTAAAATTGAAGTTATCA
This sequence comes from Acholoe squamosa, assembly GCA_949317995.1. Lineage (NCBI taxonomy): Eukaryota > Metazoa > Annelida > Polychaeta > Phyllodocida > Polynoidae > Acholoe > Acholoe squamosa. The sequence continues at coordinate 62,489,725 of OX439041.1, read as the reverse complement.
GCTTTAAAATGAGGTATCCCCCTTGCAGATAGCCCTTTTGGTCTTGGAGATATTGCTTCACAAAAATGGAATGACATAACTGTATCAATATAGGCAATAAGCTGTATTATTCATTGTTTGCATTGAATTTGGCATATAATTAGCATAATGATTTAAATGATCAATCAAAAATGACGAAACTTTTTCATTCTTTCGGGCACAGTTTTTAATCTAGAAATGGTATCTATATGCTTTTTTCAGCATATGAATCATGATGAATCATTCTACCAATTGACATTATATTTTTTTCTATTTGGAACATTTATTTTGGTTGCCATGGTAACACATTTACCTGAGAACCCCTATTTTAGCCTCTTTTTGGATTCAAAACGTTCCATTTACATTCCAAATAGACAGGAAGTGCCAGAAAAAAGAACGTTTTTGAGAAAACCATCTTTTTCTATGTAAAAAAGTACATAATAGTAATTTTTGGCCTATTTTTCACATTTATGGCCTTTGTAGCTCCCCCAGTGGCCAAACATAGTACTAAAAATCCCGCAGGGAGGGCCATTTCCCCTCATCTGCCCACACATTACTTATTTAATTTCCTTACCACTATCAACCCGACACCGTGTACATTATAACCTACTATAAAGGACAAGACTATGGTTCAGGCTTTCCATTCTACTTTACAATGCATCACAGCTATCACATACTGTTACACCACCAATACTAGCAGTAAATATACATGTGTATTCACATTACTACTGGAAGACATAGATGTAGCATTTCCACAGTTAACAGTAACATGCTTACATAAATGCAGCAAAGTAAACCTGGTCTTCACAACATGTAGTGCACCATTTAGGTTAAGCTTTATTTAAGCTGAAGACTTCCTTATGATACTACCTGTGGTTTAGAAGCTGGTGCTCAACAGCCTCCAAAACCAGATACTAAAACTGACAGTCAACAAAGCCTTACAGCACCATTATTTAAAAGAAAACAACCTTGAAGCAATCAATAATTGCAAATAGAAACATTTCCCTGTTAAAAAGGACTTCATGAAAATTTCAAGTGAGTACTCGAGAATGTGAAAGTACAAACTTCATATACCCAGTAGCATACAGGAGGATTGTATCAAGACACTATAAATTGGATGTGAACTACATATTTCTGCCCAATGATTGCAAAGTTTGCATGCAAAGTTTGCAGTTTAGTTCTATTCAAGTAATCACTTGGATTTTACTGGGCACATGAGGTTATGAAGTGGGTGGGAAATTTTTGTGAATATTGACAGTTTTATTGAAGCTTACACGTCCAGTTGTTACACCCTCCATCCCCACATATCATGCAAAGAACTATCAATGAGGCATGTATAGAAGCTATTCACCTATTATAACAATGGAATATAGTACCAGTGCAACACATTTCTTGACGCAAGGCTTGATATATATCAGGGCTGGGCGTAAACATGATTTACTTCTTGAAAAAGGGGCAGTGCGTCTGTACTATTGCTGCCATGTCTTCATATATAAGAGAATGAACCATGGGAAAACCTTTGTTATAAATGACTTGGTGCAATGGCAGTAAATGAGAAAAATACCAATTTTACCAAGTGATATTAGCGTGGAGATGTGCATGATTCCCTCACTATAAAGTTCCGTGTATTGAATTTGGTTTTGTTCAACGAAACCATGGTTTTCATTCGGCTTTCTTTATGTAAACTCATCACATTATCAAATTCAAATCATCATATTAGTATCTAAAATTAGCAATTATGCTTCTACAGTAAGTGCCCATGAAGCATTTGTACTATAAGAAGCACAAATGTGTGAGATGCTGTGTCTATAAAAGTGGGAGGATGCACCAGTAAGTACAAATAGCCCAATGGACTACTGTTCCACACTGTATGCATTTTTTTTAACTCAGTGCAATGAGAATGATGTTTTCTGTATATCTGAACCAATTTTTATTTATCAGTATTTCCACTAATTATACTGGATTTTAAAACCATCTGCATCATCTGTGTTAGATCTATACATAAATATATGATATGTACATGTATCTAAATATACACTAAGAAATAATATCCACCCACAATATATGAGCATTATCACAGAAATAGATAAGAAGCAAAGTTTGAACTAGCTTGGTAGTAGTCATCATGGCAAGCTGCACATCTGTTAAAAAAAAGGCTACAATATTTCAAAACATATGCACAATACATGTACATGGCTCTATAAAATGATTAATTTAACTTCCTCTGAACAAATCAATTATGTTGATGGATAGGATGGAAACCCAAAAAGTTGGATGAAGAATAAAGACACAGTTAGCCATAGTTCGAGACAAAATATCTTGATTTTGAGAATAACAGGGATAAAAAAAAGTAGAAGACAGAAAGAAAATCTTTCAAATGACAAGATTGTTTATGGACAGATCTTCCCCCATTAGAATTTGTGCATATCTGTAGTGGGTCTCCACATACTGTTGCAAAAATATTAGATTTTCTTTACAAGAGGTGCTGCCATATGTAATCCCACAGCTCTGTAGCATATGGCATACATAGACATACTGATGATATGTTTGAATTGAACACATACACAGTAGGGAGTATGTGAATCAGTTACAGAGTTTGATGTCTCTAGGTCCCTGGGAGGATGTGTCTTGACTACCACACTACACACTTTGTCTTGTGGTTCATGGGGGTCCCTGGGTGGCAGTAGAAGGCATCAGAAAACTCCTGCATATTATTCAAACTGCCAAACACTCTGCAAAATGAAAACATGTTACCTTATAAATAGAACAAACAACTTGTGTCATACTTATGTTCTGATCTTTCATGCATTATTTAATAATTGTAATAACAGTCTACTATGGGCATGCATGTAAAGGCTAACATGCAATTACCATGCCTTGTTTGATATCCTTTCCTTCCCATGATATACAATTACCATTAAATGTTCTTATTTTTTTTACAGTACATATATTGTCTACACTGGCCAAGTTGTTCTGTTAGATAAGACTACCTGTATTGGGGAGGTGAGTGTGGGTCAGTCACTAAAGAGTGTTCAGCGTGTTGAGGTGTGCTGTATGCACACCAGATCTGTAACGGAACCAAAGTACAGCTGTATACCCTGAGCGAGGCTATTAACCATTACCTATCATTCATAAATTTTGATATTTCTCTTAGCTTCTTAGATTTCCCTTATAGTAACAGTATAACATAGTTATTACAATAATACCTCCATACACAGTCTTTAATTTCAACAGGTCTTCACCTAGAAATAATATGGTAAAGGAAAGGGTGAATTCTGAATCTTCTCAACAAATTCTTATGATCTTGTATTACACCAATGATATCAAGATAATCGCAGTTCTGGTGCAACGGTCAGTAAGTGGGAAGGAATTATGTAAAGATCTCCTTACCTGTCCAAATCCAAGGAAGAATGCCTGAGATTCTGTCATGTTGAATGCTGGGAGGCGTGCAGCTTCTTCCTCTGACCCGTGCTTTTTAAGCCACCTCTGGTAGGCTCCAAAGGCTGTCTTAACGCCCCCATTGTCAGCTATGTTCTCACCCTGTGTCAGCTTACCATTAACCTGAGTATGATGGACAGAACTAGAAGTTATCTGCTAAGAATAGGACAAGCCCATCAATATAAAAATGAGCCCCTTCCAATATTTACTGATACAGTTAATTAATAGGGGGTGGGGATGAGGAATCTTCTGTTGTATTGCACTGAGGGCATAAATCTTACTGACACCTTTATACATGGAGGGTTAGGTGCAGAGCTTTGACTTTTTGTCAACATTTTCAGGTCAACAAAGAAAGGACTTGATGGGTATATATACAATATATGGGTGTGAAACTGTTCAAAATCAATCCCCATATGTGCCTAATAGAATTCCCTCAAACTTAGCGTGTGCCTTATACTTGAGACCACATACATTTTATACACAAGGCAATATGGTACCAGGAGGGTTATCATAAAAACTGACGATATCAAACAGGGAAGAGACCAGAGAATCATGAAATTCGTCAACACTGATAATTTATGGAAATAATAGAATTACAACCTTTTGAATATGCTATTTCATCCACATTATACATTACTTTAATCAATACCCTTTAGGATTTAAAAGGTTAACAACAGTGTGAATTTTCTGCAAATAAATCCAGAAATATCTTTTTAGAATGATCGTTTCTAAATTCATCGTTTGATTATAGATGGGTCATCAGTTTTTATGAATCGCCCTGCAGAGAGTAGAGTAAGAGTCATTCTCTACTTTCTATGACAGTACTTACATTTCTCTTTCCAATGGTAAACTGGTCATATTGGTTGATGATACACTGAGTTCTGTCCAAGAAGTTATCCAGAGAGGACTGTGTCCACCATTTCTTTAGATTACCATCCTTGTCATACTGCCGACCTGAGTTGTCAAAGCCATGTGTTAACTCATGTCCCATTACCATGCCTATGGCTCCATAGTTGATAGCACTGTATATAATGCAATGAATTTTGTGTTAATACACATGTATTGTGAACAGCAAACTTTGAATAACTTCCATATAAGGCCACACCAAACACACACAAAAAGTTGATCTACGGATTTGGGTTTTGAAAAACATGGTGCAGGCGAGTGACATTTTTCTTTCCTTTTTTCTTGTGGTCCATTGGACTTCTTGCTGGAAAAATTATGCGTGAGCATTACAGTCTTGGCAAGCGTCGCAAAGAAAAAACTCAGAAAACTTAAAAAAGAATTGTATTCTCTACAATGTAGAAAGCATGATCCATAGACCAACCTTTTTCCTTTGGTGTGGCCAAAGCTCCATTCTTTTAGGGAATGAATGGTGTTATGGTGCATTGCCCATACCATTACTCTCTTGAAGGCTTTTACAAAATATTAATGCAATCTGTGAAACAAGACTGATGACTTTAATGCTATTCGCTATCTTCTTTTGTAGTATGTTCCGATGACTTATATAATTGAATAGGCCTATTCATGAATGTATGTCATATTGTAATCAGTGGCTATGATAATCTAGGATTTGCGTACAAAGGATAGCTAGGGTCGTAGAACGGGTACTGTAGAATACCAGCCGGGAATACCATCTGATTAGTTGTCGGGCTGTAGTAGGCATTCACCTCGTCAGGCGCCATGTGCCATCTGTATCATATAAACAATATACAATATATATCAGAATATTTCCAAATCAAGTTGATTGACCCTTCATGGGCAATATCATGTATTGATAAGCATATCCCTTTAGATCGGTGTTAAACTAGAGAAAGACCACATTTACACAGTTTTTTTAAACTAATAAGGTGTCATACATATATTTATAAGTCGTCATCTTAGCGATATAAGGTTGTAACTGCATCTAGGTCACAAAGGTAACAAGGCTTACACAGTTATGTTACCAGAAACAGGAGAGTAACATAGTCTGTAAACTTGACACGACATAGAGGGCTTGACATATTTCTAGTATAGATATTTTACATGTAGAAGTATATGGGTTACTTTGAACATTACATATATTATGACCTAATTTATCTCATACGTCTTTTTTGTATCATCTTGGTATAACATAGAGAATTCACTCACTCTTTCTTGTCTGGTTTCTTTGAAAGTTTCTCCAAGTTCCTCTGAATGTTAAACGCATTTTTGTTCAAATAGTTCTGGAATCCGTTGTTGTCTGTAACTATCATCTGAAGAGAGGAGACCCAATATATTCTTCATTATCATTGGGATAAATAAATATATAGAATTTCAGCTTTTTTATCACCTGAAAGCTGTTGTGTTGTCCAAGGAAACTGCAGAAGGAATATGGATATAATCAAAAGCAATAAGACCCTGATAAAAGGTATTCAAGGTGGGGGTGGTAATTTCAAACCAATCCTAATTGATCTTTCCTTTATCTCTTGGCTTTGATCCCAGGGAGAAATGGATAGCAATTAGACAGCAATTAAAAGATACAGGAGAAGAATATGTAACAAAGTAGTCTGTACATAGAATTCGTTAAACTTGGACCTGTTGATTGGTCTAGACATAGCTATTATTACTCACTTGTCAATCAAGATTCAACAGCATATCATTGCCTGTAGTGATTGGTCTAGACATATACACCTCCACACTACAACAGCTGTTTGACACTGCCCACCTCACTGTCTATTACACCAGTTCTCTTTACAACAGGCCAACAACCGCTTAACATCCTCTAATCATAGGTTTTTACTCTCAGTTTCTACTTCTTTATCAACTTCCTACTGCCATACAAACTTACGATTTAAAAGCCTCGTTACTATAGAATATAAGTTTACTATTGAAGTCTATGGGGAACAAATTCTGCTTTGACATTCAATTGCCAAAATTTGAACCATCTGATTTCTCACAAAATCAAACAAAACATGTTGACAATATTTACACATACATTTAGTTTGATTTATTTCTGTAGACCCATTCACTCACAATTATCAATAGAGTGACAACTCCTCATTTAGAACATGTCCCTCTCATAGAATTGAGGTCCTATTATCAAGCTATATATAGGTACAGCATTACACTGACAGCCCCCCATAATGAACATAGTCATCTATCATTGCATATGCCTGCTCGGTATACTTACTAATTCGGGTAGATCGTTGAAAGGATGCATGAAATACCTGGCCATAACTTGGACTGGTCATTACAAGGATGCTTTTTGCTCTGGCCGTAGTGGGACCACGCCACCAAAGGAATAATGCCAGGCCCTAGTTTGGCAATATCATTGAAGACATGATAAATACCCCTCATTTGGACAGACTATTAAGATAATACTTATACCAATTTTCGCTACGTAAAAACAGATCTACAAGTATAACAATGCATACCTTCTCATAGAAATTGTCTAACTTGGGAGGGTCATAGGCCATTTCTGGGAAACCGATCATGTTGTCTACAGCTTCAACCTTCTCTATCGCCTTATTCTTGGTTTCTTCATCCATCCAGTTCAGTTTTGGAATTTGTGACTTAAACTCATCTTTTATTGTTTCAAGCATGTCTTCTACCTACAAATAGAAAATGAATATTTAAAAGGGAATTTGGAAATTTCAGTGGTGCTCATATATTCGCTTTTAAAGTAACAACAGCTCAGTAGTTGTTTTCTTGTGTGTGTGTGTTTTAATTTAGAATCTGGATAAAAGGGTTTACTTGCATTCTGCTTAACAGCATAGTACTACATTTGTTGATGTTCAATCCTCTAGATTTATATTTAATTTCTAAACATCCGACACTTTGGATGGACCTTTGTTTACATTATCTAAAAGAATTCTTTCCAAAGAATTCCATTTATATGCGTTTGTCTTTTTTATACACAAAATGTTATCATTACCTTTTGTTTATCAGCAGCTGAGAAGTATTTCTCTACAAACATGGCCCCACTGGCCTGTCCCAATGCGCTTGATGTTCTACTAACACATATCTTCCAGTCAGCTGGTCTGGCCGACACCCCATAGAGTGCAGCACTAAGGCCCAGGGAGGCCTGTTGGAAAGGGTAAGGAAGGTAGGAAAGGGCCCCTCTCATACCGTGCCACACCATGTAGCTGGACATTGTTCTACACAAGACAAGAAAGATAATAATTATCAAAAAATTGGTTGTATACAGTATCAACCATGAAACATGAAAATATGATAATTTTTTGCTGCTTAGATATAACGTAGTACCTCACATATAAGGTGAATCCCATGTACAAGAAGCACCCTGAGTTGAACAGAAAAGCTTTGATTAGGTTGCACCTAGGCAGTTAAGTACTAATTTAATGTAATTCTACATATATGATGCATCCTCTTTCTATGAGGCTTACTTCCATTGATATAACACCTGTGTATCATAATGTAATTCAAATACTACATTCTATAGCTGAGTATGTGCAAGGCATACTACAAGACCCATTATTTGACTAAAAGTGCTGATATTGAGTGCTGATGAAGACCCTGCTTACCTTTTAGAGGTGGCGGTGGCTATTCCACCTATCTTACTCAGGAATACAGGTTCATACACCACAATCTCTCTGAGTGGTCCGATTCTGTATCCAAATATGTACTTCAGGTATTCAGCAACATCAATCTGTCAAAAAAAAATAAAGTAATTTGTATCTATAGCATAGGTTTAGTAACATCTTGTATACAAATAGAGCATGTTTTTTCCACCTCAATGTTATGGAACAGACCTCCTCTGCCTCTCCATGTGTCCATAATCCACCTATGTGTCAATTATTGTGGCTATGTGTCTGCCTATGTGTCCTCCAGTTCTCCACATCATAGTGTATCATTTGTGAGTGCCCTTTGGTATTTTGTCAATAATGAAATACCTTTACAACCGACAGCAAAAGTGCAAAATGTCCATCCAACAGAAAAATGTGTATACGGATGCACTCATTGGTATAAGAGGGAGACTTCAGGCTACAGCAAAAAAATCTTTGCGGCAGCTTAACCACCCTAGTGCCCCTTAATTCTGAGCAGAGTAAGGGTTGGTAAGCCCAAATTTGCCTTTTTTCACCATTTTTCAACTTTGGCAGCCAACTAATCCAAATATTATGGTTGGATATGCAAGACAGTACATGCATTTGAAAGGTTATGGTGTTCCCTTCCAATTGGGACCAAAAAGCAGGATATTGGTTCATAAGTTTTTATTCTGTAGGTGCATAAGCATACAAAAGTGTAAAAAAATGCCAATTGTATGTGCCCAGAAAATCTAGCCCATTTATGGCCACAGTTGTTGATGCAATGCTACCAGTGTGTGACTGCTGATGCTCATATAAGGCTGTGAGCCCGAGCCCCCCCAACCTCTGCCTTCTCTCAGCCCCTTCATGACCATTTCAGAGAACTATCTTCAACGACTTCCTACACTGCCATGGCACTGAGCATCATGTATATGTAAGGGGTTGGGGTTGGGGGAGAAAGGCTGTTTGGGCTGTTGGAAGTGCAGAGTTATTGGTGGTGCCCTGTGGGACAGTGAGGCAAGGTGTGCAGGGGATGGCCATCACAGTTGACCGCTCATCTGATGGGTCAGTGTGTTTGTCAGATGGAAGACAATTATCACATCTGCACCGGCTACGCGGTGCAGTCAATGCACTATATGGTACTCTCTACCATTTTCCAAGATGATTTTAATTCCATAATTTACCCCCACTGTTCTTTAGTTTATATTACCGTAATCTCCCGCGTAGAAGGCGCAGCTCGCGTAGAAGGCGCCCCCCCAACTCAGAGAAGGCCTTTTCACGTAGAAGGCGCACCTACCTCTTCTGGATTGATTTCTGGAAAAACCCGCATAGAAGGCGCCCCCCCAACTCACAGGGGGGCTGTTTCGCGTAGAAGGCGCCATCCCTCCCCCACACCCCTACCTTCCTCTATGAGTTCAAGCTGTCATCGGCACATGGTCGGCGTATTGCCCGCCGAGCAAATCTACTCCTCCCGGTCTGCCGCGGTGCTGGCGCTATGAGTTCAAGCTGTCATTGGCACACGGTCGGCGTATTGCCCACCGAGCAAATCTACACCTCCCGGTCTGCCACGGTGCTGGCTCTATGAGTTCAAGCTGTCATCGGCGCATGGTGGGCGTACACCGACCGGGCTGCCACGGTGAGGCCTCTATGAGTCGATGCTGTCATCGGCACACGGTCGGCTTGAACCCGCCGAGCTCCTGTACACTGACCGGGCTGCCACGCTGCTGGCTCTATGAGTTCAAGCTGTCATCGGCACACGGTGGGCGTACACCGACCGGCAATAAAAACTGACTTTTCGGTCCATTAATAACGGTATTGTGCCACAAAAAACTGAATTTTAATTTTTTTTAAATGCCCTATTTTTGGGGAGTTTTCCCAATTGAGATGTTGGAAAAACCCGCGTATAAGGCGCACCCCTAACTCAAGGCAATTTCCCTCCCACGCATAAGACCCAGCAGCATTTTGTTTGGTGTAGAAGACGCGCCTTCTATGCGGGAGATTACGGTTGGTCTACATAAAAAAAATAAAAAGAGGGCAGATCTGGTTTTTTGTCCCCCATCACCAGGCCAAGTGCCTAAGCCATTCCACAAATGCAACCTGGCCAAAGTGACCAAAGTCTGTTGTTACATATTTAAGATTTAACACTAGAGTCTATCAGAAGTAGCTTTGCTGCAACAATTTGGTTTTTTGAGCCCATTTTCTGAAGGTAAAAAGAGGAAACCCCAACATCTACTACATATGACAAGAAAGCCTTATTATCATAGAACACAGTGTAAAGCATGTGATTGCAGTTTTTATTGTTTGCTAGAGAGGAATTTCAACTTGACAAACCCTACCCCTCCCAAAAACCAATCCATACACCCACTTCAATAGAGCATGTTATTTTGCTATAGCACTAAACTAAAGGTGACATGGGAAATCTCTCAATCAAGATGGAACAGGGGCCTTAGGCTTAGTCATATGGGAATATGGATGCAATAGGACACACCAATAATTGATATAAATTGTTGTGAATCAATATTGGTGTTTTTAGTGCACACTTATTATATCTGGATGGCATTTTCTTTCTAGAGTAATAAATTGTAGCAATTTACCCAGTCACCCATTTTGTCTTGAAGCTCACCAACAGTCATCTTGTGGTACAACTTTTCATAGTCTTGACGATCCTCTGGAGGTGTGGTGATCTGTTAAAACAGTTTAGGCTTCTATCAATACACGAGACATGGTTAACGCATAACCTCAGAAAATTAACTGACCATGCAATTAATAGAATATGTACATAACTGATAATTTCAAAAAGAATGACATTTTATGTTTTCAGAAAGAAAGAAAAAAAAGAAACAAACAACATTGACTCACATTGGCAATCTGTTTTTCAAGCTGCCAAATGTCGTCTGCTAATTGATAGGCCGTGCTGTTATCACCCCCCAGAAGTACTACAACAGTGGCAAAGTACTCCCTGAAGGCCGCATAGTACATTTTAGACATGGACTTGTCCAAATAGAAGCTGCGGTCATCAAATGTAAGTCCAGACTGGTCAAACTGCAAAGAGGAAAATAATGAACTGGTCACACTGCAAAGAGGTGTATATAATGGACTGGTCACACTGACACTGCAGAGGTGAATAATGGACTGGTCAAACTGCAAAGATGGGAATGATAAAGGTTAATATTCTATTGTATACAGTGGCTGTGATTGTCGTACTTGTTTTCACTTATTGCACAGTGGCGTATTAAGAAGGGGTATGCTGAGGAGGTAACCTCTGCTTTGGGCGTACTTTTGCATTTTTTCAATTGCTTGTGATTTATGAAGCATGGTAATAAAAGTGAAGGAATTCAGTGCCACTGAGGATTTGTATCATAAGGCAACACCCTGTCTATGTGTAAAGAGTTATTTTAACATATTTTCCACCATAATCTTGTTAAGTTAAAAATATTACCTTTTCATTTAAACTTTGAAATCATTATTTCTCAGGTTGAAAGTACAAATGTATAACAAATTTCTGTTTATATTCCCTTTTCCTTCAGTAACATTTTATGTAAGGACACCAAAATAACATATAAGTGATTCACTACCTGAATGATGTTCTCATCTACATTCTTCAAGTTTTCACCCACTGACATGTCGAAGAGTGGTGCACCGCCAATTTTGTGCACAGCTATCAATTGGTCAAAAGACGACTTGTCCCAATTCCCAGTCCCGTCCCACGCCACAGAAGCTGTAGTAGCTGGCCACGAGCCTAAGTCTTTTATCAGCTGTAAATCAAAATTTCCACATTGCTTTATCATGGATTCGATTGTTAACAAACTGAAATGTTCGATAAAGGTACTTTCAATCCCCCTTAACATGATATCCATACATGTGGTAGGATATACACCAGAAGGTGTAGTAAAGTAAATGTACATATCATGTGAAATATAATATGTGTTGAAAATGTGTGACTCGGTTGGTATGTAATAGCGATAGATATAATATGTACCCAGATGATACTAATTATACAGTGTACCAAACAATAGTGGAGACACTGAGCGTCCAACCCACTACACTAATTTGAATATGATGGAACAAATAGATTTTATCGTTACTGGTATCAAGCAATAGTGAATCTCTTAATATGGGTTACTATCTATTCTCCCATTTACCATGACTGAAACACGTTAAATAGACTCACCTTCATCATAGGTTCAATTCCCTTGGCTTCAACTGATTTTTTATCCAAACATGCTTTGTAGAAGTCTTTGGCTTTCTTTACGGCAGTTGAGTCTTGTCCATGTAGTTGACTGCCTTCACTGGTTAATAGCTGAATGAAGGACACAATGAGCCAAAATGGGTTTCTTAGACTTATCAATTGGAACTTTTGAAATGGTCATAGTGGTATCATAGCTCTCGGTATATAAAATTGTGTTGATTTTACTATCACACTTAGATAATTATTTAGGCTTAAACAGAGGAAAGGGAAACTACAACTCAAATCATTCATTACTGTAAACAGCCCTTTGTATTTCATTAAAGTCTCAATTCCAGTATTTCCCAAGAATATTTCGACCTCCTTTCACATTTTGGTATATTACCATCTAAATTATATAATTTTAGAAAAAAAAGAGTAGAGTATGATGAGTTTCTACCTACCTGCCTGACCCTGGCAGTGTTACGCTCATCAACATCAGTAAACATGCTGTACTTGGACTTGTCAGGTGGCAGAATAATATTATCCAACCAGGTTCCACAGGTGTACTTGTAGAAGTCTGTACAGGGCTCCATACTCAGGTCCATCTTGGACAGGATCCCCCCAGCTACTGTCACACATGTAGGACTCGTACATGTCTGTCACAAGGAGATAACAGGCCTCTAATTACTTTTACACCTATGAATTATGAAATAAATCATGACAAGGGGCCGTCCATAAATGACGTCATGTGGCAGGTGGAAGGGGGGTCTAGGTCTGGGTAAAATGCTGAATGCCAATTTGGGAAACTGGCGATCAGTATAGGGTGATCAGTCTGCGCTCACAGGGCATAGACATTCAGCCTTTTTCCTTTCTCCTCAGACTCAGGAATGTAAGTCAAGGTTTATGAAAAATTCTGAAGATACACATAGAAATTCTCAATTCATTGTAAAAAAAACTACAAAAGGCTGAGACTAATCTTCCGTTTATGGGCATTTATGCGTACATTAAATGAAAAGCTATGGTTTCATACTACATGTACATGTCATTGTCCAAAAGGTTTATAATAGTAAAATCCTGGTTTTATATGAATGAGTAAGTGAGAAGTGACCACTTTGAGCTGCCTGGGGAGGCATGTACTTTGGCAGTGGTAAATTACTTCTGACATATGGACACATTTTCTACGGGCCCAAAACCCCATCCACATCATAAACTACTGGTATCCCAGCTTGCCATGTCTCTAGAAGACGGGCTACTTACCTGTCATAACAGTATGAGCCTAGATAATTAATGCCAGGATATATTATAATAATATGACCAAATTACAAACTTAGTTATGAAGGAACCTCATCTATAACTTATGAAAGAAATATCATCAGTTTTGGGCCACGTGATGCCAATTGGCATCATCTGCTTTTGGCCATGTGATTCCAATTAGCATCATCAGTAGTTAATGAGTTAGAAATTATAGGACGGTGCTTAATGGAAGACCTTGTCTCCCCCCCCCCAAAAAAAAGAAAAAACTGAAATCGGATATGTACACAATATATTGTATACCTCTTCTCTGTGACCTCATTAGCTTTACCCATGTTCCAAGTTCAAATGAAACACTCTATTCCTGAACTCTATTACCATATGTTTCCAATAGACCCATGTTGTACTCACCTCTTTCCTAAAGGCACCAACCCTGAGGATAAACTGTGTGATGAGGAGAGCAGCCAACACAATGCAAAGTACAATAAAGATGATGACCACTGCACACAGGCTCTTCTCTGTGGTTGTAAAGCCCCGAGACTTCTTCTTGTACTCGGAATCTGAAATATATAGAATAACTTATAAATTATTCAAAGATTTCTGGAATACACCGCACCCATAATATCCAATTATAAAGGGTAATTTTCTCACATTGAGTATTGTTTAACTCCATTCCGGCCCTTGTTGTATAGCACACATTAAGTCCCTAGACTTGCACAAATGGAAATGGCTGGTTCACACCAGCACAGCTTGTATTGTTAACTGCATATTCCTGCCACTCCACATCCATGTGATTAACCTGTATCTAACTCAGTTATTGCGTCGTAAAATGTCAGTTTATCCCATTAAATCTCCACCAACAATTAATGCTCAACTATTCATGTAAAACAGTGCCCGCTGTATGGCTGATAGTTCTCTATATTCTCTCTATGCATACATAGTGACGACAGGTGGTGTACGACTTAATATCACACACATACATAGACAATTCGACTTCAGTACCTCTTAGATTCCCCAAATTCATGCTTTTAAATTGAGCAAACTGAGTAGGTTATGAGTCAAATTTCCGTACATACATAATAGTCTACATACATAATAGTCAACTAAATGGAGAACTGTTATGCATGAAGCACTATAGCAAGGAGCTCCATGGAACATGTACCATGTGGCTATATAAACAATGGAGCTCTAAGTCTAGCAACATGGACCACTACTGAGGTTAGAGCCCTATGGAGCTGGAGTATGGAACTCCATGAAGCATGGAGCACCATGGAGCTCTATGCAACATGGAGCTCTAATGCAACATAGAGCACAATGGGAATGGTTCATCATGAAGCTATATGGGACATGTCCCACCGTGGAGCATGGCACTCTTTGGAGCTAGGAGTATTATGAAGCATGGAGCTCCATGCCCCATTAAACACCATGGAGCATGCCGCTTCATATTCCATGGAGAATGGAGCTTAAGCACTATGAAGCATGGAACTACCTGGAGCATGGAGCACCATGGTTCTTGGGGCACTATGAAGTATGGAGCACCGTGGAACTCTATGGAACATGGAACAGCAATGAGCCACATGAAATATGGAGCAGCATGGAGCACAACTCTCTTTGGAGCTAGGAGTATTATGAAGCATGGAAGCATCACAGAGCTCCAAGCCCATGTTCCATAGAGCTTCATGCGGCATGAATCACCATGGAACTCTATAGAACATGGAGCATGGCATACCATGAAGCATGAGGGTCCATGAAACGTGGAGCTCCATAGAGTGTGAGCTCTTCCCTCCCTGTTACTGGAGCTACTTATAATAACATTTAGTCCTGTCTTATGTACATAGCTCCAATTATACATAACAAAAATGCCAGACAGAAAAATTATTTTGTCTTATATATATTATAGCTCTAGTTATACATAAGCTCACCAAACAGAGAGGTTGCACTTCTTATGTATATAGCTCCACAAGTTTATATATAAGGAAACACTGAGCAGAGAGAAATGTTATGCTTATGTGTCCCTATATACATAATTAACTCAGTGGTGGAGAGAGTGAAGGTGATAAAGTAAGGAAGGAAGGAAGGAAGGAAGGAAGGGTAAGGAATGAGAAGGCAGGGTGAGAGAAGAGAACAGTAGGAGAGATAGAAGTAGAGAAGGAGGAAAGGAAGGATGGATAGACCGTTCCCCTCCCCCTCTCCCTTTTTGACTAAGCTCTAGTTGTTTCTGTGCCTGTCTCTCTCTTTCTCTCTCTTTCTTCTTTATCTCTCTTCCTTTCCCACTCTCCCTTCTCATCTGTCTCAATGTGTTTCATGGCCTCCCTCTCCTCCTTCAACCCTGGCTAGCTTCCTCCCTCTATCCATCCTTCACCTGTGTTCCTTCCAAATATTTCTCTTCTCTCTGACCAATATCATCCCATCTTTCCTCCCTCCTGTCTCTATTCTCTCCTCCCTCTCTTGATTCGTTCATCCCCCGCCTTCCTTTCTGTGTACCCATTCCCATGTCTCCCTATAGCCACCTACCTGTGTTTCCCCTTCATGCCCCCAGCTTCCCCCTCCCTGTCCCGACAGACGGAAGTTGGGAGAGCATTGCAAGAAGAAGAAATAGTGAGAGAGAGAGAGAGTAGGGAGGGAGGGGGGAGGGGAAAAGAGAGAGTGAGAAAGGGGAGTGGTAAGAGGAAGAGTTCACACAGAGGCAGTTGGCCAGAGTGGGAAAGAGGGTCAGACTTGATGGACTTTCCCATGCTGCAGGAGCTGTTCACACTGGCTATTTATAGTAATATACTTTAGTGCCTCTTATGTATATACCTCTGGTTATACATAAGACACACATCCAGACAGAACAGGAAGTCTGCTTATGCTTATGCACCTTGGTATTTATATATATAAGAAATGTCACCTCCAGGGCTCCATAATACGTGCCTTTGAAAGGTTGAATACAGCCCTGGACAACACGGAATCTCAATGTTGCATATCAAGTAAATTGTAGTGGACCTGACAAAAGGTCCATCACCATGACTGTCTGTTTATTTGATAGTTTCACTGATGGATTGCACGGTCATACATTTCATTACACCTTTTCAGCATTTTCGCTCTAATGTATCAGGAATATAACCCACATCATATTATTAATAGCATAATATTGTCTGCTACAAATCTGCGGTTATGGGTGCAATAAATACGTGACTACCTAGCCATAGGACCACTGCACTGGTGGGAAGAGGCACTTTTCTACTAAATATTTCGTCTAAATATCATGACATGTTGCGTGTTACAATGCACGAAATACTATTCGGAATAGGAACTTGTAAGAACAGCCTAAAGGCGTCTGGTATGTAAAAGGGTGAGGTTTAGAATATTCTTTTTTTTTTGCGAATAGGTCAGCAGCTTTTAATCACTGTTGCTTTTTCCGTAACTTCTACTAATTTGTTGCCAATTGACAATATCCTACCACTGTGTTATCTTTTGGCAACATGAGGCGTACTCACCATCGCGTATTGCCTTTTCACCAACCTTCTCCTGGAATAGGTTCTCATGATATTTTTACTGTTTCTATAATGGACATGTATATAATGTAACTGAAATTCCAGTGTAATTAACAAAGGCTGAATTTCATGTGATGGCATTGGAAGTTTTATGTCTATTGTCATCACTTACCCATTAGCCAACATAGTCTAATGGACCAGACATGACAAGACTCACTAATACAATGGGAGTTAATTCAACTTTCTCTCTCCTCGGTAATTCAGATTAAGGTCACGTATGCCATTATACATAGAGACGCCCACATTTGGTCCAGTGAGTATTGATGAGTGCTGGTATGTGCACGTATGGGTGCTGGTTGTGTGTGAGGTGGAGGGGGGGTGAGTGGGAGGTTAAGTGTCTATATAGAGCCAGGTGCATCATGAAGCACCTGCTAATTAAAATACAGTTATTGATCAACTAGCACCAGCAGATTGCCTATCTAGAATACATATACGGGGCCACAGCCATACAGCACTCCCAGCTAACACACACTATGGAATTTACATCACTTTCACATGATCTCTACATAAAATTTGTCAGTTTTACGTAAAAGTGATGGTAATTACATGGCGTGTGCGAGCTGGGCACTTTATTATACAACATTATGTTGTATAAAATGAATAAATAAAATTATACTTAAACATGCTCTATGAAAACTTAAACCTAGAAAATGCTATTTAGGTGGTGCCGGTGGTGGTAAAGTAAAAACACTCCTTATACAGTAATAGAACATGTCAATAAAGCCCCCATACAAACTGCCACATATATGGGTCATACAGTTGTGTGCCTCTGAGTCTGAGAGACAAATATAATTACACATGTAATGTAAAACCTCACATACAATGCGCACTTCGCATATAGGGCACAATGCTGACTGAAACTAATCCTATAGGCCGCTAGTGGGATGGATTATCAATTAGTGGAATCATTCCCTGCATTCACTGCAATAATATCATAAATTTAGGGTGCAACTGCAACTCATACTGATAGGTCTTATCAATGGAGCTTCGCTAGTTACCAGTTCTGGTAATGGCTGCACCCCCTGTGCCACCCATAACCTCACTATAGTGTGCATTGAAGCAATCTTTTGGTCATTTCAATACTGTTCTATAAATTAAAATCCTGGCACATAAGGCACATCCCCAACTTAGGCTATTATGTGAGGCACAGTAGGGGCCCATCCTTGCAAATAAGCCGCGCCTTACATGTGGGGTATTATGGTACAATTATTGATAACTAAAACAAAACAACAAGAACAGAATTCAGATAGATTTAATGTAATACCAGTAGTACTGATAATGAGTCTAGACATACTGCCGGCAGATACTAGTATATTCATCATTCAAACAGAGTGTTCTAATACTAGAACTGACAGGGTTGCCAACTCTCACGCATTGGCACACTCTAGTAGAGGGTGGCACTATAAACAGTATGGCCAATTGCGTGAGAGTTGGCAACCCTGACTGAAAATTTCATCTTAATTTGTCACCTTTCACCACGTCCCCAAACTCCTTATCTGATAGTTAAACTAATGGATTCCACTCGAAGTTCATACTCCATCGATTTTTCCCCCGTGGTCACAGCTATAAACCTTTGAATATGTACCAAATTACATCTACCGTTGCATATATTTATCAGAGTCCCTAGTGTGCAACTCATATTTGTAGCATATTCTTACAAGCCTTTAAGAACATGCGTTAATTGGTCTAGACAGTACTACAATTATACACAATTACTTAGTTGTTGACTTAGGCTCACCCAATAAAGTGTGAATAGCCACTAAGAGGTGAGATTGATTGGTTTAGACAGAGAGGTAGCTATCTATTGTAGACTAGTAGATGTATTGATTATTGAAATGAACATAACCAGCAGAAAAAGGACACTTCTGTCTGTAACTATCAGCCTGCCCCAGTGAGAGTGCAGTAAAAACTTCACAATATGCAACTTTAGATAATGGAGTTGTGACTGGCCCCACGGCGAAGAAAAGGGGACTTGAGGCACAGCGTGCACCCAATAGACAAAATTATATTTCTTAAAATTAGACTTGAATACACAAAGTGTGCCTTGTAATTTTTTTGTGTTTTTTTAAACTTTGCAACATTCACCTTATGTATGTATGTCAATTAAGCCTCAAGGGACAGCCACTCAGTCGATGCGAATTGTGGAGTGATATCGTGGCTCACTTAGAACCACTGGTTTGTGCACAAATCTTTAGAAATGATCTAATAGTTTAGGCCATCTAATTATGAGAACTTGGATTACGGAATTTTTCAGCCAACTGTATGGTCCGCCATCGGCAAAAAAAGAAAAAATTAACTCCCCCCTAATTGAGCAGCAGATAATCCCATCGCCAGAAGGCAAAAAAAATCCCATGGTAAAACCAATTTTAGGGTGTCAAAAGTCGGAATATGGTGAATGTTTTACCATTGAAAGGCAGGAAACAGAAGGTTGTTGGAATAGTAGATACCTTTTTCTTCATCAAAACATTTTTTTTTTTTTGGTCAGAAACTCTAAATTCCCATCGGAGGTCGGTAAGAAAATTCTTTTATTTGCCCAAAATCTCGTGGTCGGATCCGTAACCCAAGTTATTAGAATAAAACGGCCTTAAGGTACTGTATGCCAAGTGGGGCTCATGCCAAATTAGAGGTGAGCACATTCTTCTATACTTTATGCAGTATAGGGAACATGTGTCTAACTTCCTATTTCTAGTTCCCAAAACCCTGTATGTCATTGTCTCTCATTCTCTAACCAGGTTTTTAGTATATTCCTTCTAGAGGGTGTTTGTATGATTGGAGAGTCCTGCATTGTTGATTGATCATTGACTGTCAATCTAGGTGATTGGCCATAATAGCCACTTAATTGATCATAACAGCCACTCACACACTGCTCAATCACAAAACTCCCTCTCTTTTCTGTATAACACCCACAGTCCACTAGGCCTCTGTTGCAGAAGTTTATACCTCACTTTGGGGTTAGGATGTCTGTCTGTTCGTCCCCAGACCCCCCATACTTCTGCCACATAGCACCAGGTGGCCAGCACAATAGAAATGCTACTGTATGGGGGGGGCATACAACTCTCCCTCTTCTGGGTTTACCTGATCTACAAGTTCCTCTCCTGGCCACCTAGTCAGAAATAGGGGAGCTATGGTAACGCCAAGGTGGGGTATATAGGAAATGTAAGGCTCAATCGTGCAACAGAGGCCAAATGGACTATCGACATGATAAAGAATGGGAAATGCTAAAGAATAAGTGAGGCCATAAGGCCATTTAATTAAAATAACTTGGATTACAGAATTTTTGAGCTGATGTTTCGGGCGGCGAAAGGTAAAAAAAAAAAAGTTGGATTTTGAGACCCAAATTTCCCAGCAGCCAAAGGCAAAAAAAAAAAAATTCCACTTAGAACACTCCAAAAATGTACTTTTCATTCGTTTTTTGGTCATCAAATATACTTTTTGGGGAAGTAAAGATAGGAAAGATCGATAATTGCTGGGTGTTTTGTTATCACCATGTACTTTTTTAATTTTTTTAAGTCACATCTTGAAAAAATCCAGCAGCCAAAGGTAAAAAAAAAATTTTATTTTGCCAAAAATCCCAGCGGCGGATCCGTAATCCAAGTTATTTTAATGAAATGGCCTAATGGGCTTTTAGGTTGAGAGACATGGTAATCCTGTCTCCAGAGTCAACCAAAATAGCATTCTTTATAATTCACATCTATTGCAGTATTGACTATCAAAGATGAAGTAGACTGGTAGGCAAGGAATAGACATGTTTAAGCAGGTTTACTCTATTCACACTAACTTTTACTATTGAGTGATCTCAGTCTCAATTTGCCAATATTGAGACGATACTAGTCAATCCACATCCCTGCATCTGCCCATAGATCTGATATAACTTATATGTCTTATTGCCTATTATCCTGCACATATTTACCTGATGCAGTAGATTGTTTCTCCTCGTCCATTCTTTTATATCCCTCCGCTGCCAACCTCATCCTGATTTTCTCCAGGGGTGAGGAAGGCTTAGAGTTAGTGTCCTCAATCCTCATTTCCATCATGATTAATTACAAACTGGGCGGTAATGCCCAACCTTTTTATGTACTGCTAAATACTTAGCACATATATTTGTACTACGAAGCAGGGATCTCTATCCACTCATAACATAAACATGTATGAAGCCTTAGAGTTTCAGAGGACAGGTTTCAATCTGAGTCGGAAGTTGGTTGTAGCTTACAGAGGTGGTGGACTTTGTATATATTGTGTTTCATGTTGACAAGTATATTTTGGTTCTGCCAGGTTCGGTTGCAGTCGTGAACTCAGTTTTATAACTTGAATGTCATTGAGTCTCTTTAATTTATATATGATAAGGCAAGCATGTCACCTCTCCTGTGCTCCTTCAAAGAATGCTCTTGGAATGATACACACAGACATCTACCACTACTAACACCTAACCTTTCGTTCATGTAACAAGGATTAAGGGTATCAAACTTTTCATAGAACTTTGCACTAACTCAAGACTAGAAAACTAGTTTCTCTTAAAATACCACAATGAAAGGAGTAAGTGGGTCAATGGGTCCAGGTGTATTCCAATATGGGTATAGCTATACACACACTCAGTAAAGCCTGGTGGTGACTTAACTAGTTCTCTCCATGGTGTGCAGGCTGGGGACCCTTCTATTACACTCCGTACATAGCACCATTCTATGGTTTACCTCTATGTATGGTAGACTGGCTATGCTCCAGATGGGAGGTGCACACCCCAAGGGCTTTCTGTGTGCTACACCAAGAGCCTGGTCATGGATGAGTGAGATAGTAGGTCAGCAGGGGTGTCCTCCACCACCACCTCCATGGTACATAGATGCAGGAGGAGGAGGCAAAGTAGATCACTTGCTGTATGGGGGTGTATGAATAGAGATCCAACTAATAAGTTCTGCCTTCATGCAGGGTACTCTACTGACTGACAACCTGCGGGCTCACTTTTTCTCTTACTATCTTTTTTTTTCAAATACATGTGTACCAAATAATAAACTGTCCCCACAATTTTAATTCCTGCTATGACAGTATTGTGGGCTTCACAATCATCATGGTCTTCCACATGTTATAATAAAAGTGCCCATTTAGTTCTTGACCTCTTTCTCAGATGAGATCTTTACTACCCCGATAATTTGTAATTTATGTGTGCATGACCCCCCCCCCCCAATAATCTGCAGGAACCTGATGTATTGAGATGAATGACAATGAAAAAATACATTTTTGAAAATAGTTCAGCTGACAGTTGGGTAGTTTTGGATGGTCCCGAAATGCAGGGTGGTGGTGGTGGGACAGGGAATCTACACACAGAATCGAATTATTATAAAGTTGTAAGGACGAATATGGCAATGTTCAAGTTACATTAGGCCTCAGGTTCTAAAAGCAGGGGTGTAGCTTACAAGCAGGGATGTATAGTCTGGAATCAAAATTGACTAAATGTGGTTTTAAGCGTTCTAGGGGCATTTTAGAATAAGATTTGGGAACATACTTTTATAGTTTAATTTTTGGGTGTAGATTCAAAAAAAGTAATGTTCCCAAGCTGAAAATGGCATATTTACCCCTTGAAATGCCAAAAAACAAAATGGCCACTAAAAATTCATGGAAAAAAGGAAAATCCTGTCTAAAATTTTCATTTCTTTATCAATATGGTCATGTAATACCTCAAATCGAAAATCTCATTAAGTTACACTATTTTACACATATACCTTAGTTGCTATAGCAATATGGTTACCATGGCAACCATAAAACAACAAAATTAGCTAATTTATCACAAATCTTAACTTGATCACTCATTTTTCCACATATCTGATGATCGTTACCTCAAATTGAAGGTCTTACACCAACACATCACTTTACCTCAGCTCCATTGTTACCATGGTAACTTTGGTTACTAAAGCAACCAAAAATAAACAAATAATTGGCTGATTTGTAGTCAAATCCAAGCAAGGTACAGGAACCTGATTGCTCACCAAAAAAACAAAATCGCCACCAGAATTTCAAGGAAAAAAAATCCTGTCTAAAATCCTCATTTCTTCATCTATATAGTCAAGTATTACCTCAAACCGAAGGTCTTATTGAGTTAGACCATTTTATACATAAAACCTTGGTTGCTATAGCAATTTGGTTACCATGACAACCATGAAACAACAATATTTTCTAATTTCTCACAAAATCTTGACTAGAACACTCATTTTTCCACACATCTTGTCACCCAGTATCTTGACGCATCACTTTACTTCAGCTCCATTGTTACCATGGTAACTTTGGTTACCATAGCAACCAAAAATAAACAAATAATTGACTGATTTGTTGCCAAATCCAAACAAGAAACCTGATTTCTACACATATACATTCAAATAATGCATCAAAATAAAGGTCTCACTGGAACACATGTCTTCATGCTATAGCTAGATAGTTGTCATGGGAGTTTTGGTTACCATATCACCAGAAAATCAACTAATAATTGGCCAAAACATATAGAACTACACCTGAGTGGTCATACAGTAGCTCTAATCAAGGGTTTTATTATGACACACCACTTTGGTGGCTAGAGCCAACTGCCCATTCACCTGGAATAGTAGACAGGCGGTTTAGAAGCAATACAGACTTGACCAGGGCCTTTTTGCCCTATAATAGGCCACTTTGAATTATTTTTAGCTTTGTAGATATGGCCTGCATTATCAAAAAGGGGCCTTCTTATTCTGATTTTTCCCTAAGAAAAGTGTAAAAGCCTCATGTTTTTACAGAAAAGTATCCGCAAAGCTGAATTTTTTTATAGATTTCCTAAGACATTAAACAGGTTCTATTCCTGAGCTAGGACTCTCATATACATGGAAATACTAGGAAAGTTAATAGTACTTGGCAATCCCATCAAGGGGTATGGTAGCAAGTTATTTTGGATGCTAACCTAACATAGAGTTATTGATATTTGAGCATAGCCATAACCCTAGCACAAAGTATAATCCAGGTAATTAAACCCTAGATCCTTTGCAAGGATTTTTCTGGTCTGGTGAACAGCCAGCACACATCTGTGCATGCTCCAATACAATTGTCTCGCAGCTTTCCCTGCTCCCTTGACCACACTGTAGTCCCCAGCCT
Source organism: Acholoe squamosa (assembly GCA_949317995.1). Lineage (NCBI taxonomy): Eukaryota > Metazoa > Annelida > Polychaeta > Phyllodocida > Polynoidae > Acholoe > Acholoe squamosa. The sequence continues at coordinate 62,465,705 of OX439041.1, read as the reverse complement.
CAATCCCCCCGATTCAGATTCAACCACAAGGGCTACAGTGGGATGGGACCATGTCAATAATTGAATCACTAATACCCCATATAAAAAATGATCCAGGATCCTGGATCATTGTTCGATGAAGTATGTGTCAGTGCTTCCAAGTGACATGCAAGAGTAGGTAAGTAGGCTGACAGGCCCTACACTACAAGATGGGCTAGGGTTGCTAACTGCTGATAATTGCAATCAGAGGTCTATAATGGGACAGAATTCAACAGGTATACTTGAAACTACAAGCAGTAGTCAGACTGTACGACCTGAACCCCTCCCCCTCTCCAAATCAATATAATTGCAGTACATCAATAGTTTCTAGTCATTTGGGATAGTCACAGCCAAATAACACCCCTGACCCCTATCCTCTCCTCTTAGTCTCTATATGATAACCAGGCCTATTAATGTCTAAAAGCACCTAGACCGACTGCCATACTGTCTCCCTTGGCTGACATTGGATTATTTTTTATAGCCTACAGTGCTCAGGTACACATACTAGCGCCTATCACTGCCACACTGTGTTCCTGGGCTGACCTTGATAGTCTTGAGTGCACAAGTACACCTACTAACCCAACAGAGAACTCATGATGCATGAATGCAGCTATGTTTAGTCTGCCTGGCCTGTTACCAAACTTGGGGCCTGGTCATGGATGAGTGAGATAGTAGGCTGACAGTTGGGTAGTATATAAGTTTTGGATGGTCCCGAAATGCAGGGTGGTGGTGGGACAGGGAATCAGCACACACAGATTATAAAGTTGTAAGGACAAATATGGCAATGTTCAAGTTACATTAGGCCTCAGGTTCTAAAAGCAGGGGTGCAGCTTACGAGCAGGGATGTATAGTCTGGAATCAAAATTGACTAAATGTGGGTTTTAAGCGTTCTAGGGGCATTTTAGAGTAAAATTTGGGAACATACTTTTATAGGTTAATTTTTGGGTGTAGATTCAAAAAAAATAATTTTCCCAAGCTGAAAAATGCATATTTACCCCTTGAAATGCCAAAAAACAAAATGGCCACTAAAAATTCAAGGAAAAAATGAAAATCCTGTCTAAAATTTTCATTTCTTCATCAATAAGGTCATGTAATACCTCAAATCGAAGGTCTCATTGACCTCAGCTCCATTGTTACCATGGTAACTTTGGTTACCATAGCAACCAAAAATAAACAAATAATTGACTGATTTGTTGCCAAATCCAAACAAGAAACCTGATTTCTACACATATACATTCAAATAATGCATCAAAATAAAGGTCTCACTGGAACACATGTCTTCATGCTATAGCTAGTTAGTTGTCATGGGAGTTTTGGTTACCCTATTACCAGAAAATCAACTTATAAATGGCCAAAACATTATCAGAATTTGACTACATTCCCCATTTCTACACCTGAGTGGTCATACAGTAGCTCTAATCAAGGGTTTTATTATGACACACCACTTTGGTGGCTAGAGCCAACTACCTATTCACCTGGAATAGTAGACAGGCAGTTTAGAAGCAATACAGACTTGACCAGGGCCTTTTTACCCTATAATAGGCCACTTTAAATTACTTTTAGCTTTGTAGATATGGCCTGCATTATCGAAAAGGGGCCTTCTTATTCTGATTTTTCCCTAAGAAAAATGTAAAAGCCTCATATTTTTACAGAAAAGTATCCGCAAAGCTGAAATTTTTTTATAGATTTCCTAAGACATTAACTATTCCTGAGCTAGGACTCTCATATACATGAAAATACTAGGCCAGCACACATCTGTGCATGCTGCAATACAATTGTCTCCCTGCTCCATTCACCACACTGTAGTCCACAACCTCAATCCCCCCGATTCAGATTCAACCACAAGGGCTACAGTGGGATGGGACCATGTCAATTATTGAATCACTAATACCCCATATAAAAAATGATCCAGGATCATATATATAATTATACTTGAAACTACAAGCAGTAGTCAGACTGTACGACCTGAACCCCTCCCCCACTCCGAATCAATATAATTTCAGTACATCAATAGTTTCTAGTCATTTGGGATAGTCACAGCCAAATAACACCCCTGCCCCCCAATCCTCTCCTCTTAGTCTCTATATGATAACCAGGCCTACTAATGTCTAAACTCACCTAGACCTACTGCCATACTGTCTCCCTAGGCTGACATTGGACTATTTTTTTTATAGCCTACAGTGCTCAGGTACACATACTAGCGCCTATCACTGCCACACTGTGTTCCTGGGCTGACCTTGATAGTCTAGAGTGCGCAAGTACACCTACTAACCCAACAGAGAACTCATGATGCATGAATGCAGCTATGTCCAGTCTGCCTGTCATTATACATCTATTATAACCCCATAAGATGCAGTATTAATGCTGTCCTGGTGTGTGAGCGACATACACACATCAGCAATGTGCCAATGAGTAGGTCTTATTCTCATGTCGATGACATGACAGTTATGGGGTCTAATAGGCCCACACTCGGAGGGTTGGTCACAGGACCACACAAGGGGGGTTAGTCGCAGGACCAAGTTTGGTAACAGGCCAGGTATACATAGGGTTGGTCATAGGACATATACACTTATGTACACATGGGTTGGTCACAGGACATATACACATGGATTGGTCATGGGACACACAAGGAAGGTTGGTCACAGGATCATATAGACCTCAATATCGATGTTCATCATACATAGCCCTGTGGCCTATGTGGTAGGGCATCATAGGTTGGTCATAGGATCACATGAGGAAGGTTGGTCACAGGACCACATGAGGAGTTGGTCACAGGATATAGAGATTGTATATATAGACTTCAATTTTACACTCTTGCATACTTCCTTCTGTGGCTCAAGTGATAGGCCTTGGACCAGGCATGCAGATCTTGCAGTTTCGAATCCCCGACAGGGTACAATTTTGTTTATCAAACATTAGGAGAGGGTCATCAGGAGGGGTTGGCTACAGGGTATAAGGAGGAGTTGGTCACAAGACATGGTCCCATGGACCACCCTGTGTATCATAGAAAGTGTGCATATGGGGCCTTACATGTCATTCGCCCAGACATGTGCCCAGAAAAAGAATTCTTATAAGTATGCTTCTTTTACAATAGCAAGGACACATCTGACATAAATGATGATGGGATTTTCTTAATCTACAGGTCAAAAGTGTCTGGACCTGAAATTTTCATGGAGGTATGAAGATTGTTTTTGTAGGAAATTAAGCCCTCAACATGGCTTGTAACTCAAATGACATTCTGCCAGACAATTTTGGTCATTTTGGGCACATTTTACCCCCCTGGAGCCCAAAATATGCATATGGGACCATCAAAACCCATATGTAACATAAAGATCTCATCCAGCCTGACACTTTGAGCCAAAGAAATAGAGGGAAAAACTAAAATTCGAAGAGTAGGGGCTGAAATAGCTCCAAATTCGTCATATGCAAACCTTCTATGATTTTCGGACCGTATGCGCCCCCCTTAGGGGCGAGAGATCATTTGAAAGTTTGGGAAGACAATGCTCGATCGGATACTGGCTCATGACCATGGTTGGGGAGGGGAGGCATAAGGCTTGGGAGAGGGATAGCATTGTAACTTGCAATGATTCACCTGCAAAGTCAACACAAAGAAAAAATGAGCTATTAAAAGAGAACAATTTTGATTTTAAACTGGGGCATGGGTATAAAGCATATTTGTGTTTTCACCAAACCAGACATATCTTGCACATTATAGAGAGAATGATGATTTTCTCCAAATCAGTCTTATTTGGTCCTGAATAGATTAGTATCTTTGCAATATTGTAGAAGTTGAGATGAAAAAGGATAAAAATCACCCAAATTAGCTGTTTTATTTGTGGAAATTGATTATCTTCATAAGGTTTTTGGTCAGATTTTAGTCAATATATCAGAAATGGGCTGCACAATACATAATAATGCAGTAAAACATGGATACAATAAACTTGTTGTTACAGGCTCAAAAAATTTGTTGTAACCAGAATTTCGTGGTAACCAAGTTTAGCACTTTGGGTAGGTTTAATAATACCCAGACCCCCTAACCCCTGCCAACCTCTTGTCTCTTCAAAGTCTCTATAGAGAAGGGGTGGGGAGATCTGAGGGACCCCAGGGCAGGTAGAGGACTTCTCAAGTCGCACCTCGAGTCCCCTCAAAGTCTGTAGAGTAGAGGGGGGAGGGGCTAGGGATAAAGGTATAGGGTAAGTTGCCCCAGACTCGACCACTGGACCCACTTGTACCTTATTTCCACCATAATATTCCCCTAAAACTGTGCATTATAATTGTTTGAATCAGGATTAACCAAGGAGTAATGCAATGCATACCTCATTTATTTGTTCCAAAAAGTTATAACTAGTACCTCATATACAGTGTTTAACATTTTATGTTGTGCTTACTTTGTAACTACAATGTGTGGAGGAGTTCAGACAGTTGACCTACTACCCCTAACTGTGGTTTCTAGTCATAACACACATTCCAATTTATGATTGATTCCTTATATCTAACCTCTTAACCTCATGTACAATATAAGGCTAGTTATAGATGATATTTATTTATTTGATGTCATTGCAGGCATTTATTTCCACTTAGTTAGTGGTACCCTATGTCAAACACCAAGAGTACCATGACTCAACCACTGAAAGTACATATGACCCATCCGTACAAATGAAGTATCAGAATTAAATATATCAGATGGTCACAGAACCGGGGAACAGAACATCAAACGATTTCATTTGATATATTACACTTGTATATAGGAACATGGGAAGTATGTTGAGGTTGTTGCTGAAAGATATAACTCCAAAAAGCTTAAACTATGTAGTTACATGCCCACTCAGGCCACCTACAATGACCAGTTCCCTACCATGCATGCAAACAGTAAAGGTAAGAGTGGTTGAGTTAGTTTATAGGGCTGGCTGAGTCATGGTACCAAATTTAGTCTAGCATGGCTGACACTTTGAATAGACAATGACCAGTTCCCTACCATGCATGGATTGTAACCTGATGCCAGCAATGGTACCAAGCAGTGATGAGGTCATTTGAGGTTTCTTTCTACATAAAATATATTGGCAAAGTCAATGCCACTCAGGCCACCTACAATGACCAGTTCCCTACCATGCATGCAAACAGTAAAAGTAAGTGTGGTTGAGTAAGTTTACAGGGCTGGCTGAGTCATGGTACCAAATTTAGTCTAGCGTGGCTGACACTTTGAATAGATATATTCTGCCTCATGTATTATCAAAATATTAGATGTTACATATGGATTGTAACCTGATGCCATCACAGGTACCAAGCAGTGATGAGGTCATTTGAGGTTTCTTTCTACATAGAATATCTTGGCAAAGTCAATGCCACATGACATCAAGTGGTTAAGTCTGGGATGACTTACGCTACCAGTTGTAATGCAAAGTGGGTAAGCAAAGGATATAGGAGAGAAGATGCAGAGAGCAATAGGAAAGTGAGAGGTACTGAGGAGGGCAAAACTTATTATGTCTAATCATTCAGTATTTCAAATCAAAGGTCTCACCAACACATCACTTTATGTGAGGTCCATAGTTACCATGGTAAATTTGGATACTATAATAACCAAATAATTGACTCAATTGTCACAAAATCCAAACAACCCCCCAACATTTAAGTGGTTCCGCAGCCCTTTTGTAGAAGCCACACTTTATATGTTAGGTATTCAATAGTATAGGCAATCACAATGATAACTGTGGACCTAAGATAATGGCATGCATCACCGCATAGGTTCATTTTTAGACATTGTATGACCCTACAGATGGACAAATTTGATTTCTTGTCAAGATCTGCTAAAGAATTTACCCCTTTTTGGTTGTATCCAAAGATGTATCCAAATTTACCATGAAAAATTTACGAAACCCCTCTTCCTCAAATTCTAGTTCTAAACTTTTTTTTTAATATTTTTAATCACAAGAACTTTATTTTCTTTCCCTGTGCCCCCCCCCCTCCCCGTCTACTGATATCAGACTTCCAGCTACCAACTAAACATAGCGACATCCCTCATTCTCATCCTGTACATACCCATCTCTGTACAAAAAGTTCATTTTTCATTTTTATTCTAATTGACAGTCCTTCTCTTGACAGCAAAAGGACCCCTACTTTTAGCTCCCTATTCTCCAAATGCTATAATGCTTGTATGTATAGGATTTTCTCTCTGTAACTTGAAGTTTAACAAGGTGGGCCACAAATCTGGTCATGTAGACCGCATTGCAACTCTATGATGACCAATAAAAAAAAGTTGATTTTGTTAGACAAGTTATAACTTGCAACTGAATGGTTTACCCCCATAAACATCCACCTGTTTGGCACCACCTGCCTTACCTTAGCTGTACACATTGGTATACAGGCACCTCTAGCACAGACATACACTACTGTACATATAGGGTCCATGAGTATTGTTTGGAGCAGGTGTAGGGTCGCCATATTGTAATTAATAAAGCACAAATAATGTGCAGTACAGTGTTATCTGAAACAAGCTAACATATACCGACCTAGAGCGATGAATTAATGACCAACCAGGTGTTATGCATTTAGGGTGCAATGCATAACACCTGGACCAGGGATGTAAGTCAGGCATGGGCAAAAATCAGGAAGCCATACATTTACTGGATATAAAAGCCTTCTATTTTTTCCAAACAGCCTTACATATCACTCATAAGGAAAATCCATGTGATTCAAAATTTTCAGAATTCAGGAAATCCTGATAAAACCTTAAGACTTACATCCCTTCCTGGTACCCGTCATCCTGGCTGTCAACAGTGCTTATCTTGCAAGGTACCAGATCAAGCAATGGTGCCCCCTACTAATGAACCTGCAACCTCGGTATAGACGTCGACTTAAGGTACCTACATCCCTAGTGGTCGAGTCAGGGGCGAGTTACCATAGGCACTCCTTCATGCATGATGCTCTAGTCTTACACAAGTAAACTTAGACTGTTGTATATTTAGTTCTGAAGCTTATTTGCAGATTCAAGGAATCAGGATGGCTTAAGTTGCATATATATGGCGGTCTAAAGTATTAGTGCCACTCTGTATAAGTACAGCAAGTATTCGCTGCATAGTTCTTCTTATGATATATTGTGTCTAAAGTAGTAATGGATGTGAAAGAAGTCTACAAATATTACACCAAAAGTCTTTGGTACAGAAAGGAGCCAGGGCACTCACTGGTTTAACTAAGAGGAGATATGTGAATCTTGATTGATTATGACTCATTCCTCCTACCATATGGAGAAGGTTTATCTTTGTAACTGCACTTTATAATGCTATAAAACGTAGACTTTATATTGAAAACAGCCAAATAAATCTTAACTGACATAAATATGACTGGTCCAAAGAACTTTCATGATAATCACATACCTGTGATACAATCCTTCTCTGATCCACTGCCATCAAAAGTATCATACGACATGTTATGCAGTTGGGTAGTATGTACAGGCTTTAGGCCTGACGTGGTACTCCCCAGGTACTGTTTCCAACTGAGGCTATTCCTGTACCCCACATTAAGGTAACCCCTTCTCAGACTATACAAGAAAGCACAGGCCACCTTTCACGCGTCATAAACCAAGCTATTCCTGCACACTGGTCTCCTGTGCATGCCTTGGAGGGTCAGTAAAGCAGTTTCTCTTATAATACCACAATGAAAGGAGTAAGTGGGTCAATGGGTCCAGGTGCGTTCCAACATGTATGGGTATAGCTTTACACACACTCAGTAAAGCCTGGTGGTGGCTTAACTAGTTCTCTCCATGGTGTGCAGGCTGGGGACCCTTATATTACACTCCTTACATAGCACCATTCTATGGTTTACCTGTATTTATTCCACGATTTCTGGGTTGCTCAGTGCTTTTTGCTGGATATTCCCATGCACATACCTGGCGATATTGTAGGCTGTAACATCAATTTTGTAAGGCATGTGTTCATCCATGGATAACCTGCATGCCATGTGGTTATCCAGGGATAACCCGCATGCCTCTCATGTCCTTCCATGTCATATGTTACATGTTAAAACCTACAGAATTTTTCATTGCCATGGTAGGGGTCGAACCTGCATTCTCAGGTCCTTAGTCCAACTCCCTATGCACTGCGCCACAGGGACTGACGTATGATGGTCTGGGTTTGCTTGGTAATCTTGTAGAGGTAGGTGGGACAAGTCCCGGTCCGGGCGTATATTTTTGTTCAAACATAGTCAAGCCAAGACGGACGCCGAAGGAGGAGACGCGGTGGTCTAGTGGTTAGCGCATTGCGCTCAGCCGTCAGAGGTACGCGGGTCGAGTCCCGGTACGGGCGCATCTTTTTTTCGCCTTGTGCACTGTCGCTGTCCGCTGCCGGGCGACGAGGTGTATTATACACAAACATAACCGCGAGAAGCATCTTTTTTTCGCTGTGTGCGCTGTAGCTGTCCGCTGCCGGGCGACGAGGTGTATTATACACAAACGCATTCACACAAAGGCAAAGCCTAGCCTAGCCGGGCGCCGAGGTGTACAAACACTATTTTTCGCCGTGTGCCGGGGCTGTCGCTGTCCGCTGCTGGGTGGCGAGGTGTATGTACCTGTGTACACACACTATGGCTGGCTTTGAGTCCCGGGGAGGGGGAATAATTTTTGTTTTCAACTTGAATTTATTGGTATTCTATTGATTATTTATTGGTTTCGTGGAATAAAATAAGTAGTCAATGGATAATTCATGACTTGTGTGTGTTAGCAAAGGCTAATTACACTCGGGCTATGCCCTCGTGTAATTATCCTTCACTAACACACACACATCATGAATTATCCATTGATTACTTGTTCAGTATGGTAGACTGGCTATGCTCCAGATGGGAGGTGCACACCCCAAGGGCTGCCTCTGTGATACACCAAGGGCCTGGTCATGGATGAGTGAGATAGTAGGTCAGCAGGGGTATATATATACCGTATTTCCTCGATTATAAGCCGGGGCCCAAATATAAGCCTGTCTCGTTTATAAGCCTGGTCAAAAGTACCAATGGGCCTAATAAACGCCGGGCCCCGAATATAAGCCTGGTCAAAGCAAGAAGATTCAATAGAAATCCTACAAAGTGGCATAATTCCACTTTTGATAGAAACATTTTTATAATTCTTTCAGTTTTATGAAGCTTAAGTGCTATCCTTTACACTTTACACATTCATTATGGGGTTCTACAGTTTCTTTTTGCAAGTATAAAAATTATAAGCCTGCCTCAAATATAAGCCTGTACCGTTTATAAGCAGGGTCAATTTCCCACTTGAAATCAGTATAAGCCTGGGCTTATAATTGAGGATATACGGTATATATATTTAGAGAATAGACAACGATCTTCTTCACATCAAGACTGCCAGCCATATATATATATATATATATATATATATAGAGAGAGAGAGAGAGAGAGAGAGAGAGAGAGAGAGAGAGAGAGAGAGAGAGAGAGAGAGCGGCAGGATGAACTCTATCAATAGAATGCTCTGTGTAGTATAGGACCTTATTACACGACTTTTGTGATTTTGGGTTCTTTTTGTGGATATTCCCATTCTGATACCTGTCGATATTGCATGCCATGATGCATGCATCATGACCTTTGTAAGGATGCTGTTATCTGGATATCAGCACACCTTACATGTCATATGTCACATGTTAAAACCTACGAAATTTTCAGCGACATACCATATTACCCCTTGTAAAAGCCCAGGTTTGTATTAGTACTACCTTCCTTCTAAACCTCCTTACTAAGTGGCAAATTGACCAGGCATTTACACGAGGATATACGGTACTGCTGGACGCGTTCAAACCAAACCAGCAGTTAATAGGTATGTCATGACTTCGCCGCCTCGTTGCATGTTATTGTTTGATATCAGTCATGTGTCATGACATATCCACTTGTTCAATAGGGTGGTATGCTTGTACACCTGTGGATGGGGAGGCAGGGGGTGTCAATGGCAATATGGTACAGGTGTCCATGAGATGTATAAACAGGATGTACATGATCATACTTCCATTACATTATGTATAATGTAGACACAATAACAATGTACCCTTATGCCTAAAGAATGTGGCGATATGACAGTGCCTCCGACTAGAGATGTCATCTAGTGCTTACAGAAAAATACAGGAAATATTCCAATTTCATTTATTCGACTTATGTGGGAAACTCAAATTTGATCAACACTGCAGTCTAGATGTCTATACGAAAAGTTTTTCCCCTCGCAGGCCATTTGGTCCTGCAGATTTTTATGATTATGCAGGCCTAGATTATCATTTTCAGGGAAAGAACTAATGAAAAACAAAAATTAACTTACTATCTTAATCATGTAACTCTTTAAACCTTAGCAAACAGTAATGCATTTTGCTTATGGCTGTAAAGGCTTTAATGTTGGTCTGACTCGCAAGCCGTAAAAACTAGAATGTAGCCAAAGGTCCCAAGATTACAATCAGACATTTGATTTGGCAGTCTGTCAATTTCCACCAGCCCAGCAGCAATTTTGCCGGCAAAACCCCCTCTCCCACAAGTTTTCATATTGACTGCAACACCAAGGGAGAATGTAGGGATTACTTTACATATAGGAGAGTGTTATGGAAGGGTGTTATCTCTCTGAGATGGAGGGATATGCATTTTGGGTAGCAGAAAATGGGAGGAAGGGAGGAAGATGGAGAGATGGGTGGTAGTGGGAGGAATGGGGACAGACCCAGGGGCTGAAATCTCCCATCACCAAAAGGGGTAAAGAGAGGAACCTATGCAGGGAATTGAATCGAGAAAGGCAGATTGGGGTAGGGGAGATTCTTTAAGCAGACACGGAATAGTCATGTAAAGTATATATTTCTTGAGGAATAACAGGCAGGTACTTCAATGCTTTTACCTCACATAAAAGCCACAGCTTTCATGTGAACTTGAGGCTTACTGTGCCTAGATAGATATTCTCAAAAGAGTAGGTGTGTCTTATTGGAGTAGTGAAATTATAGTATTTAAAACTAAACTGCTCAAAAGAAAGGGTCAGGTGCTCCCTATAGCTCTCCATTCAACTCAGAGCACTTTTTATACAAGGGATGCACCTTCAATAGGCTAGGTACTACAGTAATAGTGATATAAACCTTTTTGTTCAGGCGTGATTTTAAATCTAATTACTGCTCTCTTTGTTCATATACAAAAGAGTATGTCTGGTTATCAGATTCATGAATTGCATGGGGTGGACGTCCAACAAACACCATAATATCAACAAACATACATTTCCAAAACTGTGGAGGGGTCTGCCCCTGAGAGGCCCCTGGCAGAAACCGTGAGCAGAGTTTTTGATTTCTATTGATTCCCTATCTACGACAGACAAATGTATGGTAATTAGTTGATCTAATACATGTACAACTGCCTACCTGTTCCTAGGTCGAATACACTATGGTCTGCACCTGTGGCGTCCACCTTGTTCTTGTTCTCAACATCACCTGAGGAGATCTGCTTTTATAGAGCCAACCAACTTTCTGTGTCATGCCTACAAGTCTCTTGGGCCAAGTAAATATGTGATTCCCGTGCCCCTCTGTCAGCTAAATAGGCCAAACTAACAACAAGCAAGCAAAGCAAGCTTTTAAAACTTCAAAACTGAAATACTTTGTCTTGGGGACTGTAATGAATGACTCATGTTTTGAAGTGAATGCCTACTTTCAATATCAATATGCCCTGATTGGAATGATGCACCCTTTCTCAGCAACAATCAGGAATATGGATCTAAAAGTTGTGTTATATTAGTAGTGTATTTATCCAACTCTTTAATTTCTCTGGGTTCCTTAATAGTCACAATGTTTGGATGCATTGTTTGGATCCACTTCAATTAATTATATAAGGTAGTTATCTATCGAGGAAGAAATGGGCAGCTGCCTTAGTCGGTCGACAAATCGCCATTTCCACTTGCTGTAGTTGTTGTAACGTCCCTGTAGGAGGCACGGTGTGACAACCTACTTTCACTTGCTGCATTTTCTTTAAGGAGAAAACATCCCAGATTATGGATTCTGAGATATACCCACTACAGATTATGGATTCTGAGATATACCCACCTACAGGGATGTTATGAAAACAACTACAGCAAGTGCAAATGGCGTGTTTTAGACCGACTACGGCAGCTGCCCGTTTCTTTCTCGATCAATAAACACTTAATATTGAAACACAGGAAAATCCTTTTACATGATATTCATTATGACCAATATATTAACATATATGAAGGCAAAACATAAATCAATCACTTTGGCACAGAGATATCATCAAATTCTTTTTCGACCATTTTCGTGAAAGTCGCCTGGTATAACCAGGTCACATGATCTAGCTAACATTTTAGCCATAGGCATGTCGGTAGCCATGGGAAAAAAACATGACTCATAATTCTGAAAATAGGGTAAATCGAACGTGCAGAACACAATGAGACATACTACAAGCCAAATTATGAACCTCCACTATAAAAAAATAAATTGTTTCGAATCTTGACTTGATGCCTAGTTTAAGGTCGACTTTAGCAGGTTCCTTTGATCACATTGGGATGCACAAAATATGATAATAGGGTAAATCGAACATGCCGAACGCAATGAGACATACTACAAGTCCGAATTATGAACCCCCGCCAAAAATAAATTGTTTCAAATAAAAAGGCACAAAGTATGAAAATAGGGTAAACACCACAGACACTCTGTCACCATATATTAGTAGTTTATATTTGTAAGCATATGAATTCTATAAGGGAGCAATGGCACATATCCATATATTTTGAAAACTACCAAGACACTGCATAAATATGCTAATTATGCAAATAATATGCATGTATATGGAGTGTTTGGTATCAATCTGGGGTGTTTTGTCCATTCAACCCCTAGGTGCCCAAGCGCGTTTCAAAGCGCAGTTCTGGGCTTAAATGGGGCATAAATACATGTATACTGAAGGAAACTATCATCCAAATACTTCTACTGGCCCAATCTGCAAAGTTAGACCCTCTATAGAACGGCAATGACCAGCCAATTACACTACAATCATCCATTTTGCTCTATAGATCCATTATACCAAACACAGGGAGTCAAAACCTGAAAATGAGCTGTCATATTATGTGATTCATTAGAGGGTCACCCAACACTGGGATAAGACCAGACATGACACCAATATTATGTTAGATCATATACATCCAATGTCCAACACACCCTTGTTCTTATCCATAGAGATTATCCATGCATTGTTACTATCACATTATGTCTCCTGAGTGGTAGTACATATATATGCAGAGTCAGCTTTAAATGGAGCCTCAGAATTGCAAGTATTATGTATGGGGGGGGGGCTGCTATATACTACACAAGAGAGACCAAATACTACCAAATGACAACAAATGGAATGTTTTAGTAACTATGGTTACCAAACCTAACCGATAAATTCCATGTCCTTAACTTAAAGTCTTTACTGAGTTATGAGTATTCAGGAAATTTAATACAAACCAATATAAAAAGAGAAAATCAAAATAACACATGGGCTCATCAACTAAGGGATATGATTGTGAAATAAGGTAAAATCTTCAAATAGTTCTGGGCACCAAAAGGTTAAAGAACATGCCCCCCTAATATTTTGGTTTCGAAAAAGAATAAACGAAATAAATTTTTCAACTAGGGGTATTTTTCGGTCCCAGCCAGTCCACGGAGTGGATGCGCACTACCTTCAGCTAAAAGCTATCTATTTTGGGCTCGTTTTGCGGAGTTGACTGGCCAAAAATCTTATCATTTTGGGTAAGCACGGTCAAAAAAAGTTGTTTTTTTGGGGGGAGAGGGGGGACTGGGGTCTTGGGGCCAGAAAATCACATATCACTGTTTGACCTTAAGGGTATCTCCAGCGATCATCGTGGTGACATTTATCTCAGACAAATGTGACCAAAGTTATTGATATTTTGGCCTCTACAGTGATGTTTTGAGGTTAATAATGATAGCATAGGCTTAGATATCGATGTTTTAAAGCTATCACATCACAAAAATGGCCATAACTTTCCACCGATTTGTCGTAGAAAAAGCTTTGGGCTCCTCTGGAAAATCAGCTTTCCCTCAGAACCCTATTATCGCCCATCGATGTCTCTCAGTCTTCAGGCCATTTTGGCCTTTCCCCAGCATTTTTGGCCTCTACAGCGATCTTTTGAGGGTATTGATTGCAGAATGATACAGACCTTTTCTCGGACCACCAATCTCGGACCACCAATGGGGCCCCGCAGCATGCTTTGTTCAAATCTAACATTTTCCTTCAATTTCTCAGTACCATGCGATAATCAAAGACGAGTTGTCACAATAATCCATGTGTACTGTGACAATAAAGCAAGATTTTATTCAAATAAGAAGATATTTGGGCTGATAGAGCCGACATTGGCAACATTTTCACTGGTACCATGGTGCTGCAGCATTCCAACAGCGGTAGAACAGCGGTACCAGTGCAACACTTGGCTGTGTTTACTTTTCACGCATGCGCCACAAATTAGCAGTGCCACCTACAGGGGCGTTATGAAACAACTACAGCAGTGCAAATGGCGTGTTTTAGACCGACTACAGCAGCTGCCCGTTTCTTTCTCGATCAATAACTTCCTTAGATAATTTATTGAAGTGGAAATAAATAAGGCATCCAACATGCCAAACTATTAAGGAACCAGGAGAAACTTAAGATTACCATCAACTCTCAACTGTTTTCATGCAGTACACGTAAGTTTAGCATCTACACTGCAAAAAATAAGTACAAGTGAGACAAGAACTTAGTGTGGCTTAATGGACTAACTCTTCCCCTTTTAGCCTGGCCATGTTGTTTGTTTATTTATTGCGGCTGCAGTATTTATTATACACATTTCCATTCAGTATAAATAACTCATCATGATTCGGTTTCCCTAAGATCTTATTGAATAGACAAAAAGTGTGTAAATAGAGATCAGAGCATAAAAACCATCTCAGGAGAAAAAGTGATATGTGGTTTCTTTACACTAAATGCAGGCTTCATTTTGGACTTTGGTGAAAATTATGTGACATCTATAACCATATCATTATCATATGGGGTAGGAGGCAGCTCTTCAACAGGACCTTAAGGAATGGTACTCTAATCTAATCAACCTGGCAATACCCTGTACTTAACACAGGATGAGGCTGTACTACCAAATAAACATTTTTCTGATAACTGTCATATACCTATTTCTCATTATCCTTTATAATTGTTAGGATTGTGGTAAGTCCTATTTCTACCAATATTGTACTATCCTACAATAGTAAATGCTTTGCACTGTAGTTCCTGTATTAGTAACATTCCCCATCAATTGTATTAATGGATGGTGAATACCCTCTGAGTGTCTCCCACCTAGGTAATCGGATGATGACGCTGGAGGGAGCAGCCCATGAGGAACCCTCCTACATGTACCTTCCTAAAATAGTAACAGGCCCTTTAAGGGGAAACCCTAGGCCTACACACTAATGGTATAGTTAGGGAGTGGTCATTATTTATCAACAGGGGGGTGGTGGGTTTGAGGGGGGGCGTAAAATTTTCAGACCCCTCCCAAGGGGGGGTTAAAAGCAATTTGACCCCTCTTGAGGGGGGCTAAAAAAATTCACCCTCTTTTTAGCCAAAAAACCTACACACTACTATAGATGAAAGAGGGGCGCGAAAACTCTCCTCGCCTCCGGCGCGGGGGGGGCGCAAAAAATTTTGACTGCCGTCAAGGGGGGACGTAAAAAATTTACGCGCATCTGCGCGAAAACCCACCACCCCCTCCCTCTTGATAAATAATGACCACTCCCTTATACTGGAGGAGCTTCCCTCCGCCAGCAGATCTGTTCAGAACAAGATACCTACAACACTGTACCTCTCTGTGATACGTCTACAATAAAGCCAGCTGAAGAGATAACTAAGGACTTTACTCTCTATCATTTAACATAAGAAAGAGGCCCAACATTAGCCTCTTTCATAACCATGGGTTAAGTCAGTTAACCAACAGTCTTGCTAGATCATGACTGATATAAAATCATGGAAGTACCCATTATCCTTTTTGATTTGAGCAGCTCTCTGCCATACCTGCAGTATACATGTGTATGTTAGGAGTTTTAACTCCACCCCCTAGAACCCCATCCCTTCAAAGTGTTATGGAGGCCCAAGTAAATTATATAGCAACACTGAATACAACCAGTAATACAATGAAAATTTAATCATATCATCAAAATTAATCAAACTTACATTTGATATGTGGTATTCGTACTTCAAAGTCACTGTCAGAGGAGGCGTCGGAGATGAACCTGGCTGTAATGCTGTCCGACTCATTGCAGTAGCGTCGTCTTTGTTTTTTCTTAACACTGGGTGGCATCTTCACCACCAATGGGCTTCTTCTCCGAATGTCCCCAGATGTAGAATCCCTGATTTAAGACAATCAAAAGTTCATAGCTGAGACAAAGTATAGAATGAAACATTTCCATGTGGAACTATATCTTTGGACATGTTTGCAAGATTCTATCTTGGTTTGATGTTTCCTTAGGACTCTGCATTTGATATTTGAAAAGAGATGTAAGTGAAGTAGCATTAGAGTAGCATACCAACCGTCTTCTGTTTAATTACCTTTTTAAGGAAGGACCTTTAATGGCAATTCAATTTTAGGAAATATTTAGTATATGATGTATTAAGATCATCAGATTAATATGGAGGACACAGGAAATAAGATTCAAAGATTGTTTCAATTGAGCTCAATAATATATGATAGATCTAGAAGACAACTACCGTATCCATATTAGTGGCATATCTATTTAAGACACACACATAAAAAGTTAGGCTATAGATTTTATGCACCATGACATAAATCATTCCAATTTCGCGAAATATGATTCATATTTATAAATCCATAAACCACTTTTTTCGTACGTATCCTATAGAATACCACCTGGGCATGCTTAATGTATTAGGAACATTCAGCAATTGTAGGAACTTATTAGTTATAATCATGCACAATTGGACAATGAACGACTTATTTTGTTGAGGCAGTATAAACTACCATTGGGTTAAGAAAATGGAAATATGTAAAAAAAAAATATCTGTGATAACAAAAAAAAAAATACTCCCTCCCTACATTCAAGATAAGGTATTTTTGAAAACAAATTATAACCTAATTGAATAGGAACATAAGCAGGCAAAGGCACAGAACAACAATGGGCTTATATCTGAAAACCAAATTCAAAGAACATCTTCTGTGGGGAGTTTTACAACCACTCCAGGGGTGTTTTTTCCCCCATTTGATAATAAATATGGAGGTAAATATGAACCTCCATATTGGGGTCTATAACTGGAATATGGGCCGTATTGGGGTCCATATTTGAATAAGGAGTTAAATATCGTCCATTTTTCAAATATGGACCCCCATATGAGGTCCATATTTCCCTCCATATTATTACTGAATCGGGAAAAGCAGGCCCCAGGAGGCCGTTTTTCCACATAGAAACTGGGGTCCATATGTCACATACGGCCCCTTTATGTCTAAAAACCGTTTTTGTTCAAATTTCCGCATCCTATATCAGTGGATACGGAGTTCCACATCCAGATACGGACAAAACCTCTAGGGCAGGTGGTATCCTGCATATGGCCCTATTTCCTCCATATGTGTCATTTTATAGGTCCGTATGTGGATTATAATGGTCAGGCTGAGTTGGAGTGCACCTTATATGAAAGGTAGATGGAAAAATTAGTGGGTAAATACTGCTTAAAATAGCTATAAATGGGACACATTTCAACATGATATTCCTCAATGGCTAGAGGCCTTAAGGACGAGAGCGACAGGCACCATTTCTGGTACATTCTCCTCAATAAGAGGAATCTGTCAGCTTTTGAAGCAAGTTTCTATCATTATTAGTTAAAAAGTTATGCCTAATTATATAAATGTGCATATTTATTAACTTTGAAGAAACTTTGCCAAAAGACTACAAACCCCCCTCTCCCCCCTCTGGCTGTGGTCCATAGGCTTATGTATTAGGGTTCCCACCCCCTTGCATATACACTCATCTTGCGCAAAAAGTAGCGTTGAAACCATATGATTTTACATTTCTATCTAATAATGGACATATTTGTAGTTTTTGAAAAGAATTGTTTGTCCAGTTTGGGAATTATTCACCAAAGTTCCTCTAAAATCCCAAATGTCTAGCTGTCAGCCCATTGGACTCAGTGCTATAGCATCCTACAAAAGATGCCTAGTGCTGAAGAAAGTAGTGTTGCTACCCCAACTTTTTTATTCCACATTTCAATTACACATCATGTAAGGAACAATATTTTTAAGTTACAAGAAAATCATTTGTCAATTAATTTCTGGGTCACCTGGAGCCCTTGTCCTTAAGGGGTTAGGTTGATCACAACGTTAGGGTAATAGGCACCTTAAATGCACACCCCTCCCGGCTTCTCCTGTTAAACTTTTTAAGACCCAGTAGGGATTCTGCCATGGTGCTTGTGCCCCCCCCCCAAAAAAAAAGAAGAAAATAAAAAAGAAATGATGGTCCTGTATGTGTGTTATATCATCTCCCATTCTACCTATACAATTTCCATATGTGTGATGTCATTTTAGGGAATTCCCTAGGGGGTACCCTGGAATGTAGACTATTTTCATCATTAACCCCTAAGTGCCCAAGCGCGCTTTAAAGCGCGGTTTTGGGCTTAAATGGGGCTTAAATAAATGTATATTGAAGGAAACTATTATCCAGGTACTTCTACTTGTCCAATCTGCAAAGCTAGACCCTCTATACAATCGTTTTATCAGTTTGATACACTAGATGGCGTCCTAGTTGACCCCTAGGCTACAGGGGCTACTCACCCACCCAGCCCCTGCAGCCCTATAGGCCTATTGAGGGGGCAGAAACACCTCTCATAATTATACTGTTTTGAAATTGAAAAACAGTTCCAAGAGCTTAGAAATCAAAGGTATCTAGAGAGAAATAGTGTATCTAGATTTCCCATAAATATTGGATTGGAAAAATGAACCAAACACCTTCTATAGCATTTCAAATCTTCAGGTACACTCTGCAGTGAGTAAGAGGGAACTCACTATGCCCCTGTAGCAGGAGCAATTTGGCTTGGTCGACACTAACGCCATCTACTGTATATCCTTGATAGAACTTTTGTATAGAACGGTCATGACCTCCCCATCACAATACAACCATCCATTTTTCTCTATCACCATTATACCTAACACAGGGAGTCAAAATTTGAAAATGATTCATTAGAGGGCCACCCTCCAGGGGGCTAAGACCAGACATGACACAATTATTACGCTAGATCATATACATCCAATGTCCCATACTCTCATTAGATTCCAAAAGAAATGTTCATATCCATAGAGATAATCCATGCATTGTTACTAGCACATTATGTCTCCTGAGTGGTAGTACACATATATATGCAGAATTGAATGAGGCCTCAGAATTACAGGTATTATGGATGGGGGGGAGGGTCTATATAGTACACAAGAGAGACCAAATGCTACCAATGACAACAAATGGAATGTTTTGGTAACTATGGTTACCAAACATGACCAATAAATTTCATGTCCTAAACTGAAAGTCTTCACTGAGTTATGAGTATTCAGGAAATGCAATACAGAGCTAATACCAAAAGATAAGATCAAAATAACACATGGGCTTATCAACTAAGTAATATAATTGTGAAATAATGTAAAATCTTCAAATAATTCTGGGCACCAAAAGGTTAAGCCTTGAGTCCACTAAAAAAATCCGTATATAACAATTAATTTCCGTATATTAAGCTTTTATATATGGACACTACACGGAGGTCATTTAAAAATAGTTTTATCAATATTAAAAAATAATCCCACATAGGTCCCCAATTTGACCCTCCGCATTTACATATAAAACACCTATGTGGAAAAACAGCCTCCAGGGTAAATGTACATGTAATCCACAAATGTAATGCAATGCATCATGACTTGTGAAGACAAATGAAAATATGGCTAGTGAATATATTCCCTAATGGGCGAACCCTCCAAAATCCACCAAGACCCACTCTCCTTTGACAGCGTCAATGTATAAAAAACATGCATTAAATGACACCTTCCCTGATCATGAATGCACAAGTGATATTAAATGTATAGATTTTGCTATACATATTAAAGAAAATACCCTTGATACCCCTTTTAACATTCAGTATAACCTGTGCAGTACCTGCCATGTCATCTTAAAACATAAAAGAAATGTGTAAACTTTAATATCTTTGTGGCCAACAATACCATATTCGACGCACATAATAAGCTGGAAAAAGACTAATTTTTCACAATTTTAGAGTCAGTTAAACTCTTAAATACAGGAGGACCATAAATACCATTTTTTAAGCACCCTGGGCGCTTATTATGTCAAATACAGTATATCCCCGTGTTATGGTACTAGAAGTACCAATGGGGGAGTATGGCACCGCGGTATTTTTAGTGCTATGGCTAATGGTATTTTATAAACCTAACAGATGTGGGTTAGTAATAAGTCAGCGAACAATGGTAGCACATAATGTTGACAACAATAGGGTTAACTTTGCAGGCCCCCAGTGTGGCCAGGTTGATCATTCCTCTGTTTATCATACTACCATAATCTCCCACATGTAAGGTGCACTCCACGTCTAAGGCGCACCCTGAGTTGAAAAAAATGCTAAAAGGCCCTTATGAGTCTTGAATTTTAAAGGTTTAGTACTATTTTATAATAAAAGTATCCCGCTAATGAAACACACCTACAATTTAGGCTGATTATCTAAGCGCCCCCTCTAAATCAGCCACTGTAGGACACACCTTGTACAGGGGAGATTGTGGTGCAAAGTATTTTCATTCCAAGATATATTTTTTGAGGGGTATTAAGAGATAAATTAATAAGTGACAAAGTGGTGACAACAACCTTGCCTCAAGTAGGTTTTCAGGACAAATGGGGTAGATGTCAACATGATGCATTTTAGAATGTAGTCTATATCATCGCTGCTCCATAAAATTCAGTGTACAAGGGTTGCAAGTGAATGAGACAAAATGAACTTTGGGAATTTATAACATCACCTGAAGAAGACTACATTTTGTCGAAACGTTGTGATCATTTGTGTACTACTTTATAAAAGTAATAAAACTACCTGAACTTTATTTCTGATGTTGTGGTTGTGTTTACTATATATTTAATCATTTGTGGTTATAATATATAAAAAACAATTGTCAACAAATCAATCAATTACAGCTGTATAGTAAATGTAATATAAATATCAGGCGGCACAATTTTAAGAAGAGTTTACTGGAGGCTGAGAATCTTCTGAGAGCTATCCATCACTGAGGTAAAGAAATTTATACATTAGTCTAATACGTATAATTAAAATGTGAAGGGAGAGTCCAGTTTGCCCTGTATACAGGGTATGAGCATCATACAATGGTTACCACAGCTACATAATCGTTTCAATGTACCGCTACTTACCGTAGTTCAGTACTCTCACACCAGGTGGGGTTTTCTGACAGTTTTATAATTAGAACAGCCTAAACCATCATGATAAATGTGACATTATAGCACCAATCCTCCCTTAATCTATTTAACATGTTGTACACAGAATATTGCAATGCAAAAGAAGGGAAAAGTTTCCAACAATGCATGGGAACAGTTTGGTTCAAACCCAGGGTACAAGCCTACTACCTTCTCACGTCCAGCACTGATTTCTTTTGACTCTCACTTTATTAACAAACCAGGGGGAAATTTTCATGCCGCATAAAACCCTCCATTACATGTAGGGTACCATAGCAATAGGGGTTAGAAATAAAAGGGGATGGAAGTAAGGTTCACACCCGCTACCTGTCTACTACCTTTACTAACCTGTTATTAGAAGCTAGTCTGACTGTGTCGTATCGTGGTGGGGCATCCATGTATCAAAGTTTCCTACACACAAGCATTGAGAACTAAATTATATTGTTTTCTTTTTATGTGATATATATTTATATTTCAGTTAATTAAATTGGATTGGAGAATTTGCCTAGGTGAATACTACAAACTGTGTAACCAGACCAGTACATTGGAAACGACACCTTTTGGTAGGTGGCCTAACTATAAATTTCAATGTTAAAAAATGAAAGGACTATTCTGCCCCTATATAGCCAACAGTTTTGAAGGTATGCGTAAGCCTTTGATAGACCACTTCTGACTTACCCACAAAAGAAAAAAAGATTAAAACGGAAAATTTCTTCTCATTGTGCGCATTATGAAAATGGGCATTAAAATAATATTTTTTTCTTTGTTTTAAAGTCTACAAGATCACCAGACATTTAAGTGATATGGTCATATTCAGTATTCATTGCACCAGGAACATACCCACTTGAAATAGAATAAACAACTTTTAAAGCCCAACAAAGGACAAGAATATAGCCTTACAAAACAGGGCTAACCTTGGAATTTCTTCTTCAACTTAGCATGTTGTTTCATTTTCTGCTGATTTACCATACTGACATGCCAGGACTGGAGACTTAGTCCATATACATGTATATGTGACCCATCAAGCAAGAACACCCATTGATAATGAATCAGCCTGCAGAGGGATGTTTTTGCTTGCCTGGTCACATATGTCATTCTGTCATCTCTTCTGGACTTTACTTACCATCTTGTGTAATATAATTCACTATTGCATATTTTCAGGGAACTGTAATCTCCTCTGTATAAGGTGCATCTTACACATGAATCTAAGGCCTCCTCAGCTAACTCAGGGTCTTATAGATGGGACAACTCATATGCGGGATGCACCTTAAGGGGGACATTTCAGTTGGTAGTTAAGGAAGGGTGGCCGAATATGCTTGAAATTGGCCAACTGTATGGGACGTTCACAGCAGACAACCCGAGGCGACGTCACAATCGGCTGACTAAATCGGCCCCATCTGCGGTCGCCTTTATATGTGAGAGATTATCGTTATGTAGTATGTGTGTGGTCAAAGAAATACCCCTTTAGAAAGGGGTGTAAAAAATGTAGCCTTTACTTAGCAAAGAAAAAAGAAACTACAAAGGGGCATGAATGATATCTCGTGCACAAAAAAAAACAACAAAATTGACCGCTGTCAAAGGAGAGCATGGCTGCTTGATAACTTATCAACCCCTGTTCAGTGGTCAATTTGAATGGGCTAGCAGCAGGCCTAACTTAGCCAAGCCCGGGCCAAGGGGATGTTAAGCCTGGGATCCACTACTGCAACAAAGGTTCCATTATGTGTCGCAAATGCAGAAACAGACAGTAATTTGCAGTAGTAGATCCACTGCTGTGACAAAGCACCAGCGCCCTTTTAACCTATAGTAATGCGCGGTGTTTTTTTTTTGCTGAAAACAGGTGAAATTATTTTGACCCCCCTGGTCAAGGGGTCGAAAAAAATTCTGACCCTCTCTAGTGGGGGTCAAGATTTTCTTTGCGCCTTCGCACACAAACCCACCAACCCAAGCTCCCTGTTGTTAAAAAATGATCACTCCCTAAGCCTAAGGCTAAGCCTAACTGGGTCGAGTGCTACCGTAGGTGATGTCAGATAATATTCATCAGTCTCAGAGTCAGACATTATTCCTTTGACCACCTGTCTGATTTATACCATTACTATTAAAGGACATTAGCAGAAATGTCCTACTCTTAGGCCTACAAAGGGTCAGGCCAAAAGTTTAGGTTAGGTAGTGTTACCTGAACACAAAATTTTTTTAGACCTTACCAATACCCAGTAACTGTTAGACCTAAAAAAATTGTGTTCAGGTAATGCTACCTACCCTAATTTTTTTGCCCTGCCCTAACTTTTTGGGGGGGCATTTTTGGGGAAAATCTGATATTTATTGAAGGGAAAATATTATTCTATCCCACTAGCACGTTTTCTTGATTCATGTATGTAGTTTAATGCCAAGAGGGAAGTTGGGTCTATCAATCTTCAAAACTTGTACAACATAGACCCAAATTCCAAATATATTATTTTTTGCCAAGCAGGACGAATATACAGAGCAATTAAGAATGATTTGGTGTTATAAACAAAAGATATATATTAGCGATTTTTGGTGATTTTTAAACATGTAAGGGAGTGTTCATTTTTTAACAACAGGGGGGAGTTGGTGAGTTTTAGTTTGGACTCCTGAAATTTTTTTCCGCCACCCCCTCGAGAGGTACCAAAATCTTTTCCGCCACCCCTTCAGGAGGGGTCAAATTTTTTTCACCACCCCCCAACATCACCTTGTGTAGTACTCCATTGTAGAGCATCATGCCACATTCATTTTCAATATCTTACTGAGGTATGAGTTAAATAGATCACTTCACAGGGTGATTATCATCTATTGCAATGCATGCAATTGAAAAGGGGGTGTTATGCTTCACTTTAGCCACGTGACACATATTGTCACATCACATTTTTTCACAATATGTCCACAATGGCCAAGAGCAAGTTGTCCAAAAAAAAATGTACTGTCCACAGACTATTTTCGTGTCCATAAGATACAATTTGTCCACACCCAACAATGACAATGTATCCACAAAATACACTCTGTCCACAACCTATCATCACAAATTGTTCACAATAGTTGGGCAAAAAATACTTTTCTATACATTTTCAGAAAGCATCCACACTATATGCTAGTGATCCCAAAAGACCAACATTCACATTTAACTTCTCAGCCTCTGAGAATTAAAGAGAGAGGCAAGGGTTTGCATATGTAGTAGGTGATCAGTATAAAATTACTTAGCATTCTGGGTAATTAGTCTTGGAAAAGGGGTGTTTACACTGAAAAGCAGTCATTGAAAAAAAAAAGATCCTATGTACTGAATGATATTTAACTCAGAATTTATAAAACTTGACAGTATCACCTTTACCTGAAACACCTGCATTAACTTCTACAGATTCTATACATCATGTTACTTTTGTTAGCTGAGAGAAGACACTATCTTGCAGGAATTATCCAAAATACCAAGATTTTCAACAAAGTTTGATGGACCAATTGTAAAATATCTATACTGAACTTCATGTCAGAAGTCTCTGTTGACCAATGGTGGAATGTCTGAAATGTTGAGGGTTAACCATTACACAATGGCTAGGCACAAGAAACTGCAGACCTCAGACATGCTCTTCGTTGCTGTCCACTCTCTCCCTACCTCCACCTTGGATGGATAAGACTTAGTGACCTCACCCCCCTCTCTAACTGTGTGCCCAAGGAACATCACTCTTCACAATTAGATGGTTTCACTTTTAGCCCTGCTGCAATTAGTTGATATAGGACCTAAGCCCATCGATTTAGCCATGTCAGGCAGATTAATTAAAAGAATGCCTGTTTCTTAGCAAATAATGACCATAGCATGAGGGGAATAACAGAAATGAATTTCCCAGGCTTGAGTTTGTGGGAGTAGGAGGAGGGCAGCAGAAGCTGCCTCAGAAGTGATTTAATGCAGGATCATTACTAATGACTACAATTTGCTTTTCCATGTTTATGCATATCTTAGGATTCAGGAAAGAGTTGTTGCACTAATGAAATCATGTCCATATAATATGAAACTTGCACTTTTTGAAACCCAATTATAGTGATGAGAGATGTGGTTGGACAGGGATTTTTCCTTGCCATGTATATATTGGCATGGCAGTCCAATGGATGCAAAGCTCCTCTAATAGGTGTGCAATTATTTTGGTAGCCATGAATATGTGATTTAATAATGTAGGAAGACAGGGCATAAGAGTGATGTTCCTTGGGCAAACACTTAGATAGAGGGGTGAGGTCACTTATCTATCCAAGGTGGAGGCAGGGAATGAGTGGCCAGCAACGAAGAGCATATCTGAGGTCTGCAGTTTCTTGTGCCTAGCCGTTATGTAATGGTCAACCCTAGGTTGGCAATAATTTGATTACTTTAAGTAATACTTAACTATCCTATACATCATGTTTACATATAACTAGAGAGAGAGAAAGTGAAACAAAATACAGTGTATAATTAAGATGTCTAAAATTAAGTGGACAAGTGGTGTGTCGTGTCTTATATCGAGGTGAAAGTAAGCACTAACATTACCTGTTATCTTCATGTTCATACATTGTGTTTACATAAAACTAGAGAGAAAGCAAAAGAGTATACGGTGTATAAGCAAAGAGAGGTTTAAGCAGATAAGTGTGCTATTTATAACATGGTATCCCAGAGGAGAAGATCTAAAGGTATTATGTGTACTAAAAATCCACCCTGGAGGCACGTTTTCCCCCGTTGGTACACATATTCCTACAGCAGAAACTAAGAATGTGCTTGTTTTCTTGAATAGATGCCCGGCAGCTGTGTTATAAAGACAGCTATGAGCAGATTGGTGTGCAATTGATTTTGTAGTAGAACCTAGGTCCCTCTCATGATTGAAATTATGGGCATTATATATATGCAGGCTGATTAATTCAAAAGCTGCCCTCTCAACTATAATTGATCATTATCCTCATTGTATCTTGCATTGGTCTCATGAAATCAGTTGTAGGAAGATGAATTTGGTCTTGGCAGTTTCCAGAATATTCTACAACTACTAATACCTTATTTGGACTACCTTTATCTCAATCTAGATATAAAAATTGTTATGTGACTTGTCACAGTAGGCTCAGCATCACAGTAATAGGGTCATGTATGGGTAATTTAAGATTCTTTACTGTCATTCTATTTTTTTTTATCATCCGTTGGTTTAAAGGAGAGGAATTTTTAATTGTTAGTAGAGTGAATAAATGGCCATCTCCTAAGAAAAAGAGGATTTATTCATGCCACTTCTGGGCCTACAGCGGGCATATGGCTATGAATATGTCCTTGAAGTGGTGTTTCCATTTTATTCTACCTATTAGACTATAACAGCAACAGCTAGACATTTTTGCACTACCAGGACTGAGAAAAATCAATTTTAAGTGTCAAATACATGCATTTTTGCCTGCTAGAATGCCGATCGGCATATATTGACATCATACATTCTATGCTGAAATGATGTATTGCATGTGTGGGAGTACCCAAGAGGTGACACCCCCGCCCCTCTGCAGCACCCCCATGCACATGGCAATCATATTGCATGCATCATGCTGTATGCATGCATTTGATATACCTGGGTATGCATAGGTTGGTACCTATACATACATACACGTATGTAACGTAACGTATGTAACGTACATACATAACTAATGTACATAATGTACATATGTAACTAACGTATGTAACATATGTAACTAACGTATGTGTAGGGGCCGGCATCATTATATATATATTAGTGCCGTTCATCCGAGAGACGTGTTCGTGTGGTGCTTGTTCCTTCTATGCTAGCTAGGTGTCGCTTTGCGATACCTCGTTGGTACAAGAGGGGGCAGCACCATGCCTCGCGTCCAGCTCCTACTAAGGAGCCGGACGAGCGGCAGAAGGGGACTGGACATGGTCCAGTCCAGACGCTAGTACTTTGTTATCAAAGAGATCTAATAAAGTCCTACCCGAGAGGTAGGGGTTTCTGGGGCTTTGCCCAACCCGAACTATTCGTGTTGTGTTGGTACATCTAGTGGTAAGCGAGCCAAAGAGCCACCCAACATATAAGTCGATACGAACCATTACACTGGTGCCGTGACCAGTTGGTTCGGGGGTGGTGCGGGGCCACATTGGCCGAAAGCCTCGGGAAACCCGAAGCGGATCCCCCCAGCCCTGGGCTAGAGGGATTCGAAGAGGATGATTACACATCCCAGCATCTGTTGTTAGACTGGAAACCTGGTCAACAACAAATGTTTAATCAGGAGGGTGTACGAAATATTTTTTCTACACCCGACCTGATGGACAATGCCACCAGAGATGGCATCGTAAAATTGTATCCGGCTACACCCCAAACAGGAGTACCGGATACCGGATTGTTTAGGGGTGTGTTAAGACCCCCAACTTTAGACTTGAGCGATTGGTCCCAAGTTATAACTAGCAGACGCCAGCTAGGTCCTATGGTACCAACGGGCTCGGCTAGCGGCTTGGGTACACCAATTGCACAAAGCCCTATGCAGCGTACTGCAACCCCCCAGGGTTCAGCACCAGGTGGTGGAAACGAAGTAGCCCCACTAATGACATCGTCGGATCATGACAGCGACGATGGCAAAACCATAAGGGACGCAATAGTCCCAGGCGCGAAAGCAAAAAATAAGCCTAGTGGTACCGGACCGAAAAGCTCGGAAAGGCATCACCTAGGCCGATCCCTAGACGAAGGCTTGTCTGACTCCATGTTTAACCCTGGAGGCAGTCGCAAGTCTATCTACGGACGTCGGATGGGTCCCGGGTATAAAAATACCCAGGCCTATTTGAAAGCCAAGGAACAGGTAGAGTTGCAGGCTAAGAGGCAACATGAACAATTCATGTTAGCCCAATCCAAAATAGAAGAGGAAGCTAAGTCTCGGATCGGAAAATTACGATCCGTTGAGCAGGAGGCGATTCTAAAAGAATCCGACCTCAAATATCGTCTATCCTCCGTATCCCATCAGTTGGAGCGGAAGGAGAGAGACGCACAGGAAAAAGAAAAAAGGCTGGCTGAGTTGGAAATCGAGGAAGCCAGTAAACTTAGAGCAATCGACAAGGCTAGGGCCGAGGAGGTTGCTAAGGCTCGGGATGTAAATAAATTACAAACGGAGTTGCACGCAATGGAGGAGAAGCTTAAGAAACTTCAACTCCGGAAGGCTGAGACAGAAGCCAAGATGGTCTCGGAACAAGCCGAGATCAGGAAGGAGACCAGTGAATATAACAAGTCTCAGAAAGAGAAGGGTGAAAAGTACCGCCTACTTAAGGATACTTTTAAGCGAGAGGCAATTATCGCCCAAGAAGAAAGAAACCGAGCTGTGGCGGAAAATGAAAAGATTCGATCCGAAATCTTGGCAGAAAACGCACAGCTAAGGGAGGAACAGCGAAACCTGACTACAGACGTAGCTACCCTCACAATAAATAAGTCTGCTATGGAGAGTTATTTACAGGAGCAAGAGCAAACGCATGCCCCTCCGGCGAGTAGGGATACAAACCCGAACTCGACGTTCGTGAAACAGGGCGACCCAGTCTCCTGTTCTACACCGAAGAATCCGCAGTATAATCCTTTCGTAAATGATAATGCTTCGCGGAATGTAGATCAAGGGGGCGTTTACATCAGAACCCAGGATAAGCATGGCCGAACTAGTAGAGTCCGGATAAGTGAAGTGCCCATAGTCCACAACCTGGACCCGGACTATACCCCTAGAGAGGCTTCCGATAGTAGTGCGGAGACCAGTGGATTCCACATTCATGTGGATCCGAGTAACGACCCGGGGCTGGGTGCTGGTAATGACAACACCCAACCCAATCCATCGAACGATGGCAGCCAGTCAACGGGAAACCAGCCATCCGACGGCGATTACCAAGGTGCGCAAGGGGGGGGCGGTGCTTCGGGTGCCACAGGCTATAGCGGTACCTCGGGTACCGGCCCCAACCAGGGTGGTGCGAGCTATACGAACCACAGTGGTACACAGTGGACGTATACACAACCTCCACCACCGCCTCCACCGGGCAATTCGAGCTTCGGTGGTATAGGGGGCAATCGAACCTTGAATGAAACCAAGGCGATTGAATGGAGCAAACAGCAATGCACTAGATTGATGTATGCTCACAATTCTGCCCGAAGGGTAGCCGTTATTCCTAGAGAATATGACGGTACTCGGCCATGGAAAGAGTGGTTTGAAGATTTCATCGATGTGATGAATTGTAATGGATGGACCCCATACGAGGCCAAGCCACATCTGGTGAGATGTCTGAAAGGCGGGCCGGGTCGCATGGCTGTAGAGCAATGGCGAACCTGGTACGGCCTCATTGGGAGTTTTGAGCAGTTAGTAGAAACTGCTAGTGGACTGTTATGCAACATGGTCAAGGAGGACCCGATGGTCCGTTTTAAGAAACGCACACAGAAGCCGAATGAAGCTTTCAGAGCATACGGTATGGAACTCCATGCCCTGCTAAGTAAGGCCAGACCCGGTACTGAAAACCAGGACTGGTATATGGACGATTTGATCACACAATTCGTCAAGGGTCTAAGAGACCGAGATGAACAATTAGCAGCGAGGGATGCCTGGAAAGAAGGCATAACACTACACGGCATATTTAATGGTATAGATATGGCCGTGAAGAAGCGAGCTATGTTAGCTGGGGACATACCTAATGCCAGCGGCTTGGTACCCCTGGCATCGGTGACCCAGCAGTCTGAGGTAAATACTCCCTCAGACGACTTCGAGTTGATTGATATCGAACAGGAAGACGGCACCTTCTGTTCGATGCAATTAAGGAAGAATACTTCAGGTAGGAAGTACATTCCCAGGAAATCTTTCAATAAACCAAGGGACTCTAGACCTTCATCCGAGGTCAAGAGTGACCCGAAGGCTGTCGAGAAGGCGGTCAAGCCCACTGTAAGCGCTGACAAAGCGAAGAGTCAGTCCCCGGACATGACCAAACTTCTGGAAGACATGTGTAAGAAAATTACAGATGCCATCCAAGCCAATCGGCAAAGACCCCGGGTGGATCGCCGAACGGTTAAGTGTTTCAGGTGCCAGCGCATGGGACACTACTCATCTGAATGTACCGCTACTAAGCCGGTAATGGCTGCCTTCTATGAAGCCGAAGACGACGGCGTAGGAAGGGAGAATGCTACGGATTCCACAGATGTGGAAAACTAGTGGGGGTTGTGTCAACGGCATCTGACATAGCCCCGAGTGGGAACGAATGCCAAAATGCTACCGGGGGTGTCCCGGTGGAAGATTTCGAGTCAATTACACCTGGAGGCCGGGTGGCTGAGGGTGCGCACCCCTGCACCTCGGCCGGGGCCAGGGACCCTAGTGTTGATATGTGCAGGAGCGATCATATGGAGGCGAGTAGCCGCACTAGGGGAGAGGAAGGATGGATCAAAGAGTTGATTCGAGTGTGTGGGACACGCCTTCCCCCAAGTCATCCGTGTCTGGAATTCCTGAGAGGACTCGGATTGAATCTTGGTGATTCGGGAGACTTTCACCAGTTTACCAGTAACCCCTCGCCTTTAGGGGGGAGACGGTGGTATGTACCCATATCTGTGGAAGGCCGGGTGGGGGAATTCTTAGTGGATACTGGAGCTAGTCATTCATGTGTGTCCAAAAGATTCTTCGATTCGGTGGCCGGCAGCCATGAGAACCTCAAAACGGGGGTAAATGCTTGCACGGCCGACGGAAGCAGTATTCGTACATTTGGTAGGACGTTTATGCCTATCCGTATAGGAGGCAAAGAATTTGTTCTTTCGCCAACTATAGCAGAGGTTAGTGATGACGGAATCCTCGGATTGGATTTTGCAAGCTTATACGGGGCCGTCTTGGACCCGAGGGACGGTATGATGGGTATACGGAGCCCGTATGGCTTGCATGTCCAATGCGTATTGAGACAGGTGTCTTCGGTCGCATCAGTGATACATACGGTGAAGATCCCACCGGGTACCACTTGCGATGTCCTTTGTGGCGGGTCCATGGCTCAAAGGAATGAAACTGGAGTCTACGAACCCGACACGGTGTATTTGTCAAGCATCGGGTTAGACTCAGTGGATACATTAGTGGCTAATGCAGCTTGGTCTGTATTACCCATAACTAACCGAAGTGGTTCGGTGGTTTATTTGAGGCGAGGCGACAGTGTTGGAAGGATGAGTTCGGTAGAACATGTCGCCGAGGCTAAATTTAACAAACCACTAAACCCAGTTCGTCAGCATCCCATGGATGAAGAATTCCAAAAGCTGATTGATCAGTCAGATTTAAAGAATACGGACGATAAGGATTGCCTAGCGAGACTTCTACAAAAGTACGAAGGTGCTTTTGGTAGGGAAGGAGGCCCGGTGGGTAGATCCGATAAGGTGTTGCACACCATAGATGTGGGCAACGAGAAACCTTTTAAAATCCCGTATCGTAGACTTCCTCTCAAGAAGAAGTTAATTTGTGAAGAGCAAATACAAAAACAGTTGGACCTAGGGGTAATCGTGCCCAGCTCGAGTCCCTGGTCCAGCCCTGTTTGCATGACTACTAAGAAAGACGGTACAATCCGCTTTTGTGTCGACTACCGGAAATTGAACGGTATAACAAAGAAGAACTCGTATCCTTTACCAAGGATAGACGAGACTTTAGATAGCTTGGGCGGAAACCAATGGTTCTGTACCTTGGATTTACAGTCCGGATATTGGCAAATACCAATGCACCCCAATGACAAGGAGAAGACAGCATTCTCCAGTCATATGGGGCTATTCGAGTATAATGTCTTACCCTTCGGATTGTGTAACGCCCCCGCTACATTCGAGGCTATGATGGAATCCTTACTGAGTGACCTTTTGTGGAAGAAATGCCTGGTTTACTTGGATGATGTGGTCGTGTTCGGCAAGTCATTCAAGGAATGCCTGGCGAATCTGCAATTAGTCCTCGACCGGATACTATCAAACGGTCTTAAACTTAAACCCAAGAAATGTAATTTGTTTAAGAAAACCATTACATACTTGGGAAGGATCATTACTCCTAACGGGGTGAGTGCGGATCCGGAAAAATTAGAAGCTGTAGAAAATTGGGAAAGACCCACGAGTGCTAAGGAGGTGAGATCATTTTTAGGATTTTGTTCCTATTATCGTGATTTCATACCGAATTACTCTCGTGTCAGCTTCCCCATGCAGTGCTTAGCTCACTGGACCCCGGGTAGGGCACGGGACCCATTCCCATGGACCAGCGAGCAAGAAGAGTCTTTTAATAAAATAAAAGATTTGTTTAGGAATACACCCGTGTTGAAATATCCCACTCCCGAGGGACATTTCATCTTAGACACCGATGCGAGCAATGATGCGATTGGGGCAGCTCTCTCTCAGGTCCAAGAGGGAGTCGAAGTGCCAATAGCATTTGCTAGCAACACGTTAAGCAAGACACAGCGAAATTATTGTACCACCAAGCGAGAACTCCTCGCTGTGGTGGTGTATACGAAGAAGTTCAAGCATTTCCTTTGGGGAAGTGACTTTACTTTAAGAACAGACCATTCGTCTCTTAGGTGGCTCCTTAACTTTAAGGACGCCGAGGGGATGATTGGACGTTGGTTAGCTCACCTATCCGAATTCAGATTAGAGCATAAACAAATAGAGCACCGACCCGGTGCTAAACACATCAATGCGGATGCCTTGTCAAGACGGCCTATCCGAAGGTGCCAAAATGCCACATGTGAAGACTGCGGGGCCCACAATGCTGTGGTAGCCGGGCTGGTATTTAATTATACCACCCCCCGTATCCCCTGGGAGGAGGCTGTATGCAGCTATCTCGATTGGTCCCCGGAGACCATCAAGAAGTTTCAACAGTCAGACCCCACCACTGCGCGCATAATGGAATACCTACGGTCAGGCATTAAACCGGCAAGGCCTCTAGTTTCCCTGGAGGATAGGGAAGCGAGGCGATTGCTAGCTCAATGGACCGAGCTAGAGATCCGAGACGGCATACTATGTAGGTGGAAGACAACTCCCACCAACGGTAGGCTGTTGCAAATAGTGATACCCGCCCCGATGAGGAGGGATATCATGTATTATTGCCATGGCCACCAAACGAGTGGCCATTTCGGTAAGAAGAGGTCAATAGAGCGTCTACAAAGGCGTTACTACTGGCCCGGTATGAGAGGCGACCTGCTCCGGTGGATCGCCACTTGCCCGGATTGTTGCAAAAACAAACCGGGACCCGGCCTGGGTAAGCAACCCTTATCACAGGAATTGTTTGGTGTCAGATTCGCTCGAGTAGCGATAGACATCATCAGTGGGATTAAGACGACGCCGCGAGACAATACTTGTATGATGGTCGTAACCGACTATTATACTAAGTACACTCGGGTGTTCCCCCTTCCTAACCACAAAGCCGCCACATGCGCGGAGGCATTTGTGAAAGGCTGGGTGCTGCATTTGGGTGTTCCCCTTATGATGCACAGTGACCAAGGAAGGGAGTTCGAGTCAGAACTTTGGCAGGAAATGTGCCATTACCTAGCCATTTGTAAGACCCGAACAAACCCGTACCGACCACAGTCGGATGGGCAGGTAGAGCGCTTCAATAGAACCCTCATACAAGTACTAAAGCCCCTGGTTAATACCCACCAGGATGACTGGGATGAACAGTGCGAGTTTGTAGTACATGCCTACAACAACACTGTCCATTCATCAACTAACTGCACCCCAAACATGCTAGTGTTCGGCGAGGACATCATAATGCCCGCCGACTTAGTGTATGGAGTGGTTGGAATAGACCCGGAGGCGCCCTGCACGGTGCTGTTTGTAGAGTCATTAAGGGCCGGTTCAAACAGGCATACGAGGCCGTTCGGAAAGAACTGCTGAAGAGTGCGAAGTGGCAGAAGGTGGGCTATGACACCAATGCTAAACGAATTCGTTTTAATGTTGGGGACAAAGTACTAAGGTACTACGAGCCGCTGGATAAGCTGAAGCTCGTAACGCCTTGGGAAGGTCCGTTTAAAATCGTTCGTGTCATCTCCGAGTCCACGGTGATGATAGAGGACTGCCTGACGGGTAGAAAATGGAAGACAAATGTCGGAAAACTTCGGCCCTGGAAGGGGCGCGAAGAGGCGGAGAGGGAGTTCGGCTACAAACCACCTGTATCTGTCCCTAGTAAACCGAGCGTGGTAGTACCGACGAAGCGCCCTAGAGGCCGGCCGAGAAAGACGCCGGGAGACGAGGTTATGGTAAAAAAGAAGACGAAGGCCAGGAAACGACCTAATCGTAAGAAATGGAAGAAAGTCTCGCTGAGTGAAGGCATTACGTATGGGAAGGGTCCCGCTTTGACTAAGCGAGATCCAGAAAAGGCCGTACGTAAAGCCGGGAAAAATAAAATGCTAACCGAAGGCGTTAGACGCAGTCCCCGGTTGAGGTCTGCTGTAACCTAACTCAGTACACAACGAGCTGCTGCGTGTTGTCCGCCATAGGCAGGCAACATACGTTCCACGGCTAGAGATGTCGAACGCGCCCTCCCCGGGTGGCTGTATCCCGTGAGTGGCGGTCGGATTAACCGGTACATTCGCTTTGAAGCGTTGTATATACCGCCAAGCTCCAGACGATAGCACTCGGGTAGTAGGCCGCGTCTCACATGTCGAGTCGAATGTTGGTTCGGATCTAGTTCCCTAGGTGGCGCTGCTGGTGTGGCGGGAAAGCGCGGAACTAGGTCACCGGATAGCCATGGCGGGATCTCGCGAGACGAGAGGTCTGACGTCATACTGGTCATAACTAGAGCGGACTCGTGGTGGTTAGACGCCACCCGTTTTTGCTCTAGTTATTTGTCGGCGGTTGTACAGCCTGTAGCTGTCGTGTTAGCCTAGCTAAAACCAAAACCTTCTCTGTTGGACGAATCCTTCGGGAGGAGTCCAACAAAACTTGCCAATTTATTTTGGAAGTCGGACCCGGTGCCATGGCACAGGGAACGATTGACGCTGCGCGTCAAACTGCCAACATTCCGTTGGAACAAGACGAGGACCCGAAGGTCTCGTCTCGGGTCGAGGAATCTATGGATTCTTCGACAGAGGAGGCCGCCCGGACGCTCTCGGCTATGGCCGAGGCAACCGACCGGGAGAGAATGCCACCTCCACCACCGCCACGCCCGGAGCGCCCGTCTACAACAGCCGCTTCGGGTAGCAAAGTGGATGTCCTGGACATTCCAATGTATCCTCCGGGATTCAGGACTCAGATCAGACGTCTAGCACACGTTGATCGCCAGGAAGGTATCGTGTACACCTCCTGGGGTACGTACATCCCTATGCACGCCTCCATGTTCGGATGCGGGCCCATGGCGGTGGAAGAGGGCGTGCCCGAGCCCATACCAGATGATCTCAAGACTCTGGTAATGGACTCGTGCAGTGACGAGCTGGCTGACAACATGCCAGTTTCTTGGCTCCGCAACTATCTGAGGTTGGCGGAGAATATGGCGACTAACGAGAATTTAGCTCGAGCCGTCTTGATCTCTGCGGGCATCATCCAGAAGGCCGCGGAGTTAAGGGAGTCCGAATCCGACATGGATACAGACTCCACAGTTACCTTGTCGTCGGTGGAAACCGACCGGGTCAAGCGATTGACCCGTAAACCTGCGCCCAAGGGTCCTCTCACTGAGAGCGATCTGGAGGCTGAGGATGTCCGCATCGCCGTCGAGAGGTCCACAACCGAGACCGACCCAGCTGCCGACATCCCGGAGGCACCTGGCGAGATCTCGGAAGAGGACATCTCGCGCCAGCAGGCTGCTGTAGAGGCAAAGCGAGCCGAGCTTGCCAAGCAGCAGAAGGAGCTCACCGCGGCTCGCCGGGCCCATCGCAAGCAGCAGGCCCAACAAAAAGCTGAGATCTCTTCCGACTCTGACTCCCCGGTCAGCGGAAGGAGGAGCCCTCGGACAGTGGACAGGAGCCGACGCGAGTCGGATTCCAGTCCTGAAGTTCCGGCCCAACCGACTAAGGTTGTGCGCCGGAAGAAAAAGAATGGAGCGAAAGCGTCTCCGGCAGAGCCCACGCCCCCCACCAAGCCGAGGGGTAAGGGCAAACCGAAGACGCCCGCTCCCACTCCTACAACCACCACGGTAGCCACCTCGGTTACTGCATCTTCTGCAGCCAGCACGTCGGGTGCAAAGGCCAAGTCCTCTACCAAGGCTTCGACTGGTACTACCACCTCCAGCCGAGCCAGCCGTAGGGGAGCTAACATATACACGGACAGTGAGGAAAGCGAAAGCGATCCAGAGCTGCCCGAGTCTGCCAAATCTGATTTGGAGTCCGTGACAACGTGGGAAGAAATGACCACGGATGTTCCCAAGGACGACAATCAGAAGTGGATGTGGAAGAATGCAGCCGAGGGGTTCAAGGAACGGACTCCCCGCTGCTTCGCGGACTGTGCTTACGACACAGTCCACTACATGTGTCCGAGCGCCGTCAATAAGGACGGTGACAGCGATGACGAGGAGTGGATGAAGTCCGGCCCCTCGGATACGCCAGTAGGCAAGTTCTACCTGATTTGGATTGACCAGCTCAAGTCCAAATTAGGCTCAGTCTATAGCTACGAGGCCCGGACGAAAGTCCAGTGGGCAATGACTCAATGGGGACCAACCGGCAACCGCCGAAGGTGCCCGTTCGAGTCTTGCCAGCTGGCTCTCACGGGTGAGAAGGTGTTCGAGACGAAGCCCCGCTTCGCTCGGCACATCGTCGAATACCATATGCATCACAAGCCTGTGATGATGTGTGTGCTCGGGGACCGCCCGAGTAAACATTGTGATGGCTCGTTCAGCACTCACCGGCGCCGAGACATGGCTCTGCACTTGCAGAAGGCCCATGGCATCGGCCTGGAGAAAACCAGGAAACGAGCCATCAAGTGCTTCAGCGAGCTCCTTGCTAATTGGTCCGCGCTGAGCATTAAAGAAGTGAAAGAGCAGGCATTCGAGACCGGATTCTGCTCGTGGAAGAGCGGCAACTTGCTGACGTACTTCCAGACGAACTCCTCGTCCACGAAATTCGGGATGCCCAGTGAGGTGCACCTGAAGGTGAAAAAGTGGCGAGGAGACGACAAGCGAGAGAAGGCCAAAGCCCGCTCTAAAGGTCCAAACGGAGGCACAGTCACGACTACTGCTTCCAAGAGGACCCGAGCAGACCGGTCCGTGAGCCCTTCGGGTGGCAAGGACCAGCCCAGACCAGCCAACCCAGCTGATCGTCGCGAGTCGGGACAACAAGTCTCGGCTCTGGATATGCCTGGCAACCAGGCCCGCAGGTCGGGTAGCCAGGCGACCACACCGGCGACTCCAGCCACCTCCACACCTGCACCCGCGGAACAACGCCCGGGCGAAGCCTCTGGCGGCCTGGATGATGGGGGCGAACTCTTCGCTCCCCCATCCGGGTATTCCACTTGGTGGGCTGGAGAGGGATCCTCCGGCAAGCGCCCCACGTACAGCGAGTACGCGGCGAAGTTC
Source organism: Acholoe squamosa (assembly GCA_949317995.1). NCBI lineage: Eukaryota > Metazoa > Annelida > Polychaeta > Phyllodocida > Polynoidae > Acholoe > Acholoe squamosa. The sequence goes on along the minus strand of OX439041.1, from coordinate 62,427,771 downwards.
CCTTCAATGGGACCGGCTGGACCCGAGTCGCAGGTCCTTACCTCCTTGGGCCGGGCCAAAACCCGTGGTAGAGGCCGCGGTGGGCTGGAGTCCACCCGAGGCTCCCCGGGTGGTGGCCGAGGCCGAGGAGGCATCACGGTGGAGGGCCCGTCTGCTCCTCCAACAGGCACCCCACCTGTCTCAGTGGAGGCCCCCGCGCCACCACCAGTGATAGTTCCACCGACGGGCCCTCGGGTACCCCTAATGGAACTGATCTCCGGTACCCTGTCAGGTCTTCAGGATCCGAATACGTTCGTCGACCACCGCGATGTCCGAACGGTTCAGATCCAGAATGACCTGATGGCAGAATGGCAGGCATTGCACCGCCAGCAGTCTGTTGACTACTGGCGTGTGATGACTGAAGCCACCGTCAATCTGGTCTACGAGATCCAGAGGCGGGAGGAAGAGAAAATAAGGGAGCTGGAAAGGAAGAAGGTCGAGGAAGCCCTCGAGTCCTGCCGGCGGAAGCAGAAGGAAGCCGAAAAGCTTAAAGAGTTTCACGAAGCTGAAAACTCCAGATACATCCATCGGTTTAAGGAGGCTGACCTCAAGTTTTTCCTGGCATTCGGGAAACATCTGGAGGAGTGGGACGGCTTACTGTCGTCTCTTATCTTCGTACCAGATATACCCCCGAATGCCCCGCCAGCCCCGGCTACTCCACCGGTTCTGGCCACTCCACCGGTCCCGGCTGCTCCGCCAGTTCCGGCAGCTCTCCTGCTCCCGCCCCCCACTTGGAACACCCGGGCTGTCCCAACTGCCACGGTTGCTGCACCAGCATCCGAGGCAATGGACAGTCCATCCGCAGTGATGAGGGCCTTGAGCTTGGGGAGCGAGACTCCCAGCGAGGCTTCAGCGGCGCTCTCTACGAGCAGCTGTAGCAGCTCGGCTCCATCTGCCTCAGTGGAGCCGGCTGAGAAGATGGACACAGATCCGGAAGATCTTTGAGTGTCCATCTGTTGGTGTCTTCTTGTACCCGAGGGTAAATGCATTTAGTATGCCAGAGGCACTGTTCCTTACGCTGGACTCCTGATACCTGGAACGTAACCTGCAGCGAGGATGGACGCTAACCCGAATACCCAAAGGACTACCACATCTAACCGGGTCTCCATCTTCCCATCTTCATCAGGGCACATCATAACAGCAACGTGGTTTGCCACCACACACATGTCGCCGGGTGGAGCTGCAGAAACCAGTCGTTCCAGGTTCGCCGGAAGTCTGGTATATTGTAAGGGTGATCCTGCTACCCTGGTAGGACACCTATATTTCATATTTTGTATAAATCTATTTTTATATCGTATATTATATTCTTGTAAGTAAAAGTACTCAAAATTTTTTCTCGGGTTATTTACCCCACCTCGGGTCGGTAAAAACATTGTAAAAATTTATTAATATCACCTTACTACACATCCAATATTCTTCGTCGCGTCTCATGTTTAATAATAACACACTTGTAACATTACCACCATAGGTCGATGGTCCATAAGGGGCCACTTCCTATTTTTGTTATTATTTATAAACACTTCGGGTTATATACGATGATGCCTTATTATGTACATATAACTTATAATGCCCCTTAAATGTTCTATATTTAATACGAACTGTGTATATATAGACTTACCTATTTATTTATAACACCACTGTATAAAGTCAACAATAGTTACTTATTAATTACACCCAACCCTAGGTAAAGTCTAGTGGGGGTGGTGTAGGGGCCGGCATCATTATATATATATTAGTGCCGTTCATCCGAGAGACGTGTTCGTGTGGTGCTTGTTCCTTCTATGCTAGCTAGGTGTCGCTTTGCGATACCTCGTTGGTACAAGAGGGGGCAGCACCATGCCTCGCGTCCAGCTCCTACTAAGGAGCCGGACGAGCGGCAGAAGGGGACTGGACATGGTCCAGTCCAGACGCTAGTACTTTGTTATCAAAGAGATCTAATAAAGTCCTACCCTAGAGGTAGGGGTTTCTGGGGCTTTGCCCAACCCGAACTATTCGTGTTGTGTTGGTACATCTAGTGGTAAGCGAGCCAAAGAGCCACCCAACATATAAGTCGATACGAACCATTACACTGGTGCCGTGACCAGTTGGTTCGGGGGTGGTGCGCGGCCACATTGGCCGAAAGCCTCGGGAAACCCGAAGCGGATCCCCCCAGCCCTGGGCTAGAGGGATTCGAAGAGGATGATTACACATCCCAGCATCTGTTGTTAGACTGGAAACCCGGTCAACAACAAATGTTTAATCAGGAGGGTGTACGAAATATTTTTTCTACACCCGACCTGATGGACAATGCCACCAGAGATGGCATCGTAAAATTGTATCCGGCTACACCCCAAACAGGAGTACCGGATACCGGATTGTTTAGGGGGCAGCACCATGCCTCGCGTCCAGCTCCTACTAAGGAGCCGGACGAGCGGCAGAAGGGGACTGGACATGGTCCAGTCCAGACGCTAGTACTTTGTTATCAAAGAGATCTAATAAAGTCCTACCCGAGAGGTAGGGGTTTCTGGGGCTTTGCCCAACCCGAACTATTCGTGTTGTGTTGGTACATCTAGTGGTAAGCGAGCCAAAGAGCCACCCAACATATAAGTCGATACGAACCATTACATATGTAACATACGTATATGCAAGGAACATATTCTTTGGTATATGTAACGTACGTATATGTAACATATGTATATGTAACTACGTACACATGTATGTATGTAACGTATATATGTGTGTATGTATAGGTATCAACCTTGTCACAGCATGTGCATATATGTATTTGCAATGCATATGTACATCATCTCCCAAATACTGTCCAGGTATCAATGCAAATGTGTATCTTTCTTTGAAAATCTTTTTTCATTTCCCTTGAATTAAGTGAATATCAGTAGCCTTAGGCATGTCTATTCCCACACAATTCCATCACCAGCTGTAAGGAGACTTACCCCACATGCATCAGCTCCCCTGGGTTTCTATAGCAACCATAGCAACCTATAGCACTCTCTTAAAAAAAAACGAAAACAATTGCGGCCCAGGGTGAGGTCAGCATGTGACAGTGACAGTAACACTAGTAGCTAACATGTGCTACTAGCCACTCAACCAGATGCCCTCATCTGTGGTATAGTCCAGCCAATTTGTGGATATACCCAAAACAAATTAGAACAGTTTCCTACCATGGTTCTTTTGAGCCCTTGGGTGTATCTTTATCCAAAAATTCAGAGAGGCAGACCTTTTTTCAGGGGGTATCCAAAATGGCGACAGAATTTCTAGAGATTCATCTATCTCTGGTCATTTTCAACATAGAAAAGTGATTTAAAGTTCTAGATATATGTTCATGAGGTCAAGGAATTCATATCTATCATCCATCTAGACCCCCCCCCGCACCTAGCAATAAATGACTCACCCCTTATATCTGAATCCTTCAACTAAAAAAAGAAATGTACAACTTATGACAACTTAGAGGAACAATTAATAAATCTAGATCTGTTGTGATAAAGGCTTCAACACCTCCACTCCTGATGATTCTTATCAGCAGGCTAGAAAAGGGCCACCCATAAATGACATCACACAAAATCATACCATATTTGACCAGATCCACACATTTTTTACAGTGTAGGGAGGGACACTAAGTTCAACACATGTTTTTAAAGTGTAGAGAGGGGCAGTGTAATTTCAACACACATTTTTTACATTTTAGGGAGGGGCAGTGTAATTTTAACTCATTTTTACAGTGTAAAGAGGGACAGTAAGTTCAACACATGTTTTTCAGTGTAGAGAGGGGCAGTGTAATTTCAACACATGTTTTTACAGTGTAGGGAGGGGCAGTAAGTTCAACACATGTTTTTACAGTGTAGAGAGGGGCAGTGTAATTTCAACACACATTTTTTTACAGTGTAGGGAGGGGCAGTATAATTTCAACACACATTTTTTACAGGACAAGACTGCTTACCAGCACTTCATTGAAGCATCATGCCGGACCTCTGGGAGTCTATATAACAAATCTGTAGGGTCGGTATCATGCTCTAATGAAGTGCTGGTGAGCAATGGACAAGCATATAACTCAGACTCACTAGGACTGCATCCATCTATCATGTGTATCGATACTGTAGGCCTATCATAGCGTCATAGCCTACACCTTGCACTTCAACGGGCCACTATGATATTCATGAATACTACCGGGTACACATATATAGACTCACTACCCGGGTAACTCCTCCACTGGCCGCTGGGTGTGCTGTATGGATACATGCCCACAGGCAGAGACAGCTAGCTCCACCACCAGGAGCTGTGCTGACACACAGCACTCCTCGTGGCCAGATCCCAATAGCCCCAGTTTCTACCCTGATGGCAGACAAGTGAACCTGCCCCCAAAAGTGGGGGCAGTTTTGTTGTGCTTGGTGGATGGAGATGAACAGACTCTTATCTCCTGTTGATAAGATAAGGCGGTGCTTGTACAAACATTCTCACACTGTGGATGGGGTGGGTGTAGAGGGATGGTGGTGGAGTCAGGTGGGATAAGCAGAACTGGCTTAATAAAACCCTTATATATATCATAATGATGGACACCAAACCTGTCCAGAGTTCATAAGGAGCAGAAGCTGAACACACCCACATGAAGCACAAATCTGTAATTTGTGTACAGAGGGAGATATAAACAACAAAAAGCAAATATATACCTTAATATAACTATGAAAATTAGTGTGGAAATTTGACTAATGCCTGGAGCCTAAAGGATGAGAGTGGCTTTGAAAATTTACATATATCCCTTTTTTCTATTCTATATGAGACAGGCAAACAGAAAGGATAGCCCATAGAAGGGGCATGAGGAAGGGGATGGACCACTCAGTGGTTTATCTGAATTGCTATGGAAACTAGATTGTACACTGTGGTGCAAGTCATTGCACAACCCACCTCTTCCCTTTAGTCCAGTAAGTTAAAACTTTAAGATCAACAAAATAGGTGGAAAAGGTTTCTTAGTGGACTTCAGCTATTTGATACCCCCTCTTTCAAGAAAAAAATAGTTTGCCACACTCCACCTTGGGAATATGCCCAAAAACCAACAATCTACCGGAAGTGTGGCGGTCGACATAACAAAATTATGGTGGTCCGATTTACACACTCATACCAACGGTCTTAACCCCTCCTGTACAGAAAATTCCTTACCTAATGAAAAAAGCGTCTTAATTGCCCTATTCCCATAGAAGTCAATGTGTTATGTTGACCACCTGTCGACCGCCGAAATGGACCACCCAATGCAATCCTATGGAGCCTCGTTTTCATGAGAAACTAGGGCAAAAATGTAAGGTTTTTTCTTTACCCTTTTTCATAGGTAAGAAATTTGTTTTTCAGTAATTGTGCATGTGCAATGAAAGACTAGATCCTAAAGAACATGTTTCCATGATTTTTTGTTTAATTATCCCCCAATTTTGATGAGCAATTCCCATCTAAAGTCCCGATTCCCAATCGTCAGTTTTTGGCTGAAAAGGCCCCGCCAATAGCCCAGGTGAATCTGGGCCAATAATTACCATAATATCAATGAAATTATGTTCAAACTGAAGGTTTCTCACTGCTTCTCCTCTCTTTGATACCTCCTTTCAGAAAAAAAAAGTTAAAATACCCTCTACCTAGTGAATATGGCCGAAATCCAGCATGGCCACCATGAAAATAGGTCAATGTGGAAAATTGTCATAAAACCAGAACTAATCCACTAAAAAGCATGTGCAATAGCTTTACTAACACATTTTAAGATCCATTCATTGGGACCATTTTCTAAGGTCAAGGTGACATAGTGAACAAGTAATCAATGGATAATTTATGACAAGTGTGTGTTAGTGAAGGATAATTACACGAGGGCGTAGCCCAAGTGTAATTAGCCTTCGCTAACACACACAAGTCATTAATTATCCATTGACTACTTATTTTATTCCACGACACCAATAGATAATCAATAGAATACCAATAAATTCAAGTTAAAAACAAAAATTGTTCCCCTTCCCCTGGACTCGAAGCCAGCCATTGTGTGTACACGATCGGTAAATACACCTTGGCGCCCAGCAGCGGACAGCTACAGCGCCCGTCTAGGCTTGGCTTGCTTTGAATGCGTCTCGCGGTTATGTTTATGTATAATACACCTCGTCGCCCGGCAGCGGACAGCTACAGCGCACACGGCGAAAAAAAGATGCGCCCGGACCGGGACCCGACCCGCCTACCTCTGACAAAGAGGAGGTTGAACCAGCGCTGCGTAACGGCTGCGTCTCGCCGCCCCTCGGACAGTAAACAAAGCGTCCCACGCGGAAACGGACATTGCCGGCGATCAAATAAATTGACAAATTAAGGACTAAAAGGCTGTCCATCGGAAGGATATATGATTGCAGTTATGTTAGCTACCCTTCCCACTATATGCCTAAGATTTATTTTGTGATTGTCAATGCCTAGATAATTTTAATGCGGTGATTAATCATTAGCAAAAATGGCGTTGGTGAAATACCATAATTAGGCACATCAAAGTCATCTTTACACAAAAAAACGGCCATCTAAAATTATTCAACCTCAAAGCCTCAACAGATTGGGACATTATGCATTCAATTCATTTGGAGAGACTCAAAGAGACTCAAGGTTTAATTTAGAAATATATCTATGAACATAGGCTTACTCCCATTGAAATAGCACTACACGAAGGGTCCCGTACATGAACGGTTGAGCGATATCGGGGGATTTGGGCAGGTTCCGAAAACGACCGGCAGGGGTTAGCTGTAATCGGTATCACCTCCTCTTCCTCTGACGGCTGAGCGCAAAGCGCTAACCACTAGACCACCGTGTTTCCCATTTCGGCGCCCGGCAGCCGTTGGTTAGGTATTGTGTGTGACTGGCCTGGTTATGGGTCAAGGTGCCTTACAAAATTGATGCTACAGCCTTCATGGTGTGCAATATCGAAAGGTATGTGCATGGGAATATCCAGGAAAGGCACTGAGAATCCCAGAAATCGTGGAATAAAAACCAATATGGGTGCCAAAAAATGCTGATGAATTTAAATAATTACCAAAAAAAAATTAATAAAATTATGATTAGACTGAACTTTGGACAAGGTTTCTCACTGCTTCTAAGCTACTTATATGCGTGCATATAAGTAGTGATAAATGGGCAGTAGCAGTTCCCAATGTATTACTAGATGTCACCACTTCCATTCAGGTGTTATGTAACAGGTTCCTTCACTGGTGGCCCTTGTAGTCGGCCATATTGCCTAGCCCCAGGAAGGACCACCGGTCTCACATTGGAGATTTTTTCTGAATGTACCAATCATCATGACTAAATGTGTGACCTGCGATACTTCTTACCACGGCAATGCAGCCAAGTGGCCGAATTGTGGGGTGGCCAACCCAGGGAAGCGTTATTCTTCAGAGGATTCAGAATTATTACCAGATTCAGCCGACCATGACCAGCAGGGAGCAACCGGTACCATGGAGGCTAGGCAGAGCGACCGGCCGCCTCAGGGGAAGGACAGCCAACATGGTGAGCTTGAGGAGGACTCTACGGATTATTTGGGAGAAAACGCTGATTTGCTTCGCAAAATTGAAGCTGAAAAAACTAGAAAAGCTGATATTGTTCGTATTTCCTAGCGTAGAGAATTAGAGCTAGAATTGGTAAGCATCAGAGCAGCAAATAATAGATCATTGCATGAATTAGAGGACGGTGAAAGAGCATGGAGAGGGGCAATTTTTGCCCTTGATGGTACCACAAGTCCAGCAGGGTTGGTTAGACCCAATGCTGGACCTATGGGAAATTGGTCTAATGATCTATCCCTGGGCCACAATGCCAGACTCCTTGTCACAGGGGCCAAATGTCCATTTTTCTACTATGACCGGCCAATCACAAGCCAGCTCAATCCTTCACTGCGGAGGCCAAAATGGCCACCCTGGACTTCCGGAAAGCCGGTTTTCGGCCTCAAGCAATGTTTTAAGGCCTAATTCTAGTGGACCCTACGCAGGCCAATCCGGCCTTGAATCCAGCTCAGGTATGTTTGAATTACCCAACTTGAGTAAAAAGTTGCCTCCAGGAGACCGGAATACCCAAATTAACAAGTTGCTCACCCGCGAAAACAAGCCCCCTTCCCGGTACAATCACCCGGTCCCCCGGGAGAATCAACCGGAACATCCAGTGGGTGAAACACAGTTCCAGGGTGAGTTAGACAAGGATTATCATGAATTCTTACTGTGGAAACAATGGAGAAATAGTAATATAGCTCCTAAAAACAATACTTCAGGCATTCCTGGTGGTATTGATCCACAATATCATGCAACTGACAGTTCTACTAGTCCTAATGCTACTCAGGGTGTGTTTCCACCCCAACCCACTATGGGAAATGTTGTTCCTCAGCTGTTTTACAAAGATGGCACACCCTATTCTCCACCTGTCACACCTGTTAGTCAGACTGTCAATTGGCCTGGTGTGGGTCAATTTAGGGCACCAGATGGTAGGCTCAAGTTCCCACCTACACCTATGGTATATGGTGCCCCGACTGCTTCTCACATGTATGGTGTCCCAGTGCCAACATCCCAACAACAGCAGGCTGTGTATCAGTTTGGTGTTGTTCCTAATCCTCAACAACAATACCAGGCTGCGGGAATTCTACCGGGTTAACAACCCCTGTTTCAGGCTCCCGGTGTTCAGTCTGGGCAACAATCTCAGTTTCTACAAAACCCAACAGCATGGTATCCTAACCAACAACTACAACAACAGGCCCAAGGTGCTCCAGTAGTAATATTCTCACCTAACAATGCCAGTGGCAGTAAGTTTGTGACTTATGACATTGAACATCACATGCCGCATGACAAAGTAAAAAAACCCACCTTGAATGATGTTATTTCTGCTAGCATGGGTCTTTTGAATAGCATGTTGGCTAGAAACTTCCCATGTAAAAACTATGGTAAACATGTTAAGTTCCTAACTGACAAGAAAGCATTTTACAATGAGGATGCTCTCATTCAGTATGATCTTGCAATGCGTGAACGGGGAGAATCGTTTGGTGAACACACATTCTGTTATTTCGATCACGACATCTTCTCAAACAGTGTTGGTCTTGAGAATCTGAGTGCTGAGCACTTAAGTAATGTTCTTGGTATCCAGCCTCCAGCATCACAAAGTGGTGCTGGTGCTAGTGCAGGATCTAGCAGTAAGAGAAAAAAGAACAAAAAGAAAAAGTCAGATGAAATTAACTGTTGCTATGCATTTAACGGTGATAATGGTTGTAACGCCAAAGATTGCCCTCACCCACATGTATGTCGTTCTTGTGGGGGAAATCACACAAAACTAAAGTGCACTGTAAAAAAACCAAATGATTGATATCAGGCCTTAGTGGATTCTGATTCAGGGTTTAGTGACTCCGAAGAATCTGGCATAGATTGTGGAATTATAAATTCCTATGATTCTGACAATACCAGTGAACTGGAATACAGTTTATTATGGGATGTCAACAAATTCGAAATTCCTTGTGGTTCAAATCATGTCACTTCTTCAGAGTCATTACCAGATTAACTCCTACTATCTACACTTCCAGAACTGTCGATGGTGTTGAATGGTTTAGACCTTGTCCTTTGGATTGTGATGCCGTTCATGTCTTAGATGGCATGTGCCTCCAACTCAACCCACATGCCTTCTTTGATGAATGCATGGGGTTTGAGGAAGTTGATTGTAACTATGCTTATATCCAAGACGGTGTTCGTAACGGCTTCAAAATCATTGATGTGGATTCTGATGGTTCTTATTTTCAAAAAAATTACCATTCCATAATCAAAGAAGGTGTAAAATGCCAAATGGATGATCTGGTAAGGAAGGAGTTAATTGATGGTAGAGTTAAAAGGGTTCTTAATAGACCTCAGTGTGTACATTCACTGGGGGCTATTTTAAAGCCAGATGGCAGCTTAAGACCCATAACAGATTGCAGCCGTGGTGATCCCGATGATAATCTTAAAAGTATCAATGACTTCATGTACACAACTTGCCAACTGTTTCATTATACTCAAGTAGATGATGTTACTAATGTCATACATGAGGGCTCGTTTTTATGTGTATTGGACATCCAATCTGCTTATCATAGTGTGGCTGTTCATCCGGATGATCGTTCCAAGCAAGGTTGGTAGATCTGCTTCGACGTCTCGGGTTCTATATTGCATGGAAAAAAATCTTATCCCCTGCTACCAAAGTCCAGTATTTGGGTCTGGTAATTGACACAGTGAAAATGGAAATCAGCTTACCCCCAGATAAGTTAGACAACTTATTAGTACTGATCGACAAGTTCTTGGGTAAAACTGTTGCTACCAAAAAAGAATTACAAGAACTGTGTGGTCATTTGGCACACGCTAGTAGAGTTATTCGGGGAGGCAGGACATTTTCACGTAGAGTCATTAACCTACTCAAATACATGGCTGAAAGCATCACGGTGGTTAAACTACCTGATTGGTTTATGGATGACATCCGCTGGTGGAAAAGGTTCAGTTATGTATTCAACGGTTCTGCCAAAATTCTACGTACCTTTGATTGTCATCCTGTCGTAGACACTGACTCATCACTAACTGGATTCGGCTAATGTTATAATGGTGATTGGTTAGTAGGTGCATGGAAGCTACCTGCCTATAAGCAATTGTACAATCGCTTTCCTTTACATCATACGGTTGAACCCCCTTGTGAATATGATGAGTCGGCGGACATTAACCTACTGGAAGTCTGGCCAGTGGTTGCCGCAGCGCAACGATGGGGAAATGTTTGGTCGGATACAAAAGTTATAGTCAGAACTGACAATACCCAAGTCCAACGTATGATAAATACGGGCAGATCACGGAGCGTTCGCTGTATGTGGTGGATAAGAGAATTATTTTGGTTATCAGTTGTACATAATTTTCATATTGTTGCTACTCGCGTTAAATCTAAAGGTAATGGTGTTCCTGACTTTTTGTCGAGCTGCATGGATAAAAGGTGTGCAAAAGGATTGCCTTCATTTCTGATAAATGACTTCTGCTGCAGGGGATGTCTTGACTCACAAACTATGGAACTACCAGTCACAGTGGATGGCTGGAGCCACAGAGCATACTAGGAAGAGCCAATGGAACTCTTATATGGAATTTTGCATATTATATGGTGTGCTTGTTCCATTCCTTGCTAGTATAGAAGTCATGTTGTTATATGTTACACACTTGGCTGAAAGATTGTGCTACAGCTCTATTAGACAGTACCTAGGAGGACTTTGGGTGTTGCACAAGGTCCTAGGATATTCACATGTCAACCCTGATACATTTGAACTCTACATCACTATGAGAGGTATTCGAAGGACCCTAGGTGATCATGTAGACCATGCGCAACCAGCGTCAGTGCAGGACTTAAAATGTATTTATAAACTATTGGATACGTCATGTTCTGAGGACGTGGCATTTTGGATCGCTGTTATCATGTGCTTCAGGGGCTTATTACGTAAGTCCAATGTTGTCGAACAAGGACTGGCAGTCTGCTTGTCAGACTTGACCTGGGAAGTCTGGGGTGTCTCCGTCAGACTTCGCCGTACAAAGACTATTTCCTTTAAAGAGCGGGTCTTGTTCATACCTTTCACACTCATCAATGACTCAATCTTCTGCCTTCACTATTATCTGACCTTGCTGTTATCTATGGTGATCTACCCATCCAGTGACTCACAAGTAGTGTCTTATATGAAAAATGGCCAATGGTGTCATGGCAGTTACTCATGGTACTTGGGCAAATTGCAAAAGTTGTGTGCCAAGTCAGGCATTGATAAGTTGTCTTCACACTCGCTACGCAGAGGAGGTGCATCGGCCTTGGCAGATGCAGGTTTCAGTCTATTGGCCATCAAGAACATTGGTGATTGGAAATCATTGAGTGTGTTGCATTATTCGACAAAATCCAAACAAGCTCGTATCCATCTTGAACGGCGTATGGTTAGCACCTTATTCATGTAATATCTGGTTTTCTTTTCTTCTCCATTCTGTTTGGCGTGTTGGCCTGGTTATGTATGTTTATTGGCCAGGTCCAATAAAATATTCGCCCAAACTAGATTGGAGTTGTCGTATGTCTATTTATCATCTCTTAGATATCCTCGGGAAAAAAATAATTTCTAGCTAGGTTAATTCTAATTTTTTGAAAATTTACCTCATTAACCTATTTTATGGCTGCCATATTGGATATTGGGTACTTTCCCTTGGGATAAGGTGGCAAATAATTTCTTCTTGAAAAAGTAGGCATGCAGGACTTGAAAACCACTCATAAGCCTTGTTCAAAACATTTACTTCAATTTTAAGATTATATTATTAATTTGTTGGTAATTATTCAAATTTAAAACATTTTTGGCAGCCATATTGGTTTCTCTGTGACCTTGGCCTTTGAAAATGACCCCAATGGGTAGATCTTCGAATCCTGATGTTAATAAAGTTACTACATATGTTTCAAAGTGGACCAGTTCTAGTTTTATGACAAGTTTCCACATTGACCTATTTCCATGGTGGCCATGCTGAATTTCAGGCATTTTCACCAGGTGGAGGGTGGCAAACTATTTTTTCCTGAAAGAGGAGGTATCAAGGAGATGAAATCTACTGAGAAACCCTTTCCACCTATTTGTTGGAACTAGGCCATATTTTATGCTTTATTTACCAGACTACTTGCACTAAGGCACAAAGTAGCAGGCCATCACACACAGTAGAAGGCACTGACTTCGGACAAGACCATATATTTGAAAAGCAACAAGAGTCCAATAAGATGATAACACGAGGACTCCCATGACTCTAGGATCATTTTCATGACTATGCTCATTATCAGGTTTCTAGATTTTTTATCAAAGTGAGGACTTCATATATCTGTTGGAAATACAGCATTGCTGTAATAGCTGCTCGGTCGTATTTTCTGAATTCATTTACTTATGGTTATGTTTTCTATTATCAGTTAGAAATACAGCATTGCTGTAATAGCTGCTCGGTCGTATTCTCTAGATTAATATAATTTATTATCAGTTATTGCATTATTACTGAAATATTCTGGTTAATTGCTGACAAATAGTGAGTAACTCCTGACATATATTGACTAATTGCTGACATATTGTGAGTAGATACTGACATGTGTTGACTAATTTCTGATATATATTGATTAAATACTGACATATACTGACTGATTGCTGACAAATTGTGAGGAATTACTGACATATATTGACTATTTTCTGACAAATTGTGAGTAAATACTGGCATATATTGACTAATTTCTGTCAAATTATGAGTAAATACATGGCAGTATTTACTCACAATTTGTCAGCAATTAGTTAATATAAGCCAGTACTTAGCCACTATATGTCAGCAATTATCAATACAAAGTCATGTCAGTATTTACTCACAATCTGTCAGCAAATAGTCAATATACAAGGATGCAAAGGTAATGGATACAAAGGTAAAGGATACAATTATTATGAAGGCTCAAGGAGGTTTAAGATACTTTTTAAAAAAAGTAACTGATAGGTACAACATTGTTGTAATGGCAGATGACCTCTTGAAGGTTAAATATTGAAACCTTTTCATTATTTACTTGCATTTTAATGAATAAATGTTAGTAATTACTCACTAGCAATTGGTCAATACATGTTAGTTATTGCTCACTATTTGTCAGCAATTAGTCAATATATGTTAGTACTTAGTCACTATATAACAGCAATCAGTCAATATGCGTCAGTAATTACTCCCTTTGTCAGCAATTAGTCAATATATGTCAGTAATTACTCATTATTTATTAGAAATTAGTCAATATATGTCAGTGATTACTCACTCTTTGTCAGCAATTAGTCAATATGTCAGTAATTACTCACTATTTGTCAGCAATCAGTCAATATATACCAGTCAAGGCAGGATGCACAATTGAATCAATGGCTATTTCTCTGTTATATATTGACTAATTGCTGACAGATTATGAGTAAATACTGACATGTATTGATAATTGCTGTTATAGAGTGACTAAGTACTGATGTATATTGACTAATTGCTGACAAATTGTGAGTAAATACTGATATATATTGACTATTTGCTGGCAAATGGTGAGTAATTACTAATACATGTATATATCAAATAATTGCTGACAAATAATGAGCAATTACTAACATATAGACTAATTGCTGACAAATAGTGAGCAATTACTAACATATATTGACTAAATACTGATAAAATGTAAGTAACTACTACCATGTATTGACTAATTGCTGATAAATAGTGAATAATTACTAACATATATTAACTAATTGCTGACAAATAGTCCATAGATACTGACATATTTTGACAAATACCAGTCAAGGCAGGATGCACAATTGAATCAATGGCTATTTCTCTGTTATATATTGACTAATTGCTGACAGATTATGAGTAAATACTGACATGTATTGATAATTGCTGATATATAGTAACTAAGTACTGACGTATATTGACTAATTGCTGACAAATTGTGAGTGATTACCAATATATATTGACTAATTGCTGACAAAAAGTGAGTTATTACTAATACTGTAATCTCTCGCGTATAAGGCACACCTCACGTGTAAGACCCACCTAGAGTTTAAGAACATGCTCAAAAGAAATTTAAAAAATCATAACTTTTGTTCTACAAAATGGATTTTCAAAATTCAAAAAGCTATGTGTAGCTACAGCTACATGGAACATCCCGGTGTAATATTATCACTTAGGAGAAGTGTAATATATCAAAATGAAGGTCTTGATCTCCCCCTTGCAGATCCAGTGAGAACTAAAACCTTGCATACAAGACGCGCCTTATACGTGGGAGCTTATGGTATATATTGAATAATTGCCGACAAACAGTGAACAATTACTAACATATAGACTAATTGCTGACAAATAGTGAGCAATTACTACCATGTATTGACTAATTGCTGACAAATAGTGAATAATTACTAATATATATTAACTAATTGCTGACAAATAGTCCATAGATACTGACATATTTTGACAAATACCAGTCAAGGCAAGATGCACAATTGAATCAGTGGCTATTTCTCTGTTATATATCGACTATTGTATTGATAATTGCTGATATTCAGTGACTAAGTACTGACATATATTGACTAATTGCTGACAAATAGTGAGTAATTACTAACATATATTGACTAATTGCTGATATTTAGTAACTAAGTACTGACATATATTGACTAATTGCTGACAAATCATGCATTATTTCTGACATATTTTGACTAATTACTGACAAAATGTGATTAATTACTTACATTATTGACTGACTGCTGACAAATAGTGAGTAATTACTGACAAAAAGTGCATAGGTGCTGACATATTTTGACAAATACCAGTCAAGGCATGATGCACAAATGAATCAATGCATCTTTCTCTGCTGTTTATCAACAGGTTTCAACATGTAATATATCAATCTCAAGGTTTTCCACTATGTCAATTCTATTTTTTAAACGTTTACACCCATTTTCCCAATGGTTGCTAAAATAGAGTGCATCATACCAGTCAAGGCATGATGCACAAATGAATCAATGACTATTCATCAGCTGTTTCTTGCCAGATTTCAAAGTGTAGTATATCAATTTTAATGTTTTCAAGCATGCTGATTCTATTTTTTCAACTTATAGACCCATATCTTTGATGGTTGCTGAGATAGAGTGCATCATGCAAGTCAAGGCATGATGCACAAATGAATCAATGCCTATTCCTCAGCTGTTTATTGACAGATTTCAACATGTAACATATCAATTTCAAGGTTTTCAACCATGCCGATTCCATTTTTTAAACTTTTAGATCCATATTCCTGATGGATTCAGAGATAGAGTGCATCATGCCAATCCGGGCATGATGCACCAATGAATCAACCCACATTTTCTCTGCTGTTTATCAATAGATTTCAAAGTGTAATATATCAATTTTAAGGTTTTCCACCATGCCAATTCCATTTTTCAAATTTTTACATGCATATTCCTGATGGATTCAGAAATAGAGTGCATCATACCAATCTGGGCATGATGCACAAATGAATAAAATGTCATTAATCTTTTTAATGTCAATACTTAGTCACTAGGTGTCAGTAGTTTATACTTGCAAGCATATGAATTCTATAAGGGAGCAATGGCACATATCTATATATATATTGAAAAGTACCAGGACACTGCATAATTATGCTAATTATGCAAATAATATGCGCGGATATGTAGTGTTCGGTATGAATCTGGGGTGTTTCATCCCCCTAAAAAACATGCCCCCTAAAAAAATCGGTTTCGAAAAAGAATAAGCGAAATAATTTTTTTTGACTGGGAGCCTTTTCTGCCCAAGCCGGTGCACTATCCAGGGCGTGGTAGCACCCTACCTCCAGCCAAAACCTATCTGTTTTAAGTGTCACCGGCGAAAAAGGGCAGGTTTGAGGAAGGAATGGATCGAAATAAAGGGTTTTTTTGGACATGGGGGCAGACACCAGTCCAGGCACTGGCAGAGAGGTCCAAGAACTGGCAGTTTTACCAAAAAAATCATATCTCCCTTAATAATAGGAGTTTCCCATAGTGTAAACGATAGATTAAGGGTAGTTCGAGCTGGCGAACATCATGGTGGTCTTTATTTTCAAATCTGCACAATGGGAACAAAGTTATCGATAATTTTAGTCTATTACACCAACTTAGCGATCTTTTAAGGACAAATAAATGCATTGGAGCATCAAGTTGACCTTATGGAATAAAATGACAGGTGATACAAGCTATCAGCTAGCCCTACAGGTTAATATACAGTCTTATTGAGTTCCTAGCGCCAATGCACGACTATAGCAAGGTAAAGGAGTATCAGTCTGACCTTCCAATAAATATACAGTCTTGTTGAGTTCTTAGCGCCAATGCACAACTAAAGCAAGGTAAATGAGTATCAGTCTGACCCTATACATTGATATACAGTCTTGTTGAGTTCCTAGCGCCAATGCACGACTATAGCAAGGTAAAGGAGTATCAGTCTGACCCTATACATTGATATACAGTCTTGTTGAGTTCCTAGCGCCAATGCACTACTATAGGAAGGTTAAAGGGTATTAGTCTGGCCCTACAAATTAATGTACAGTCTTATTTAGTTCCTAGCGTCAATGCACCACTATAGTAAGGTAGAAGGGTATCTGTCTGGCCCTACTAGTTAATATACAATCTTATTAAGATCCTAGCATCAATGGCACGTCAGTTTGAACTCTTAATAAGTACATCAATGAACAGAATGACCTGGGACAAAAGCAATTCACTACAGGTACTTGGAGGCACCTAGATCTGATGTAGAAGCTATCAGCCCGCCCCAGAACGACCTGGGACAATAACAATTCACTACAAGTATTTGGAGGCACCTAGATCTGGTGTAGAAGCTATCAGCCCGCCCCAAAACGACCTGGGACAATAACAATTCACTACAGGTAGGTGGCCTTTAGTGGGTTAATAGAAGGCTTTCACGGCTTCATGAAATCAACAAGGACAGGACAGGATAGAGACAGACAGGGGATAGAGAGGGCCGTTGCTGTGACTTATGTGTGATAACACTAGACTTGCACATGCCTTACAGTGAGTGGGCCTAATGAGAAGGGTCTTAAGTATTATACCTATAGTGGCACAGAAAAAATGAATTATTGAAAGGACCTCATCAAGGCCTAAGCGGTCTAGGTCATGCACTGATGATTTCAGTAGCTGAGCCATTGCCGTCGTTTTTGGTCAACAAATGGACGATCATTCCTCCGTCCTAGGACATTGTAATATAGCTGGGAGTCTGGGACTCCCAGCTAATAATGAGTGAAAATATAATATATTACATCTAAGAGTAAAACCACAAGAGAAAAAAAGACTCATACAACCAACATTATACATAAATGGCCTAACATGGTGCTACAGTGAACCATTGTCCGACACACTGGGCTTTCTACTCCTCCTTCGTCCACATGCGACCCGATACACAGAAGCGTGACGCTGGAGGCGTCTCACCCAGCTCTCACCCAGCACTTCACTATGGCTCTTTATGGGATCCGAAGTGGACAAACACACATTACACCACTGACTACACACAGCCACCTTCACCCCCCAGGTAAATAATGTCATTTTACAAAAGAACCAACAACTACTATAGTACTCTGTGCCTCACCTTTGTTCTCTTATCACATCGGTCTTCAGCTCTGAATACTTTACCTCTCCCTATTACTCTACATTGTCCTTTGAAAATGACTTTAAAGTCAGGCCTCCATTTGTCTTAACATGGCCTTCGGACCCGGTTCTATAGGCTCAGTTTTTCCTGAGCCGAAAATGACGAATATATGACAAAATTCTCTCGTTATTTTCTTGCTCTTTATTATACATGTTGGGATTTGCACAGTTCTGATTTGCACTGATACGATTGGGATATATACTCATACAAATTACAATTCCTAAGCACATTTCCAACTACAGTAGTACAGGCTTATCAAATGCAAAAATGGCACAATTCCATCATATTATCAATACTTCTAGATAACTTCTGAAACCACTATACATGGTTATCTTATTTTGAGCTGGTAATGAAGGTATGAACATTTCATCACCTTTATAGTGCAAGAAGGTTGTAACTGACATTTTGTCAAAAACGAGTTTTCTTCTGGTTTAACATCTTTTGACCCTTATCTAACTACTATGAAAGTGCTGAAGCTCTGCCTATGATACATATGCCTACAGGCCCCGGTGAATGTTGCTGTCTCCACTTTGTGCTATAGTAAAGATGGACACTTCTTTTGCCTTCCCTGCAAAACTTGAAAAATGCAGATACAACCTTCTTGCACTAAGGCAACGATTATAATTTTCATATTTGATATGAATTGGGTCATGGGGATTGTGACGTTTAATTCATTAGTGTAATACTAACTAGTCACCACAAGCTAATGACCACGAGGTAAGACTTTTGGCAGCAGATATTGAACTCTCAAATGTGCATCAAAGCGACTGATATGGGTATCATTATAGGTACAATAGGTATCACGGGGATAAAGTATGTCACTATGTACACAAAAATTGAATATCAAGAAAAAACCAGGAGGTTTTCTCAGAGGAGTCTAATATAGGACTTTCAAATGGAAGTGGGAGGTGTTCCTACGATGGCAGTAGTACCCTAAATAAGTGGTCACTCTTTCCTTCACCACTGCTACTAAAGCTCTGCCAAATCCCATATGATTATTGAGATAAAGGCCAATCTTAATGAGCAATGGTGGGGCATTCACTGCGTGCAACTGCAAGGCCTCATAGTATTTTCTTCAATTAGGAGTAGGGTTTGTGGTAGAATAGATATCACGTGCATGTATACATTCAAATCTTTAGTGATATTGGCGCGTTCTGAAATAGCCTCCAGATATTATAAGTAGGTTGCTTCAATACAATGGCCAGTATAATTTCCATAGGCTGTGATAACGTGGAAAGATAATTAAGTTTTTAGTCACGTGTAGATCTTTTTTCTAGCAAACTTCTAATTCTTTCTCAGCCAGGCACATTTTCTAACACCCAGGCACATTTGCTAAGAGCAAAATACAGGTCTTCCACATTGGGCATCAAAACCCAATACAAGAGTTATGTCTATACCTAAAGGTATATTAACTGGATAATTCAATTGTATACAGAATTATAAAAATACATATAGCACCACCTGATAGACGCAGCAGTGCCATCCAACTGACATTCAGTTTAAGTATGGAACTTGGGGAAAAATATCGCGATTTCAAATGTCGTTTTTTACATGGAAGCACATGAACTGAAGATAAACTTGAGAAAAAAATGTATTAACAATTGCCTTTATCACACTTTAGATAAAGATGAGAATATGCAAAGCCACATGGCAATACATTTATCTTATTCTATTACTTTTTACAATGAGCAAAAGGCATTAATTCTTATTTACACGTACAAATTTATACACCTTTGTCCCGTAACCTTTTTATCACAGTCTTTCATGTCTTATCAATCGCATCATGGTTTTGGAATATGAAAATTATTGTGCAGAGTATTAAAGTTGAATAACATCTAGATTATCTGTCATTCTATTTCTACATGCACATACTATTTTCATTGCAGGATATTGTCAACCCCGTCACCTTACAACCTGGTATCAAGTACCTAAATCATCTCGATTTTTATTACCGTAAAGCTGATATAAAGTGGCATCTCACAACATAGTGCCTGGGCACTCCGCAGTTGGAGGTTTACCACCACCACCGCTCCCAAATCTTTATACAGGGCAGCTGCATTTTTTTGAGGTCCTACTTTGGTACATAAGGAAAGTTTCACGACCCCACTACCCCAGGTATGGGGTATCACATCAGTCTACACGAAAAACTTTTCACCATGCAGGTCATTCAGTCCTGTAATTATTTTCTATTCCACAGGCCTAACTCAAAGATGGTTTTCTTTTGTCAGGAAAGAAATGATGAAAAAGGGGGAACTTTCTAAATTTATTTAACTCATTTAGATGTCTGAAATTCTGGGGAGAGCTTTATGAAATAACAATTGTGTTGTTGTTGTTGTTGTTGTTGTTGTTGTTGTTTTCCGTTGTAAAACTCTTTGTAATGGTCTGGTTTGTAAACTGTAAAAAGTGATATTTATATGCTCCAAGGTCCTGAGATCACCGCCAGACATTTGCTAACATTGCAGACCACAGTAGCTAGCTTTTCGTATTGACTGATGACGTTACAATTGAATTCCCAGACAAGTGAATGCTAACTGAAGAAACATATATGCTATAACGCTATAACCAGATATTGACCATATGGACGACTCGTTCACACTTGGCCTGTGTTATCAAGAAAATTGCGAGGCATTTAATCAGAAAATTTCATTCACAAGTTTCATTATATGTGAATATATTATCATAGCATATTGGTTTTATATATAATTTACAGATCTCCCTGGATTTCATACTGCATACTATACACACTCTATCATACTGCATAATACCATAGGGCTGATACCAACAGATTGGTCCACTGTTACACTTATGTTCGTGTACACCTTTTGATACAGAATTGTTATACATTTTGAATAAACTTCTTCTTTATAGTAAAGCAAGCAATACTGGTACAGATCAGCAGGAAATCTAGTACATGTACAATGTTCGTGTATGAAGTATTTTGTGAATAAATATTACATGCATAATAAAGACTCATGGAATTTTGTTCTTGGTGGTCTTGAGAGTGGAATGAAAGTGATCAAAATGTGATTTTTATTTTAGCTTCGTTTGATACCCAATGTTTTCATCACTATATATTTCACTGTAAAGGGGATAGATACTGATAAAGCTACCATGAACATTTTCGCGAATAAATTATGGCTTGTATAAGAATCAGAGGCTTATTATAGATTATATATTTTTTTCCCATTAACCCTTCAAGGGCAGAGCAAAAATTGTTGCCCTGGCCATGAGGACGGCCTCTGAAAAAAGTATAGTTCCTAGAGGACGAGCCTATTTTCAATTCCTATACTAATCCTATATAACTGGCATCGACTATAGTCGACGCTAGGCCTGCCATGGTGTCGACTATAGTCGATGCTAGCCCTCAATGGGGGGAGAGCAAGGTATGCCCTATAGTACAGTCATATAAGTGCAGGAACTCAAGCTGCAGACGCAACTTGATAGTATAGTCTAGGTGGGGCTTATAGGTAAGGTGATGCTTATACGTGAGGATTTTAAATACCAAAATAGCTACTCACACACTCATTACCTCATTTGTCTATACTAAGGTAGCGGATTGTCCAATGGGCGCAGCTATTGCTGGAACTTGTTACCAGCAAGTTATTATGGATAAGACCTATCAGATAGGTATCAAGTGCCTCCACCCCCCCTCCCCCGAGAAGCCTACAGTGGATAGTTGGGATTACATGTAATTCCTTGGCTGGTAATTAATCCCGCTAGGTCGCTATATAGAGCTTACCCTGTTATACGAATCAATCTCAAACACTGTCTTTCATCTAGGAGGAAAGACTAGTCTGTCTATCACCAAGTAGGGAAGACGAGTCTAGCCTCCTTGCTATCATGTCAAAGAATTGTTAGTTTTCTAAACAAACACCAGGTGGCACCTATGTGGGAAACCACACGCTGGTAACACTTAGGAACGTCTACAGAAAGCTTGCTGCAACTATCAGAGGATCTTTTTTGTCTCTGTTCACCTGAATATCCAGAGGAATTTCAATGTCTCAAATACTCATAGCTTCCTATTATTAAAGGAGAGAGTGATAAGTATATTGACATTTTCTATATGTACAGCACAAGTGTTTACATAGAGAAAATTGGATCCACCAGCGATCACAAAATGCTATCAAAAAGTTTTTTGTCAATATAAAATGTCAAGTCTTTTTCCCTGGCTTTAGGATTTTTCTACTTTGGAAACAATTGTTGACCTTTTACCATGTCAATACATAGTAACCACGTCTGGAAAGTACGCAGTGAATTTTCAAATACCCGATTATTTCCAGTTAAAGTAAAACTTAAAAAAGCAGCAGCATGAGAAGGCTATATGTCCAATTAGTTCCAACTTATTGTGCGTCCATTGCACATTTTTCTCCCATTTCAAGTACATCAAAACATGGATTGGTAACATTTGTTCACTCTGCCATAGGTATTACCGTAATCTCCCGCGTAGAAGACGCATTGCGCATATAAGACGCACCCCAAACTCAGCACATGCATTTTCGCGTATAAGACGCACATTTTAATGCTGATATTTGTAAGATTAGTATTGTTCTATAGTAAAATTACCCCCCGTATAAGACGCACCCTGAACTTCAGAAAATCCTATAAGACTCCCCAGCATTTTGTTTGGCGTAGAGGACGCGTCTTATACGTGGGAGTTTACGGTAGATAATGCTCACAGAGTTTTAGATATAGACCATAAGTATGCTGCACATACAATCAGATATCACTTAGGCCATCCTTAAAAATATGTTCGTTTCCTGTCCAGAGGCCTGGTGGATTTTTTTTTGAGAATGGGAAAATTTTTTTCTTGAATTCAAAAAAAAAAAAAAATCTTTGTCTATTAGCACAATAATCTAGGTTTGCAATCACTGAATCCTAGAATGCGATGACAAATTCACGCCACTTACGATGTTCATGATAAATAAAAATCTTTTCCTAAAAAAAAATTTGTCCCTCCCTCCCTCATGGGTCTGAAAAATCCTACCCTCTGGACAGTAAACGAACATATTTTTAAGGGTGGCCTTATGGCACTATACCCATTAACATTAGATATGAGAAATTCGTAGTCACAGGTCAAGGTGCGCCATTTATCCATAGTTATGACAATGCCGCATATCACATCGTACAAGGAAACCATCACAATAATAATGCATGGGTTACATTTTAGTGTTATCAAACATTTAGTGCGACAATTTAGGTACCGTAAATGCTGATCATGGATATGACCTCAAAGCGGTTTTTAACATATGGCTAAGCCGAATCTTTTCCATTAAACACTTGCAGGGGTTTTTTGTGATACATATATTTGTATTTCCTATGAATAATGATAGATATTGCCCGGTTTGGCGGGTAATGAAAACCTCTCTCTCTAGCAAGATTTCATATGATAGATATTACCCGGTATAGAAAACCTCTTGCGCTCTCTCTCTCTCTCTCTCTCTCTCTCTCTCTCTCTCTCTCTCTCTCTCTCACACACACACACACACACACACACACACACACATATGCATTTAGCATAGAACTTAATTCGACATTGGCCATTGGCATATACCGGTAGCTGTGGATTTAAGGGATTGAGGGGACTCTGACCAAACATTGTGCCTTCAGACTCATCAGATTATTATTTCTTACAACATTTACAATGTCAACACTGTGCACATATTACCATAACTTTTTCTTTAAGTGAGATCAGAATATTTTGTTCCCAATGTGTACATATAATCTTATATCCCATTCAGATGTATCCATGAACAATAATGTTTCAAAATCAAAAGTCCTAATAGAGTAAAGCGGATTTTTCTTTACATTGAAAGTGTACAATGTATCAAAGTCTAAGTCGTATTTCATTGTAAAGCTAACTTGTGGCCTTTGATAAGGATTTGTTTCAATGGCACAATCATAGAATAGTTTATCAGATTAGATAATTCACATACAGATATTGTAACATCAGATATCATTACTACCATAATCTCTCGCGTATAAGACGCAGCGCGTGAACAAGACGCACCCCTAACTTGCTAATGGCTGTTTCGCGTATAAGACACACCTCTGAAGACTGAATTTTGTAAGATGAGTACTTTTCTATAGTAAAAAAAAACGCTTTTAAGATGCACCCCCTTCTTGAGAAAATGCTGTAAGACGCAGCAGCCTTTTGTTTGGTGTAGAGATTACGGTAGTATTTGGCAATATATTCAGGTAGGGAAATCCTAAATACAAGGTTCTCCCCATATTGTAATTACACTGGCGGGCCGCCATTCCTTTTACTGCTGCCAAATATTTCAAAATGACACGAAAATTACCACTCAGAGTTCCTATATTTTCATATTAAATAATCAACCTGAGTCAAAATGTATATTTCTATTTGGAAATGGTAGGTATTAGGTCTAAATGTGGATATTTCAAATTGATTTTTATCAACATTAACGCTCCAATCTACAATATTAAATTTGAAACCTATCATTTCATCAAATGCCTTAAGCACACTGGCCTGCTGGGTTCACAAATGTGGCACATAAATGAAATATCAATATCTGAGACCTAAGTGATAATGAAACATCTATACCAATCTGTAGAGTGGTTTAGAATTGTATACTAAACAACCCGGTGTACCCCCCCCCATCCCCTACCCCCCAGAAACAGAATTATCGAAAACCAGAAACAAACGAGTTTACGGGAATGTAATTCCTTTTAGACAAGAAATATTAATATTAGTTGCTATTATGAACGCGTCTATTATATACATAATAGAATACTAAATACAGAATAGAATAATGCTGATGAAATTATGTTGTTTGGTGAAAATGAGGGAAATATATAAATGAGGGAATAATGAAGTATTTTTTTATAAATGAACAGGTTCTTTGATATGTAAAAACATTTAATAAATGACAATTCCAATATATCATGAATAAACGAATAAACTTAGAATAAATAGTCTTTGATTTTATTATGTAGACTCCAAACTCTCCATAACCTATCAGTATTTCAGAGAGTGATACCTAATATATTCTGCAATATTATTGTGACAAGATTTATCATGGCGAGATTGACTCGCCTGATGTCGTAGCCGCTACCCCCGGCGGTCGCTGGTCTTGCACGTGGCACTCATATTTGGGTGAGGGTGGGAAGGCGTGCTCACTTTCATCCTGCATGGGTGATGCTAGAAGTGACGATGCCGGCCGGTGCGATGGCGAAGTCAGCGACTCACTGGAGGCAGAGCTCGACACATCCAGGTAGTGTTTTCTATTAATACGATTAACCCCAACATCAAACTTAACGACGACTGCGACAAAGATGAGTAACCCAAGCGCCTGTAACCCAGCTAGAACAAAGAAGTAGTAATCCAGATGACACGACTGGCAGATTTCTCCATGCCGACTAGGGTCTGCGCATGGGATGCGACAGTTGATATCCTCTTGGCGCATATGGAAAAAGAAGACATCCTGAAACAGGTTGATTAGGGCGGTACCGACAAGGCTACCCATACCCTGCATGAACCAGAAGAGGCCCATCATAATGCCCTGCATGGAGCGGGGTGCGTGAGTATATGCCAACTCCAATCCTGAAAAATAGCAAAATTCAATCATCAGTTAGGTATGGGGTTTTCTAAATAATAGACCTAAATAAAAATTTATATCAGTGACTGATATCTTTAACTTAACTATCTTGATGACCTTGTTGAGGTTACTTTGGGTAAGTTCTGCTATCAATGATTAGCACGTGTCCCCATTCTACTTTCACAGCTATATGAAAAATAGGTTAGGAATCATTTATAAATGCACAAAATATCGCAAATGTAGAAAATGAGTATCACCATTCTGTGGCCGAACATGATAGCATCAGAGATACAGGAAAATAAAATAAAAAAGAATGTCAGAGTTTTTGTATACAATGCACAAATACTATCTATTGCCTGATAATAGTCAGATTATGATAAGCTGAGTCTTTCATCACCTGCTACACTGGCGAACACCTCACTTATCCCGATGAGCCCATACTGGGGGATCTGCCATAACACGCTCACGTTAGCCGCACTGTAGTTTGTACCGCCTGAATAAAAAAAGATTTAAATGAAAAAAAAAGGAATCTTGGTACAACAGTAAACATATTTTATGTTTTCTTCAACTGACCTTGTGATTTCTTTTCAAATGATTAAGCCCTGAAATTTTACAATCCTGATCTTCCAGAAAAGCAAAATCTTAAGTCTTCATGTTGACAGTGTTTATCAGCCAAAAGAAGGAGGACATTTAGAAATACCTTTTTACCAAGTCATATCTTTTTCACTCTAACAATGACTACAATACCTTACCTATATTTTGTGGGTAGACATTCTCAGTGCCATTCCTCCAGTACACACTAAGTCTGTAGGCCTCCAATGCCCCAGCTGTTGTCACTGAGAGTACGGCAAACACCATTCCTATGAGGATCCGGCACCGTAGCGAGAGATGGTATCCAGCCCGGTCCAATCGCGGGTAAATTACACGGTCCATCACCGGTATTAGGATAATGAGGAAGGCAACATCAAACAATGAAAGCCATGCTGCTGGGATCTGCAAATGAAGCATATCTTTATGATAGTATATTTCTGTAGAGGGAAAAGATTCCCTTTAAAATCTTCCCTTTTAATCTGACCGACTGAAGACAGTATTTTTTTACAATCATATAAATTTTGAAATACCCTACAAGTTGTAGAATTACCGGTATGTAGGTTCTTAACTTTACCCTTTTTGCCTTTTTGTTTAAAAATAAACATCGATAGGGAACTATATATAAAGATGATAAACTTGAACACATGCACTGTTTAAGAAAATATTACTCCTTCTCTATAAAAAGTTTCTCTCAGATACATTTACATACCATGAAGGTCTTAGGGTTGGTATCATTTCCACTGCGAAAGCCTAATCTCATATGAAGTCCTTGTACGACATAGGTTGACTCCATTTGGAAGTACACAACCCAGTATGGGATCATGGCGAGGAACACCAGGATAATCTTGCCGAGCACTTTCACATCATCCACCATTGCGTCATGAAATGAGCCACCATAGCGAACCTTAGCGTTATCTATACAATTCGGAGGCGGAGGCACATCAGAAAGGTCCATGCTAAAATGAAAAAAAGGTCTGGGCTATAAGGCATGGTAGTTTTTGCATCAAATATTCATAAGCAAATAAGAGAATGCATTTTAGGCCAGTCCTGTAAATTGCACCTGGCAATTGACTCTCTGCATTCTTGGGAATGTTTTCCACTGGTATACAACCACCTCAATTGCTGAGTAACCCTAACGTATAAGGACTATTATTCGCCTGATAGGATATGCCGAAGGTTTATGTGCCTTCTTCATGAGCCATATACATGTATCATATAGAACAGTCCTGAACCAAAAGCGACTTAAAGGAAACTCTCAAAAGTCAGGGCGAGCCTTATATACAAGATCGTCTTATACCCAAGGTAAAATTCTGCCTAGAATATAGCATTGCATGAGAGAGTATTTTAAAGAACTTTAATACCTCCGTGTCATATTTGACATGACTCTCCGCTGCTGTCCGACTCGACAGCACTCAACGAGAATCTTGATGATGTTGGTTAATACACTTCCTCCTGGAGGTCTCATTATGTAGAAAAGACCACCTGTAATATGGAAGATAGAGTGTGCTTATTGCAGATTCTTTTCAATAACATTGTTATAGACTATTGTTATATGAAGTGGAGTATAGTAGGTAGCACACCAAGTAAGGACCAATGTACTACATCTCTTTACTTTACATATTTGTGTAAGGAAAAAAAATCACTTGAAAATTCTGGAGAGCAGAATGTACTGCATAACATTATACGGTTAGTAATAACTTCTGTGGATGTACCTAAAGAATTTGCCATTCTAGCTGGCGTACGCGCCCTCGTGCTTCAGGCTTTCAATGCTTATCTAAGCCCAGACTGCCCAGTGACCTGGCACTTAAACTCTCCAATATGGCTGAGATATAACCACAAAGAAGATATCTCAGCTTTAGTTTATATGTTACTAATAGCAATTCCTCATGTTCCTTACCTACAGTGAAGATGACCAGGGCTACTACCAGACAGATGTTGGGAGCCACCAGTCCCCAGAAGAAGCTGTGCTGCTGTTGGATGTAGGCTATAAGTCCTAGGGCCACCAGAGCCCCAATGTTAATACACCAGTAGAACCAGTTGAAGAACACCCTCATCATGTAGGGGCCCTCATGCTTCACCTATGGAGGAACAATGGTATTTAAGGGGCACCCCGTGCATAAGGCTAAGTTGATGGAAATGCTAAAAGGTACTGCTGGTGCTTTGAGCAGTACTGTTATTACCGTAATCTCCCGCGTAGAAGACGCGGTGCGCATAGAAGACGCTCCCCAAACTCACGGTAGGCTGGTTCGCGTAGAGGACGCATCCAACCCCCCTGAATCGATTTGTAAAAAAAACCCGTACAAGACGCCCCCCCCAACTCAGCGGGGGGGGGGGGGGGGGGTCGCGTATAAGACGCACCCCCCCCCACCCCTAAAAAAATTAAAAGAAATGTTAAGTCTATGCTGTCGTCGGCCCATGCGTCCCTACACCCCGGCAAGCCACACCACACTGTCAACCTGTTGAGTCTATGCTGTCATCGGCACACGGTGGGCCTTATCCCCGCCGAGCGCGTCGACACCTCCCGGTCTGCCGCGGTGCAGGCTCTATGAGTTCAAGCTGTCATCGGCACACGGTCGGCGTTTTCCCCGCCGAGCAAATATCTACAGCGACCGGTCTGCCGCGGTGCTGGCGCTATGAGTTCAAGCTGTCATCGGCACACGGTCGCGTCAAACCCGCCGAGCGCCTGTACACCGCTGCCGCGCTGCAGGCTCTATGAGTTCAAGCTGTCACCGGCACACGGTCGGCATCAAACCCGCCGAGCAAATCTACACCGACCGGTCTGCCGCGGTGCAGGCTCTATGAGTTCAAGCTGTCATCGGCACACGGTCGGCGTCAAACCCGCCGAGCAAATCTACACCGACCGGTCTGCCGCGGTGCAGGCTCTATGAGTTCAAGCTGTCATCGGCGCATTTTCCCAAATGAGATGTTGGAAAACCCCGCGTATAAGACGCACCCCCAACTTGTAGAGATCCTATAAGACGCACAAGGCATTTGTTTGGCGTAGAGGATGCGTCTTATATGCGGGAGATTACGGTAGTATAATATCCTCGCCTATACGGACCATTCCAACTTTGACCAATGCTATAAGACGGACTAGGGGTCCTTCCTTGTACATATGCGGCGACTGATGAACCCTACATACAATGCCACAACTTGTTTCTGACTCATAAGCTACACCCTGGATTGAGACAATCCTATAGTCTCACAGTATGGCCCTGAAAATGTGTGCATTCTATGTATCATATTAATAAAGTATTATATATTTCGCATGGAAGCAATAACATGCCCTTGGAAACGTTCTGTAATAAACATTTATCCATATTTTTTTCCAAAGAGATTTACGTTGTCTTTTCCCTGACACGACAAAAATTTAAATTTTAAAGATTCCGTGACTTTCCCTAGATGTATTTATGAAATGACCCCATCTTGACACAAGGAAGAGACTGAGTATATACTCAGTCAAAACATAAATCGAGAAGTGCAGAGAGATCGATCTGGACAAATAGCTTCTGGCTTGACCACCTCCACGTAAAATAACCATTTATTACTCATAAACAAATATTGGAAAGTAGATAAGAAACGTCCTCAAATACAAGGAATTCACAGGATGTTATATAAACCCGTACACATGTATATAGTAGGAATGATAAAGTTGGTAGGTTTCTTTGCGTACCAAACATTGGTCTGATTATAAAGATGATACCACAACAGCAGGGACGAGCTTTGTTGATAAGAGGTTATCTGAATGTGCTGCAGTACTCTGGATGTCATGAACAGCTGACCCTAACTGATAATCAGATAACGCCTAGTAACATGATCACCATCAATATTGATTTCCTGATCTGAGCTTATCATAGCATGTATCTGCTTAACTATTACATATTGAATATACTGTCTGAATTGTTTTGGTGTTAAGCTGTGGTAGCCTATTCAATGTTCACAGATCAGTTTCTGCTCAATACTTCAGTACATGTATATATCGGTTCCTATGATATTAAAGGCCTAAAAAGTTAGTTGTTTGTTTTCAGGGAACATGCCGTGTCTGGGTACATAGGGCTGGAAAGCCATTTTCTCTTATTTTGTTTATTACTCTTTGGGCTAAAATTGCACCTTTTTGTTCAAAAATAAACCGGGTTACCTGAAACAAGCAACTTTCTTTTGGGCCTAAACACTGACCCTTCTAACAGGTATGTATCTATCAACAATATCAGTACATGTATGTGCATGAGTTATCATCTATTTATCATGAAATTTTGGCACTGATTTATGCCCCCCACAACTATCATTATTATACTGTGACCTGTTCTTTGTTTCTTGTGTTCAGCAACACTATCAGTCTCACCTCAACTATTGAGTTTGATCCATATGCTTCACCAAAGACCCTTTCTTCTTGAATGTGTAGTTGACCGACATATAGGTGAGTATATGGTTTATTGATAAAATATAGCCGTAAATTACTATTATGAACTGAGTTACTTTGCACCCACCATGTGATCCTCTTGATCGGTCTCTTGACACACATTTATGTGTATTCAAACTGCACTGGTGCTAAGTAACTTTCCCTATACTATTTATAAGTCACATGCCCCAGTACATGATGTATAACATCAGCTATATTCCTAGGCACCTCTCTGCTGGTGAATGTACTTAGTCCCGGAAATAGAAACTGAGATCGAGACTAGGTCAGTTCTCACTTTCAGTTAACAAGAGTGTGAAGATGAAACATTCTGACCACAGAATTCGTGTCCAGTCAGCAGCCAAAACAGATGGACATTGGAAAAGATCTGACTTTAAAGACATGATTTAATACTTGTTGAACATAACAACTCCTTTGTGTATTGTCTTATTTGCAAAGGTTGAAATAGGATTTATCGATTCTGTTATCAATCCTCTATATTCAATACCCAATCAAGTAAGAAAACTGCATGCTTTTTTTCAATTGACAGGGTTCTCCACACATAATAAGCACACAGGCAGGACGCCCGTGTCCTTTTACTTGTCGCCCGTGTGCTTAAACTGGAAATGGGCCACCCGTGTGCTTTCAGCTCACTGTGAGCTTTCTATGCTTTTTTTGAATTTTGTAAATTGGCCCATTAGAACAGAAGTTAGTTGGCTTTTGATGCATAGGACATTCTAAATGACTAAGTCCAGAGGTTTTTCTCCCTCTCCCCCACTTTGTCTCATCTAATATTTTCGGGAATATTTTGTTCAAAAATACTTTTGTCATACAATCCTAAAATCTTGTACCAGAATACCATAAAATGCAGTTTTGCTTCTAAATTTCCAAAATTTTTGTGAGGGGGCATGCTCCTAAACCCCCCAAGATCTCCTGCGGCAGCGCCCCACATGCGCAACTTCCATGCACACTTGTCTGGCAAAGAATGACCTGTGTGCTTTTTCATCCGGTGGAGAACCCTGATTGAATACATGATTTAGATAGGAGTGACTAAAAATAGTGAACTGTTAAAGGTAGTGATCAGTTTTACTACTTTATATATTAGATTAAGATCATTTACCTAATCCTTTCAATTATTTCTTACCTGGTCAGCTCCAAATGGTGCCATGTTAGCTTTCACTGAACCACTGCCCAGGGCCATGATACATAATCCTAGATAGACAGCCCAGGAACAGGTCTCACTTGCTGTAGATTGTGGGGTATAAGCCAGTGAAATAAAGTCAACCCACTCTTTAACTTTGTCATCTGATGAATTTTCCCCTGGGAGACTTAAATCAGAAAAGGTCACTGTATTATTTGGTATTGTTTTAGGCCCTGCGCACCACGCTGGCGGTATCTGCTGGTTCTGTTTATCATACAGGGGATAGGCTAAGAGAGGCATCATAATATAGCCTCCTATATATACCACAAAGAATATACAAATAGTCTTGAACCTTCCAAGGATAGAATCTGCTATCCAGCCTCCAAAAATGGAAGCTGAATAACAAAGTCCTGTAAACACCATTGATGCATTGGCAGCGTTGTAGGAGCTCCATCCTAGGGGGGCAGCGCCAAGAAACAGTACAAGATTTCCTATGACACCGTAAAAAGCTATCCTTTCAAAAATCTCGGTAATGAGAATCGCCCCACAAGCAAGTTGGGTCTGGCATCTCGACCTGGTTGGGATTCTGCCGTTTTGAGACTGGTTTCTTGTCAGCAGTGGCCTTCGTTCGTCCATGGTTTCTGTCTATTCAGAAGATCCAATTCAATATTAAAGAGTGAATAGATGATAACTGGCCACAGCTGGATAGAACTACACCATTGGCACGGACGAGGAAGTGGTTGTTAATCCATAATTCGGCCTGGAACAAGAGTAAGCAACCTCCTCTAAATGCTGCAGGCAAATCAGGGATTCCCTCTTGGCTGTCACGTGAAAATATGACGTCACATTTGACTTAAACTGGTTATCGGTGTGTCTGACTCATATGCATGAAGCTACAAGCAAAATAGGGAATTCCCTTGAATTTTGACTACCTGTAATTTGCATGATTTATTTCGATATGTAGGAAGATACATAATTTGTTATTCTTCAGTTCTCAATAAACTTAACTAGGATTGATTCATGTTTTTGCATAAACCTAGAACAATAACTTTTTGTAAAGGTCAAGGCCGCATTGTAAAGTTGACTTCCGGTTTTAACATGTAAACACAGAACACGACACATAAAGTAAGGATTTTTGACATATTTCACTGCATAGTATGATTATAAGTATGGTATCAAAACCATAGAACTTTGTATGTTTGCATTCGGATCGGTACTTTTGAAAAAAACCACTGTGTGGTGTAGTGGGACAGTGTCTCCTGGCGCAGTATTCTGCCAATACAATATTATACATGCACTGCCACCGACAATTGACAATGACATCATTGACATGCCAAGATCTTTAAGCAGGAGGGTGATTGCGTCTGCCAACCAAGTCCTGTGGACTTGGCGCCTACCGCGTCTGCCTGTCGCTGCCGCATGACATGCTCTGCCCCATGCGAGATACGCTGTGCTGCCCGCGCCGCCCCCTGCTCAAGTCCTGGGGACTTAGTCTTAGGACAGACTTTGCAAATATCTTACTCTGTAGCAATCCGGGATAGCAATAAAGGCTTAAAATATGCTGTCCCATATCAAGTCCTCAGGACTGAGTATCAAGTCCTCAGGACTGAGCATCAAGTCCTCAGGATTAGGCGTCAAATCCTCTGGACTTGGAGTTAAAGGGGCCCTTGCATGGTAATGCATGCCAGCATTAAAAAGTCATGTGACCACCCCTTGACCAATCAGAGTGCCGCGATTTTTCTGCTTGTTCCCACGATTTTATGATTACTCTTTGAACCGGTACCGTAAAACGGGGCTATTTTGGCCTGCACAGGCTGCAGGGAATATTTTGGCCACCCTCCGAGAAAGTGTTCATAATTCACTTAAAGATGAAAAATTAAGAAGCAGAGATGAAAATAACGGGATATTTAGTTTTTATATCATATATAGAATGCATCTTAGATTGCATTTTGATGTTTTTGAGAAAGATTATCTTTGGGGTGCATATCCGAGCATGCCGCCATTTTGAGGTCACATAACCTCAAGACTTATGAAAAATTTTGTCATACCTCAAACTTTATCACAGACAGTCATAAAATAATGGGTAGAAATGACTTAAATAAGTATAAGTTCCATATAATGTCATATTCTAAGAAATAATAATGAAAAAAATATAAATTATTTGAATTTTGCTCAAAATATTAGGCATTTACTAAAAAAAAGGCTTAATTTTAGGTAATATGGGGCTATTTTGGCCGGTAGCCCCTTATAAATATTGGTCACATGATTTCCTTTATAAATGGAGGTAAAAATTCATTTTACCTTGGAATAACTACCTTAATCAATTTCTACAGTTAATTTCATGTAAGAAATGAGATGTTTGGTGAAGATTTGTGAATGAAAAAGTGAAACAAGAGGTGACCAAAAGGTGATGGCCTTAAATATGGTTTAATTTTGTGGTAAGAATCGCCAAATATACCTCAAATTGGTGAATTCTGTGAATATCTCACCTCAAAATATGCTGATGGAACAAAGCATGGTATAGCCTCTGGGAAGCTTGAAATCACTTTTAAATGATCTTGAGCATGCTTGAGTATCACTAAAATGTCATTTTTCTAACCAATAGGCCATAATAAAAAAAATTGTGCAAATGGCGTATGGTCAAATATGACTACCCAGGTGGCCAAAATAGCCCCGAAGCAGGGGGCTCTTGTTTTTGGCCTTTTTTTCACGAAAAAGTAGTGCAATTTGAATGATTTTAAATACAATTTCATTCATAGTGCAAGTGTTTAGATTAGTTCTTATGAGAAAATTGCAGTATATTACAAACAGCAATAAATTGGAGCAAATATCCCAAGAAAACCACAAAAACTGGCCAAATAGCCCCGTTTTACGGTACCCATGTTGTTAGTTTGCGGTGCTAGCCCCCCTTTAAGTCCCTGGGACTAAGCATTAAGTCCTCAGGACTTGGCATTCAGTCCCCGGGACTTGTGTTCAGATCATCACTTTGTGTGAAGTCCTAGAGACTTATTGCCAAGTCCTCAGGACCTGACTGCAATACTTAGGCTTACCGGTATGCCATAACCCATTCAAGTCCTCAAGACCTAATCTTAAGTCCCAAGGACTTCTATACCCTCCCAGTGTGTGATTAGACCTGTAATTACTCAAGACTTCATCTCAAGTCCCAGGGACCTGGGATTAGATCCCTGGGACTTGCTGTCAAGTCCTTGGGACTTATGTTCAAGTCCTTGGGACTCGAGCCCCTGCATCAAGTCCAGAGGACTTAAAATGCAAAGTCCTGGGGGGGACTTGAGGCAATGCCCAAGGGGCATTCTCTCATCTGCAATGTCTAAGATCTTCAAAACTTGAGTTTAAATCCTCAGGACTTGATAGAAAGTCCTGAGGACAGGTGCTCAAGTCCCAAGGACTTGAACCTAAGTCCCAAGGACTTGACAGCAAGTCCCAGGGACCAGAGTTGGAGTCCCAAGGACTTGATGTATTTCCCATCATAGGCTTATTCACACACTATGCGACACATGACATACCATACTGGGGTAGAAGTCCTGGGGACTTGAGATTTAGTCCTAGGGAGTTAAATAGGCTAATGGTATGAAAGTAAATGGCATGTCCCAAGGACTTTCTTTGAAGTCCCAAGGACTTGGTAACAAGTCCCTAGGACTTGAAATTGATTCCAACACAAGTCCCGGGGACTTAGTTCTAAGTCCTGTATACTTGTGAGGCCAAATCCAGTGGACTTGACAGCAAGTCCCAGGGACCTAATCCCAGATCCCTGGGACTTGAGTTGAAGTCCTGAGGACTTAGGAGTGTGTATTGCAATTACAGGTCTTATCACAAACTGTGTGACACAGGGTATAGAAGTCCTTGGAACTTATTAATAAGGTCCTGGGG
Organism: Acholoe squamosa; assembly: GCA_949317995.1. Lineage (NCBI taxonomy): Eukaryota > Metazoa > Annelida > Polychaeta > Phyllodocida > Polynoidae > Acholoe > Acholoe squamosa. The sequence continues at coordinate 62,391,972 of OX439041.1, read as the reverse complement.
ACCTTAGTGTGTTATGGCATACTGGTAAGCTTAAGGGAGTGGTCATTATTTATCAACAAGGGGGGGGTGGTGGGTTTTCGCGGGATGCGCGAAAATATTTTACTCCCCCCTCGACTGCAGTCAAAAAATTTTGGGTTGCCATTGCTGAGAATTTTTGAGCCCCTTTTTGATCTATAGTAGCGCGCGGGCATTTTTGGCAAAAAGAGAGAAAATTCCCTCCCCCCTCAGGAGGGGTCAAAATCTTTTCAGCCCCCCCCCCTCAAACCCACTCCCCCTTGTTGATAAATAACGACCACTCCCTATAACCCTTAATTGCAGGAGAAACCCCTTTTTCTTTCTAAGTCGGACACAAGTCCCCAGGACTGGGCCAAGATGCAGCAAGGTGGATGCCGCACAGCGCAGCAGCATGACCCGGCAGCTACAGGCGGACGCGGCCAGTGCCAAGTCCGCAGGACTTGGTTGGCAGACGCAATCGCCCTCCTGCGATCTTTACCATGGCCCATGGCATGTCTCCACTCCAGTCACTGAAGTTCACTGTATGTGGCCCTTGCGCCTTTTGTGGGGTTTCCACACTGCCTGCCGCTTCCAGATCGCTCCATAAACCTTGTGTGTCAGTAGCTCAGCATCCTTGGCACTAGGCTGAGGAACTCTGCCTCTCTTACTCCTGTAGTAACTCCTGTAGGGAGGCAGAGAAAGCTCTAGTTTAAAAGTGGGGGAAAGGGGTGCTTTTTTGAACCACTAATACTTGGAATTTTGTCATTTTTTAAACGTCCTCGGATAGCCCAATCTGTCTGCTTCCCAAACAACCCAATTTGTAAATGGCTGATGGCTGAAATTGGATATTTTAGAGCACATTTTCCCAACCTTTCCTTATTTTGTATCTGCTATTTCCAGACTGGCCCAGTGACCACAGTCAGCCTTTGATAGGCTGACCTTCTGTCACTGGTGACAAAAGTCAGCCTATCAAAGTGCTGACCATGGTATAAGGGTTTCCTCCACTTTTAAACTACAGCTTTTCTGAACTCTCACGGAGGAACGGAGGTGAGAGTTCAGGATCTGAGCTACCTTGGCACTTGTCTATCTTGCCAGGGCAGGGGGTAGCCTAGTAAATATCCCGGGGAAAGTACAGCTGACAATCTGATGTGTATTCCAGTTTATTATCCCATTTAGTGATTTAATCTTACTAATAAATCATAGCATTACTCTTAATTCCACTCTATCAGAAATATGTACACAGAACTAAACGACCACTGCATACATTGTGGTCGATCCATCCCGAGGGGGGCTGTCTTTCCGAGCAGTGGATGACCATAATGTATGCCATGGGAGTTTAGTACTGTATTTATTTCATGTTAGGGAGTGGTCATTATTTATGAACAGGGGTGGTGGTGGGTTTTCGCGCGGACGCGCGAAAAATTTTTACACCCCCCCCCCTCGACAGCAGTAACAAAATTTTGCGCCCCCGCGCCAGAGGCGCGGAGAGTTTTCGCGCCCCCCTCTTTGATCTATAGTAGCACATGGGCTTTTTTGCTAAAAAGAGGGTAAATTTTTTTAGCCCCCCCCTCGAGAGGGGTCAGAATATTTTACGCCCCCCCTTCAAACCCACCACCCCCCTGTTGATAATAAATGACCACTCCCTTATTTTGATAGAAAAGTACCTTAATTCACCCAATTTAGCATCAAAATGAGTCACGTGACCAGCAGTGTGGATGTTACGCCACTGGGGTGTGGCGATTGACCCTTTAACGTTATGTCTCTGGGGAGTTGTTATTCACATGAAATAAAAAAGTAAATCTTCATGTCTCTGACTCTATAGAAGAATGTATGTGAAGGTGGACATGTATTGTCCCCTGGCTGACTGTCTAGTGTATACGATACAGTACACAAGTTGGCACCACCAATATGGTGCAGATCTTGAGATAAGGGAGTGGTTATTACTCATCAACGGGGGATGGTGGGTTTGAGGGTTGGTACAAAAACTTTTGACCCCTCCTGAGGGGGGCATAAAAACTTTTTGACTCCTCTTGAGGGGGGGGGCGGAAAAAATTACCCTCTTTTTAGCAAAAAGGCCAGTGCGCTACTATAGATCAAAGAGGGGTGCGAAAATTCTCCACGTTGGGCCACAAAAGAATTTGGCTGTCATCAAGAGGGGAAGGCTTAAACGAATTTTGCACGTCCTCCCGTTGATAAATAATGACCACTCCCTAAGCTCAGGTTCAACTGGATGGATAAGATCGAGAACTGTAACCCAGGGCAAGAATTTTATCGCAAAATTTAACAAGAACAAAATGTTCTCAAGAAAAAGAGCCTATGGCTATGTGCTCACTAGTAAAGACCGTGCTAGCCTTTTTGCTAAAAAGTAGAGATGAATCCCCTGTAAGAGGGATGCAATTCTTCTTTTTTGTCCACTCTTTTCATGGGCATGTTTTGTCCCTTTGTCCAGGGGATATCCATGTTTTGGGGAGAAAAAGTTCGAATTTTGAATGACCCCGGGCCCCCCACCCGCCTGTCTCACCCTCTCTCTCTCTCTCTCTCTCTCTCTCTCTCTCTCTCTCTCTCTCTCTCTCTCTCTCTCTGCCTCTCTCTCTCTCTCCCTACCCCCCCCCCCAAGCCCACTTCCCCACACCATTAACATGTATTTCATTCCATCCTTTCTCTTTTGATTTTAGGTACTATATTCATCATGGAGCGCATTCAGGTTTTGGTACTATCCCCGCTAAGATGTTCTAGTGGAAATTTGACTACAGCAAGCAGGATCCAGTACGTGAGATGGATTATATGAATCTACCACACTACCCCAAACTTAAGCCATGGTTTATAGACCTTTTCAGAGATCTACTGCGATTAAGAGATGAGTCATTTATTGTCAGTATTATAGTGTGTAACAGTACATCTACTAACTATACTAATCCAGGTAACTATTTTGGGCATAAAACATTCCTGCAAAGCAAGGTGTCACTATATGGGGCTGTCCATAAATGAGGGGTTAAAAATGGTAAAAAAACAAACATAACGTTATTCATGGACGGACCCTATCCTATGTCTTCATCTTTCAGAAATCACTTCAACAGTGATGGATTTTTTGCCTTACTTAAGGAACCAAATGATTTCAAAACCACCCTGGAGTTCAATGAGTTCATATGTGATAATGAAATAAAAGTTGTGATAGGTCTCCATGCAATTCACACAAGTACCATGCTAAAAGGTAAGATTTTACAGGGAGGAGGATGTTACCTACTCGACTGTGCAAACTGAATTTCATCTTTTTTTCGCGTTCACTTATAGTTGCTCTATCCTGCTCTATTTCTATTCTAAATGAGGAACTTAAAATATAATTATTCTGCAGTTTTATAAGGTTTGTGCTTTTCATAGATATTTTTTAAAGAAGACTAATCGCGAAAAACTGTTAAATATAAAATCATATCAAAAGATGATAACTAAATCAAGATGCTACTTTTTCAGCCTGTCAAGTGCCTTTTATACTGGTATTTGGAGGAACCGATTTAAATGAATTCAGCAAATACCCAACACATTATGAAACAATGTCATACCTTGTCAGAGAGGCACAGTAAGTAAATAATTTTACTATAGATTTACATAAAAGTGACGAGTATGACGTTGTATACATTTTAGCTCTGCACTTAGACACTGTGATTCATATTACCTGACATGGGCATTCTTAGACATTATTCATCACATTCCCACTTTCATCCACATTAATGGAATAATAATTAGATGATATATCTGTACTTACAAAAAGAGATAACTTCACTCTCCTCCACTGTGTGTACAATGTATTATCTAATGTAGCTGTGTCCAGTGTCTTTTTGTACCAAGAATTTAAGATTGCCTATTGTATTGTTTCTATCAGATCTTTGGTTGCATTTAGTCAGGAGATGGCAAATGTAGCTCTTGAGTTATGGGTAAGTTATATGAAATCAATGTTAAATATGTAAATCATTTCAATTTGTTTTCATCGCTAGGAGAGTGGAATATGATTATGGATGAGAATACATGAGGATTATATGAACTTTTGATGTTCGAGTAACTGATATTGCCTTTGTAAATTAGTGTATCTTACAAATGCACAAGGTCATAAAAGAGAAATTTATAAGTGATATTTAGGCTAGATTCTACAACCCTTCTAATTGAGTTTGAAGGAAACAAAATTTATATAGGATATATTTATTTCAGCCTGACATAGAAGCATCTAATGGGAAATTGAAGGTGATACCTCAAGGTCAGTTAATGCTATTTCACATTGATCTATTTAAATTCAAAGATAAACCCTTATATCATGAAAGTAGTATTTGACCAAATGAAGTTTCATCCCATAAAAAAAGAAATTTCACAAGTTCATGACCTTTGTTTGGGATACATTGATGAAAGCTTACACATGGTCATCCTTTTAGAATAGCTTTTACTTATTCACCAGGATAGATTAATTGTACTTCTTTTCCTAAAAGTTCACTTCATGCATTGAACGATGGTTTTGTCATGAATATTGACTCTTTTAACATTTATGAAAGATAGATTTTCTTTTGTAGGTGTCCTCACAAACTGCTCAGACTATGACATCAATGATCAAGTACAAAAATACATCAACAATTTGAATGGTAACAACTCTAACGACGACCTTAGAACTGACCTCGTGATATTAACATTAGTCGCTGGGATCAGACCAGTGAAGGACCCTCTCTATCTTGTGGATGCATTTTCAGGTAATATTTTCATCAAATATAGCCCCCACATAGAGTCAAAGTTTAGTATATCAAAGTGCACATATATACGTTTAGTTGAAGAAAAGGTGGATGGGTTATAAAAAGACTTATCACGTTATATTTAAAATTATTCTCCATTTCTCTTTTTTTAACCTTTTATAGCCAGCACTCCTCAAATCCTTAATATACCACTGGCAGAATGAAGATTAGTCATGTTTGAAGATCACGCCTTAGCTTTTACATTATCGATCACAATATCATAAAATGCAACATGTTCTCTGTGATGCATCACCCATGGCTCATTTCTATCTCTTTTTTCAATCCATATAATATTCTGCTCAGCTTGATATCACATGATTTGCCTGCAGATTGGCATGAATGCTGCCAGCCAAATGCCTATTTGGTGATCATCGGCCCTGTGGTAGGATATTTGGTTGATTACTACCCTCAGATATAATCTGTAGTTTTATTGTCATTAGTGTCTTTTTCCTCACCTTCTTTCCTCTTTTCTACAGTCTTTGATAAGATACACACCTTCCATTGCATTGCTTTTACTCCACCTTAGGTCTGGTGACTACTTATAACCTGGTTTGCATTTGGAAGTGAGTTGCAGTACATACATTTTGCTAACCAGTTAAGATTCTGTGAGTGTTGTGTTTCTGGTTGAATTTGCTTTGGGTTTTATGTGATGCTCTATGATATATTGGAATGGTATAACCGATGTGTTTAGAGGACATAAGATAGATTGTAATGATATACTGAAAGCTTATTCATTTTAAGGCAAGAAAGCAGTGGTTAATATATGTAATTCCATAAAATCCTCCGTATAAGCCGCACCTGTGTATAAGCCATGCCCAGGCTTTGAAAGAATGCTAAAAATTGCACAGGTGTATTGAAAATAGTTAATTTAGTATTCTAGTATACAAGGAAAATTGTATAAATTGCACCGATACTTTGGGGACAACCTACCAGCCACAGTAGGCCGCTAAATTGCCTGTAAGTTACAAGTTTCACTGTAGATAAGAATGAAACATAGTTTTTACATCTAGCTTATGTACAAATTACAGGCTTATTGTGGCTCGAAGGACGTTTCCAAAGTATGGGTGAACCTTATGGACGTAGTCTTTAACAATATATCTATAGCATATAACTGTCAAACCTCGCCTAAAAGCTGCAACTGCTTTCGGTGGAAGCTATTGGCAGCAGCTAGACCTTTAAAGCTAAACACCTGACTTAAATTAAACTAATTAAGACATAAATTAAACTACCGTAATCTCCCGCGTAGAAGACGCGCTGCGCATATAAGACGCACCCCAAACTTAGCACATGCATTTTCGCGTATAAGACGCACATTTTAATGCTGAAATTTGTAAGATTAGTACATTTCTATAGAAAAATTACCCCTCGTATAAGACGCCCCCCAACTTGAAAAAATCCTATAAGACTCCCCAGCATTTTGTTTGGCGTAGAGGACGCGTCTTATATGCGGGAGATTACGGTAATTAAAGTCTGGGTGCATTTTATATATGTGATACCGTAAATAAAATTAAATTCATTCCCTAACATGCTACAACCACATCATGGACCTATTGACATGATACCATGAAATGTATCATGTAAAACAGTGATCTAAGCATGGATAACCTAAAATCCATTTACAACTACAATACTGGGAATGCAATCTAACACATAATAATAATGCAAACTATATCTTGACCATGATCACTTATAATCCTGTATTCAATAGGAATGATTCCTAGAAGTGCCACCAGATGGAGCCAGTATACCATTTATATACACTTGCTATGTGTTTGACTTAAGAATAGATGTTCAAACTATGTTTAGATAATGTTTTGATTTAAATTCATTCCCTAACATGCTACAACATTGATAGAATGCATGAATGTAGGAAGAGAAATCAAAAGAACTGATGATACAATGTTAGAGATAAGTTCTACTTCTGGTCACACCTCATTTGTGACATGAAAAAAAAACATATGTTCAGCATCATACCCAACTTGATCTCAAATGAGATATCAGAAAAACTCGCGTATAAGGCGCACCCCCAACTCAAGGCAGCTTGCCTCCCGCGTATAAGTCCCATCCACGGTCTGATTTGTGTATAAGACGTGCCTTATATGCGGGAGATTACGGTATGTGATATGATATAAAACAATGTAATAACCAATACTTTTATATCCCACATACATGGTTATATCCTTTATAGAACTGTATTTATGAGTATGGTATTCTATCCCGATTGATGCATGGTACTAGATAGGATAATATCTATGGTTCTTCTTTTCCTGCAGATTGATAAAGACTTTGGAGCACAATTCATTGAATATACCAAAAAGTAAGTGTAATATTGATACAAACCAGTTATGTTATAAGTGGGATTTATATATGGAAACCCAAACCTCAATCAATCAGTCTTAAGTGTACTGTATTTTTATGTGATTGACCAGACGTCAATCACATACTTGATTCGGTATTGACATTACTTTTTTTTGCTCATAGTGGAAAATACAGTGTCTCTAGGAACATTGCACAGCTTGTAGGTTGTAGCTTATAGGTCTCTGTTTAAACCTGTTGTGTGGCCAGGGTAAGGTAGTAGGGGTACCAGCAGGTCATTTAGCCATGGGGATAGAGTATAGGCTCCTGGGTCCTTAGATACACATAGCAACCCAAGGGTAGTAATCAGCACGTCCCCAGTCACCTGCACACAACCCTAACCTAAGACACAACAATCCAGTACATGACTCCCTCATAGCCCCTCGTCCTTCTGCACTACCCAGATCATTTATAGATGTAATTAACATGTCCACAGTCACCTGGAGGCAGCCCTAACCTAGTATATACAAAGACATAACAATCCAGTTCATTACTGCCTAATAGCCCTATAGGCTCTTCTCACCTTGAACCAAACAAACAGATTACCGGTAGTCTTCTAGCCAGTGGCTGGCACAACGTGGTTATGTCCAGGTAAGGTTAGAGGGCAGCACAGGGTATGGTATAATAATCCCACTTGGCGAAAAACAAACAACTTTTTTTAACGTTAAAATAACGTTTTATTTGGTTCATAAGTTTGACAAACATTTTTTTTAAAACATTAAAATAACTTCAAAACATGTTTTTTGACGTTCTTACAAAAACGTTTTTATGTTAGGTTAAAAACAACGTTAAAAAACGTTTTTATTTGGTTGAAAAAACAAACGTTTTTATTTGGTTGAAAATTGTTTGAAAAAATATTTAAAAACGTGGGTTTTTTCAACGTAATAAAAGCATTTTTAAAAACGTTTTTTACCCGAACCAAATAAAAACATTTGCAAACGTTGAAAAAAACGTTTTTTTGCCAAGTGGGATAGGACTGCTCCTTGCTACCTGTGTTAATCCCTTAAAGGCTGCTCATGCATTAATACTTCATGTCCATTCGTTGCCATGATGCATGAATGCAGCCCTGGTGAGTTATGCCCATAGTATATGGAAGTCAATCATAATGTGCCTGTGGCACAGCCTTAAACATTTTTTTATGGACTCACAACAAGAGATGATTCATATTTCAATTATCACAACCAGAACATGTATCATTCTGCATTGATTACATGAAAATGTTTTTATGTATAGTAATCAACATTCCCTTACTTACTGTATGTACACAAATAGTCATCAGCTTCTCTCTATGATCCTTCCTTGTATAAATTGCTTATTTTATTCCATCTCTTACTTCTGGACAGCACTTGTCAATAGACGTTGTCTCTATAAGCAAGAGCATGACATGTGTGCCCTACCCACATGTTGGCATTTATTACTACAGATACAATCATTTGTAAGTCTGAATTAGTCATCCTAGGTCAGCCTGACCAGAAATAGGTGCCGTCCATGATTAGGATAAGTTACTCTATACTAAGTAATTCATTCACCACGCTGTTACATTTAGCCATAGAGATAAAGAGAGTCTCTTTCAATTCCTTGCTTTAGCCTACCTGGTATTATATACCTGGGTACCTTGGGACAGGATGACACACATGCTGCTATCAAGAAGAGCACTGCGCTACTAAACTCCTCCCTAAGTGAAGGCAACTCTATGGCAATACTAGAGGTTAGCCATGTCACTTTGTCATTAAAACAGCTATTTCCCTGATCTAAAGTTGACTTTTAATGTAGGGTAGAATTTCTTCATTGTAGATTGATATGATTGTAAAAAGAGTAACATTATCATCACCAACCCATCAACAATTTCACACAAGAAAATTGTTTTTCATCGAAGGCCAGGGAGACTATAGTATAGACTACGTATGTAGGCGAGCAGTATCCTGGTGTAGGAATGGCATGAGTAATATTTCTGTTTTAGTAGGATAGAGTTTGGAAGCTTTTAAAGGTCCAGGTAGCTGTAGGTATTCCTCTTATTAAAATAGCCTTGAATGGTTCTGTATCTTATGTTAGATTAGGGGGTATATTAATAACTATGTATATTATTACTATTTTCCAGGCTATGAACATTGGTACACCAGTCATTGTGAGAGATATACCTGGGAACCGTGGCCTTGTGAAAGATCAATTTAATGGAATTATCTACAACACACCTCAGGTAGATACATGGGTTTTTGTCTTATTTAATTACATTAATTGTGTTTAAAGGCTCCAATGCTCCATAGGAAATACTGTTGTACTTTCCCACATATAATACGCGATTCTTAGGCCTCCTGCGCGTTATAGACTCAGCCTAAAGTCATGGTGCGTCTTATAGAAGGGGTACTTTTACTATGGAAGAGTATTAAACCTTCAATAATCAAGCCCCATTTCTTTCAACTCAGAGTGCTCATATACGCGGAATGCACCTTATACACGGTATAGTTTATCCAAATAGTCAAAAATCCAAATGGAGTATTTTACAGTGCAACCATCAAGTAATTAGATATGTGCCACTATGCCCAAGGCATAAAGGTTGGAAATAGGTATTTAAGTCCATACTAGTGGCGAAGATAGTGGGGGGCAAAGACTTTGATGATGGGGATAGCCTAATGTTTTCCTACCCCTCCCCCCACCCCCCCAGCAGCTAAAATGTACCTCTGGTACTTCAATGCTGGCCCCTGGTGTCTTACCCTAGAAGCGCTTATCTTAGCAGCCCTTTCCTAAGCAACCGATCTCATAGCAACATTAAACAATTTTGCACTCTCCCAGCAGATTCTCTCGGAGGTCAGTTTATCAGTGATATCTCTGGAACTACCGTAATCTCCCGCGTATAAGGCGCAGCCCGCGTATAAGGCGCACCTAGAGTTTTGGAAAATTCTCAAAAAAATGAAAAATTCATAACTTTGGTTCTACTGAATGAATTTTCAAAATTCAAAAACCTATGGGTAGCTTGGGCCACCTTGGGCCCTCCTGGGCCCCATTTTGTCCTATTTTGACCAAGGGGGCATGTAAGATATCAAAAGAAAGGTCTTGGTGTCCCTCTTGTGGATCCAATGAGAACTAAAACCCCCCGTATAAGACGCGCCTTATACGCGGGAGATTACGGTAATACACACACAGAGGGTCTGCCATATATGGGCATGGCGTCGTGACCTACTTTCCGCATGGTACGCAAACAAACCCGGGAAGTCTAAACTGAGAGTATTGAACCCTCCAAATAAATCTTGATTTTTCGCCTCCCCTCCACATAGAAAACATGTCTGCACTATATTAACATGTCATAAACATATATTGCAATATTATTTGTGTTCAATTAGATTATGACAACTTGATATATGTTCAAGAACATTCACCGAAATGTGCATGAGCGATAATATGCCATCTTTCCAACGCCTTGACAGTGGCCGATGTGCTCGGAAATACTAGTGAAATTTCTTTACCACGAATCCTGTTACAACGAATTTTCGTTTATAACAAACAAATTCCATTGTCCCAAATCACCCCCATACATTTCTATAGTAAAAGAATCCCCTTAAAACTAATTTTAGATGGCGTGAAAACTCTCTGCGCCTCCGGCGCGGGGGGGGGGCGCAAATTTTTTTTTACTGCCGTCGAGGTGGAGGCGTAAAAAATGTTCGCGCATCCAAATCACTAATGGCCCTCGTGTCGCCGTCCCTGTATCTGACCTAGGTGCATACAACATTTCTGAATCAGGAAATGTGGTTGACTAAGCACCTGTCACGATCCTGATCATGTAAAAAGCCTAGAATGGCAGTGCCCCCTTTCACCCTTTCTCCTATTAATAAGACTATTATCTTTATACCCCCTGGTTAGGCTGGTACCGGTACTACAGTAGCGCCGACAAGGAAGACTGGGGGGGGGGCTTGTGAGATATATCATATAGGGAAGGCAGTCTTTAAAAAAAAAGTTTTCTTGTGTGTGTTGGGGGGGCAACGGGGGCGGGGGTCAAAACTAGATACAGGTACTGGGGTATGAGCAATTCAAGTACCGTGCATCATTTGACAAGCATACCGGTAGATCTATCTGATTTTTTTTTCAAGGGTGGGGGAGTGAGGGGAAAGGTGGGGGAGTCACTTCTCAAAATCAGTGCACAGTGGTGGTGGAGGGGGGGGGCATTGTAGCTTTTGTCATAGCTTGTCTCGTCTCCCAAAATCCATCATGCCCCCAGCTGGCAATAAGGGAGTGATCATTTTTTAACAACAGGGGGGGTCAGAATTTTTTCAACCCCTCTGATGGGGGGGGTCAAAATAATTTCACCTGTTTTCAGTGGAAAACCCTGTGCGTTACTATAGGGTAAAAGGGCACGGGGGGTCAGAATTTTTTTGGGTGTCCGCACACAAACCCACCAGCCCCCCCCCCCGATCACTCCCTAAGCCTACTGGTATGGTATTGGCAGACAAAAATATTTCTTGAGCAACTGAGGCATTCGCTATTTATGGCAGGGACAGGAGGTGAGAGGGATTTTGGGCAAAGAGTTACCCTTAGCCAGACGCACACTCCTGTCAGTGACATGTAGTGAGTGTCCCCTCCAGGAGATAGGCCCAGCCTAGGCCCATTCGGAGATAGCCACTCTCGTAGCCCTACAAAAGTAGGAGGCCCACCTGTGACTTAGGGAGTGATCATTTTTTAACAACAGGGGGGGCTGGTGGGTTTGCGCGCGGACGCGCGAAAAAAATTTCGACCCCCCCCCTCTGGAAGGGGTAAAATTTTTTTGACCCCCCATAAGGGACAAAAATCACGCGCGAACGTCCCCTTTTAGCCTATAGTAACGCGCGGGGTTTTCCACTGAAAACAGGTGAAATTATTTTGACCCCCCCATCAGAGGTATTGAAAAAATTCTGACCCCCCCGGTCAAGGGGTTGAAAAAATTCTGACCCCCCCTCAAACCCACCGGCCCCCCCCTGTTGTTAAAAAATGATCACTCCCTTAGGGAGTGATCATTTTTTAACAACGGGGGCTTGTGGGTTTGCGTGCGGATGTGCGAAAAAAATTTCAACCCCCCTCTCGAGGGGGTAAAATTTTTTCGACCCCCCCTATAAGGGACAAAAATCGCTTGCGAACGTCCCCTTTTAGCCTATAGTAACGCACAGGGTTTTCCACTGAAAACAGGTGAAATTATTTTGACCCCCCCATCAGAGGTATTGAAAAATTCTGACCCCCCCCTGGTCAAGGGGTTGAAAAAATTCTGACCCCCCTCAAACCCACCAGCACCCCCCCCCCTGTTGTTAAAAAATGATCACTCCCTTATTGCCAGCTGGGGGCTCGATGGATTTTGGGAGACGAGCAAATATTTTTCCAATCCCCGACCAATATGACAAAAGCTACAATGCCCCCCCCCTCCACCGCCACTGTGTGAACTGATTTTGAGAAGTGACCCCCCACTCCCCCACCTTTCCCCTCATCCCCCTCCCCCCCCCCCCGGAAAAAAAATCAGATACCAGTATACTTGGCGAATGACGCACGGTACTTGAATTGCTCATACCCCAGTACCTGTACGGGTATCTAGTTTTGACCCCCGCCCCCGTTGCCCGCCCCCAACACACACACACAGGAAATCTTTTTTTTTAAAGACCACCTTCCCTATATGATATATCTAACAAGCCCCCCTCCCCAAGTCTTCCTTGTCGGCGCTACTGTAGTACTGGTACCAGCCTATAAACCAGGGGGTATAAAGATAATAGTCTTATTAATAGGAGAAAGGGTGAAAGGGGCCACTGCCATTTTAGGCTTTTCACACGATCAGGATCGTGACAGGGGCTTAGTCAGCCACATTTCCTGATTCAGAAATGTTGTATGCACCTAGGTCAGAGAGCTTCATCGCTGTTTGAACAACAAATAGATGAAAAAAACGAGTTCAAAGATTGGCTTCAAAACCCTAGAAGCGCAGCATCGGCCATGTTTAAGGCAATGGAAAACTTCTACATTATCGCCCATCCGTTTCTTCTAGCACTGTTCTCCTAATCAAAACACCATTTTTCCAGAAAAATAAGACAGCATCCATCAGTTTCAGAGCTTATGACTGTGATCTTATTCAATGGTTAAAAAAGGTTGAGAAGGAAGTAGAGAAAACGAAGGGTTTATTGAGGGGGGTCGCCGTACTACGAGTGGTACGAGTTGGGTTTGTTTGCATACTACTCATTAGTATGCAGCAGCCTGAGCGGAACCCTGTTTAGGTGTATAGTCTGATTTTAATGTATGACATATCAAAATAAAGCTATAAGTATGGGTAATCTAGATTTACGATTAATCTGTAGTTTTATCCATTATTTACATCAAGGCAGGCTCCGATTTTTTTTAATCGAGATTCAAACTGGCGGAAATTGTGGAGAGAAAAAAAATTATAGCCATGACGATTTTGAGGCATTGTGGAAATGCTGTTTTATTCATTTGCTTTTAAATCCTATGATTTGGTCATTAAGGAGAAGTTTTATTGAATAAGGGTACCTCAAAATATTAGAATTCTTGAAATTTTAGAGAAAAATCGAGTTAATTTTAAAAGAAGTACATACTTTTATCTAGCCTCTTTTGGTTTATCTGTTCCTGGCAAGCACTCAAGCTTATTTTAATGGGGTGGGGACCAGCGATGAACTAATGCCTATAGAGTAACCATCCCCATAACCATTGTACGGGTATAGGCCGAGTTCATATCGGCAATGTTAATATGAATTACCGTAAACTCCCGCGTAGAAGACGCGCTGCGCACATAAGACGCACCCCAAACTCAGCACATGCATTTTCGCGTATAAGACGCACATTTTAAGGCTGAAATTTGTAAGATTAGTACATTTCTATAGTAAAATTACCCCTCGTATAAGACGCACACCCAACTTGAGAGAAAGCTATAAGACCCCCCAGCATTTTGTTTGGTGTAGAGGATGCGTCTCATACGCGGGAGATTACGGTATTTAAGGCACGATTCCCTACTACAATGATGGGCACCAACGAATGTCTATTCACTTCATATTTATGTAACAAGTTCAACTTTTCATTCAGGATTTCATCAAGAAGGCAGAGCTGTTTCTTAGCAACAGAGGAATGAGAAACAGTCTTGTGAAAAATGGAATCGACACGGTGAAGGCTTGTAATAGTAGTGAACATGAAAGGGATGAATACAGAGACATTGTTACAAAAGTCTTGAAGCAAAAGCACTAAGAAGAAAAGATGCCAAAAATTAAGGAAATATTCTATGCAAGATAAAAAGAAATGTGTATGCAGAATCCTTTGCCAAAGATGTTGTATATTGAATGAAGAACACTACGCAGAGTTGTGATGCCCACTTGCTCATAGTAAAAGTGCATTTATAAAGTGTCTTAAAAGATGACATTTGCATTTATATTTATAATCTATCATAATTCTTTTCTACTACATAATTCATATACAGCTGGATTTGAGACAGTCAAGCAGACCATGTTGCAATAAGGGTAATGACTAAATGATTTCATTTTATGAATAACAAAAAGCTATAAAGAGTATGTGACTGAATTCTTCAGTAATTTAATACTGTCAAAAATGCTGTTGTATGTTCCTTATGTGATATGCACTGGCAGGTGCAAACATTCACCGGTAGCTGTTACTGTATATAATGTATATACTTTAATCTCCTGTGTATAAGGCGCACCTCGCATATAAGGCACCGTGAGTTAAATGAAAAAAAAAATTATAAGGCACACCAAGGGCTTGATTTTGAACACTTTGATACTCTATTAATGTAAGTACACCACGCCTATAAGGCGCACTCCATCTTTTGGGAAGTTCTTTAAGATGTAGTGTTAAAGCCTCAGATTTGCGTAAAAGACCCGCTTTATACGCAGGAGATTTACGGTACTTGGCTTTGCAGATCGATGTTGATCTTTGGCGCCAAAGCATTAGCTATAACGTTCATGTAAGTGATAAAGGTAATCAAAACAGGGACACATGAAGAAAGCTATATCTGTATACATAATTCAGGTACATATAATTGATCTTTATGCCAAATATATTTTACAACATATATGCTTTTATGAAGAATGAAGAGGATGATATTCCTAAATGGAATCAGTGAAACATTATTGGACACAATTTATTATGTACATGCACAGGCAATTGATTCACCTGTAGTTAATGTCTTATGTCAAAGATGAAAGTTACCGTGTCCACATAATGTATGTTTCCTCAATTCATTTTGTCCCTGAAAATTGACATCTACTGGTACTTTTGTACAAAAATTAAATACCATATTGCCAAAAGAATATCTATACAAAGCTATTAACTTCAAGGATTCTGTGAAGGGTTTTACCTAATGTTTCATATATACATTATCGTGTACAAGTGCCTATGGTATGGAAGAATGAGATGTTGATGTCACCGCATTCAATCAAAGCAGTTGTCCACATTTTGCCAAATTGCGTATACCATACTGGTTTGTTTAAGCTCCTGGGCACTCATTGATTTAAATACCCCCGTACCCCCTATTTGAGACCGCTGCTTATTTGAATGCTGTTTTTAGTGCTTAAGATTTCCGTAATCTCCCGCGTATAAGACGCGTCCTCTACGCCAAACAAAATGCTGGGGGGTCTTATAGCTTTCTCTCAAGTTGGGTGTGCGTCTTATATGAGGGGTAATTTTACTATAGAACAGTACTGGATTGACAAAAATCACCCTTAAAATGTGTGTCTTATACGCGAAAATGCATGTGCTAAGTTTGGGTGCGTCTTATACGCGCAGCGCGTCTTATACGCGGGAGATTACAGTAATTTCAAATTCAATACCCCCAGTGCTTAATCAAGACCTGTGCTTTATCCAAGATGCCGGTGCTTATGCGAGCCGCCATGGTATTAGAAATAGTGCAGCGCAAATTGGAAGTTATGCAAATTCGTAGCCGCGCAAAGTTTGAAACTACATAAAGTGCTAATGCTCCTTAATGAGTGCATGAATGTGCTTCTCTGGAAAGTTTTGTAGTCTATTTAACAAATCCTTTTTAACACTAGAGAAAACGGGTAGGATATAATGTAGTATCAACATAGATACAGTTATTGTCAATCAATCTAGAGACAACAAGGTTGATTTGTGAACCGGGCAGATTACCAAACTGCTCATGAAACCATCGCAGTGATATTCATTTTTGGTGATAATATTCGTGTTTGAATACAGCACTGACAGGGTTGATAGATTTACATTTCTATGGGACTTTGAAGTTAGATCTCTTACTATGCATTTAAGCTCAATGTACACAGTGTTATTTTAATGCTATATAATATAACATACAGGTTGTATACCTACACAGGCAGATGTAAATACTGATCAGGCAGGTAAAATAAAAGCAACAATGTGATAGAAATCCGTTATTCAGCTGATTCTATTTTAAATTCCATCATTCAGTTTTATTTTTAAGTCATTAACCAATGTTCATGCAAAGGAGTGAGATGATGTGTTGACACTGGTATCTTTAACAATAAAACGCATAAATCATTATGTGGATATTTTTGTGTTATTATGTACCATAGCTGCCCATTCAAACGACCTGGTTCTTATAGATTTCAAAACTACTCTGAGTGAGTGAGTGAGTAATAGGTGTTTAACGCCATTTCGACAGCTAAGGTCATATTCATGGCGAGAACGACATTACACAATTTCACAGAGGAATGTGTGGGTGCCCGCGCATATGTGCACCACACACATCCGAGGGGATAGGTAAGACGAGATATAGACCCTTTTAAGTGGGCTAGGGAAGCCCGCCGAGGGGATAGAAAAGAGGAGACATAGACCCTTTTAAGTGGGCTAGGGAAGCCCGCAAAACTACTCTGTCCCAGGCCCTTTTACAAGTCCGGTGCTTATTCAAGACATAGTTTATAGTGCAAATTTCAATTCTAAAACCACTGTGCCCCCGGCGCTTATTTGGGAGCGGCACTCATTCAAAGACCCAGCAAATAAACAGTCCATTATTCTTAGGTCTGTTATTTACCACGCAAAATTAAATGTTCAACTAAATTTTATAAGTGATTTATTTTGAACAGAGGTTATTGGTTTCCTTTGAGTAGAGAGTTTTCAATTTCTATCAATGGGAAGGGGGTGTGGAAAATTTGAGGGTGGGGAGTAAGATAAGTTTTGACCCCTCCTAAGGGATGGGGCGAAAAATCATTTGACTCCTCTCGAGGGGGGGGGCTGAACTTTGATAAACTGGTGGGTACAACCTTGCTCTAGAAGTTACTTCCATGTCAATTATCATATAAACGCTAGCCTTAAATGTTGGGTGCAAACACTTTTTCATGTTTAAAGAGCGCCCTATTTTATATAACACAGCCAATTATTTCACATTTCGATAATTACAAGAAATGAATAATATTACCGCATTTTTTTTCTAACGATCAAAGAACGTATTGAATATATCTCTTGTGCTCATGAAATGTAGCGCCATTGTAGGTCTTTAAGATTTCTGAGAATACCATTATCCCAGTGTTAGTATACCTCATTATCTCCAGACAAGGAAGGCACTGGGTCTCTCTCTTAAGATGTCTCCTTCTCCACATTCTACTAAAATCAGCCCTTATTCTAGTATCGAGGGACATGCAAATGATTATAAAAAATGCCCTTATTTCGCGATTTTAGGAAAGCACGTGTGTAAACCTACATAGGCAGATATGAATATTGATCAGAAAACTGGGTGCCAAGTGCAGGGGCTAGGGGTAGCATTCCCTGTGGTAGAATGGCCTGTTGTCAAGGCATAATACTAGGTAACCATATTTTGTGTTCATGGCTTTAAATCCATCAATGTACACCACAGCTGCGTCAAAAGTGACATTACTGCACCTTCGAGATGACAGGTTAATCAATATGGTATCTATGGTCTGGTGTTAACATAGATCTGCTTGTTTTACAAATTAAACCAAAATAAGTTCAACTATGTGTACACTAAATCCTTGTTCAAAGTGTACAGAATGAATGAGGTAAAAGTGGAGCTAAACTCCACCCAAAAACATGCAGGCAAAAATCACTGCAGGTCATGAAAGGACCAATGAACAGGAATCTGGAGCTGTGCAGGACAAACTGAACATCACTCAGGTAGGAATATAAATCAAGATCCCTATGAAGCACCGTGTGTTGGCATAAAAAGGAAATTCATCATTTTATAGTAGACTGAATCAATGGGTAGTTGGCAGAAACTGATGGGGTTCACTTGATGGATTGGTTGGTTGTTGGCACATCACTGGAAATGGGTGGGCTGTATAGTTTTCGTTTCAGCAGCTAGTTCTCTTCCACCCTCATTTTCCCTCTCGCTCCTTTATTGCCTGTCTCCCTATCTCACTCCTGTTCTGTCTCCCTCCCTCCTTCCCAGTCTTTCTGTCTGTCTCCTTTTCTGATTCCCTCCCTGTCTGCTTCCCTCCCTAGCTGTCTCCCTCTATGCCTCCCTCCCTCCCTCCCGTCTTCCTGCCTACCCACCTACCTCCTCCCGTCTTCCTGCCTACCCACCTACCTGGAAAAAAACTACCAACAAACGTGTGTTCACGAACAAATATAGTTTTCCATATTCACCAAAAGATAGTATGATTAACATAGTACCAACACAAACATCAGTTTGTGCTAGAATTTTGAAACATTGTCAAATGGTACATTTGGGCCTAAAAATGCATTTTCACATTGATCTCTGGCCGAAACCTAAGAGGAACAGGGTAAAAATAAAAAAGACTAAATGCGCTGGTGATTGAGTTTTGAAACATTGTCAGATGACAGATTTGGGCATAGAAATGCATTTTCACATTGATATTTGCATGAAAACTATCAGGAACAAGGTCAGCAATGAAAAAGACTAAAACTGCTAAGGCAAAGTTCTGAAACTTCATCAGATGATTGTTTTGGGCCTAGAAATGAATTTTAACATTGATCTCTGGTCGAAACCTAACAGGAACAGTGTCAAAATGAAAAAGACTAAATGCGCTGGTGATTAAGTACATAACGTATCATACAATAAGATTATGAGAAATATAAAACTTTCCTTCACTAAAATATGATTGTGTAACGTCCACAGGGCACCAAGAAGTCGACCATAGTGCGTGGTGACCAGGGAGCCAAGTGGGAGAGCTTCAGCACACCTCCTCCTGTGAAGCTTCACATGCAGGTACAGAGCCTCTCTGAGCTAAAGGTTGCTGACCATGTAGTGTTAACGCGAGCAGCTGATGAAACCCATGGCATCGCACTCGACAAACAAGATGGCTACAATACTTTGACAGCGATGGAGTTTACTAAGGGATTGCGTAAAGATAAACGTGGCAATCTCTACCAGAGTCTCACAATTCAAGAGAGCAAAATATGTTTGATGAAAATGTAAATGTATCTGTGGTGATCTTTGATAAAGGGGAGGCACTACCAGATGCACTAGTGCTAAGCCTAATGTTACAAGTGTAGATGCAGAATTGAACTATTATATTCTTGGTCCTAGCTGTGAAAATGTGACACGTTGGTGTAAGACAGGGCAGTTTGAGTTGAAACCAGGCAAAAGTTCATTCAAAACTGTTCTTAGATGTTTGTGACAAAACAGCACAATGCATGAAAGCAAGTTGTGTATATGCATTGTGCTGTTTTGTCACAAACATCTAAGCTTTTAAAACGTCACAACATTGGTTATTTATCTTTATTTTGAATTTTGAATTTTACAGTAAATGATATACTTGTGTTTAAAGATCATATATATACTTCTGCTTTTTCCCCACATGTTTTATTCCTGCCTGGTTATCAATATATAGCAGGGAGTAGAGAACCTTCATTTACCTAACTGCCCAAACCTTTATCCATGGCTTTTATTGAAATAGCACATTTCCAGTCCATTCTACTGCAGTTAGGATACTGTTGGCAGAATTCCATTTGAGGGGCCCAAGTCTCATTATAGCATGAATAATTAACGATATTGGTGAACGTGATTGGTGAAGTCTGCCAAGGGATATTGATCACTTATCGATTGACTTCAACAGATCAGTCTCCAGATCAATAGAAAATAGTTTTCCCCTGGGATAAGATGTGTCTTGCCAGTCAAAGGAATTATGACTGGAAAATAATGTGGATACAGTATTCACCGACATAGAACTATAGATTTACAAACACTGTGCCTTGAATAAAATCGGCCCTGGTTCAATGAGACTTAAATGGACAAATCGGCCTACACCGATTCTTACAAGGCCAGCAGATTTGTTGAATTTTGAATTTTACATTTCAATCCGCCCTTATGATTACCCTAGATATTATTTTCTGCCGTTTGTGTAATCACTCGTCTGTGATAAACCCAACTTTGAAAGAGATCAACAAAAAGTATCTGTGGATTAAATATTTATATCTTTACCACATAGCACTGGGTGACACTGTAATCAATATTCAATATTCACTGCTCTGTGCGTATATATATATATGATTTAGGCTTTTCCCACCACCTGTAGAGATATAAGGGAGTGTTCATTTTGTAATACTGAGGAGGGGCAGTGAAAGTTGATGAAAGCAGATGAAAATTTGTCAAATTTGTCCCCTCCCAAATGTGACAAAACACTTTACCTGAGTGGCATTTTGTACAGATTGATACAGAGTTGAATGTTTTCCTCCTCACCCCCAGTCCCTCCCCTTCTATTATAAATGTGTTAGGAGATGCCGACCAAAGCCCCTGGTCATACGTTGCTGAATAGTGCTGAGCTATACAGCTAGAGCTGCTCAGGGTGGACGTATTGAGCAACTCGTACATAGTGGGAGCGACTCACACAGTCTAAGCGCATGGATAAGGTAGGAGGTCACAACTACTTATTGAAGGCATGGCTGTGATAAGGGCCTAGACATGAAGCTAACCAGGTTATTTTGATAAGAAATTGATACTATGGAGTGGAGTAACACACGCAACCACAACTTTAAATGATGCTGAAACCATCCCTCTATCTAAAAAGCACATTTGACATTGGCATTGGAGTTGCTCGTCCCAAGGAGTTGGCCAGCCTTATTGTTTGAGTTGCTCTTAGTGTTCTAGCCATGGCTGAGGGCATAGAGCAGGGTCCTCCTAGACAGGAGTCCACCACTACCATGCGGCCGTGGATGCCCTGGGAGAAAAAGCCTCAAGAATCAACAAAGAAGAAGAGCTCCAAAGATGAGGAGGTAAGAAGTCCTTGCCATATAAGTCATTTGTGGATTTGCTACTATAGTTGTGATAACCTGCAATGTATTATATGTATGACCTTTAATAGAAACTTCATTACCAATGGCCTTAAATTTCAAAGTGCCACCAGTTTCAATTAGGAGACATCACGATTTGGGCCTAAAAATTATGATAACATATCATGAATACATGGTTAAAAATAATCATTTATTTAGATATGATTCCAATGGGACTAGGTTATCATATTCTTAATCTTTAAGTACATATGTTCTAATGAAAATTTGATTAAAATCACGCTCCATTTAAGAAGTAGGAAAAACATCCTAATAAGGTACCCTCTTTGATCGGGATATGACCTAGACAGTCAGGTTGATACATTTGGCAGACAGGTCTATAAGATATGAATGAGTTTCATATTACCTGATCGTGTAGAGGGGGTGAGTCTGGGTACAATTTGTAAGATAAGCTCTCTTGAGAACCAACTAATTGAGAAGGCTTACCCCAAGGATCCCAGGTCATGCTATGGTACTCATGCTATAAGTTTAAGACGCCACCAATACAGGGGAAACAAACAAAATGTGCTATTGTGCGTGCCCGTGCACACGGCTGTACAATACAAATAGTTTATACAAAATATGGCAGTGGCATTCTACAGCAATATCAAGCACACCAGGATGATATTTCACAATATTCCACGGCTAGTCCCCCTTAATCTTAGTGTTGCCATTACAAATCTACTTAAGTCACATACAATAGTGACACTGGTGTACCAAATCCTGTACGGTGATTGCATAAATAACAATTTATTGGGGCTTCACCTAAGATCACCCCGATCATTTGCAGGTTTTCAAATCATAGAGTATGTTACCTGTCATACCATGTGAAATGAGCTCCTGGAGTAATAGGCCGCTGGGACAAAATCGTATGCATATATATATATATATATATATATATATATATATATATATATATATATATATATATATATATATTCATGTAGAACGTGAATTGATAAGCATAAGGTCTAAACATGTGTCATTATAGGACACGTAAAAAATACTTTCCCCTGACTAATGATTGTTTTTGTTTTTTTTGTTGTCTCTGCCTTTATTAGCCAGCAGTGGACAGGGAATTGGTAGCAAGTAAGAATTTCATGGCAATAGAATATACCCTTAAACTCCACTCTTAGAAATATAATACCATTAAGGAGCACATTTAAACCATTAGTTATTGATAAAGCTTGTTTTGACAACAAACGGACAGTATTCAGAACCATTCAGAAATGAAATTTTGTAAAATGGTAAAGGATAAGATCCACAGCTTACACATTAAGGTAATATGGATAATTTGAATTGAATATTGACAAACCTGTATGTTCCGTTTATCTTCTCTTTTTATATTCGTGTTCACCGTGCACGATACAGTAGGGTATAGCAATATGAACATTCATTTCACATTAACATGGGTGTACCTTGTGACCTTAACACTGACCTTGATTAATATGACCTTGACCCAGGAGCCAAGGAGTCTTTCTCCATGTACGACCATGACGGTGACGACTGTATTGACGGACAACACGTCATGAACGCCCTCAGAGGGGCAGGATACAATCCAGCCGAGGATGAGCTCATCGACTTGATGAGAACATATGGACCTAAACCAGGTAAAAAAGACATGATACTGACATGATTGATCTCACTTAGATAAAGAGAGTCTATGATACATACAAAATTGAAAGATCTGTGGGCAGATGAGGGGAAAGGGCCCTCCCTGTACAGGATTTGGCCACTAGGGGAGCTACAGTACTAAGAATATGAAAAAATAGACCAAAAATTGCTATAACATAATTCTTATGCAGAAAAAGATATTTTTTCTCTAAAACGTTCCATTTTTGACGCTTCCTGTATATTTGGAATGTAAATGGAATGTTTTGAATCTAAAACAAGGCCTAAATATGGGTTCTCAGAGACATCTGTTGCCATGGCAACAATAATTATATTCCAAATAGGTAAAACATCAATGTCAATGGATAGAATCATTCATGTCGATTCCTACGCTGGAAAAAGCATAAAGATGCCATTTCTATATCCAAAGCTATGCCCAAGTGTATGGAAAGAGTTGGTCATTTTTAATACATTATTTTAATCATTATGCTAATTAGATGCCTGATTTAATTAAAACAATGAATGATAGAGTTTTATTAATATTGGCTGTATTGGTATAGTTATATCATTCCATTTTTATGAAGCAATATCTCCAGGACCAAAGGGGCTATCTGCAAGTGTTATACCTCATTTTAAAGCTGAGAACTTCAATTCTAAATGTCATATTGCACCTCGGAAGATCCTTTTCCCTCATCTGTTCACTTTAAATTTATTCTGTTGATAAGTCAGTTAAAAGTTATAAATTTGATTGATAGTGTGTAAACCGAGGTCAACGATAGAATTCATAAGAGACAACGTTCTGGATACTTATGTGCATGCTCTAATGCAATGCGTAGGCCCTAGGTTTGCATTTTTTCATTTCAGACCTTGCTGATGAAGGTGCGTTGTGAGTCTGGGTTGACTGTTCAAGATTTTCTTTTATAAAGATTTCATGAAACAAACCCCATAAAGCTGTGGTGTGTGCCTGTGACACCTTTGCATGGTAATCGTAATTTGTATGAGCAAGGTACATGTATAGTATGAAGTACAGTGTGTAAAATGGCATAGGTTTTACAATAAATACCTGTAGAGGTTCTGTGCATGGAATAAGATGTGTAAAAGATATGTATACATACTGAGTTCCTGGGCATGAAGTTCAAAGTGTATTGTACAATATGCATGTAGATGTTCTGGGCATGGAATAAAATGTATAAATGATATGCATGTTATTGTTCTGGGCATGAATCACAATAATGTGTGTAAATTGTAGATACATGAATGATATGTATGTTGAGGATTTGGGCATGAAATAGAGGTGTGTCTTGGTGAAAGGGTACACATTCTGATGCCCTAATATTGATGAAAGTAAATATGAATCGTAACTCACTTATTCTTGGTCATTCGTTCATATACATGTATCAAATTGGCAAGAGGTTTACTTCATGAGAGAGCCATAGCATCTTCATTCAAAAGTAGAAATATGCGACTGGCACAGGCACTGCCTTGTAAAGACAATGGTGGTAACAAGGGTTGTCAAAACACATGCAAACTGGCCAACGTGAAAATTATATGCCCGGGAGTCTATGCCATGGCTTAGCCATCAGTTTGACAAAGTCTTATTTGGTCTATTCCTATTGTACTGTGAGGATTACCTATTAATTTCATGCTATTTTAGCCTTATTTCTTTGGCGTTGTATAAATAAGCAATAAAATGTTTTTGGGGTTTGAGCTAGCTTCCTTTTGGGGTAGAGTCTACCACCACATCAGTCCAGTACACCTATAAAGCTGTGCAGTAGGCTGATTTAAAGTAAAACGAATGAGAGATACCTTAGTCACTGAAGGCTTTATTGACTTTCTCCTCAGTTGTTAGCGCGTCAAGCATTAAACAATATAGAAGATCTGCCCAACAATCAGGCATCTTTACATATGAACATCATGCATTCCTATTTTGTTAATAGGCGGGTCTCATCACAACAATCTCCATTTTCCTTAGCAGTAGTAGTACCTGCTCTCTTACAATTTCAGTTTGTCATTTGGGGTCCTTTCATTCTAATACGATTTCCCAATTCATGTTGTTATACAACGGTAAAGGGATAGGCAAGGCAGTTGGCAAGTTCGATCTGGTCTCAACCTATTATTAAGTAGTATAGTGTTTTACATGGAAGATGAGTAAGCATTATAGAGTTTTAATATTATAATGGATTCTAAGTCCATACAGGAATGCTCCCTGTATAGTGAGGGATAGGCCTTCCCAAGGCCTGGAGTCTGATCACACTAATTACTACATTTAAATCCTACCTTTCTTCTTTCTAGATGTTAATTGGTCCAGAGCTGGCCATCTCTAGCCTGTGCCCTATAGAGCTCCAACTAAATGTGCATGTTCTATTCCCTAAAATCGTTTTATCAGTGAGTGGTAGGTGTGTTTGTTATGGTGTGTGCATGTAATTGCTATCATTACTAATCCACTTGCCTATGATCCTAATGTCCCTGATGTGTGTAGGCTATCCACTCCGTTTTGGCTAAAAGGGTCTGACTACTGAACAGTAAGCCAGATATATGTGCCTGATTCTCAGTGTGTTTTCAATACTCCCTCTTAACAGACTCCCCGTTTTCATCCCAGAATTCTATAAATATATTACTTAAGGAGCCTCCTTTCCAATCTTTGTTATCTCAATGCGCCTGCTCCAAGAGTTGTTGTCATCTCATGACGTCACTATCTGATTATCTCGTATTCATTTCCCATTTATTGTTAACTTCTGTTCAACTTTGTAAAGTAGTTATCTCTTTTAATCTAATATTCTTCTTCCTAGTATTCATCATTAGCCCCTCTGATTCTGCCAGTCCTAATCCAATTATTTCTCTTATTTTCAGATGGATGTTTTCCTGTCTTCCCCTTGGCTATTGCTGTTTTTATCCCTTTCATCTCCTAACTGGAGCAATCAGGCTTTCTACCCTGAATTTCGTTATGGACCCAAACACCACCACTCACGTGATTTATTCCACTCAAAAACATTACCAACTTGTATTGATCCGTCTCTTCACAAAATGCTCTATCAATTAACATCCATTACTCTGTCTTGCCTTTTTGCCTTTTTCTTTATATCCCTATTGAACCTTCCCTCACATATTTCATCACTGTCAGCACTACTGACCACATCGTTATTTTTTATTATTTCTCTATCACCATCAAACACTATAAGACCTGCTGTGTGACAAAATCAAACTTTTATATATTTTTCATTATAGCATTCTCCCTCACATTCTTTGAACACCATGAGGAGCAGATTTTGATGTCATTTAACTGCCAAAAAAAAATCATGTTCTCATGTCTCTTTTTCTCTTACACTTCACCATTAGAACAAATGGATCTAGTGGACTTCAACACCTTCATGAACATCCTGACTAAGGTGTCTCGTGTGGGGGACACTGAGGAGGAGCAGGAGGAGGCCTTCAGCGTCTGGGACAGGGTCGGCACCGGAAGTATCAACGCCATGCTCTTCCGGCGTCTGATGACGACACGCGGGGAGAAGCTTACTGACGAGGACGTAGATGAGATGATGAAGTACGTCAAGATTGGCGAGAAGGGAGAATTTAAGTATAATGGTATGTATTCCAGTGAGCTGCTGGTGCTGTATAAATCCGTAAATCCTCGTGTATAGGACGCCCCTCGCATATATGACACACCTCGGGTCAGATCTTTGGTCAGTGTACCATTGTACCTTAATTTCTTTACTTTTTTGTTGTTCTATAGTGTAAAATTCTCATCTCACCTATAAGACGCACCCTGATTCCTATAGGATGCAGATGATGTAGTTCTGGTCTATTTATTTCATTTTGAAGGAAAATTAATGTTTTAACTAGATTTTAATTGGCACGATGTATAGCTATGGTGTCTCCACTTACAACAAATTTAAATTTATCTGTACGAATACATCAATGGCATAAAAAAAGTGGAGTTAGGATTTCAATCTACGATCTCCCTTAATAAAGATCCACATCATATATTGACTCATTTACGTGTACATTATGAACAGCATTGTGTAATGTGAAATAATATTTCAATTAAATTAAGCTTTCTTTTTTCAGAGTTGATTAAAGCCATGCTCTCTGAATAGGACACACATGGGATATCATAAATGCAGCTATCTAGCCTATATACATTTAGATACAGCTACCCGACCCATGGGTGATCAGATGGGGCTATCTAGCCCAAAGACAATTGCACTGAACAGAGGCATCATTTGATGATGGAAGAATTCAGAATAGCCCTATAACTCATTTAGGTATAACTGGTAATATATTGCTGTGTAATTGATCAACACCTTAACGGAATCTGCTGGATCATTGCACCATTTCAACCACTAGGGAGTCATTATCAAGGGGTCGACATGATGCAACAATGCAGTGCTGTCAAGTATACTCTCAGGCACTGAAATGGTGCATCATGACAGCCAAGGGACGGGAAATGTGAGGCACCATACGGCCATTGAATGTGCTAATTATGTGAAACAAGAACGCAACACAAACTGGAGTAAAATGTTTTATCAAACATTTCAAAAATTAAGACAATTAGGCCATAATGTAACATTGTTATAACAAGCTTAAAACTACTTCCACTGGGATGGTGGGTGGGTATTTTACTTCTTGCTACTGTGAAATCTGAATCAGAAATGGCGCTAAACAGGGCGCCTATGACGTCATGGTCTTTGGTTTAACATATACACACTAGATGGCGTTTTGTTTATAAATTAAACGCAATGGAACATTACTTATAATTATGTGAAACAAGAACGCAACACAAACTGGAGTAAAATGTTTTATCAAACATTTCAAAAATTAAGACAATTAGGCCGAACATTTATGTTGGCTTAATTTTTGAGAATGGTAGTGAAAGCCCTGGGAACCCCTGTGAAAGTCTCTTTTGGTACGTAGGCATGGATGGCCTTTGATTTCCATGTCCCATGGATGGCTATGTCCTCTTCACTTACCCCTAATTGGGCGCACATTAGCGCACCTGAGCGTCGCATTGAGTGGAGGGTAACTGACTTTCCAAGGGGGTGACCCAAGCCCAACGCCACTACCTGCAGCATAGAATTACACTCAAACGCGGTCAGCGGTCTAAGCGTGCCTGGCACAATGAACAAAGGTGAATGGGGGTAGGCCGGCGCCAAGGTTAGCGCCTGTTTGTATGCCCTAACCGGGCAGTACTCACTATGGTGTACTTTGGGTATGGGTAGGACTACTCCCTGACCGGGTTTGATTGTCTTAGTGCTTGATACCTTGGCCCACATATGGTGGGCCGAAAACGTGATATCCTGTCTACACAACATATGATAAAACCCATCTGGGGTGTAGACCAAATTTGATTGGCGGAGGAAAGACGCTAGGGCAAACAGCACTGCCGCAGCAACCACCGTACCTTTGTCCGATAAGGACCTTAACACTCTTATCATTTTGAATAAGAAAGATTTTGACAATGGGGGTGCCTGCTGAACCTCGTGCGTTGACTTATTTACAACGCCATTAATCATATTCCTGACCAGGCCGTTACTGAAGGGGGCGACACTTCCCCCTACTTCCAACACAAAGTTTTTAGCCCCAGACAGGCCGTTTCTGGTGGTCTGGGGCGCTTTATAAGAATTTGCCATGAATTGGATGAATAAAAGGATGTCCGCCACGGTGGGGTTCAAATAGTCACCCTCATAGGCCAGCATAAAACCAACATACACCTTAGCTTGATTCCATCTGTTTCTGAGAGTCTTCGAAGTGAAGGCCGCCCTGTAGGTCGCCTCCATCTGAGAGTGGAGGCGGGTGCGTCGGAGATCTGTAATTAGATAGGGTCATTCAAAATGTCTATTACGTCATATGCGTCAACCCTTTCAAGGCCGCGCGCTGCCACCCGGTCCTTGACAATCAACCTGAACCTATTTGACAATGAATAGCGTGACAATGCATCGGCCAATATCAGCTGGACCCCCGGGACGTGCACTACCACGATCTGAAGCTGCCTGAGGGCCGCATACATGGCAAGTACCCGGGTGCAGACCCCCAGTACTGGGTCCTTGGTTTTTCCCGTGGTTAACACATGGGCAGCGGCGGAATTGTCCGTGCGGATCACCACGCACACACATCTAGAGCTCTTTGGTACCAGTGTCTTTACGCTATTTACGGCGTTGATAGCCTCTAACCTTGATATGTGATGGGCTATTTGGAGGTCAACTGAGTGCTTTGTCATGTAATACCTCTCTTTACTGAAACCTCCCCCGCCTGCCAGACAGGCATCCACCTCTATAACCATTTTTGGTAGGGTAGGGTGTATGAGGATGACGCCATTGAATTCTCTGGCGAAACGTAGGAACCATCTTACGTCGCGCCTGACATCCTCACCCACACTGACCCAACCAGTCTGTGATGATGCCCTTAGACATGCCAATATTCGGTTCATAAATTTGCGTGCGTTTGGTATACAATGAGAGATGTGAGACAGAACCCCTGTTAGGCTCTGTAGTTCTTTTTTACTGGCTACCTTCTTTGCCTCCCATTTTTCAACCTCATGTAATATTTCGTCAAGTTTGAGTTCAGGGATTTTGATTGTCATTTCTTGGGAGTTTACC
Source organism: Acholoe squamosa (assembly GCA_949317995.1). Classification (NCBI taxonomy): domain Eukaryota; kingdom Metazoa; phylum Annelida; class Polychaeta; order Phyllodocida; family Polynoidae; genus Acholoe; species Acholoe squamosa. Next base: position 62,362,460 of record OX439041.1, on the reverse strand, counting down.
TCGAAGCCTAGCCAATCCATTTTTGTGGATGGGGGGGTCGACTTGTCTTCTGCTAATTTCATACCTAGTTCCTCACATAGGGATTTGAACCTTTCATATCCCCTGGTTGCTCCCTCCAATGTCTCATGGATGCCACAAAAATCGTCAACGTACGCCAAAAGAAAATGTCCCTCCCTCTGCATGAAGCCACACAGTGAGTTGGACACCCTCTGCTGGGCGTTGCCCGACATTGTGCAGCCAAAGGCGGGTGAGAGGTCAGTGTAGTACTTCCCTTCATGTTTGATCCCCATTAGTGGGAGTGACAGGGGACAGATTCTACTTTGTCTATACGCCCTTTCTAAATCGTGTTTGTACATCAGACAACCTTCCCCCCGTTGCCTAATTTCATTCGCGAGGTCTAGAACTGTAGGGAGTGTGTATTTCATCACCTCACCTTCACATGTATTTTTGACAATCCCAGCATTCACCCCCCGTCCCTTAGGGAAAGAAAGGTCAATAATGACCCTCCTCTTTTGGGAATCCTTTTTTGGTTGTGTCAAAATGGGACTCACTTGGGACCAGGGTGTGAAGGGGGGGTTGTCAAAGGGGCCAACCATTGCGCCCAACCTGATTTCCTTCTCAATGAACTTAGACACGTCTTCTTTGTACTCATTGGCAGTAGAGTGATTTGTATAGGAGGGGACCGGGGGTTTTTGGGCTATATAACCCACCGGCCATCCATACCTAAGGAAAGCGCCGACCCTTGGGTCGCCGCCCTCCCCTAGCATAGCGTCCCACCTATCGCAATTCATTTCAGACGGGACGTCTAGCCTTGCGCCCACATAATTGGGTTTGCACTGGGTTCTGACTGCTGTGTATAATTCCATACACCGCGGTGCTTTGGTCAGCGCTTCCTCTGTAGGCCAAGGCCAGATGGTATTGATGTAACTGGGATAGTCTCCCACCTTAAACAAAGGGGGGGCACTCTCCCTGTCACGCCCGCCGTCTTGAGGTACGCCGGTTCCGGCGTCTTTACCTCTGTTACTCTGGCTAAGACCTTCTCCAGGGGGGGGGTGTTTGTCCGCCCCTGAAAGATTGCCTCTACTATTGTTTATGACTCTCGTCACACCTGGTTGCACAGCACTACCTGTGTCTATACTATTTGCCCCGTTTGGGCCGTTCCCCACTGCGACGTGGGGGGCGGCCGTCGGGTGTGTTACACAACCCTCATGTGGAACATCCTTAATGCTACAGTTTAAAATACTAACTAAAAATCCTTAGATTTTTCTTTTCCCGCCATTTGCCTCTTTCTCTCCTCTTTCTGCTTCTTGCCTTCACAATCTACTTCGCTGTGTCTGAATAACTCAACCTTGGCAAAGGAACAGTGGGAGCAATAGTGCAAGTTTCTGTAACCTCGTACGACATGGTCACCCTTTATATTGCATGAGCCGTTATTATAAGCCCTACAGAGTGGAGCAGCCTTCGCTGCCTCCAAGTCAGCATTTAGTTTACCTGCCCAGGGGTTATCACCACTCTCACTAACGCCCCCTCCAGTTGTCCCCTCGTCGTTACCTTTTTGTGAGAATTGTAACCTTAAGTGTTCAATTTTCTTTTCACTTGACCAATTGAATTTCTCCCCTGTGGGGTCATCAAATATGCGCTGACACACCTCTTCGGACCATTTTCGTACATGCTTAATGTCATATGTCATACTGTCCTCATTGACCTGTTCTATGTGGTCATGAATCGCTTTGTACGCCGATACATCGTCTTTCCATAGCTCAGCCATTTGAATAAGGCCCCAATTTAATTCAGCTAAAGTCACTTGACCTGGTTCTACTGGTTTACGAGCTCTGCCTCTAGTAATGTGTGCGCGTGGGAAAAACCGCTTACCCTGTCTGCTGGTCCTGCCGGGGTTGAGTCCTGCCTGGAGGACGCTTAGTACCCGTCTCTGGAGGTCATCATCCTTGTTCAGCTCGCCAATGGAAGTTGGTGGGTTCCAATCGTTGTCCCACGCCTGCCGTCTATCTGCGCTGCCGTACCGTGGAAATGCGCCCTCGCTGTCTGCACGCCTGCTGCCCTGTCGAGGCTCTGAAGCCCTTCTACATTCCAGAGTGCCCGGTGGTGACTGCCGGGTTGCCGGCCGTGCCTCGTGGTCGCGCTCTGCTGCCTCCTCGGATCCTTCTGACTCCACAACTTCGTCGTCAGTAATCGTGACAGACTTCTTGGTGGTCTGTTCTCTTAACCTGGCTTTTAATTTTTTCTGGCGCTTGGTTAATTTTTTCCCTTTGTCCGCTTTACCACTGCTTGAGGCTGATTCAATTTCTGCCAGGTCTCGTGCCATCTTGGCGTCTCTGGCCTCCTGTAAAAGTATGGCTAGAGACGAGCTTATTTCGGATAGTTCTGTTTTCATAGCCGAAATATCAGCCGCATTTTGTGCTATAGTCTTTTTGGGTGGCATGGTAAACCAGGGGGATATCCAATCGTGAAAATATCGCCTTACCAATCTCTGGCTGGCAATATATCCGTCGATGCACCTGGATTCCCTGAGCTGATATTTTACTTCTTGCTACTGTGAAATCTGAATCAGAAATGGCGCTAAACAGGGCGCCTATGACGTCATGGTCTTTGGTTTAACATATACACACTAGATGGCGTTTTGTTTATAAATTAAACGCAATGGAACATTACTTATAATCCATTAATTCCTTTTGTTGATATGTGTATTATGTTGACCCTTTGGGAGCAAAAAATAATATGCGTTTTATTAGAAATGAACCAAAAATGTGGTTTCCATAGCCAAAAGATTTACACTTTTTTTTGCATTCTAAATACGGCCATATAAGAATAAGAATAGAATTTTGACTACAGCCTAATCCGATTCTTCAGGAAAAAAATAAAAGTTTAGAGTCTTTAGTGACATTTCCTCTTAATGTTTTATTATTTCAAACATTGTAATGTGTATTCATGAACCTGGCGAACAGCTTCGTTCCTTCTAGTATATATGACAAATCTAATTTGTTTGCATTTGATATAATCCTGCCAGATAAATAACCACCCTATTGACAGAATTCAAACGTATCTAGTAAAGCCCTATGCCTGATTACCATACACAATAAAAGAAGTTGGTCGTCATAAGTTTGTGCTAAAGTTTTAATTGCTTCCAGCGTCCTCCTAGAATTATCTCTGGGCTATTTAAAAAGAGGCCAAGAATGTATTTAACTTTTTTGCTTAATAAAGAAATAATGACTCTCACTGGTATTTCAGATTGAATATATACAGTAGGCTAATGGTCGCAAAGGAGTCTATTCTAAAGCATGTGACAGTGACTTAATTTTTCATTTACACATCCTTTCCCCCCTCCCTGGCTAGAATGAATGGCAATATATGAGGAATTTTAAGAAAAATAGTATTGTTCTACTCAGTCAAACGTGCCATAGATCAGGCACAGCGTTGTAGCCCAGTAAGGAAAAAATTCTTTGTAACAAGCTAAATGGTGCTTCAGCTCCTTCCTGGGAGCGTTTCTTTCAGTGGCGCCATCTGGGTGTAAATCTCAATACCATCATGGACTATCGACTATTTATACAACTGCCACCTCGCGAGAAAACGTACAAAATGAGAGGTCCTGATCCCTTGTGGGCCGATTTAGAACTTTCCTTCAATAATACCCTACAAGTACTGTGTTTGGCCCTGGTCATGATTGACTAGTAACGGGACTAGAAAGTATGTATGCTCTACCTGACCTTGTTAATTGGTTTGTTTTCATTGTGTCCATTGGGGCATTATAACTCCTTGAGTTCCTCTATTTCTAGAACTATGAGACCATAATCACTTCCCTAAACAGAGTACTGTTTAGAGTGGATATTTGGGCCTATTATTTAAGTCTTTATAGTCATATACTGAGCCCGTTAGGAGGGACATCGTGTAATTCAATGTGGATTATATATACAGCACAATACCTTAGGGGTTAGTCTTCCTGGTATCAAGACTGACCACTTCTAGGGATAGGCCCTACACAACTCAGCCTCTATCTTCTAGGCCTATAGTGGGCCTGGAAGATTTCTTATCAAATCACTGCAATGCCTCCTCTAAAATGATCCAGGATCCTGGATCATTTTCTCATAAGGTAGTGGCCTCACTGATTGGTGCATTCCCCTTTGTGCTAATGAATATTTATGAATGAAGTTTGTTCCCCTGTGACCAGCAGGCTCAATGCAACTACAAAACTTGGGCTTAGGCTGGGACTGACCTCATGACCCTTGGATTTGGAAACCTCTGCTCTCCCAACTGAGCTAGCCAGGCAATCGATTTACCAGCAGCCAAGGGAACAGCATATTCTCTTGGTTGTAGGGTTAGGGTCAGGATACAACATAGGTAAGTCTTTGACACCTGCTTCAACCTGTTACAATGTCAATGGATCTATAATAAATCTCCCATACTGTTTATAGTACAGTTTGGGCTCGTCCAGGATTGTACACAGCTCCGCTCTGAGAAGAAGTAACAGGCTAAATGTAACATAATTATAAACGCATGTACTCAAACCGTCCGCCAGTTTTGACCTAGGGCCACTTTGACCCAGTAAAGGTTGCAGAGTAGGCCTAGCGTGTAACCTTACTCAATTGCCCTGTTCATGTATGGATCTAAGTATAGGGTGTTCAGTCTATTTTTAGAAAATGTAGAAAACTTTACTTTTCCCAAAAGAATGGATAGAGAAGACGTTAAGTAATGGAAAGCTGAAGAAATTTTGATTGTACCCCTGTTTGTGCACTCTTTGCAGTGAGTGGGGCCTACATGCGCTATAATAAAGGTACACACAGTGCAGTGTTTGGGCTCAATCTCACTATTTTTCTTGTCCAATTATTTTGACCTTTGGACAGTAGATTCTAGAGACACATAAAATTCAAATCTACCCTGAGCACTGCATCTCCATTCTCCTATGCAGTAAGGGTGTTTTGGCACTTCTTATGACAGCTTCTGCTGTAGTTTTAATATGTGTGTTCCAATTACAATGCAGCACTGGTGATAATTAAGGCCTATATCATAGCCTTTCAATTAAGCTACTTCTGGGTTGATTTTCCTAATGTATAATCCAGCATTTTAGCTATGTCTGGAGAGGGTGTCATTGGAGAGCCATCAATTTCCACTACCAAAAGTGCCCCCCTTCACAGGCAGCACAAAGTGGTCACCTCTCCCTTACTCATTAGTATAAAACCACGATTTTACTGTTATAAACCTTTTGGAGGGTGATATATATATATATATATATATATATATATATATATATATATATATATATATATATATATATATATATATATATATATATATATATATATATATATCTAGTGTGAAACCACAGCTTCCCATTTAGTGTAAATACAACTGTAGATGTATGACGATTGAAATCCTACTTCTCGTTCATCAATTCCTCAAGATTTTACGAAAGGAGAGTGTGTCATTGGAGAGCCAAAAGTAAGTAGTATATATAAGAATTTACTGTCGGAGTGTGATGATGCCCCGCCAACCGCCTCATTAGATGGACAAATGCAGTGGCAGTGTGCAAAATCTAGGCTCGGAAGTCTTAGTAGGTCCTCCATTCTTCAGAACCTATTCTGCAGGCCTTTATAGATCTTAGCAGTGGGTTACCTAGGTCTAGGGCCTATGCCCGGGGGGGGGGCACTTCATATATTGGAGATACACATGTGTGTGGTTGGCAAGGGTAGTTTTTGAGCAAAATCCCTCTAAGCAAGGGTCTGTTTTGGCCAAAAGTCATGACGTGCGTCACTTTTTTGACCAATTTGCTCAAAAAAGGGACACTTTTATTCCAAAATCCCTCTAACCAAGGGTCAGTTTTCAAGAAAAAAAGATTTGTGCGCATCATTTTCAATCAGATTTTCTCCAAATAGGGGTACTTTGTCACAAAAATCCCTCTAAGCAAGGGTCACTTTTTAAGGAAGTCCCTCTAAGCAAGGGTGAGGGATGGATGTCAGAGGCCCAGTTGCACACCCGTGTCAGAAAAAAATTAAGTGCCCCCAGGGGCCTATATCATGCCATGAGGTGTTTCCGGATTGTATGTCTTAGTTATTGATTCACGGCAGCAATAACGGATATGGGGCTCTGCAATCATCTCCTACAGATCAGGCAGGGGGGGGGGTCGACACCCGAATCCACCAATCCGTCACCTAGGCACCCTTCCCACGTGACAGGATCAACCGACCCGATCGACTATTCATGCCTGGATCCGTTAACGCGATACACTCGTCAATAGCCGCGAACCCTTTGCGCCTTGAACGCCGACAACGCCATTTGTCAGCGGTGGTGATGTTCGGTAGCTTCCGCACACTTTGTCATGACGTTGGCGTAGACAGGGGCCTAAGCTCATAGAATCATAAGTCATATGTCTTAGTTATTGATTCACGCTCTGAGCAATGGCCCCATGGATTAATGAATAGCAAGAGAGAATTGTAACAATGAAAGGCTTGAAAAGAGCACACTGCGACTGGTCCCTTTCTGGTGAACATTCCCCATGCTAAGCCCATGAGACGCTCTAACTAGACGCAGGACGCAGCGACTGGAGCGCCACCTTTCAATTACGGCAGCGTCGGCAGCAATAACAGATATGGGGCTCTGCAATCATCTCCTACCGATCAGGCAGGGGGGGGGGGAGTCGACACCCGAATCCACCGATCCGTCACCTAGGCACCCTTCCCACGTGACAGGATCAACTGACCCGATCGACTATTCATACCTGGATCCGTTAACGCGATACACCCGTCAATAGCCGCGAACCCTTTGCGCCTTGAACGCCGACAACGCCATTTGTCAGCGGTGGTGGCGTTCGGTAGCTTCCGCACACTTTGTCATGACGTTGGCGTAGACAGGGGCCTAAGCTCATAGAATCATAAGTCCACCTCGAAATTTTCTGGACACGTTTTTGTGATGTCCTATATACCTTTTTGAGAGACATTCTTTTCTTTTTTATTTTATTCAGACCCGACATCTGATATGACCCTCCAACCTCCATAGGCCTATGATACAACTAATAGGGCCTATACTAGATAGGGCCTATTACTACAAATCACCCATTTTCAATACCACCTCGATTACTACCTCGCTGGGCCACACAATTGGTCAGGATCTCAGTATGCAACAAATTATATTGAAGGTCAGTTTGAAGGGCATGGTACACAGAAAATAATCCAAGTTAGTAAATACTAATCTAACTTAGACAAAATCACCCATTAGGCAAAATACCCAACATGTTAGTAACATCTTACTAATGTGTTAGTAGTATTAACTAACCTATTAAGGCAAGCTGACTTGACTTAGCCATGTCTAAGGGGTAGTAGTTTTGTCTAAGGGGTAGCAGTTTTGTCTAAGGGGTAGTAGATTTCTTTCACACCAGGTGGCAGTGTGGTTTGCATGAGGATTTTTATGGTAAGTGCATATCATGTAAAAGCCTATGAATGTTAGAATAATGGTGCTTTCAATGACTATCGACATAAAAAATCCTCTACAATTCAACCTGGCATGTGATTTAACAGAATACACTTAATAAATATATATTTGTTATTAAAGGAGCAATGAAGAAGAATGGAAACACCTTTTTTGTGAAAATTTAATTTACTCATATATCCACATCTTTGACATTATGATAAACCCAGAGCAACTAAGTTCACGGGTTGCAGAGAAAATGATGTGAGGTATTGGACTTGCTTCTCAAATGGAGAGGCTCTGTTCTGGATGTCTTAACCTATGTGGAGTTTACACTTTCCATTTCAGAATTTCAGAATTAAGAGAGTTGCTATATTGCTTGAAAGTCTGTGTAGTTAGTGGAAAAGTCTAAGGCAAGTTAGGAGAAATCAGGCAAGTCGGGCATTTTTCCTAATGGTTAGACGTAAACTCCCAAGAAAACTTCGGTGGTTTGGGGACGTGCAAACTCCCAACTTGGGTTAGCAAGTCCAACAAATGTTAGGCGAAAGGCCTAAGATATTCAGAATATTTTTTTGTGTGTAATAAAACCACGGATATGGAGCAGATTCTCTAGAGGAAAACTACAAAGAAAAGAAACACCCCCCCCCCTTCCACAACAGGAGATCTGTTTGTGTTATACCTGCACATTGCTTTCAATTAGATTATATAGCCTTGCTTAGATGGAATATAGGCTTACCTGCAAAAAGCAATAATAAGTCAGTCAGAAGCGATAGCAGACCCTTTTCATTCCCACTTGGTCCATGAAAGGTTATTGTAAAATATCCATTTATGATGAAATAGGCTACAGCGCAATAGATTAAATCCACGACCTGTAGTAAGTCCATAATTATCAGTTGTCGTAAATAAAGGAGGCTCTGTTAATTTCAGACCAATTCTCCCTTTTTCAAGGTTATAAATTCAATCCATCTTAGGTTAAATTGTGTGTGTGTCAGATGATGAGGGGTCTGGGGACAAAGCATTGCTGTTTTAGCGTTATCTCGCTCTACTGTTGTGTGTCAAGTTTAATGCTCAGACTCCTCTCACTAGCACAATCAAATTCAACGCCCACTTTTTACGCTACATTTGAGGACGCTGGCGCAATTTCCCCAGCGGCTCAGGACTTACAGAGATAACCCAGCAAGGACTGATTAACCATTTAAGGACCGCATTCTGCATTAATAGCTAGTTTTTTTTAAAGAAGCTGCACTTATAAATACTAAATTAAAAATAATACACAGAGTTGATATGATGTGTGGTATTACTCCCAAATGGTCGACATGCTCCAGTACTAGTCGACTCGCCAGCATCGCCCTAGTCTATCATGACAACCAAAGAGAATATGACCCTGGAGGCATCATTTGGCATTTAAAGGGTTATGAACAATTGAGGTCACACTGGGGCAGGATTAGCAGGGCAGGGAGTATTGTTGTGAAAATCACAAATCCCTGTGCACAGCGATTGGAGCTGGAGGCTTAGATCCGCCGACAGGCAGTGATGAATTAAGGGAATTTAACATTTATGAAATAATGATTTCTCCCATGATTTATATCTGGTGGTGAAAGCTTGACTACAGCCCAAAGCCGAGTGTAGGGGCTTTGGTCTAAGCCAGGAGGATAGGCTGGGGAGGTGGGTGGGTGGGAGGGAGGGAATAAATGAGGTGGGGGCTGGATCTGGGGTTACTAAGTATCGTCCACTACCTCCTGACAGCCAACTGACCACGATATAAACTATCTGCAATGGAACCCTTAGCCTTCCATATGTTTTCAGTATGGTATGCTACCTAGTACTGCTGCTTGATGCCGTTTCGACAGCTCATGCAATATTTATAGCAGATAAGCACATTAGATATCAGTGGGTGGATGGTATGCATAAGAAAGGAGCAAAGGAACAGCAAAACTTGAAACAGACTTTAAAATAGGTCTCCAAGACAGGGAAATCGGTGGAAAATTAGGTAATTTTGGTATCCTGCTCCAAAACACGGGGTTGCCTCATTCTTAATTAGACAAGAAGGACTATGCATTTCCTCTTTGCTGGAACCACTTGTTATTTGGATGATAATATAATCAAATTTACAGTGGTACACGGTCTGAGTAGCATACGGAAAGTACAAGTAGTATCTGGGAAGTACATTTAAGTAGGGGTTATTGTACGAGGACAGGGTTGTAAGCGATATATAACACAGGGGCCTTATACACCCCTTTCAACACTGTCCAAGTACAATAACCACCTTATGCCAGAGTCTGTATGCAATATATAAGAAGTGTGAAATCCATTGTTCTCCATGCCCACTGTGGTATAAAGTGTAAGTAGCATATGAAAAGTGCAGTAAGTTCATGAGTGAGAGAAAAAAATGCAAGCCTAATGCCAAACGGACTATAGCTAACGGGTTATGGGAGGGGTTAGGGAGTGTAGGGAGGTGTTAGGACTCGGCTTGGCAGGCTGACAAACGGAATAGATACGAGATGTGATGTGACTAGATCGCAGCCCGATCCGTGATCGCCTGGTGCCGTCTGATATCCGGGACCTGCTGACAAATGACCGCCCGGATGTACCGATGTAAAGACGTCCGCCAAGTGGTGGTTTTGTGAACTACGAATGGAAATGTGGCGTATTCTTCTCTCGTCCAATCTGTCTACACTCTCCTTGACACTTGCCTATAGATTGAAGCTACATTTATTCGTGTATATATGTTATAATACTGGTTATAAATTGTAAAATCAGTTCAACGCTGTCAGACCGACCAGAAGGTTATTCAGGTATAAAATACCTAATGGGGTCCACGGTGATCTACAATCTCTGATCCTTTAAGTTGCATGACTTTGCGCTGTTTGTTTTATAATGGTACCCTTTGTAGCAGTAAACGCTGTCTGCATTGTTGCTTGAGAAATGCCACAACACCATCACAAATGTATCTTTAAATTACTCATTTCTTCACACAATGTATAGTTATGGTGAAGGATATACGTGGGTATTTTGAACACAAGCCTATCCCATATAAACATAAGCAGTATACGGAAAGGGTAAGTATACATGTTCCATGCATGGTGTAAGCAGTAAATATAAAGTGTAACTAGCACTTGAGTATTACAAGGGCCTAATTTATCATGTATTGAAGTCTTATATGGAAAGCGCACAGAGCGTTCATACATGGTGCAAGTTGTAATTTGGGTGCATACATAAGTAATAATGCATGCTCAGTTGTACTGGTAGTGCACTCGTGAGGTGATACCCTTTCTATTGGTGGTTTAGGCTAACTTTTAAAATTGACCCAGCAGAAGTGTCTAGATGATTATTTATGTCCACATAGTTGATTTAAGGTCCAAAACCGCGCCAATTGGCGCGGTTGGTCACCATAGGGGTAGGTAGTACTTCGAAAGTGTGATTAGTATGGGTAAGACAGGCCTCATGCATGATGTAAGTAGTATATGAAAAGTGTGACAGGTCCATGAGTAATACAGGTCTTGTGCATGATGTATGAACCCTGGTATATGGAAAGTGCAATTACTGTAAACCCTATGCACAGCTTATAGATCATTTAAGGAATTAGGTGCGGGCATTATAGAGTGATTCTAAACTGATACTTTCCATGCCCCGGGTGTAGTTTATAGCTCATAGTATATCTTTACAGAGGAACATGGTTAATATAAGCCTAGCTACATGATATCTAAACATCAAAATGAATTTTATAGTTCTTATAGATGAAGATGAGATGCATGTTCATAACAACCAAAGTGGAGGAATGTAAAGATTAAATTCAAAACTTCAACTTTCCATTCTGTGTACACAACAGTGATTCTTTTAGATAGTGACTTATACTGAACCAAATTCAGCTTTATTGGATTTGTAAATTGGCAGATATTGCCTTTCAGCCTTCATGGAAGTCGGAAATTGAATCAGCTCAAACTTAATATGCGTTTCGATGAGTTATCAAGACAGAGCAGCTTTACTCATTTGACATTGAGTGCCTCCAAATGCCTGAAGCATAGATGTTTCCTATTTTCTCCCTTCAAAATGTTATAGAAGTGGGAACCAATTGGCGAGTGATTTTGAGCGAGACATCCCTTGGCAAGTGCAGAGAGACATATCAAAAGGGTCTTTTTAGCGTCTTTGCGTGTAGGTAATGAATTGAGAGGGCGCTCGGTTCCCAACCACCGTTACAATGTTACGGCCATTGGGTGCCTCATTACCCAGCCAACATTGCCTAAATTACATACATTATATCATTTAGATCCGCCCTATTATCGCCCATCGTTTTCCATAGTATAGTGGGTAATGCACTTATCTCATTTCGCGACATCAGCGCTCACACTCGTTGGGTTACTGTTGCTGAATTTGTGACGTCATCCCCTTAGTGTTCAACCTTAGGTGCGCTAAAAACCTAAGCGAGACGTTTTATATTTTATATTTTCCTCCTATTAATTTTCTCCCCTTTTTCATTGGCCCTTTTCTGAATGGGCGAATCAACCCAGAAAAGTCCTAGAGATATTTCCATAAATCGGTTGAATTAGTCAGTAATAGGCAAGTTTGATTGACTTCTTTAGAGTGGTGTGCTCCACTGCGCATGCTTAAATGGTAATCAACGAGGGAATTATGGGTAACGGTGTGGCGCCGCTTGGACCCGCGTCAAGGAGGCGTCTTTATTGTGCTTGGGTAATGGCGCTCAAACATCTTGACGGAAACAGACATTCAACTGGGCCCAAGACCAGGCCTGTGTGTAATTGCTGGATGTAATTAATACAAATTAATTTATTTCTTTTAATTTGCCACGCTCCTCCAAGATGTGGCGCAGGTTTTTGCCGGGGATGGAATGGATTAAGGCCTTACTGGTGGTGAGATTGAATCAGAGCATTCTCGCCTCACTTTTTATGATGGAGGAGAGCTCCATGCAGAGACTGAGGTGAGGTGATGGCAATGGAGGTTCATTTACCAGAAGGGGATCTTAACACTGTTAGGACTGCTGATCCTATTTATTCTCATGTGTACTGGATCAGGGTTAGGAATAAAATTATTCATGATGCATAGATATTTTTCATCTGCATTTATTCACATTGAGTGTTACACTACTTTGCATATTATACCTCGTTTGTATTGGAAGCTGATGGATGGGATTTTGACTCGGAATCCTCATTGTGGTGCCTAATAGTAGAGAATCAATTTAAAAAAAGGCTCTCCAAAATGGTTCTAGAGGCGTTCAAGAGTAAAGTTTAACGAGTCACTTTTCTAAAACCAGTTTTTTGTGTAGATTCCAAAAACCAAACTCGTTAAGCCGGGAAATGAATATTAAGGGGTCTAACCCCCCCCTGAACTGAAATTTATGTCAATCATCATTTATCATTATAATATGTAGTCATATAATACCTTAAATGAAAGGGCTTGCCTAAGGCATTTTAAGAAAAATGTCCCTCTGGCTGCCATGGTAAACATGGTTACCATGGATATCATTGATACAGATTGGAGACCCTTATGCCCAATACATATTAATGGGGGAAACCATCTATACATTTGGTTTTCTCCTCAACCATTACTTGAATCTTTACGTTTTATCCATGATGAATTGATACACCGCTAGTGATTATCGCCCTATTATGTTGATTAATTGTGGATTTGTATGCATGTCTGTAGACCTACATAACAGAGCTCCATCAATGTGTCCATCAATATAGATCAATCACTCTGTTTTTGTCAAGTGACATACAACCCACCCCTTCTCCCCACTGATTCATCCTATTGACAGCTACCTTGTGGTACATATAAAGAGAGGTGACTGTAGTTAAACCCCATTGAACACAACTTACACTGTACAGCACAGATCAGGAATCTGCTGAGAGGATCTTCACCATTTGAGATATAAACAAAGGTAAGAATTTTCTTTAGATAATAGTGATATACTCTGTAATCCTATAGATCAGTCCAAGGTATAAATGCATGTGATGGGCTAAAGGGTAATTCAGCAATTGGGACCTTGATTTTGTAACCGGGGCATTGTTGCGAAGTAAGGTTAAAGCACTTACCGATGGGTTAATTATATGCAGCTGGGTTGGAACCAGGACAATTCAGGACTGCCCTAATAGCCATGCAGCCTAGCAGGGGACTGACCCAGTCAGGTAAATATACAGTTAAACCTCTCTAAATAGAACACAATTTAGATTATACCATGGGTTGATACACCCCAGCTATTTGGCATGAAGCACCAATGAAGATCTATTGAGGAGACTTCCAAAAACTTCAATGTTGCATCATGCCATCCAATAGGTATCATGCTATAGCAGCAGGAAAATGGCTGAGGTGAATGCTGCAGTAAATCCTTTATTATAAGCAATAGCTATTTTTCATATGGTAATTGGTATTATCTATTACTTCATTGCAGATGGATGCTTCCAACCTATTGCAGAACCTGAAACGCAAACATGCACTAACCCAATACCTATGTATTATCTGCCAAACCTCTAAGGCTAAGCAGTTCACTCCAGTTAAGACACCAACCAAAAAGGGCTAGAGAAATTAATACATAGCACTGACATTTGGCACAAATATAGAGATACAGATTTTAGGGAATCCATAGACAATATACATCGTCTACAGTCAAACAAAATAAAGATTATCAAATGTTAATGATTTGATTGCCACACAGGCAAGCAAAAACCCTAAGTACATTCCTGTGTATGATATTTTCAGGAAGCTGCCCAATTATTGCTCAGCATTCCAAGCAGACAAAATTTGATGTGTTCCTCAAGCATCATAATCTGCTAGATGACATTGGAAAGGACAAGGCCCATCTCACTCAGGATGTATTGAAATCAGCAGAGAGGTTTACATCTAATGTGTGTGCATGATGAGAGTCTCATTTGGAATCTAGCTCATATCCCCAAACCAGACATTCCCTATCCTACAGACTTGGGATGGAAGATGGAAGACAATTTGTTGGTACCTGTGTTGATGGTGAAAGAAGCCATTCCAGAGGCACGCCTTGAAAATAGTGCATCAAGTATGTGATGTAAATTTTGAATATCTTTCAGAATATGTAATGCATTTTGCCATAGGTGGTCTAGATCTTTTCTAATAAGAATTTTAAGACCTTTTTCTAGTACATTTCCTATTTAATTTGACCCTTCATGAGGACTCTTATCAGTGGGGAGATAAGCCTGATAAGGGCCGCGCTGGTTGCTATGACGTCACTGCTGCTCCCAAGAATATATTTCTGATATGTCCCAATCACACTTATCACCTAAATTATCACTTCATGATATTTAAATAAGTGATTGCTATTCCAGGGGGGAAATAATGTATATTGCTGACAATTTTAAGAAGGGAGGTGTTTGGCCCCTTAACACTATTTTTTCAGCTGAATGACATTGTTTTTCAGAAACTACATGTAAAACTGGTCTGAAAAGGTTTACTTGTAAAGCATTACTCATAAATGCCTCTAGAAATTTCAGAAGGCCTATTTGATTCCCTACTATAAGACTAGTCCACAGCCATTGGCTTTGTGTCAATAGCCAACCAATTTCTGTACCAACAAGGCTTCCCTAACCCATCTTGAAAGGGTCCTAATCATATTTTTTCTAAACCCTCTGCGTCTGTAGATCAAGTTGTCATCAATAGACCTACAGCTCTATCCAAGCTTTTATTAAAGTCATAACAAGGTTTTCTTTTCCATGATTTCGCCATAACAGTCGAATATGGCTATGACCAGTCTATAAGCATAATGCTTAGTGAAGTACGACTTTGAAGTCATATACATGTATTTTACACTTTTTCATTTTTTTCCCTTTTAACTAGTTGCTCCATAACGGTAATAGAGAGCTAATCTTTATTTCATGGTAAATACGACAGCTCCATAGGTGTAACCAAGAACCTCTGTATCGCATGGGTCCATGGAATACAGCATAAATTTATGTATTCAATGGTCAGGTCATGTGACATTCTGATGATGTAAACAAGCTGCAATTCAATAGAATTTCATTGTTTTAAGATTGTAAAACCATGAAATAAATGCAAATGTCCACTCTTGTCCATTTCTACATCGTATTCCCCTCTGTAGAAATATTCCATGGTCGTGGACATTTGCTTACCGTATATGGTGTGATTCAGTGAAGGATGTTCACCAGCCTGAGGGCCATTGGAATCACGAACTCAATATTACTCAATAACACTTTATTTTATTGAAAACCCTATATCTTGGCTTACTAGAAAGGTTCATTCAAGTCACCAACTCCTAACATGTCAGATTTTATTGCCCACGGCATAAAACCATAGTTTTTACCCTCACGTACATAACGTTTTCCAACAGATAGTCATAAAACCTATTAGATATCATCCTATCTACATCATATTTCATGTCCATAATGTTATAACACATGTCTTTAAGTGTAGTAAAAGTCACCTTTTTTAATTACACCTCATCGCCAAATATGAAGATTAGCGAAAGTTGTGAACATATAGCTTAGCATTCCTAACTTTAACCTTATACATTTAAAAATGAGTAGATCTTTATGAAAATCAATCTCTATTATCTAGAATGACCCTACTTACAATTAAGGTTACCCTTTTGCAACAATATAGCATGCAGACATTCTGGTCCAGTTCTGCATGGGTGTTTCTGAATACCAAAAAAACGTTATGTACGTGAGGAATTCAAATGATTTTTCACCTGAGCAATACTTTTAAACATTAACGATCATCTGCGTCACTATTTCCTGTACAGAATATGTTAGATTACCATTTCAAAGGTATATCTACACATTTTAGGCCACTCATTTGGTCATTTCCATTGCTTTGAAAAAAATCTCACATTTTCGTAGCACTTCTCACTCTGAGGGCATGTTATGTCCTACGTAAATACAGACCAGGGTACCCCAAATACTCTTCCTTAACAAGGCCCATAAGTCTATTAATCATTGCAAAACAGATAAACAACATATACCATTGCTCTGGACCATCAAGTTCATTCTACTATGACTTGTCGCAAACACTCGAAAACGTTACGTACGTGAGGAATTCAATGGATTCTTTTTAAGTCCACGTGAACAATACATTAAAACATCTCAGATCTTCTGTATCATAATTACTCATACAGAACATGTTAACTTACTACTTTAAAGGCATATCTACACACTTTAGGCCCATTATTGGTCATTTCCCTCGCTTTGAAAAAAAAATCCCACATTTTCACTACACTTCTCTCTCTGAGCGCATTTCAAATCCTACCTGAATGCAGACCAAGGTACCCAAATACCCTTTTTCAACAAGGTACCTAAGTCTTTTGATAATTGCAAAACAGGTACTCAAGATATACCATCATTTAGAACCATCAAGTTCATTTTACTATGATTTTTTGTGAAAAATTGAAAACGTTACGTATGTGAGGATTTCAACAGAATTTTCCAAGCCATCCCCACTGTGGCCTTACTATGCAGACTTTGATTTTTGTTTCAAACATTCAGTTTCTATACATCCTAAACTAGAATAGACAATAGATAAAGATTTTCTCATTCAATTAGCCTATAAACATGTAAAAGTGAACCTCACGTACGTAACACTGTCTGGAGTTGAATTTTGGTTTATGAGATCTAGCTCGTATCTGCGGCAAGCCAGTACTTTTATCTAATTTCCATCAAAAAACCCCTAGGAACCCTGCTTATCACAGTTAATATGAACAGTGAGGGTACTTTGTTATTATGGTAGTTTTAGACCTAAAAAAAGTGTTACGTACGTGAAGATGCTCACAGTTCAATATTATAAGGCATGTGTGAAAGAAAGTTGAGGTAGTGACAAAGCCAAGTGATTTTTGATAGATAGCTATGACCCAATACCAAATGAAAAATAGGTTTATGACAGTCTAGTAGTCTAGCTTAATAATATATAGATGGGAATGATGTTTAATTGGACAAAAAAGGGCTTTTTTGGTGTATCGCCAAACTTCGAGCTCCCGTAACTTATCAAATTATAGGCCGATATACATAGATTTACCCTCTGCTTGATTCTCAAGATGTATTATATCAAATGTGTCTAGAATAAGGAAGGATGGTGGTCTACATTTCTCACTGTAACTCCTCAAATCCAAAAAGTCCATAAAATAGGCCCAAACATCGCTCAGTGAATCTGCCCATATACGCTATAGCCAGATAATCTGCCTCCACCGGCCCCCGTCCAGATACACAATGGGTAGTCTATGAGCAGTACTACTTATGCCCCCCTCGATGTATTTCTAATGAAAGGTCTCCTTTACCTGGTCTATCATACTGTTAGTAGAGTCACGGCAAATATTCAGATATAAACCTTAAAGGCTTTAGTGATATTTTGATTAGAACGACTTTGCACTAATCTGATAATTGAAGTGGCGCTTTTATCTTCAGACATAATCTCATTTAGATAAAAAAAAACCCAAAAAACTCAGTAAACCACTTTTTTCTAAAAAATTGACTTTGCTTCAGAAATTTTACAAACCAATGAGGGAAATCAGATATTTTTTTCTTTGACCAGTATATGACTTAACTAGGTATCACCATTTTTGCAAAATGGTTAAAATCTGGCAAAAATGGGGGATGTTCTTAAAAATATATTTTTGCCAGCTACCACTTTTTTTCACTCCAGGCAGATTGGCCTGGTTAAGTATGCAATGTACTGGTACTATTAAAAGCTTTTTTCCTTAGCGTGGGTTTGTAATTTCGATGTCAATTTGAATACCTTAATACCATGCAACATTTCTATGCAGGTTTTCCTTCACATCCTGAAAGGGCATTTTCTACCTACAATTCGAACTTTTTTAAATATGCAACCAGTTGGCAATTAATCTTTTATCAAGTTTTGGTTACGTTTCTCCCAAATGCACTAATTCTTTTCTCTTTCATTATGCTATTTCCTTAAGTTAAGGAGGGAGCCAAATGATTGATTATGATCATTTAATTAGTCGTGGAATAGAATGAATTGGCTCGTAATGATCAATGCCATTTATGAATATTTCATATCAAGACAACAAAATACAAAGCATTGATTTTTATAATATTACAATGTTATTTATTTTTTGTTTCTCACATTTCTATACACTAAATAGAAACATCTTCCAAAGTATACAGTGGCGTCGAGATCAGTGTCCGACCTCTCTCAATCCTGGCCTGGCCTAGATGTGGCCTATACTAGACCCCGATAATAACAACACGGTGTAAAATGAATGCTCTACAAAATACATACATTTATAAATATTCCTATGAGATGCGTCTGGTAGAGAGGGAAGATAGAGCGCGAGATAGAGAGTGTGAGAGCATTAGGCCAGACCAGGGAGAGGCGAAGACAAGTCTGCGGCGATATTTGATATAAAACACATACCACATCCAATGCAAGTTTAGCTGTGCAATAAGTTATACAGTCCTGAATTGGACAGAGCTATTGCATAATATATCTCAAAAACATTTAAAACTTCATAGAGTAATTTGACTTTTTTTTTTTGTCTTGATGAACCTGGCAGCAAAAATACATACACACAGGGCACATACAGTCAACTTGCTATCGTCTGAGGTCTTGTCCTACACAAAGACATGGTTCTTCTGACAGGATAAAACAAAAAAAGAAACACCTGTATTTTTGTGTCTTTTGATTGCATACAAGCTTTTCAGTGAATTGTCTTTAGTAGAATTTATTTCTTTGTCTGAACTGAAACAGGGACTAGGTATACATGATCATTGCGCATCATTTATAATAAGTAACAGTGAACTGAACAGAATAATGTCGAGTTTTTTTTTCTTTCAACGAATTGACATATCACCAGAATATCAACGGCTATACAGACTAAACACTTATTGAAGTAGCGTTAGATCATTTTGAGGGGTTTCTTGATAATTTATATATAAAGTTTCTGCTGATTTAGAGGCAAAATTGCCCTGAATTCCACAATGAGTGTTGAAAAAATAAATGTGTCTAACAATCAATTTCAATGCTGTTAACAAAGGTACCATTTAATCTTTTCTTCCTGGATGTACGAGACTCCCAGCTTTGTGTATAAAACCATTCATAAATTTCACAATATTCTCTACAGATGATAACAGATGTTTGAGGCAGTGTTTGAAAGAACTAAATGACCTTCTTTTTTCTATTTCGTCTTAAATTTGATTAATACTCTCTTCACATCTTAACTGTCCATAAAGAAAGGCATAAAATAATCTATTTGTATATAACAATAACGCAGTGTCTTAATATACTGGAAAGTCCCTGGGTGACCATATTTTCGCTAAGCTGTTTATGGTGCGCTGAAGGCGCCATGATCATTTCATGCGATTATTTTAATAATAATATCAAGCACCGATGATATTTGCCACAGACTTACTTGTGTATTCTCTTCTACTAATTATTCATTCATAATAATAATATTAATCATAATTACCATAGAACAACTACAGAAGACCAGGGTGTCTGCATCAGTGCAGAACATACATCACAATTCCTTTTTACATCATTTGCTTTCGCCAATAGTTTTACATCATCAGCTGATAACCATAACTTAATAATCAGGTCAAATCATGACCTACTTCATAAACTAGGTCAACTGATAAACTAGGTCACTGACCTAGCCTTACCAGTATCATTATATCGAGCAGCATGGTAATAATCTTCTTTAATGATAAAAAGTTCAAATAGAACCAGTTTAGGTTCGTCATTTGCGTTTTTATACCTTTGAATAACAATTTCTTGACTGATTTGCCCATTTGTCTATTCAATCTTTAAGGTCGGCATAGGTTCCTGGTCAACAAGAGAATTGTGCCAAGCACTCATGTAGTAGCTCTGTCTGACTTGTTGGTCAAACTCTTTATACTGCACAGCCAACTTTATATTCATTTTTCTGTTTTTTACAGATATTTTTGTAGGAGTTTGTCCTTTTTAACTTTCGCCCACCCCATTTCTTCACAGGGCACGGGGGCGACTATAACACCCTGTTGCTGAACAGAAGTATGTACTTTGTACAACATTATTTATAATTATCAACATTTACAGGCTTCAAATATTACACATGTCTTGGCGACACATAATGCGGGGTGCCTTCTTTTGGCAGTATTTAGAATTTCTGTCCATGTTTTGAACACTAAATATGCATAAATATGCCAACTTTTGCTGGGGTGACTTTTTCTGTTCAGAATTCAGTGTAAGACACCCCATGCGGCTGGATACCCATATCAATGTGTTGTAGTCTTTTTTTTTTGGAGGGCTGACTGGTCACATGAATACATTACATGTTCAACACGATGCAGCAGCACCTCATACTCATAGCATGCAACCTTAACATGTCTCAGTTACATGCTAGGCGAAGTCTCCATCACATGCTTCGTGTCTTTCGACGGCTAATCGTAATAATAATAATAATTATAATTTTAATAGCCCTCGGCAGTATCCCGAAGCTCCCCTCCTACTACTAGCTGGTAGTAGTAGAAAGATAAAAGAAACACACTTGGTAAGTTTAACCCGTTTGCAGATCCGCTGTCTTATCAGGGTCTCTCATATTTGTCATAATTTAGTTTGCGGGTCCTAGCGCTTTGTCACATCAGGTAACAATGGCGCTTGTTTTTGTCACAGAGGCGTTAGTCGCCGACTAGCGAGTTATCCGCCAGTAGGCTCACACCCCACTACCTAGACTGGGCATCTGTGTCATGTCCATTGGAACTGGGTTCACTTTTGTCCTTTGAGGTATCGCTAGAAGAGTTTGTAACAGGGCTGCCTGCCTTAGGTTTTGCTGTGCTCGGTGAGGTTGTGTGCCTGACCGAGCCAGAAGGGATAAGTGGAGGAGGCACACCGACTGCACTCGATGGGGAGTTTGTCTTACTCCGACTGTTATGGTTCACCATGGGACTAGAGTTACGGGGCAGGTAGAGGCTAGTGGCCGGCATGCCAAAGAATGGATCAACCGGTCGAAGAGGTGGGATACCCTTGTTCCTGTCCATCTCAGAAACTATCCGATCCCGCTCGATGGCTGCTCTGTCCATTGCAATGCGCTGCTCTACGAGTTCGCGCTCCTGGACTGCACGAGCTCGCTCCCGCATAAAGAGTTCCTGCTCATAGTGTGACCGCTCCCGCTCAATCATTGATGCTAGAGGGGTCGGAAACCGGGAGTGTATCAACCTCTCACGTTCAAGAGCTTCCAGTCGTTGGCGGTCAAGCGCCCGATCAAATGGGTGCCAGAGACCACCAGCAGCTGCCTGGGACTGGCGCTCCAATGCTGCGAACGCAGGGTTGAGAAAACGCTCCCGCTCTAGCATCGAGTTTGGCGGAAGCAGACCGCCAGGGCCATACATGGGCATGAGGCTGTTCCTGGCTTCCGCACCGGCTTTCAACATCTCAGTGCGAAGCATTGCCTCGCGCTGTTCTCGTTCACGCTGTTCACGTTCCCGAATCTCTCGGTCACGCTGTTCTCGCTCTCGCTGTTCCCGTTCACGCTCAAGTTGTTCCCGCTCTCGTAGCTGCCTTTCACGCCGTTCACGTTCTCGCTCTCGTTCGCGGAGCTCCTTCTCTCGTTGTTCACGAGAATCGTCCACAACTACAATGTCTTTTTGCTCCTCTTTGATCCGGATTTCTGAACTAGAGTCCCTCAAGGCACTAACCGAGTGGGGCCTTTCCTCAGGCCCATTTCGGAGGGGAGACCGTGATCTCGACCGTTGGGAGTCACGGCCACGTTCATCTAGACTGTTGTGCCGCTCAAGTTTACGTCCTGATGGAGATGTCCGTTCCCTTTCCCTGCAAAACCCACGAAGAATTGTGTAAGATTTAATTCTGATTAAAAGCATTATTGAAATGAATAAATTATTGTACACCCGTCTGATAAAACATGCTCATGTTAAATTCTTAAAATCGTTTATTCAATTCCGGTAATTTACTTATTCAGTTCATGAGATCAAGTTCACAGAGAAAATTATTCCTATATTTAACTAGTGTTAATTGTCAGTTCAATAATTACCTTTCTCTTGACCGCTCTTGTTCTTCACGTTCTTTTCTTCTGTTGCAAAGAAGTAGAAAGATTCAGGTAAATACAAAGACTTTGATTATCCTAAAACTTTAATTCAAAAAGGTTGGAAAAGAGTTTAAATCAAATGCAAACCATGATGAAGAACAACTTAAGTCATGATCTTAATGGATTTGACCAAAGGGAAATGGGCAAACATCAAGACCACAATGGTGCCTGCGCATTATTGCTATCCATTTGTTTAACATTATTACTAAAAAGACGCCCCTAAAGTTTTATATTTCTCTTTCATTATCGTTGGACTTTTGGCAACTTTCTCCATCCTGAATTTCAACCTACCTTTCTCGGTCACGCTCTTCTTCTCGTTGTGCTGACTCTCGACTGGCAGACAGCTCTCTCTCTTTCTCCCTCTCCGCCTCAATCTTGGCCGGCCAAGCTGGGGGTGTGGGGAAAGAGGGGGGTGTCCGGTGAAGTCTGTTCCACTCATGTGGGGGCTGGAGGCCTGGCATGGCCGGTAACTCCCGGGGTAATAGACCACCTGTTGGAAAGAGAAAATATAGAAACCCTATTAAGGAAATAGTCAAGAGTACATTTAGATTAGAGACCCGTAATCTTCTGGAGTATCAATTTAGATTATTCAGTATGTCGTGCATATCTATCCACTCAGAGAGAAGCAATCGAATGCAATTCAACATAAAAGCTACCTTAATTGAAAAAAAAATCTACACAAACTTAACTCTTAAAATCAATCAAAATTTTTAAAACAATTGATCTTATTTGTAAGATCAACAATTCTGATTCTAAATGGGTGCATACTCTAGTTAGAGAGTTAACAAAAGTTATAGGTAAAATAAGGATGATGTGAAAGCCAAGGTCATTGAGGGCTTATAGAAAACCACAAACGTTTAGATTGATTTGCTATGGTTGCCAATAGGAGAAAAATTAATTCAAGGGAAAACAGTGGGGGATAAGTTTTTATGCAACAAAAAATTGGGTCACGAAGTCAAGGTCGCCCCAAGGTCATCAAACTGTACCTCTTCTTTGAAGGTCAACTGAAGGTGACTGGGATCCTAAGGGGCCTCGGGGACCTGAAAGTTTGCAACAAGGCAAGCAACATGTATAAAGTTTAGCACACAGCATGAAGGAGAGCGATATGGCCACACATTGCTCAACTTAATTTTAACACAAAACACTAATAAGAGAATGGAGCACATGATTACAAGAGATAGTAGGTAACATGATGACACTAGCAACAGCACAGGAGAAGAGGACTACTGATGGAGATGCCTTAAACAGATAACAGTTATCTACTGATAAGGAGAACAGACTGGCAACAACACAGGGTTGAAGCTCTATTTAGGGGAGCTAAATGTGCAGCTACAGAGTTAACTTTTAACAATGGCTTCAGCAGAACTTCAATGAGACTTAACTGTAGGCTAGTGAACAGACAGAAGCTGTATGTTACACACATTGAATAGCTTTAACTTAGCAATGTTAGGTATGTGTATAAATGGGAGGGTTTTTATCATAGAGGGTATTTATTTGAGGTTGTGGAACTTACCAAGGGCGGCAAAACCAGCAGCACTAAATCCTAGACCGCCATATGGACCGGTGCGAGGGAACGGTGGTGGAGCACCTGCAAAATTATATTTTCATTTTTGATCAGAAAACATTCTTAATGATTTTTAAAAAAAGAAGAAAGATTCTAGTAAGCTTTAACTTATTGTCTTCTATACACAGTTTTAGGCTAAAATGAAAAATTTAGCACGTTATTATTTCCATTGATCTCTTTAAACTAGTATTTAGCTTCCAAATGAGATAATCCATCCATTTCAAAACATACACTCACCTATATGACCTGGACTGATAAAACTGTGAGGGTGGCCTGAGGGGCTGGCGTCAAAGGGACTCCTGGGGTGTGTTGCTCCAGGTAGTTCTCCAGGCCGGGGGATCTGTTGTCCAGGTAGGAGATGGGCAGGAGGTCTCAGGGACTCAGGCAGCTTACTCTCTGGGGTTTTATTAGCTTGCTCAGCCTGCTGCTTCTGTTGGTGGTGGTAGATCTCCCACGCCACCCGTACGTGCACAGCACACCAACGGCCAGACTTCTGTAAAACACGAGGATACAATGGTTAAAGGAAAATAAAAAGTACTGCATAGCTGTAATGAATAAATCAAACCATTTCAGTTGTATTTCATTAAGCCATATCCCCTTTATTTCAAGCCTGGGACTTAAAGTCTCTGGGTTTTAGATTTCAGAGAAAACCTGGCCCTAGTCTAGGAAACTAGACTTAGTTATACTGAGTAGGCAATTTGGGCTACGTACCTATCTAGAGGCTGTTCTTTTACTTTGCTTGCATTAAAAACTATTTTGTGTAACTTTCGGAAACATGATGTTCAGTACTATAAATGGGGCAAACTAGTACCTATGCTTATCTATGGCAATTTCCCCTGTGGTTTTCTGAATTAACAGACCACTTCTATGTAGTTTGTTACATCGACCAGAATATATATTGTACATGATTGCGGGCACACTGTTCCCAATTCACTTCCATTTGTCAAATGATAACAGACCATGACTCAATTCTGGACTAACTAAAGCATAGCAACTTTACCCAAATAAGTCCTCAAAGACTCGACTTTGAATCTAACCATACAGGTCTCTTTGCGCAATGGCAGTTAATGGATACCTCTGAGAGACCAATTCCCCACCATCTTCTCTCCCAATCACACAAATCTAATGCTGAACAGATGAGCTGAGATGAGGGCTACTGTAGGTGACGGCTTCTTATCAGGACTTACAACATGTCCTTCTTTAATGCAGGCTGACTGATGGTGTTCTTGAAAGCAGTTCTATGGAGTCATTATGGAGCCAATAGGGGATGTCATCACCAACCATTCAGAGTGTAAAGAAACAGAGGGTGCTCATGAGGGCTCAGTTTACCCCCTTCACGCCCTGACCCCTTGGCGCAGGTAAAGCATTAGCGGGCTCTCAAAAAACTGCAATAAGCCCCACACAAGCCGGTCGACAAAATGACAAATTGGATTTTTCGAGATGACTAGGCAGTGGTCTGCGATGTGTCATAATGACAAACAAATGCCCGACACCACTGCCATCAAGGGAAGGCCAGATGAAAAACCTCTAGTGTAGCAATTTTTTTTTGCATTCTTCCTCCTTTTTTAGCTGAGGAGTGGCTTCTGGGTGGGAGGTTGGGGGATAATCACAAGTCTGTGGAATTACCCTACAGTGATGGCTCTGGGAGAAGAGAGAATAGAAGGGGATGGGGTACTAGAGAGAGGGTTGGCGACAAGAAAGGGAAAGGGGAGTGGACTAGAGTAGTAGGCTTCACTATAGCCTATAGTCACTGACAAACTCCCTAGTCTTATTGCAAGGCAGCCTCCTCGCCTTTCCGCTTTCAAGTCAGGGCAGGGGTAGTGTCTGTCACGATTATATCATTCCCCACCTCCTCCCCCCCCCCCTCTCCTCATCAGCCACTCTTTCCAGGCGTCACCACCAACGCCTCCCTTGTCATTTTCACCGTCGCCGACCAGCAATTTTCTCGGCAAGGGCCTGGGGATTTTCTCGGGTCGCCCGCCTCTCATCGCCGGCGGGGGCGGGGCTATGGAGGCGGTCTCAGTGCTGTCAACATCTGGCCGCTAGGGGCCCAAATGACGGTCTTTACCCGGCCTCTTATTCACGTCGATGGTCAGTAATGGGGCGCGCTATGGCCACCTCGTTATGTACCCTGGGGCACTGCCCCACCGACCTTTGTGAAAAGGGGCTGAACCACTAGGGGTTAGAGACCGAGGGTCCTTTGGAGGCTGGGAACCCAAATCATAGCCTGTCACATCCTAACACAGAAAACTCACAGTACTTCCCTCCTACCACACCAATTTTGAACTCCTTTACCGACTTTAGGATGTCTGAAGGCTAACCTACTCCCTGGGATATTGCTATTGCTTTAAGCAGCATACTGGCCTAATGCTTCCCTGTAAAAGTGAAAGGAAGGGCAGTGTAATATCTACTATACTTCATTTTGTACCTGGTCTCTCATAATGACCCACTTCTGTCCCCACACTCCTTTAGAAGCGCATCAACTATGGATGGTCAGCATGTTCTCAGACCGACAAAAGGGACAGTATCCGGGGACAGTATGTACTAAAGCACTTCCTTAAAGAGTCTAAGAATTTAAGCAGTTCTTACCTTAGGTGCAGGAGCAGCACCACCGACTTGTTTCTCCCGGTCCCTTAGGGACATTAGGAGCTGTGTGTGATGCATGTTGCCGCTAGGGAGAGTCTGAAATGATAGTAGCACCAATTAAGAACTGTGTTCATGAAAGCACACAAAAAACACTACTTGCAGCATAAAAGATGCCACTGGGCAAACCAGAGCAATCTATTCCGAAATACTATAATGCGGTCGGCAGGTTGATGGAGTAGGTAGAAATTATGACAAACAGAATATTCAATTTTTTTTCTCATTTTCAAAATTTCTTTTTTTTAATAATGCATCTTCTTATTATGGCAAAATAATGTTCATAAAAATCACATCTAATTACACGCCAGCAATAAATGCATCTCAAGCAATTACGAGGCATTTTAGAGACAATGGAAAATATAAGTAGTTAATAATGAGAAAATAAACAAAAGGAAGCAACGAAGGCAGCCACATACAACTGCTAGTAGAAACCTGATCTTGATCTTGAAGCATCATAAAAGCTAAGCAAATCCTACTTAAGTTAATTCATAGCATGCAAAGTTTGTTTTAATCCTTCCATAAGTCACAAATGGTATTTATTGTAAATTGTAAGTAAAACATAGCGGGAAGTTGTGACGTACATTCACAAATTTTCAAAATGAGTTCTGGAAAGCAGTTGGACCACAGGTACCTTTCGTATCACGGTGCATGTAACTGATGGAAGGAGAGATATCAGTATTAAACTTGATGCAAACTTGGAACTAACTCAGGGGACTACAGAACTACGGGAAGGTGAGTAAAAGTGCACGAACCCTTCGTACCTTGGGCTGGAAGGCCCCGTGGAGCCCCGAGCCGAGTGGGCCGTTCCCGGTCAGGCCCGGGGGATGAAGAGCCATAGGCGAGATGCCGGGGAAGCTCGGCAAGCCTGGCACTTGAGGCTGAAATAAAATGAACAGGTTTAGATTAGTAATGTATACAGAATCATAGATCATGTAACACATTTAATGCATTTTATAAAAGCTTTGATTGAGATGCTAGTCAGTGGATTTATTTACCCCTGGTGCCTAAATAATACCCCATTTTTCTGTGTGCCTATATTATGTTTTCAATGGCTTATCTTTAAAGTTATTTTATGTTTTTTGTTTTTTTTAAAGGGAACTCAATAACCGATTATTTCGCTGTGACTGGTTATTCTACTCAGTGACAGTCGGACAACTCTGTGCATTGAGTTGTGAGTGACTACTACCTAGCCTAATCGCCTGTCATGCCACAAAAACACCACCTTTTTTCAGGGGTGGAGATTTTATCAGTTGGTTAAAACTCAGTTGGCAGTATCACTTACTGACTGTGTACAAAAGAAGGTCGTGGCAGGTGTAAGCTAACACGGGGAAAGGTGTGCACGGGTGTGGCGAGGGGCGAGCATGGAGCAGCAGGGTTCACATTCTGGGGGTAGGGGGAGGTAGGGGAAAGAAGAGGTAGGGATGGGGTAGGAGGCATGGGATTTGGAACAGCAGCTAAGCAATTGTTAAACACAGGACATGTGTGAACGTTAACCTGGGGCCTGGAAAGAGGGTTTGTTGAACAGAGCGGGGAGTATTAGTCAGTGGGGGGGGGGGGGGGGGGTTGCCCTGGTTATTTTCTAATAACCCACCTCTCCATACACCCCCACATCTCACACACACCCTACCCCCTGTGATCTGGCACAGAGGGTAGTCACCCATTTACACCTGCCTCGTTCACTCATCCATGAATGAAGCAACTCAGGTGGAAATGCCTGCCAAATCTGCCCCCCCCCCCTCTTCCCTTATCCCTCAAAGGGCCGCATTATGCTTCAAGAGTCACGTACCCTTATTGTCATACTGCACCAATGCTTCAAGAGTCAGGTACCCTTATTGTCATACTGCACCAATTCAATTATGGCGAGTCTCCTCAATAGTGTTACATTGTGGCAATTTCACGACCCTTAGGGAATGTATCAGGGAGGATCGGTTTTGGCGAGTTACTCACCAGAGCTATGTTGATGCATCAAAGCGATGACGATGCAATCATTACAGGCCTACCCCCCCCCCACTACATGTACCCACAATCCCTTTCCTATCACCTCCCGCCACCACCCACCAGGGGGTTCTGGCACCACTTCCGGTAGCGCATGCTCCCTGTTAATAGAACAGACAACAATAGCAGCCCCCCCCCGCTCACAGCGCCGCCTGCTGGACTAGCGGCGCGTGTAGCTTATTTGTTCGCCGCGCCCTCTAGTGGTGACCTCTTACCTGGGTGCCACGTGACCAGCCATCGTCACGCCTGGGTGACTGCGCATGCGCTTAGTATTGTTCCGGTCGGGCGTTGTCAGTTATTATGAAATGGCTTTCTTTTTTTATCCCTTCAACCACGCCCTGCCTTTTTTCCAAGGGGAATTCGGTAATCAAGGTACAACAGCTGGCTACTCTTTTTAATGGATAAATAACTGATCAATGTAAACCAGGACCAAATAAAACCGTTTAAAAAAAAACCTCCCCTCCCCTTCTCCACCCTATCCCTGTATTTTATCACCAGCTGACTGACTTAGTTTTTGACCATCGTAACGTATTGATGTTCAATGGTTGTCAAAGCCCGCCGGAAGTCTACAGGTCAACCTATCACTTCCGTTATGTCAACAAAGGTGGGTTCGATGGCTGAATGTAGTAGCCTGAACAAACAAGGGAGTCAATAGCATGAGGGCCACCGGAAAAGTTTTGTGACAATTTAATCGATAGTACTTATGTAGTACGCTTGAAACAGCCCACTTTGAAATGCGCTGGCCCTCCTCCTCTGCCTTTGTGCTTTGGGTTGTGAGCTTCAGAGTGTATTAAGGATTAATGAATATGGAAATTGCCCTTTGAGAAGGCAGTTTGCCATCTTTCTTCTAAGACCCATTAACTCTTAGAATTAAGTTGCTTTTGGATTTTATTTCAAATCTATCCACGCAGGGAAACCCATTACATTTAGGAGGCACAAATCTCGACAGAGAGCAACGTGCAAATGTTTTGACCGAAATTCAGTTTATCAGATGAGTTACAGAACAACGTTATGATTTCAGTTAAGTAGGAATGTGATTTTAACAATGTCTAGTTATCTCCCATAAAAGTATTCCCTCTAGCAATATCTTACACAATATCCACGATCGCGTATGTGGAACTTTTTGCTGATTATCATGACATTGTTTAGTAGTCTCATCTGTATACAAGGATTAGATAGATAACATAGATAACTCACCTTTGATTGTCTATCACGTTCTGCTAATTCTGCGAGGTTTGGTTGTCCAATAAATCCTCCCTTCTGCAAAGCCAAGACAATCATCATTTAATTCTCAGCCACAATTTCTATGAGAATGTGCATCCACAGTATTGGATCGAGTCAAAAGCTAGAGCCATTCTGGATAAAGTATCACCATGAGGGATTAATCTTAAGCAATTTACATGTGAACAATGGCATCACCAGGACCACTATAAATCCCTGAACACAGCTAGACATGTATTTTACCCCGTATCTCCCACAGTAGTCCTAGCGGCAATTATCTACCACCTGATGTTCCCATCTATGAGCTACTTTTGTAATGAATTCCTTTTCTTTTCCCACCATTAATTCCCACTAGGAGCCGGCAATGCACCTGCTTACAAGTTCATTGTGTCTTTATATCGACAGAGCGCAAGCAGCACTCGGCTGATGTATACCTTCTTTAATGTGGGTGTCCCTGCTCGTAATTCTCTCTAGAATTAAACAATCCCTCCACTGTTGGGAGCTGCTAATGGGTGTGGAGAACCAGTATGTCATGGTCCTTTTCACCTGCCTCCCAATACACAGACCACAGGGACTGTTGTTAAACATTGTAAGGGCCGCATGATACATTAAAGCATCATGATGCATAGATGCATCCCTGACAAGTGGCTCACATGTGCTGCATTCATGCATCATGCGGAGCCTGTAGGATTGACAGACTCCATGATGCACCAATGCAGTGCTGGGGACTGGATTAGCCAGCTTATTGGTGCATTGTGTCGATTAGGACCCTTGGAGGCTTTAACAGTCATGTTTCAAAGTGCTATAGAACACAGAAGGCCCCTGTTATTAGTGTTTTGACTTTTCCAAAGAGAACAGCTCTCAGATTTCCATTGAAAATCCCATCTGACGCCTAGGAAACAGCATGCACGAAAGCGACAGCTCGAGTACTTCGAAGTAAATCCCTATAGCAGTCTGGATTCAATTTAGTCTTCCCTTTATTTTCCCATTGCTTTCAAAACAAGTGGTTTATATGATACTTTGCTTTGAAAACAGGCATTGAGACCAGAAGAAGTTGACTGTAACCAAATGATGTCTTCACTTCACTTTCAAGTTCCTTGGTCAATAACGATGTACCAATGTGGTGCTGGGGAACTCAGTAACAGTCTAGTTTTGCCTCAGCCAGTTTATATGAATCCCATGTGTGAACTAGAAGCATGATGCACAAATACAGTCCTTTTAAGAGAACACTAGTATTGCATTAATATATATCATGAAAGCCAATGGGCATAACAGTGTATGATCTATCTATATTATACTCACGAGATGAGGACTTGGAGATTGGTTGAAGGCCCCACTGAGGGGGGAGTAAGAAGCGTAGTGTTGGTGCATATGCTGGTGCTGGTGCATATGCTGGTGCTGGTGCTGGTGCATCTCAGCGCGCAGGTACGGAGGGGGCCCGATAGCAGCTGCCATTTGTCGGTCCTGCGAGGCCAAGAACCGTGTGTTCAACTCTTGTCGTAAAAAATCCTGACCTGAAAGACACACAAGGGAAGAGGCCATGTTAATGATTTATCCTTGATATTAATATATTTTTACGACATTTATTTCTGACGAAGTGAATCCAGAAAAGGACTATATAGAATCTAAAAAGGACTATATAGAATCTCAAAAGGGCAAATAAAAGTATCTGTGATGATATAATACATGTATAGGATGAATCTAGAAGCAGTGCAAAGTTCACGATCTGTTTGTCCATCACAGGTTAGTGCATTTATCAGTGAGCTAGTATGTCATTTCCTTTATGTGCTTAATATCGTTTTCCCTTTTCTTCTTTCTTTCTTTGGAAAATAAATTAAGATGAAAATCATATGCAATACACATTCCCTATGTGGCATGTCAAATTACAGTTCATGCGGATGACATCTGCCTTTGTTGCTAATGGTGACCCTCTCAGACAACTCCACCTCCTTAAGCTAGTTTTCTTTTCACTCCTTCCATGGCACAAGAATACTCATAAAAGGAAAGTTACTTCAGTATCAGTGTCTGAATCATGTCTTTAGTAGGTGTTCATTCGCGCCCTGTCACCCCTGGTTACTCTTGTCGAATGGCAACAGTGCAGCTACCTGACGTTACTGTCGTACTCTATGGAAATTCTGATTCTCTCTAACAGAATGTCCCTGTCTGTGTCGCCCTAAGCTCTTGAAGGCGCATGATTTTGATGCCTCCAGGTCCATGTATCTTTGTCGTCATGATGCACCAATGCAGTGCTGGCGAGTCTGCTTTGGTGTATCATGCCGACCCTTTGGGAGTGCATCAATTCCTGGTGAACTGCTCACACCACGGCAACTAATGGAGATAATGCATTGATGCACTGTCGTCCTTAAAGGGTTATCACCAACACCTCAGCCTCTCAGGGTGCTGGGGAGACCTCAGGGCCCATGTCCAATGACAGTTATTATGCAGACAACAAGGGACGACCGCAAAACGCTTTGGACACGTCAAAATCAAACCGGATTCAGCCAGCTCGATTTGCCCTGGGGAGGTTTTTGGGGGACAGGGTGGGAGGTCGGGTGGAATGGGGCGCTGGAATCGTCCCCGCAGTTACTGCTAAAGCTGGTTGCTGATTGGATGAAATTAATCAAAAGCTGGTTTGATTTGGCCGAAGAAGAGTCAGGTACCGGTCAACAATAGCTGTGTAGAAAAGCTGACAGTAAAGCCCGTGATGGGTGAAGTTGGGGGAGGGGGGAGGGTGGAGAGGTGCACCCCCCCCCCCGCCCACACACACACACACATTTTTTCTGTGACTGGCTGTGGCAATGGGATGAAGTCCCGCGTGTCGGGGCGACAGTAATGGCCACTTTTTTACACGAACAACGACCAAGCCGGGATCTCACACAGGCTGGGGGCTAATCTCCCGAGGTCTCGCGTGGCTTCTGCCACCCCCTCCTCCCCCCCATCCCCATGTGAGTGGGAAGAATATTAATCTCCGGGCAGGTCTGTGTCATGCAAAAAGCCGGGTCCCAGCGGCCCCGCCCTGCACTGCCGCCTAGTGGCGACTCGCCGCTAATCTGCACGCGCGCCCCGCCGACAGGGGGCGGCAGCGGGCGCCAGGGGCACGTCGATTCCGTGAGAAGCATCCATTCTGCTCCGCCGCCAAATCAAATAGGCTCTAAGCCGCATGGGGCGAGCGGCCAGCCAGGCGGCTGGCATGGAGGGAGGGAGGAATGGGGCAATGCCAATCCCTCCTCACCCCAGCAGGCTGCCTCGTTGTTGTGGATGGGGAGGAGGCGATAGGGGAGGGGGAGGGATCGTCGATGCTTCCATGCCCCAGTGTAAACCTGCTTATCACTTAAAGCAGCGGGGGCCACGGCGTCAGGGGAAATGTAAGCCATGGCATGAAAAATAAGAACGCAGGCCCCTGAGGGCACAACCCCACTACCCTCCCCCGTGGGCGTTGTTTTGTTGTACACAATGAGGTTTTATATCTTCAAAGAAGATCCCTTTTCCCTGAAGGTTATTCTTTTCTCCCCCTTTTTGTAACTTTATTATCGCCCCCTCTCACCCCATTTTCCACCCACCTCTCACACGCGTTGCCTCCTCTTGCATCCCTTATTGCCCACCCCTGTGGCGGTCATCACCACCTAGCGGCCATTGGAGGTGATTCATGTGCGCCTATCTCATTGACTGTGTCTTGTGTAGAGAAGCACAGGGGACCAGCGTATTTCTACAACACCCGCCAGACGACGTCAATGGTCATTGCCCCTTCTTCCCCCTGCGCAGCCTCACGCGCCTGCGCGGTCAACGCCACCGCCGACGCTGGCCACTTGGCGGCGCCACCGTCGCGCGCAGGGGCTGCTGGGAATAGATTAATCCCATGATTCCGTCGGCGGGTCCCAATTCAATTTGTCATGTCATGCAAAAACTGGGGCCGGCGGCCGACTAACACGATTAGCTTAGGAACTCCCCCATGCCACTGAGGACAAAGTGTCTAAACACCCCTGGGGGGTATTAATCTTAGCAGCCCCGCCCGCCAGTGTCACAGGGAATCCTGTCTGGGAGGAATCACTTACTGTGCCGCTCCCCAGCGACAGGAGGAGCCGCTAGAGCGGATTAATGCTCTCTGCTCGGACGACAAAAAGAAAGGGGGCCACATAAATATGACAACAGCCAAATAGAAAGGGATCGAGGCTAGATAGATCCTATCAGCTGTGTCTATGCATAGATGGAGAGTGACATGCAGATCTAGGCTGTGACCAAAAACATGAATATGATGATGGTGTTGTACTTAAACAAGATGAGCGGCACACTTTAGAAAAGGACCAAAAATAGTAACTCTTTGCTGTATCTTGTCATTTTGTTTGGTTTGAGATTTCTTTCAGATGTAAATCGATATAAACCGTCCATGTACTTGTGTATGGTCGGTATCATCGTTTAAGTGGTCCCTTGTAGGTCACACACCCTGGAGTAGATGGAAGAGGCAACAGGAAGGGGACAGGAGGAGGAAGAGGAGGGTCGTGCCAGGCGGGAACTATCCTTGCCGAGCTGAATATTGCATTATCCAATGGAGTTTGCGTGCAGTCCCGGGGGATAATACATGGTCTGGGGCCTAGCCGCCACTGACGGCCAATTTGGGCGGCCAATAGGCGCTCACATTTGACTTGATTGCACGACCGCAATGCAATTGGCCACGACCAAACAGGCCCTACTCGGTCCTCAGGGCGCTCTGGGGGCATTCGTCATCCGGCCCTGACCCTGTCATGGCGCCACCCCCATCTCTGACCTTGAGGTGGCCATGACCCAGGTATGACCTTGACCCTGGATGGGGGGAGTATATAGTGATTCAGGAGGCGGGCGATATAAGCAGTAAATGGGATTGGTGGCGGTGGGTAGGCAGGTAGGAAAGTCAATAAAGACTGCTTAAGGGCTGAGAGGTGAGTGGGGGTGGGGAGGGGTTGTATGTAGACTAGCCTGGTGGGGGATGGTAGTATATGTAGAGATAGGGAACATGTCTACCAATGGACTGGCGTGCTTCTGTGTTATGGCCCTGGGTGTTAGATGCTGTAAGGGGTTCATGAGTGTATGCCTATCATATTAAGGGAGCACATCCATCACTTAACAGCTTTATCAATCTTCCTTAGTTCCCATCACTTCTTGTACACACCCAAATTCACCTACCCACTGGAGGCACCACGGTATACCTCCAAGGTCCTTCCCTGTAAGTCTACTAATGTCCTATTCCCATTTCAGATACACTTTTGACCCCTCATCTAAGAACTATTCCTTGAATGCCACATTGGTAACATAGCTGTATGCCTGGTATGGGACACTCCCAATGTTTATACTACTACCATTTTAGTATCTATTTGACCCCTGCTAGGAAAGTAGACCACAATCTCTACAATCACATACCCTAGGGGGGTTTCCAACTGAGCAGCTAAATTTCCAACTATAGCCTACTGTGCAACTGACACAGATGTGAGCTACTCCCAATCCTCACCATCTAACCTCCAGACATCATTGACTGAAGTGCTCTCTGCCTCTTGAATTCTCTCTATTCCACAAGAGTTACTCCCCTCCTTCACCATGAGCAATTCCTCTCTCACCGAGACCTGCCACCATCACTAGGCGAGCTACTCCCACTCATTACCAGCCGGAGCCATAATAGCAGCCCACAGGAGCTCTCCTATGACTCACCCTGACCCTCAGTGGGATAAATCCTCATCCAGCCCCTCCCACCATGGCCCCAGGTCGACCACTCCCACTCGAAGCTCAGTCTCTTCTCAGCCAAGGCTCCAATCTTCATGGTCTAGGCCTCTACATGCAACTGAATCAGTAGACCTGGGGATTTGGATAAGACGTAATAATGGTGGCTTAAAGTAGGAGGGGATTGCACTGGGTGCTTTTCATAGGATTTTTACCTTTACCTAAAGGAAGAAAGATGAAAGCCTCCAACCCCCACCTACAGAAGTACTTTCACTGCCTCTCTTCTCCTCCTACTTGCCACTTCTCTCCTGCCTCTCTCTGCTACTTCTCCTCCTCCAACCTACCGACAGGGCACTCCACACCCTGGGCCATGCTCTCAGAGTAGTGTTTGCCTTTGGTCGGGGTCGCCTCTCGTCGTGCTGAGGACGGCTCTCTGCCGTTAAAGAGGCCTGGGCTGCACTGACACCCACACAAAACCCCCTCCTAGTGCTACAAGTGACTCACCCACTCTTAATTTAAGCCCTCTAAGTGTGGTATATTGATTTAATATTATACAATGCCATTTGAATGTTATGATCCATTTATACAAGCCTGGTGTGTTTATATGGTGGATACATTCCCTTAGGGTCGGCATGATGCATCAATGCAGTGCTGGCGAGCATACTCGCCAGCACTGAATTGGTGCATCATGACGACCAAGATAGATCAACCTAGACACACCATGAGGCCTTTGAAGGGTTAATGATACTCCCCTCACTCCCCCACTTGTGTCAGCTGCACATTGAGAGGGTGCAGAGGTGACTGGTCCTTGTCAAGGTTTATCTTAAAATTACCACTGCCTCCATGGAGGAGGTGAGAAATCAGATTAGGAATTCTGTTACCATGGCATCCATTCAGGATTGGTGGTACAGGAGCAAGTAATTTCCATCTTCTATCATGGAGACTGTGACAAAGGTGGTTAATATCCAGGGTATGGACAATATTGTCATTAAAAATTAGAAATACAAAAATGAAAAGACGATTACCGGTACATGTGTTAC
This sequence comes from Acholoe squamosa, assembly GCA_949317995.1. NCBI lineage: Eukaryota > Metazoa > Annelida > Polychaeta > Phyllodocida > Polynoidae > Acholoe > Acholoe squamosa. The sequence continues at coordinate 62,325,871 of OX439041.1, read as the reverse complement.
ATGTTCCCTGGAATAATATTTTGAATCATGAAAACGATTGTGTACTGGCATCAGTAAATCATCCTACTGCTTCATAGTATTTTTCAAAATCCATTTTCCCAAATAATCATTTCCATGTATCAAATGCCATGTGTAGAAACAATGAGAAATGAAAAACGCTTTGAAGTTACACTGTGAAATCCATCCATGCTTTTAGTGCTCAGTTTTTGAGGTCACGCTTTGTTTTGGTTGTTAGTTCCAGGTTTGCTCACGACGCGGCGGTAGTGTGTCGGCAGTGTGACTGTGGTGGGTTTCACTCAGTGGAGAGAGAACCCAGGCTCTATGAGACAGACTAAGAGGAGGTGGTGTAGCAGGGGGAGGAGAACCAACAAAGGAGGAGGATCCTGGAGCTGAGAGATAAGCCTTCCTCCAGACAGCCATAAACATACCACAGGGTGGAGGACAGCAGCCCTGACAGGGTTATTAATATGGAGCCCTGGAGGGATAGGGCCCTTGGGGACTGGGAGGGATGGTGGGCTGTCATAGTTGGGTAAAGGCTGAAGGCTGCATCATACCACAGCGAGGTTGGGTTATTAAAGGGGCCTCGGTGGCTTCATTGACATTGGTACTGCAGGAACTGACAGCCATGGCTGCAAGGCCGAATTTTAGGCTTTGTGAGGCAGTCCATCCTGCTGTGGTTAGTGACCTGGGTGGTTGACAGGGATGTGGTGTGAGAGGTGGAATGTAGGGGTGTTGTTCTCCAGATAAGGTGGGGTTTCTAGGGGTCAGCCAGTCCGTCCACCCAGGTGGCTGGCATGTCTGAACAATACCTGCTTTGCAGCTGGCGTAGTAACCAACTGCCTTAGCTCCTAGTCCTCCACCTCCAGTACGTGTTGCCAAACAAGCCACATTAAGTGAGAAATGCTGTCACACATCCCATGTGAAGCGAGGGTTTGGCAGCCTGTAATGACCCAACACAAATCCCAGTATTTGCAGTAGTATTGCAGCAATACTGTCCAATATTATATCCAATGTTAAGGCATGTAGCTTCCCATGCATGGCCTTGGTAGAAGCCCTCTACAATCCACACCTACCTTGTCCGTGCCTGGGCGTGACTGGGGCAGTCCTGATGGTACATGTAGCGGTAGTCCGACTGGCTGCAGTAATCCGCACGAGTAGGGGTAGTAGTAGAGTAACTAGGGGTAACAACACTAACCCACAAAAACACAGCCTCCAACATCCGGCTCAATGAAACTGATCCACAGACAGCATTATCAAGTAGTAGTAGTAGTAGTAAGCTCCAAACCCAGTGCGTCTGGGTTTCAGAATCCACAACAGGAGAGGTAAAAGAGACCGCCTTTGGGTCTCGGCAGATGACGGGCTGTGTGCGGGGGGCTCCGGACACAGTGAGTGAGGAGCGCTCAAGGTGCGTGCGGCGAGCTCCGTGGACGTGTACTGAGTGAGTGAGTAATGTGGGCGCCGCGTTGCTCGCGTGGCGGCGTGGTAGTGGTGGTGGGCGCTGCCGCTGGCTGCGCTCAAGCGGCTACAGTGAGACTTAGAGTAGGAAGAGGAGGAGGCCCCTAACGTACGCCACACCCTGCACTACTCACAGTACACACACCCTGCCCTGCCTACCGCCCCACACATCGCCTGCATCCCTTGCCGCAGCAGCAGCACTGTCTCTACCCCCATCAATGGGCGGGGGGGGGGGGGAAGCGTCAGGCGTTGCCGTGGTGTTGGTGATGGAGGTGTGGCCCTACTGGTGGCAGGTTAAGCCTCCCCCGGCGCCTGAGGTGTGAACTAACGGTCTGGTCGTCCCCCAGCTGTCCCTCTACATACTCTAGCCCCAATACTCAACATAGAGATGGAGGAGTAGGGGTGTATTATACTATAACCTCTTTAGTATGGAGAAGGGTTCTCCAGGTGCAAGGTGAAGGGTGGGGGTGAGCTGACCGCGCCCTGTTCGCTGTAGGCTGTTATGTATTGGAGGGTGCTCCAGGATGGTGTAGCACGTCGAGGTGGTGGTAGTCCAGGGTTGTAAGGGTCCTCCAGGACACTACTCCAATGTATGACAAGAGGCTGGACGCGTGTTGGGTTATTAGTGGTGTTAGGTTCATTGATAAAATGATGCTCAAGGGGAAGGGTGGGGGGGGGGTGGGGGTCGTGTCACCCCTCTCCTCCCTCCGACCACCTCTCAACCCACCATATAGAATCACCATCGGTGGCAGTGGAAGGAAAATAACAATGCCTTACAGCATTACTCCTATAGCAGTTAATGCAGTACTCCAGGCTGAACTGTGGTAGTGTAAATGGTCCTCCAAGCTATCCTCTCCGTGAGTAGTACATAGAGTAACCCCACAGGATAATAGATCTCCGAGTTGTACTCGTATACCAGTCCTGAAATCCCGCCCCTGATAACATCCAGGTCCCTAACCTACCTACCTTTCTCTACGCCGACCAACATGGCCCGATCCCCCGCGCCGCACTGGTACCGCGCCCACTGTGCCGCGTGTGTTTATGGTACCAAGACCCCAGTTAGTTGCTGCTGGCAGCCTCCAAAGCTGCTGCTGCTGCTGCTGCTGCAGCAAGTCTGCTGCCCTACCCACCCTTAATGCTACAACTACCCAGCAGTAGGGCCGTGTCTGGATGTGTGACGACCACAGGAGGTGCTGCCTCATGTGAGCCTTTTGGGAACCAGTCTGAGATCTGTGGTTTGAGATGGAAGGCCATTGGGAGCCAACACGTTTTTGCCCCTTTTTGCCATGCAATTATCATTATGGGATCGATGTGACCAAGGATGGAGGGGAGTTAGCTGAGACATTATGGAACAGATAGGAATGAATACATGAGGGAATTAGTGTTCATAGGTTGAGGTCTTACATAGTTAAGGTGGGTTGATTTTAGGTATAAGGCTTGTATGGCGGCTGTCATAGAGCACTGGAGATGGGAGCATCTCAAGGTGGGAGCAGCTCAAAGTGGGAGTGGGGGAGGAAAGAGGGAGGTTACTGCTGCCTCCTGTAGACAGACCGGTAGTGGCGTCTACTGACGATTATCACTGTCACCCTGCGGAGGTCGAGCCGGCAGAACACTGCCTCCGCCGGAAGAAGATGAACGGCACAGGAGCTGGAGGTTTGTCCAGACAAGAGCTGCCTTTAATAGACAGAAGGGGCATAAGAGATATAGTGGCTACACCAACCAGCCTAGAGTAGGACGGTGTAAGACTCCATACCCTTTCCTCCTGGGTGGGAATGCCAACGCTGGTATCGACATTGCTATATGGATGACATAGCTATATGGGGTCGTAGGGGTGAGGAGACAGGGAGATGGGGTCCATTGGGTGTGATCACTCCCCACTCTCCTATAGCTGCCCCCCCCCAAAAAAAAAAAAACCCATCATCTCCTAGTCTCCTCACTCCCCATGTAGTCATTATAGTCGGTATTATGGTGCGTATTACACTCAATTACGTGCGGCATGCCATGCTCCGGAGGCTTGGGGAGTGAGTGAGTAGGGTGGGTGGGTGGGTGGCAGGGAAGGAGGGGGTTCGGGGAGAGTATGACTCACGGCATTGCTCTAGTAGCTCCCCCCCCCCCCACACGACGTCAATCCCTGCACGTCAACGTCATGTTATACCTCAGCATAACCTAGCGGTGTCTTAAAGTCTAGACGAGGTCATGGCGGGCACTGAACCTATCCCTCAGTCCTCCCACCTTCCCCTCACCCTGCTCCCGACCCAAGCCGATCCCTGCCACTCCCAAAGCTCAATGCCCACACATCTAATCCAATTCCCAAGGAAATCTGGCCGCTGGAGGCTTGGTCAGGGATCTAGGGTCGGTGGAACCCCGCAGGCTATTTGCGCTAAGCTCTGGCACATGCAGGATGGGAGGGAGTTTTGGGCGGACTCATAATTTACCAATCGATACCATTCTCACACGGGTGCCAACAGGCCAGCAGAGTGAGTGAGTGTGTGTGTGTGTGTGTGTGTGTTGGGGGGGGGGGGTGAGTGAGGGGTAATCCTGCTACCCGAGCAGCCATTGAGCCAATTGGTGGGCGTGGCATGTCATCTGAATGACAACCACGGTCACTCAACACACTGACAATAACACAAGGAGGGCAAGATGAGATGGAAGCCATAATGGAAATGTGAGGTTGGGGATATAACATTGGTAGTGTGTGTGAGTGTATGGAAATGAGGAGCATGTATTGAGTAAATGCTTGAGTTTGAGATACAATATGAGAATCTTAACCAGAATTTTCGGTGAGTGACTGCTCGAGTCAATGAGCTAGTCGACACCCCAGCATCCAAACTCACCCTGACCGAGTGACTTGAGTCAATCAATTGCCCGTGTAAATATGTGTGGAATTCTTTATGTTATAGGCAGCAGTCATAGAGAGTGAATGCCAGAATGTGAGATATGGATGTGGTATAGGTTGGATGATGGTGTCAATGGCCACTGGGGTGCAAAGGCCCAACCCTTGCCAACCTCAATCCCCTAAAGAAAACATATTCCATTCATGCCCTGGCATCTGTCCCCGTGGACGGTGTGGTGTATGCAAACAGCCGAGGTGAGTCACTCGCCAGCACAGCGTCCATGCATCATGCCAACAAGACAGGGTCTACATGATCCCTATGGGTCGGCATGATGCATAAATATTAAATGCATTTAAGCGGCATGATACCCTTAAAGAGATAACTTAACCCAGCCTGTCCCTCTCCCCTCCCACCCCACACGACGCCAGCGGCAGGCCGGCCAGGAGGCAATGTGTATTTAGGGCAAATTACAGCACGGCGCGGGGTACATTACATGCGTAATGGCGGCGCACGGCATCCATTTCCCCTCTAATGGGATCGGAATGGCGGCCGCGGATAACTCAATAGTGGCCGCTAGTCGGCGCTAATCGCTCCTACACCACTCTCGCCTGACAAAAGGAGCTGGTCCCCCGCCGCCCTCAGTGCCGGACGTCAAGCACAACGGCAACCAGCGATCCTTCACTTTCTTGGCGGCCATTTTGAACAAATGGCCGCCAATAAAGCGCGGTCGCTCAATACAATGGCAGAGAGGGGCCACGCTGACGGGAAAATGACTCGTGATTTTTAAAGTGGGGGAAAATGCATTTCGTTTACTATCTATGAATGGGTTGGTGATGACGGCTGGATTGATTCACTTTTGGCGGCTGTGTTCTATGTACATGTGTATTGCAAAATGATGGCTCTATAGATGTTATAATATTAACAGGTGGGGTCGACTATAACATAATTTGTCAGACACAATGTTATTATACCTTTATATTATACATTCCATTGTTACTGCCAATGATTAAGCAAATTATACTGCCATTTGGTCGTGCTCAAACACAACATGTCCTATTGTATCTATTTCTAACGGCATTTATTGATTTATGTATGTATTATGCTGCAAAATCACCCAAAGCCTAGCTCAAAAGCTTTTCTAAAGTGTTAATACAATGGTTAGTGTTGATGGAGGCCCACCATGTTAATTGCTGCTGTTACAATGTGATTGGTGGGCATGTCAACAATGGCGGCCAATATTAGATTTCAGCTACACTGATCAGGAGGGCGCACTGTTAAAGCAGTGTGAAATTACCCCCGGCTAAACAGCTGTGACTGATAATAGTACACCCCAAGCCCCCAAATAAGACCTGTAATTTACAGTCAGGACACCCACCCACCCCCTGTCCGGTCAATCCACTCACTGTCCATCGTAACGGGGAGTTCGTTTGTCTCCCGAACTGCCCCCTCCCCTAGTGCATTGTGTCAGTAATAGGTGGCGCGGTGGGAGGCCACGATCACACGTTTAGGGGGTTGTGGGTATTAGGGGATGATCATTGAATGAATCAAGGAGAATTGGAGCTATTTAACTACTTTTGAAATATATTGAAAGTTTTCGAAAATGATGACCTACAAGCCAATAGAAAGGGGAAATAAATCTAACCATCCAAGTATAAGATGATAATCATTGGCATTTTGGATTCTTTCATACATGTATTTTCATATACATGTGTATTTAAAAAGGAAAATCGCCAGAGGCTGTGTGGGAGGTCATGGAAACAGTAGCAGAACACGCACATTTTGGATCACCCGATCTCTAATGGGGTATAATATCAGCCTACCCCCACCCCACCCACAGTAAATAATGAACCTTCTCTGCGGGCATCCCACCTCCGCCAGTATCCCCGCTAGGCAGCAGCACTAGCACGGGAGGCTGAGCTCTGATTGCTGATGAATCTAATGTTACGGTTGCCATGGCGATGGCCCATCAGCATTCATCAGGTTAACTCTATTGTTTGCGATGCGGCGGGGGGCGGGGGTAATGGTATTATGGGCCGCCGGCCGCCCGTGCGTGAGAACGGCCCCGCTATCAAGTGGGCATTACCCAGTTAATTTCTTTGTTTAGGGGCCGTAACCTCCACCGGCGGCAGGCCCCGACCGCGGTCTCGCGTGCATTGCTCGTTGTGGGGCTCCCAAACAATAGCAGGCAAACAGGGAGCCCTATGTGTCCCCCTACTCTCATAGAGAGAGAGAGGAGGGCGGCATGAGGGGCCTCCTAACTGACTACCAGGCATTATCTGGGCATCAAGCCATTGTCCTCAACACCGCCCTCCATTCGGCCCCATTGGTGGTGACCTGGGCCGCGCCAATTGCCTCTGCGTATTGCACATTGTTCTGACACTATTGAGGACACGCCAAGACCGCCACCGCAGATGTTTGGATGAAGTACAGTGCCAATAACTCCTTGTCCCTCCTCTTAGACCATACGGCAGGTATGTAGGAGCCCTCCATCCCCTACTCCTCATGTATAGGGTCATAATACCTATTGTCATATCCACCCAGTGGCTATTGTATACAGTGCCATGGAAGGTCCTGTGTATGTATAGCTCTCATGTTTGTATAGAGTGCGCTCTGGGCATATAATATGCCACGCTCATATTCTATACTGGATATAATCTGTCATATTCTCATATTATCCTATAGAGTACAATGGAGAGCGATAGCATATTACCTCAGGATCTCCAGTTGCCTTTAAGCAGAGGCATCCTGCAGTGGCTAGAATATGGCCACACGGAGCCTGCAGTGGGGTTATAATTCAGCTACGTGTACTGGTTGTTAATGACAGTAAATTGCCCCCACTGGAGCAGGTTTGGGGGTTGTTATGTAGTCAGTAGGGTTCTCCAGGGAGCTATAGTCCACCCAGACCCCAAACACCCTGGTCGTAATGACACTAGCGGGCAGAGCCTGACACGCGTAGGTCGACGACTACCCGGCGCCGACGACGACCTACCGACATGCGACCTAGGTCCCACAGGGACACTGGGGTGGTTAAAGGTGGGTAAGGGAGATGAGGGTTGGACTGGGATCTGAAACTGACCCTGCCCAGACTCTCAGTACTTAACTATCAAACATAGCAATGCTCACAGTCTGTATCATCTTTCATCGTCTCTGCACCTGAGAGACACCTGTAACCAGCGTCACTGGGTCCCAGTGCACGTATATCTATGGATCTATATTCAAAAAGCATTAGAGCTCTGTGACAAATTCCCATACCACTAATCCAAGAGCTAAACCACAAAGGCCTGGCCAGCCCCCCACAACAGACCCATAACAAATGGTCATGATGCGAGACAATCACACCGTCTGAGCATACAAAAACTTCATGATGGTCCAACAAAAAGCTGCGTCCCCTCCCAGGCCCGGGCCTCCTGTGGGTGTTAACCTGGTCTGATCGTTCATCAGTTTGCTTAATTTGCTACCGTGACACCTGACGGAAACGGCCATTTCTCCCTCCCCGATCGATCACTTTGTATCAGGGGACATTGGGGGTGAGACACAGGGAGGCATTTCCACATCCGATGTGGGAGTTCTTGCTATCAATGCAATGGGGAATGCCAACAAGGGTCATTTTTGGAAATTAGGTTATGAACTTTATCATTACCAGCCAGCTTTTACCTTTGACATATAGAGTAATTATTTTCACTGGGATTATATATACCCAAACCAGAATTGATCTAATTTATATCTAAGAAAGATAGATTGGACTGAATGAATACACTGCAGGAATAAACCATTTTGTAATCAACAAAACTAATATGCATACTTCTCTCTCCAGTTGTAAACATATTGGAAAGTACCCTAATCAAGCCTGCAGAAGATAATGTCTATAAACTTGGGAAAATATCCCCCCTTGTTTCAACAAATGTATCGATTGCATGCAGCACAGTATTTAAAGCTTCAGCATCATTTTTAATCCACTGCCAGGCAGTTCAGATTATCATTCATATGCCAATGTAAAAAAATTCTCCATTCAATTATATAGACGTGAGTGCCAGCAAAAACTCAGTCATCCATTTATGACTGAAGTACTAATGATTCGGCATTACGTGCCCTATGCTAATAACAGAAACATCACTTGACACTACGCCTGCTAGGCGACATCAAAGCCAACTAGATTAATACGCATTAATACTTTTTCTCTCAAATCCCTGACATCGCTCGAAACGCGTAATGGACCAACTTCAGAACTTTCAAAACTAATTTCGAATAGGAACATTATTTGTCTGAAGTGACACACCGAAAGCTATTCTAAATAGATATGCCAGCTCCATTTCAATCATGAATATATTCGATAGCCATTTTAATTACACTACTGAATGAAAGGTAATGCAGGGGGTATTAGGAGTGCAATGGTTCGTCAGTGTGTATTATGAACTGGTGTAAATTTGTAGCTGTCAATTGAGAAGGGGACACAACAGGAAGAGTAGTGTATATCTAGTTTGATTCACATCAGATCAGAAAAGCAATCTAAATCATTGTAAATGATATGTTTGATATACTACTACTTTCCGACTTGAAGCTTGAACTGCATTATTAATGAAAACAATATCAAGAAAAACCAGGTCTAGCATGGAAGATTATATTACTTATCTAAAGCTTGACACTCCTATTGGATCACATCTAGGGCCTTCAGTTTACAGGCCAGGATCCTCAACTTGGAAGGAAATGCACGAACAGCAGCTTTCTACCTATTCTATAAACCGATGTCTCTATATTCAGTGTCTTAGTTGTTTATGACAACATTCTCTTTGCCAACCTACAAGCCATGTACTTATGCATACATACACATAATATACACAGAGTCCTTGTTAGTTGGCAAAGCTTGACACTCAAAATACAGGCCCCTGTTTTTCTTCCTATGCCATCTCCCTCACCATCTCCCCATGATGTATATCTGAACCCACTCACTCACTGGCCCACATCCAATACCGCTCAGTGTCCGGCTGTAGGGAGGTGCTGGGGGCGTGCCATATGGTGACTGGTCGTATGGATGGGGATGAAGTCAAGTGTGAAATGTTCTGTGGGTCTGGGCAGTGGGGCGTGAGCTGAAGGGAGAGAGGGGTCAGGAGTCGATCTGGGTAGAGGCTCTCTGACACATCCCATTTTCATGCACTGCAAAACAGCCTTCTGTGATAACGTTTGGAGACTGAAGTGAGTCTTTTGAGATATGTTGGATTTATTTATACAGTTGCATTTAGTAGTTTTAGTGTCCATAATCAGGTTACCATAGAAGCCACATGGGAAGCCATGAAAGGGGCTTCACCATTATACGAATTTGATTTTGCACTCGATTCTATTACAGTACCTGTCAACTGATACTATATTATTTATATTGCACCCAAATGTAGTGCAAAAACATTGTCAGCATCGGCTATGCATTTTTAAACAGCATTATAGTGAGCTTAATTTGCTTGATATCAGGTTATCATGAGAACACCACCTAGCAACACATCAATATCGGCCTTCTATTGAAGCACTGCCTCCCTGATGACTCACTCCTTCCGTAACGATGAACCCCTCACCTTTCTCCACGCCTCAGTGGCCGCGGCATGGCTACCTTAACTAAGCCAAACCAACCAATCTGTCAATCAGGCACCGCCTGGCTGATTCTAGTCAATTAATCAGGCGTCTGAACCCAGCCACCCCCTGTCAGGCTCACTGAACAAGTGAGTGAGAAGAGGGAGGGTTACAATGTGATCAAATTTCTCCCTCATAAATGATGAACTCAAATGTCTGCTCTTAGGTTTCTATGTTAGATCACTGTGCTGAATTTTTCTTTTTTTCTCTTCAGATAATGGGCCTTTGTAGATTGTTGTTTGCTTATGTCATTATAGGAAAGATTAGCTCCAGCTGATTACATCTAATTCATTTATTTCCATTTTGTTTTCAGACCGTGCCTACATGAGCTGTGACACTGCATAAATTTGCAGGCACGTGGAGCTGTACATTCATAATAGCTTTGAAAACCTCCCATAACCTTGCAAACAAACAAAGGCTATTACCCCCCAAACTATGACCCCCCCCCCCCCCAACACAGACCCATCTCCTCTCATTCCTCACCCACCCCCAGGGAGGGTTAACATTAAACACCGCTGGTGTTGCGTGTGACAGACAGCGGAACCTGGTGCGTGTCACGTCATGATCTCCCCCGGACAATAGCGGCACGTGTCTCCTCATGGCGTCCTGGGGAGATTAACGGGCGGACAAGCGGCTATCTCCCCCATCTCTACACAGGGGACAAATTGGCCTCTGAGCCCCCAACCCTGCCACCCCCCCCCCCAATCATCCTATACTTTACATAAGTTACTCCTTTCCAGCACATATTTCTAGGATTTAGCCTAATTCATATTCCCTTCTTGTGCACTACTCACACATTCTTTCCTGTCTCTAACCCCCACCCTCCTTTCTCTTGGTCCCGCCTTATCCTCCCTCCCACTAAATACACAACACTCTTCCCTATCTTGCCCCTTCCACCACCCCCTCCCACACATCACCAATTATGTCAAGCCCCATATTGGTCCCAATCCCCTGAGGGTGAATTAGGACAGGAGATGTTTATCTGTGGCTGATATTGATGGGATGATAAGATATGGTCGCAAATTGTCGTCTGCTTCATTTCACTGGGAGAAAAATGTCGTCTGCACGGCTGTTTTATAATTGACAACATTTTAACAACGACACAAAAACACTTCCCTTCCTCATTGCAAATTGGGGAAAAATCAGTTGCTTCTTTATCCAGAAAATCCATGTTTCTCACAAAAATCAGAAAACCGGCAATGTCACTGCGATTGATTGGAAATGGCTGCTGTGTTAAAAAGTGGAGAAAATGTCGTCTGATAAATAGGCAAAAATGCCCAGTAAAAATGTCGTCTGCCTTATTGGGCACATGGGACAGGAAATGGGGGCGTCCAACCAAGAGCTTCTTTCTAATTTGTGAAGAGTGCCACTCTCTAATTCCCATTCTGTTTTCTATTCATTAAATAGATTAGGACGCTCATACTATTATCGACTTTGAGCGCACTATATTGTTTCATCCAGCTCAATTGGTACAGTGTGATTTACTTGAATGAGTGATTAATAATCACTGCTTCCTCCGTCTCTAATACATTTTTCTTTCTCACATTCAAGCTCGACAGAAGAACTAATAATCTATAGAGTGCAATGTAATTGTCAAGGAATACTATCTGCACTCAGCAAGCGATATTCAATTATCATTTTTGGTATGGGAATATCTCGGCGTGCAGAATAAGGGGGTGGGGGGTGTAGAGACAAACCATTTCGTTTCAACACTACAATTATGAAACTGCATTATAATTTCATAGATATCAACTTCAGGTGTCATTGCAATACGTGGGATACCAAATTGTTATTGCCACATAAAGAGGTTAAAATCAAGGATCTCAAAGAAAAGTAGAATATCTGATCTACCATAGCCGATAAAATTCAATGTGGGTTATGGAGAGAAGTTGTACTACATTTACCTCCTGGAGAACTTATAGGAAGGTTTCTATAACCTTGAGACAGTGTTGGGCAACTAGAATGTAGTTTATTTCTAATACGATACTTCATAAACAATGTTGTCACATTATAAGTTTCTCACCTTTAAATTGGGTTACTTCTGGTATAAGCGGGAGGTCTAGAACACGGTGGTGGTAGTAACTAGATCCTTCCTAGGGGGGCTCACATTGTCCTCAATATCCTACTGCAATCTATCAAGGTGCCTGGTATAGTCAGGTTAAGTAACTCACCTGACAAATTTATTCTCACCTGACATGTGGGAGCTACTTATAGAAGGTAAATCTAGTGCTCTTGAACTAGTCTCAGGATAAAGGGGGTTTCTTGATTTTGATCCACAGCTTTCTGGGAAAATGTAGTTTGTCAGAGAAAGCAGGTTGAAGGCCCTTGTAGTTTTAATAAATAGTGCGAATTAAAAGAATGAACACAAACATCTTTCAAATCAGACATCAGCCTGGCGTCTCATTTGGTTATGAAATTTGTGGCTTTGATTTTACAATACCTTTTTGCTTGTCCCTGGTCTTATTTTGGTTTTGCACGACCTTTCTTTGCGTGGGCTGTTATTTTCTATCTTAATTGACTCTTTTTGAGCCAAATTTCACTCAACTTTTTGTGTGGTTATCTGAGCAGGGTCGCGTCGGTGGGCTATTATTTACTCGGATTTTTTCACCCTATTTAGTTTAAGCATAATTTTACTTTAATGAATCTGGTACTTGTTTTTCGCTCAGGTTTTTGTGGTTGGGTGAATGGGGTGGTTTCAGAAGGCTATTATTTATAAGGCTCGCGTTTCTTGTGTTTCACAACCATTTTGTATGGATCAATTTTCCTTTTAGTGGCAGAAATCAAAACGAGCTTGGACGTCCGGGGAACACTACAATTTAAAGTGGTTCACATGCAATTCCATGCCCCAATATTATTAGACAACACTCATTTTATTCTCGCAGCGTCTGCCAAAACTTTTAATACAATCCCTAATTGTATCTCCACTAGCGACACGCAAAGTGACTTTAAATATCAGATTTACATTTTGCTGATTGAAATTCTTTTAATAGATAAATTCGAACTGTTCGTGAACCGTATTAAGTGTCCCCGATTTGCAACAAAGCACTTTCAGGCAACATTGTAAAAATCAGAAAGCCCTTTATTGCAAAACAATAATGAAAACACTCTAAAATGACAACATTATAGAATGGTCACGCAATCTGTAACTTAACTAGAAACATTGCGAGCTCGATAATTTCTCCCCCACCCCTTCTCTCTCTTTTTTTATTTATTTATTTTTTATTTCAGAATGTTAAAAGATAAGAGGAGGGGAAACTATTAGTCTCCAACACTATTACCATAAAGTTACTTAATAATAGGAACAAGCAGCTGCTACCAGTGCAGAGACATCCCCGTATATCATAGTACATCACACCTCTAAAGGAACATCACAGTCCCTAACAATTTTAACCAGATAGCACCAACCCCCAACCCGCCTATTAGTATAGCAAAAGTACGAAGAGGAGAAAAACTAAGCTAATTAAATTTATGAGGGTAAATCATGCGATTCCCAACGCCAAGTGGTGTTATTTTTACCCTGTTGAAATAACAAGGTATTTGCCTTGACGTCTGGTGGCTCTCTCTCTGCGGCCTCTACTCTACTGGTAAAACTGGCGTCAGGGCATGGCGTGCGCATGCGCTGGTCTAAAAGGGAAGCTGCCTCGGCAGTATGCTGGGAGATGGGGAGTAGGGGTATCTTTATTTATCTTTTATATGCATTTATTTTTTCCAGTAGCCGGGTGGTCGATAATTGAGTAAAATGGCAGCACTCGTTCAGGTTGCAGGATGGAGGTTTAATGATCTTAGCCAGAGCCAGATCCTCCCTCTGAACCCTTTTAGGGCCACATAATGCCTTGATTTTTCTTTGTCGGTCGCCATGATGCACCACTGCAATGATGACTCGCCAACACTATGCATCATTGCTATGCTGATTCACCAGTAATGCATCTGAACATCATGTTAACACCTGGGGAGTGTATTAACCAAAAATGGCCGACATGAAGCATTAAAGGCGCTCTGGATCGAGGAACTACGTCCGCCGACGTTAGCACTGTGGCGGACGTAGCCGATTCAGAGCTCCTTTCACGTACATGTAGTACAATTTTGTAGCTAGCCCTTATGGGGTTTACTCACCAGGGATGCATTCCTGCACCATGACGACAAATGGCCAATTAAAACACTATGTGGTCCTTAAAGAACTAAACCGTCACACCACCCCCTCCCTCTCCACACCCACTACCTCCCATGCTAGCACCAATTAATAAGCAGAGCCTTTCCTTTCGGTTGTAATCCGATTCGCGCTTTGCGTGCAGGCACCTCCCATGCGGCTAGTGCCGTGTTTAATCATGGCCAGCCGACAAATCTCCAAAGTCCTAATGACCGCCATGCTTGACTAGTATCTGTCAGGCTTTCATCCTTTTAACACACCCTAACCAACAGGCAGTCACTCTCTCTACGTTCCTTTATATTTACCTTAGTTTATAACTATATGTACAGCATGCGTGTCCTATGCTATAGCCGATTTGGTTCAAATCATGACTTGGAACTTTGAGCATCTATCTGCTCTTAAAGCCATAGAGCTGGCCTTTTAGGAATTAAAAAATAGTTCATTGAACTCATTCGATAACAACTCCCCACACACAAACACAACTACGCCCTGTTTTTGAGATCCAAAAAGGCAATTCTGTTTGTTATTAGTCAAAGTTTCCTATTTATTAAATCCAGCTGATATTTCTTCAGTTCCTCCCCTATCCCGCCACCCCTAATACTATAGGAGAATTCCCGACAGTTTTTTGTTATGCATATCAAGTTTGTCCTTTCCCCCAGCTCTTTCTTCCAAGTTTTATTTTCTTTTATCAGAGCTTCTCTTATTTTCTCATTGCTTGATTTTCACTCTCCATCCCCATTATCATCTTGAAACACTGCGTCTTTCTTGTCATACTTAAATTCACCACAGTTTCTATGTCCTCAAATGGCAGGAAAAACTGTCGTCTGCTACCGATGAAGTCGACTTAAAATGTCGTCTGCTGCCAAACGAGCCTTTTGATTACATTCACTTCAATCGCGTTCAGAAGCCGGCGATCACAAAGCTTCACTGAGATAGCAGACGACTTTTTTTCCACGTCTACCCCTCCTTCCATCAGCTTCCCGCCCAGTGAGGTGTGAAAAATACTATAGGCAATAAAGATTTCAACTCGTCTCGGAGAAATATAATTTTGCCAGATTAAAACACCTTCTTCATCAGAACGCCCTTTCTTCGCGGATTGCTTTTGCTGCGGGTAGTAATTTGCCCCCATTTCAGTATTCATCCGCCGGCAAATTGTCGGACGGGACTCATTTAAGCATGTAATCAAGTAAATGACACATCAAGACAAATGGGTATTCTTTTAGCTAAGTACAGTCAGCTCATCTGCTTTCCAGCCGTGCAGAAAGCCTACCCCAAGCTTTTATTTTTATTCTTTTTTCACCCCATATCCCCTTTTTGTTCTAAAACTGCCAGAAGCGTTCATTCAATCTCATTTCATCCACACACCCCTCTTTCCTTTCCTCCACGCATCACACTACAGCCGCCCGCGGACTCGCCGCAAATGCCTCTAGACGTTAATTTGACAGTTTGAGAATTTTTATGTGGAAATAAATTACATGCCTAACAAATTACCACCCCCGACTGCACACCGGCGCCGCGCCGCCAACTAATTCTAACAAAGCAACAATTACGTCGCCCCAGCGTTGCACCGACCAATTATCGCCCCTTTATGTTGCAACGACATCCATTTCTGACGTGCTTTTTTTTCTCTCTATCTTCCCTTCTGTGTGTGTGCAGGCTTATTTCATACTATAGGGTGTTAAATGTACTGCAGCTATAATGTGCTCACTGCCATAGGCATTACTCCAATTAAAAATGCTGATACTGAAAAACTACTGCTGCAGATTTGTATCCGCTGCTTTTTTTAGTTGCTCAGCTGAGGCTGAGTGAGTTCGAGTCACTCACAATGAGTTTTGTTGTCTCTCAGAGGGAGAATGCAAAGAGTTATCAAAGGAGCTAATGATGAGAATTTGAAAACATGTAGACCCAAGGTACCAGTCTGGAGAAGCTAATGCTACAAATGTTATTATACAGAGCAACTCTCGCGTCCATAATGTTCAACTTTGAGCTGCTCAGACATGGAGAGTCCTATGCCATGAGCAAACTAATGACATAATGAAATGAGCCTTTGGCTTAAGAGACCTGTAGCTCAACAGTCTATTCACAGTACCTGTGGCAGACATTGGCTCTGTGAAACTTGCATGATGGCATCAGTTCTGAGAGTTCATCTTAAACAGTTTAATCTATTACCATGAGCAGCTTTGAGCAGGTTTAAACTGCTTATTGTCATTTAGCTCCAGTTGGTAACCAAACAGGTGGAATGTACTTAATGTGGGAGGGGAGGATAGTGAGGCAGTGACAACTCTTTGACAACCACCTGCCAACTTCTACCCTCCCCATCCAGGGCTCCCAGCCTTTCCCCCAGTACCCCACAAAGGGTGGCCATTATTAAAGTCTTTATCTAATCACCACGCCCTGCCACCCTCACAACTTCTCAACACTCTTCCTCCTGCAGGCCCACGATAGGAATCATGTTGAAACCTATTGTCTGTCAATTGACTTAGGCACACATCAGTTCCATCTATACCACCTCTCTGCTTACACCACTCCCACCAGCCATCTCTTATCTCTCTATTGGATATCCATTTCAAGCATAGGCCTCCAAAGGCATTCAAAGTAAATATCTCTCCTCCCCTAATGGGTTCTAGAATTAGGCGCACGCACACAATGGCCTGCCGGCTGCCTCTGTTTCCCATCTTTTCCGGAAATACCAACAAAACAGTTTTCAGCGTGCTTAAGGGATGGATGGATGGATTCACAGCAGTCTGCATAGTAACAGAGACAGCACCCCCTCACCTCCCCCCATCACCCCCACTCCCCACGTCAAAGCTCCTCTCATCAAAGCTTAAACGTACAGAGGCGCTCGCCTCCAACCCGGCACTACTAATTGGATTAACTGCAATTGCAAACACATGAAAAGCTGTAAATGGAATAATAACATTGTTCACCTAACAGTAATTATATTCATTTTTCTCCGCAAGGACAATCCACCAGCAGAAGCAGCAGCTTGCTTGTCTGTTGTATCCCTTTCCCCACATACACCGCCCCCTTGTTCTCAAACACCAGCCTCATTCTTCAAGCCATCACCATCGCCTCAGCGTCTACCTTTTCACATTTAGCAATGTTATTGTTGCATGGCTATTCCATACACACAGAAATGCGGAGGCAAAAAGTGGAAGAAGAGAAGGAGCTGAGAGGGAAAGAGCATTTCTGCCTTTGTCCACATGGCGTGCAGGATCCTGAAGGTATTAACACCAGGCACAAGGCACGCAAAGCTGTGTAATTCATTCACAGCAACCACATGTGAGGGGGGCAGGCATTGGGAGGGGTTGTAAGTACAAGAAAATAAACTAGAAAGACTCACAGATTTGCCATTGCCATTCAATCCCTTGTATTTCAGGGACCATGCTTTCTTTGCAGGGAGCTCAATAATGGCACACAACGTGGCAGAGCTTCTGTGAGTCTTATCATCATTATCATCATACCGTTGTTGGTATGCACCCTATCTAAGATAACCTGCAGTGATTTACCTTGAGAACTTGGCTGTTGCTGTGGCTGTTGTTGTTGTGGTGGTGTCTGTTGTTGCTGGTGTTGTGCTTGTTGATGGTGAAGGTGCGGCTGCATATGTGGCGGCTGGTAAACTTTGCAACACAATATAAAAGCAATTAAGGACGTGTTCGATGATTTGTGACTGTGTTGCAAAAGTAGAGAGAGATCTATGGAATACGACGCTATTTTAGGGACAGCCAATATGGAAGAGATAAACTGCCTGTGGATATTTTATCTAATGACATGGCATATGCAAAGAGATGAGATCGATATGTTTGCAACGCATTTGACATTTACTACAATGACTATACAACACAGACCAAGAGATACATTTGACATGGGGAATGACAGGTTCAAAGTGAGGCGACAACCCCCCCCCCCCAAACCCAATGTAACATTAAACACCTAATGCTAATGGCAGATCCATACCTGCCATACCCTAACCTTTCTCTCACACGACTCCAAACCCGAAGCTAACTGCATCACAAAGCCACCCAAAGTTGAGTCAACCCATGATAAACCTACCAAAACAAATATCAAATACACCAACGCCCCAGGGCGGGCCTTTCGTGATTTCCTGATCTGTTACATATTAACTGGGAATATTACCTGGAATCGTTCCAACTTAGTCATTCTGCTCTTGTGCAGGGACCTCTTGTCATGCTATCATTAATTTTCAGCGCCCCGCAATAATACACATCTCGTGGAATTATGCATAATTGAAATCCACGCATGCAACAACTTTACAAAGTGACGCACGAGCATCACATGAAAGTGCATGTCTTTGATATTTGATATGAATGCATTCTAACCTGCGTGTCGTAAATAGAGTTTAATAACAGAGGGTGGAAACTGTTGTAACATTAAAAAGAGGAAGAAAATTAGAGACGCATTAAGCCTTTGTTAATGTAATTGGCATATCTAGCAAGGGTTAAAAGCAGTTGGTTAGGGCTGGGTCAGGGTTTGGGCTGAGAGTCAAGGCACTCAAGGTACAATCTCCCAACCCCTTCCCCTCTCTTTTTTTTCTAAATTGGGCTGGGCAGGTGGATTTCCATTGATGTAGTACCAGGTAGCTTCCCAGCCTATTAGAGACACCCTACTTCACAATAGTGTGGTCACACGCACAGACACTGACACGCATCTCTTTCCCCTCCATTCCCGCCCCATTCTACTTCTCTAAGTAATGCACACCCTTTCCCATTGTGTACTACTCCAACCCACCATTACAACCATTCACACACCCTTCTTACATGATTATTACCAATCTTAAAACAACTAGAGATTTTTCAATGGCATCAGTGGCAGTGAAAATAGAAAATCAGGACACGAGAACAAATAGTAATTATCCCTTGGATGTGGGCCAAAAATGGCAGGTTTGTCCTCCCCATTCTCCCTATTTTTATCACTAATGTTGCTCCTGTCGGAAATATTGTGACAGCCAGGTGCCCTAATTCTAACTGATTGGCAGGGAATGGAGGCCGTCTGGTAGGGAGGAAAAAAAAATTAATCATGAGATTTCATGCTAAGGCACTCGGCCTGCCTGGAATATATCAGTGTTAATATCAGATTTGCATGTGGCATTGGCTTCCCTTCAACCTGCATTCCTGTCAACAAGATTCCCAACTAAACATTTGTTATCTTTATGTGTCAGCATGGTCACCTCCCAACATGTATGACATTGAGATAAGAGAATGAATAGCCTCTTTGCAGTGAAGAAGATAGTACACAACTAACACTAGCATGAGACACTGAACATCACAAAATCAAAACAGCAGATTCAGGAACTTTGCCAAAAGTAGTACAGTTTCTATTTAGATTGTAGACTGACAAAGAAAGAATAAATACCTTGATGCATAGCTTGGCTAGCTTGTCGTATCGTAACTGCAATTAAAGAGGCCCATAGTTCATTTATAATTCTCTATACACTTTCCTTTTAGTATCAAAATAAGTGAATTTATCTATTAGATTCAAGAAAATCCAAAGACAATGTTCATCAGTTACAAGATACAAAAGTCCATAGTGTCAAAGATTAAAATAACATATTTTGGTTTAATTCACTTTATCAAAAATTAGGATTTTGAATTCAATCATTTTTCAAACATTTGTAAAACTTCTGTTCTGTCATGATTGATTATAGAAATGGGATAATTCAGGAGGTGACAATATTGCTGACAATCTGTGCCACGTGCCACAATTTAAATACAAATTGATCTCTGGTGTTACAACAAAAATCTAATCTCAAATCATCCTAAGCAGGCCTCTTTCCAAAAAATGAACACTGGAAGCTTGGTAGGCCTGTCAAAATATTTCCAAATCACTCACTAATTTCCTTAGACCCACCAGCGAAAATCTCCAGAAATGCAAATCAATTTAAGTAATCTGATTTAATCTCAATTCAGTCTCAACCCAACTCTCCCCCCATTCCTGCTTGTAGCTACAAACTCCCAACTCAGTGTCTCTCTGTCTTCCAGCAGAATTTTAATTAGACTAGATTTATCTAGTAATGAGGTTCCTTTTGTGTCAGAAACAGTAACACTCATCCTTGTTTGGATTCTGGTGGTGCATGTTGTCCTGCTTCATCACCCCCTCCCTCCCCCAGCCCTTATTAGGGTGAATGGGATTGAACAGAAATGTGTAGAACTCATATGGCATGTATGCTTAATCTCAACTCCTAGGTAAGTATATCTTTGTGTGATAGAAGGCTATGACGGAGAAGTATTTTGACTTGTGTAATAATACAAATTTAGCCTCAAATTGCTGTGAGGAATAAACCCAAGTAAATGCAATCCTCATTACCCTCATAACCTTCAATCATATAACATACAATTTGAAAGCTAACTTCACACGGCTCTAACCGGTGCCAGTAGTGTATGTAAGTCATCATATCAAGACAGATTATTTTTGTTAGATTGCAGTGCATATTTTAAGAATAAAATAATTTGACTTCATGCAATGAATTTAAAAGCATAGCAACTACTACATATACCAGAAGTCAACCAATAGTAAACTGAATAGTATATACTCACTTGACTGGAAGGATGAGAGAGCTTCTGATGCGAATGGTGGGTGCATGGCGGGCGCACTGGAGGTCAGAACACTAGGCGGATGGGGAGGTGGGGGTGCAAACATTGCCGCAGGATGGGACCCTGGAGGTGGAAGAGGCCCAGGTAAGGGATGCTGGGGGAGAGGGCCTGGGTGGGGATGTATCGTGGAAGTTTGGGGGTGAGGTTGGATGGCTGTGTGGGGAGGTAGGGGCAGTTGCTGGGGGTGGGGGAGTTGTGGGGAGAGACCTGGCGTGGTGGGGGTGTGCGAGTTGTGTAGAGATGAGATCGGAATTCCAACGGAGGAGACTGGGGAGGCGTGAGACCTGCCCGGGTGGTGTGGACTTGACGTGGCCGACGAGGAACTGTAAGATATGAACCAGAAAAGAATATTCAATTACTATTGAAAATACAAAAAAAAAAAAAAGAAAACATAACTAAATGAACCAGAGATGTAAGTCAGGCATGGGCAAAAATCAGGAAGCCATAGATTTACTTGATATAAAAGTCTTCTTTTTTTCCCCAAACAGCCCTCCTTAGCACTTGTATAAGGAAAATACATGTCATTCAAAATCTTCAGAAATCAGGAAATCATGATAAAACTTGAAGACTTACATCCCTGAACTATTTTTTTTCCAAAGACGATCTCTTTCAGATCTATGTAAAACCAGACAAAATTAATTACAGAAGACTTTTTCTCTTTAAAATTATCTAAGAGAGATCGCAGTGGGGGTCCCTAAAGATTCATAAGGCCCTATCAAACATGATTCAATCCTATAGGCATCCTCATTATAAAAGCAAAAGCATTTCATACAGGTGAGCAGTATGCAGCAGGTGTAACTTAGGCCAGCCAATGAGCTGCTCACACAACCAGCTCACACTCTAACTATGAGCAGCTCTATCCACTCCATAATGCCACCCAGACTCACATACTACTACTCGAGGCACCATGAGCATCCTTGGTCTTTCTGCTCAGGCCTGCTACACGACAAATGGGAAATCAGCCGGCCTTCTAGAATCAATTCGCCTAAATTGGGGACGCGATACCACCATCTGACACCCTCCCAGGAGAGGTGGCCCCGCCCAGCCTAGCAACACTCCTCCATGGCAGCACAAAAGGCAACCTCTAAGGATTTCCTGCCGCTACCTATAGCCTCTTTCAGATTCTACTTCTACTTCTTGTCCCCTGATCTTTTTATTCTGACACTTGCCATTCAGTTTCCCTTCTAAAGCCCACTTTAGATTTGAGAAGGGTTCATTGTAGACACCAGCTAAATTTTGATGTAAAGAATTTTTGTACATTGTGCAAATTTCTATTACAGTTTTGCTTTATAATTTGCTTCTGTCAGAGAATCACTAAACAGTGGTAAAAAAAAAAGAAAAAAAAAGACACAACCCATAACCAATAGCATTTGCTTCACTGAAAAATGTGTATATTGATGTCTTCGCCAATACACCCTAGTGAGCCCCTCCAATAAAGAAACCACTATACCCGGGCCGAGTACCCAACCAAATGACCCAGTCTCCTTTTTATTGCCCCGTTTTCTCCACACTAAATGTCACTCTATGGAAAGGATGGCAGCCAATGTCCCTTGGCCGGACACACACCAATGTGTCCCGGTGGAGTAATGGTCAGGCAACTGCTGGTATAGCCCCAGCTATAGTGCTGGGTCGGTTCCTGACATTAGACTTTTACAATGCTGTACCTCCGGCCCATTGCCACACTGTGTTCCTCCTGAGACCCAATACAGACTCCAATAAGGCATCCTTTGCTCATTCAACCAGTTTTATCACATTATAAAACAGTTTTTCCCCTTATTATATTGAGTCTCAATCTTCCTGCGTATGTGCTTATATTGATGTTGGGCTTGGCAAAGCTCTATTGCTCCTATCTAGAAATGAAAGCTATTTTGGGTCTTGGAAATCTCTAAAATTTGTCACTCTTTAAATTGCATCTTTTGCTCTTTCTGCCTTCTCGTTTGTTCGGCCTGTTTTAATTCACCCCGAGCATTACAGCGTGCCAATGTTCTCTGCTTATTAATATCCCTAGACACCCACACCAGTTAACTCCCACACCAGCAATATGCAAAACCCTTTGCTAACACGTCAAGGCAATACCCAGCCAAATGCAGACAGAAAGAATCCTTGGCAGGCAGGGTTGTGGTTACGGGAGGTACTGGTGCATGTATGGGAGGTAGCAGGCATGTGGAACCTTACCAGTAATTGCATTCATCTCTCTCGGTTCAACAAAACAGCACAAAAACAAAACAGGGCCAAAATAAATAATGAATAACCAAAAAGGGAGTAGGAGGAGGCAGGCTTGCTGCTGTACCGGCGGCGGCGTATTAATCATGCTTTGTTTGGCCTTGTGCGGTAATCTGCTGGCAACTCGAAGACAATGCCTGCGGCGGGCCAGGTGGGAGTAGGCGGCCAGGGAGGTGTTTCCTGCCCCACAGGGATCCAAGGCAAATCCCTTGTGGCAAGGGATCCAACAATGCCTTACAAAACTCCCCCTCCCTTGCCCCCAGAGCTCATAGCCGCTGGCCTCACAGCACTCGGCTCCTCACGCTATTGGGGGCAGGAGTGAGGATTTCTGGCAGCACTGGTGGGGGGTTTCTGGCACTGGAGGCTTTGCCGACCACATCCCCGTTGAGCCATTTAGGAACCCCTGGAGTCCCTCTGGA
This sequence comes from Acholoe squamosa, assembly GCA_949317995.1. Lineage (NCBI taxonomy): Eukaryota > Metazoa > Annelida > Polychaeta > Phyllodocida > Polynoidae > Acholoe > Acholoe squamosa. The sequence goes on along the minus strand of OX439041.1, from coordinate 62,302,566 downwards.
GTAGAGCGCCCATGGACGTGCGCCACGCTCATCAGGGCTGGCCATTGCCTCCTGGGTCCCGCCTGGAGAGGCAGGCATCAGTGACTGAGGGGAGGTAGGAGGCACTAGGGAACCTGTGGCTTTAGACTGTGCCACCTGTTTTCTCATAGAAGGGGCCCTGAATACTGACCAAGCTTTGTACTAGATACCAGTAACTTACAGTCAGTACAGGTTAAATCTGTAATTCAGACTTGCTCCTAAGGATTTGGGCTGATATGGCTCCAAAGTACATGAATTAGGTGCTGAACTAACCAACGCTGATCACTGAGTTTAAATCATTAGCACTGGCAAATTCTAATATCTGCATCAGTGAAGAATTAATAGGGCGGATCTGTTTGACAGGTGGAGTCTAAAGTTGTATTGATAGGCAATTGAATCCTATCTAGGACCATCCATCCCACACTAATAGGATACATGCCTGCTCACATCACTGCTCATCTCAATAGATTACGTCCCCATGGGGATGTTATTGGAAATTGTTATGGGAGGTTTAAAGCTGTCTTTATGAGATCTACACAAGGCTGTGAGCAGCTCAGTGGGAGCTGAGTGAGCAGATCCAAGAGCAGCTCACATAAAAGGAAATTTGCATCTGTGTTTGATATAGGCATCTTTTGTAAATGAATAAGGTGTTTAGGAGCCTTCTGGGTCAGATGATATCACCCACTGGTACTAGCTACTACACCCCCCCCTCATTCCCTATCTTTGCTATCAATAATAAATGCAGAATCTAAGCCTCTTGTTTCCTTTAATCATCACGGCCTGCGGTACACAGCTATCCTTTATCAGCTACACCAGAAACCTCTCAAGAGCTGTGCAATGAAACAGGAACACAACAAAAAGGTCTATTTTCCCAATTTAGCATAATGGCTTAACTAAATTGAGGGCTGTCCTATTTTAAAGTTCCTCATTTGAAAAAAAAAATCCTGTTCTCCGCTGGATGCTGCTTTTGCCATTCATTCATCATCAGAGCAGATGAAGTAAATGGTAAAAATGTCCTTCGTAGCAAACCTAGTCATAAATACAATGGCGGCCGTGTTAAGTCGACAGTGTCTTGGCCGCCATGTTGAGCTCCTCCGAGGGGAGCCCACATAAATTCCATTTAACCGACTCTAAATGGTATCTGTGCTCCCCGGCGGAATGCAATATGCAAATTGTCAGTGCCATTTTGCCAGGGAGGCGTCTCGGGAGCCCGGCGGCTGCAGGGAGGGAACACTGAATGATGTTCTATTTATATTGTTTAGTGCCTATCGCAGTCTCACACGTGTCGGTGGTGACTGGGGGAGTGGCCCCCCGGGGGCCTGCAGCATTAATTAATTACATATTCACTTCAGCTGTCACTCCTGGTAAAAACACGGCTAACCCGCCCTCATGGGCACACACAGACTGTGCCAACGCCGGATATCTCTCCCGTTTTTATGACACATTGGGGAACTGTATAGTTCTTTTTTACCCTCCGCCTCCCGCTGTTATCATCGTTATTTTGAGTTTCTTTTTTTTTGAGGGACTTTTTTTTCAATGTAAAATGATCACTTTCCTTCCAGTCAACCATGCTACATTTACCTCCATCGACCCAGGGCCCTCAGCTGGAGGAACTGTATTAAGAATTAGGTCCGCTTTCTAGCTACAGGGTGATCCTCCAGGGAGGAGGGTTTGAATTAGGTTTTATCTCTGGTGTAGAATTATGCAAACCACCCTTGGGTCCAAGCATTGGCCCAGGAGCAGGGACCGCTCTACTGACGGATTGGTCCCCGGCGGGAAGGGCTATGGGGCGGGGGCGAATAGAAGAGGAGGAAAGGAGGGCATAGAGGAATGCGAGATATTGTCGGAAGCCTCAACCCTTTACACAACAGAAAATGCCTCAAGTTTCATGTCCCTTGATCACTATATTAGAGCATCGTAAAACTCCCTTTGAAATGCATTGATCCCATAGCATGGGAAGGATGCATGAATACAGCTATTTAAAGCAGAATCGATAAGGAAATCCAACGGCATGATGCATGTTAACACTAACTGGCCCTTAAGGGGTTAGCATACTAGAGAGGAATCAGACAAAGCACATTGATGGTGCTGGAGGAAGGATAGCACCCAGGAGGAACTATGGGATGGGGTAAGGGCCCAGGGGAGGATCTCACAGGCGGGACGGCTCATTTACAATGGCTGGCAGTGCCCAGTAGCATCCCCCAGCTTTGCTGCAACAAAATACCATAGGTGCAGCGAGGCAGGGGACGACTGGGATGGAGGTATTTATTGACACACCACAGGCTAACAGTAGAGACAGCCTGGGACAAGGCCTCAATTCATTTACTACTCACACTCACCGAATGACTAACACCTAGGGACTCGCACCTGTTGTGCTTTATAAAATACTAATGGAATCGAACTTCCAACAAATTTGAAATACTTCCCACACGAAAATATGCCTGGGCCTAAATCATTAATATCACCATTGTGGTCTACCTTTTGCAGGCATGAAAGTCACTGAGGCCAAAAATCTCTGAAATACTCCACGAAAACCCATATAAATTTTGATTTTGTATAGGAAAGTATAGGGCTTTGGGACTTGAAAATCCCTGAAATCCCTGAAGACTTCCATCCCTGTTTTTATGTGTGGAACCATGGCGATGGTGAGTTACAGCAGGGAATGTTATCGTAAAAGCCGCCACCTAATCATTCCCATTTCCGTATACTACTTAGTCCAAATACAGTCAAACCCTGGACTGTCAAGTTGAGAAGTGAACTGGACCAGACAGCATATAGTCTATGTATGTTGTAACAGTGGTACTAATATATTGCTGCATCCGCTATTGGCCACTAGCTGGTCTGGAGCTGGTTCCGGCGACACACACTGATAAGATGGGACCAGCATGTCCCTGGAAGTGGGTGTTAACCAGGGACAAGGTACCCATTATGGTATGTCTTATCAGTGGGGTTTACCTCAACCAGCGAAATTCAAAATGGCGGATCCACTAGGCCTCCAAACTGAGTCCTATAGGAGCGTGGGTAGTGGCACTGACTGCTTTAAGGGGTTAGGGCTGCACTGTTGTGTTAGCAGCCACCATGCCCCAGGCTGGTTACTAAACCTTCCAGGGCAGCCCTCTCCAGTACCCTGATGACCAGTACTGGCCACAACATTAAGCACACTACTCCCGGCCTCTACACCATAATGTCTGGGCCCAGAACAAGCTCTACAATGTCTGTCTGAGCTGACATGATAGGTCTGATGTGCTGGATCAGTTTCATATATATCATCACTCGATGATTCACATCGGTATATCATTTATACATGTATGTAATTATACCTGTTCGATGGAGAGAAAAAAAGAAAACAGGAAAATAGGTAATTTCAACTGGTAGCCCATGCATGATGCCTCTCAGAAATCAATCATAAGTGGAATCCGCTATCAGACAAGTCCTTTGCATAGTAGTTTGTGCGTGGCTCCATTCCCAGGTTTGCCAGTAGCCTGTGGTTAAAATTATACCATACAGCCTTCATGCACTGACCAATGTCAGGTGCTGCTCTACCAGGCAGTTGGGTGATGGCCTTGTGGACATTACAGAACCATCCAGTGCCACTACCCTTAGGCGTCTAACCATGGAGGAATGGGTGTTTGGGGAGAACCACCAGAACCACCACGACCTACTTACAGGGCTGGATGAGCTATTCTAATTATGGACGGGTTGTTAATTCTGTACATTTCCTGCTTCTGTTATTGGTATAGAGATGAGTAATTTCTTTTATAAAGTTTAGGAATTTCTTTTATAAATTGTGGAATTCATGCTAGGACAAAGCAGATATTTTATTTTATCTCAATATCCCCCATAATAAACCATCTACCGGTATACCCCTGCTTTCACCAACCTATCGCATCTAAGGTCGGTACAGGCAGCCAAACCCAGTTCACCCACCAATCTTTCGTCCCAACCCCGCTGAGTGCAATACTTGAAGATATAGCGCCATGAAAGCCTAAACCGGTTAGCCAGTCCCAAGTGTGACATTACATGAAACTTTAACGGGCCTGGGCTTTTCTCAGGCCTGCCATTGGGCGCCTATACGGGGTTACCGGTATATTCCATCTGTGGGGGGTGCAGGCGTCTGAATGGCAGGCTCCAGGAGGAGTGGGCAGTGGCCATGACTGGGTTTAGGAACAGGAGCAGGGTCCCGCCTGGTAGATTAGATGAAATGTTTATGGTGGCTGCGACTTCCCTAAGCGGCCCGTTAACATCTGTACATGAACTGACTGTAGATCGTCCACGGGCACTGTGTACACCTTCCCCAACTCAACACCCATCCACAAGAGGAAATGGTGTTCTGCCATTTATTCACTATTTCTGCTGGGAGGTACTAGTCCCTTTAGCACCCTTCCCTACATTCTGTATTTGTTGTGGTACACTAAGAGGGAGGGTGAAGAGGCAATGGGAGAGGACTTGAGAGAACGAATTCTAACCTCTCCATGATCAGAACATGCATTTTAGTTAGGTCTGCAGCCAGACTGATGCTATGACACTAAATCTTCTAATCACACTCTCAATTCAAGAATCCCCAGTCCCAGCCCTTGTTATATTGTTTTCAAAATCTGCATAAGATAAAACAATGAGGTGGGAAACCTTAACCCTTAAAGGCATCAGTGTTTCAATGAACGTATCCTTTTTTTTCTTTGTATTGTCCACAAGATGTATGACTGCAGTACTGAAAAGCGAGTAACTCGCTAAAACTGCAGTAATCGTGACGATCATATGGAGCAAATTCACTGCCAAATGCCTGGCATGATGCACCAATACAGTGCCGGCCAGTTGTCTTGCTGCTCCTTATCACGCAGTTGGTAGTGGGTTAAGCACGCATCACCCCCCTCTCTTATCAGTCCACCAATGACACTCATCTCTTCATTGCAGAACAATTACCTTGCGTGTGGAGCAGCTGAACTTTTCTCCAACAAACCGCTTTCGTGTAATTTATTTCTGATCAAAAGAAACCAGAGGGAAAAAGTTCGCCGCCACAGTGGTTCAAAAACAATACAAGTCTCAATTTCAAAACAAGCCTCCCCGCTGTGGCCTCTCCAAGGGATCCGTTATTCCACGTGGGTTTTTATCCAAGGACCCGCCCTTCCGTTGGTTGTTCTTTATTCAAGTGGGCATTGCGGGGAAGGCTCTCTCTCTATTAAATTCTTTTTCCCCCCATCTAACCCACCCACCCTGCCGTCAAACACTAGCATTACCATTACATTATAGTTTTCTTTTGTTAATAGCACTGTGGCCTCGCGCCGCCGGGCGATATTAGGTGCAAAATGGGTGGGCGATAATGGGTGTGTAAGGGCCTTTAGGCTTTAATCCCCCGCAGGTGTCACAATCTGGCTGTGATGGAGACTTTATGGGATTATCTGCTCTTCCTGACAGCATTTTACACGATCTGTACCTACTCACCACTAACCCAGGCTCACCAGGGTGGGGCTGAGGAGGCTGACAGCCACACAAACCCATCTTCTCCCCACCAAGCCCTGCTGAGAGGAGCATGCAGGGACCTAACCTTTAGCCCAGGTGTAACCCTTCGCAGCCAACCCACTCAGATCCACTCACAATCCCGAGAAACCAAGCAAAAAATCCTCCCCTTTTTTTCGGTTATCCCTCCATTTAATCACATGAGAAAACAGTGCTTCCCTGGTGGGAGGAAACCCCAACAGGGTGGAATTTAATGGGTTTCAAATTTGCACTTTTCAGTGAACAATTGTGTTAATACCTTTTTGGATAATTTTCTTACATGACCAATTTCTTATCTCACTTTTTCTCTCTGGCTGCCTGAGTCCCCCATGCTGACTTTGGGCTGCCACAAGGTTATGACAAGATAAGGTAAAGTGAGGGCCGCGGCAAGGGCGATAATAAAGGTTCCCTAAGCGGGATAGCGGCCGCCAGTTGGCGCCATCTGAGCCTCTGGGGGCGGGGGCATGCGGAATTACCTGTCATAGGCTGAGTAGAGACCTCACACATCACACACCACGCCCCTACTACCTCCAGTTACTACACCCCCCCTCCCCTCCCTCCAGCACTGCTACCGACCTACAGCCTCAGGCAGTATCTCTACTCCTGCTGCCTGACTTATTATGTTAGCAGTGCTACCTACTCAGCACACTCAACCTTTGGGATAGCAGAAGCCACCGTAGAAGCCACTCTAAAAATCACCAAGGAGTTGGCATGCCAGATGGTACTTTGGAAGCCAATTGAACTATTGAAGCCACAGGAAAATTCTCTCTTGGCAGAAGAGTCAAAAGATGAGGTCACTACTATGTGTGACTTGTACTGAGTTGTCAGTAGATTATGTTACAAAAGCCACAATAAAACCCGCTGCTAAGAGGCAACAATATAAGTCACTTTGAATGAGGCCTCAGGTGTCACTAGGTTTATAGAATTTGGCCGAAGCCAGTTTAGCACCCCTTATATCCAATCTCAACACAATTAGTTTGACATTATTGTAGGTGTCAGCATGCCATAACCAAAATGACAGCACGATGTCATCATAACAGAAGCCATTGACAGGGAAGCCCAGGGAAATGAGATCATCCACCCGGCCTGTTGCACTGTCACTTCTCCTGAAGCCAATGTGACATTTATAACATTTCACACCTCCCAGGGTGGAGCCTCTTGGCAGTAGGGTTGGACTGGAGAAGGGGCGTTATATTATCTGCAAATGTGAGATGAGCACGGCACCAGCGTATCCTGTCCCTTCACCCCTTCAACCTAACACTGTCCACAAGGGGTGACGACCGGGATAGGCCTGTATATGCTGATAGGGCTGACACCAGCCCAATAGATTAGACACTAACACTATTTCTGCTGGGCCTCTACGATATGCATGTATACAACTTATGAGACTGATCTATTACTCTAATCTCTTCTCCCTACGGATATATCAGTTACTTATGATAATGCTGTTCAATGTAATTTCTACTCACGTCTCATATTTCTGAAAGGAGATATAGACGGTTTATGCTTCTATTTCTATTCCTCTTGAGACACCCTGTTATAGTTTTACTATTTTCTCTAAATCAATGCTACTTTAGAATTAACATGATTGGAAAATGAGGATACTTCAACAAAAAAGACCTCACATTTGGTAGAATGACTCTTCTTGACAATTGGGAAAAATAGCAAGAGCTCTTGAGAAGTAGGTTTGTCTTTCATTCCAACTTCTAAAGTCGTTAGCTCTAGGGGAGTGGGATATCGGAGTGGTAATGCTATCTGCATGCTCATAAAGACTGACACCAATACTCCCTCAAGGGGCGGAGATGGAGAAGGGAGAGAGTAGCTCGAGTAGCTCAAGGCTATCTGCTCAGGTGATGCTCAATTCTGCTCACTGCCTGTTAGAGCAGATCAAATGAAAAGGGCTGCTAAAGGGATATGTTTACACTCTAATGTGAAACTCGTCTAATTGTCCTCTGAAGAAAACATTGTTTTCCTTGATGGTTTCTTAATCCACACGTTTTATTTGCCAAATGTAAACTTTGGAGAAGTTTCGTCATGAAAAATGAAATACAGCGTCATGTTTTTTTACTTATAAACTTATGAAATCAAAACCAATTTTGAGGAGGCTAGCAAGAGCTTTGGTACTGAACGATTTTACATATTGAAAAAAAAAATTAACACATGCCCTATTATATAAGATTCCCACTAAAAGGGCCTCTATCCAGTAAATATTGGCCCCATTTAGATGGTAGCGCCAAAAGTGTAAGTCAGAACCCTGATAATTTCGATTTTTGTTCAGTCAGCCCTTGCTCTTATACAAAAGTCACAATATGTGGTAGAAGTGAGCCTTACAGCCATGTTTATATATAGTTGTGTTGATTACACAGTGAAACACACACCATAATAGCTACATCAGTAGATCAAACACTACATGTCGTCTCCTTGGAGGCTAATTGCCTTTAGTCAATACCAGACAACATCTGGTCTACCCACTACTTGGAAGGCCAAAATTCAGAGCTAACAGACCTGACTAAAAATGGCTACATGCTTAATGGTAAATCAATGGAGAAACATCTGGACCAAAACCATTCTAGGTCTGGTTTTATATATGATGAATGATATTGATTTGGAGTCCAATTCTGTATGTATGCAGCAAGTACAAAATGGTACTATAGTATTTTTTTATACACAATTGAACGTTTAGAAATGGCCCTTTGAATTTGACTATGAATGCTGGGTCACAAAAATCATTACGAGTAATATGGCTACTAAATAAAGAGTGTACTAACCTTGTTGGCCAAGCTGGTTTAGGAAAGGACAACGGTGCAGGTTTGTCGCCGTCCACCGACCGTCGCCCGCTCAATCCCGGTATGGGCTTAGCGGGCTCACGGGGTATCGACGACGTACCGGAAGACGACGTTCCACTCCTTCCGGTGGCGCTGGCGGGCGACAAGGAGCCCGACGACGACAAAGCCGATGGCGAGGCGCGCGATGACGCCCTAGAGTTCACATGTGACGTGACTGTGTGCGAGGTGACCTGCGACGTTGTCGCCGGCGTCGTCACATCCTGATGCGGCGTCGACGTCCGCGACCGCGGCTGCGGCTGCAGCAACGTCGGTACTGGAGATCGTCGCACCAAGGCCGGGGAAGCACCTGGAGACTGCGGCCTGGGGTGGTGGAGATGGGGGTGGTGGGGGTGTGGAGGCGGCGCACCTACTACAGGATGCTGTGGATGATGTGGATGCTGTTGTTGATGTGGATGATGATGTTGTTGTTGCTGTTGTTGTTGGTAATGGTGGTGGTGATGTGGTTGATGGTGGTGATTGTGCGGGGTGGTGGTGTTGGAGTGCGGACGGGTGGATTGGTGTTGTGACGTCGTCGACGTTGGGGCTATCACGTTCTTTTGTCCCGCCCCAATGACAGGGGTGGCCGGCGACTGGGGGAAGGCGCCATTGGGCAGTCCCGGATGTGTCGACGACGGAGACGCCGACCTGGATGAGGATGGGGATGATGACGTACACACGGCCGGGGATAAGGAGGTCCCCGTGGAGTTCCTATTCAAATGTCCACTATTAGTTAAAGGTCCTATATTCTCCCCTGCAACACAAGAAAAATGAGATCAAAGTTATTATTCAATGTGAATATACCAGAGATGAAAGTCATAGAGCACGAAAATCCCTGAAATGGTCCAATATCGACCCAAAAACCTGGTTTTTTATATGAATACATCGGGCCTTGGAACTTCAAAATCCCTGAAATCAGGGAAATCCCTGAAGACGTTCATCCCTGACATACAATCATAATGTACAAAAGATTCAGATGTACAATGCATATGGTTGAGCCATTCTTTTCCATATTCAACTTATGCCATAGCGCTGCTACCTCAAATGGAGAGATGCTCGAAGGAAGCAACAGGTATGACCGGGTTCAATTCTGAATGCAGGTTGAACAAAAACTCGTCTATTGACAAATGTATCAAGTATCAAGTCCAAAGCCCACTCCACTCCCGAATGCTACAGCTCGCACCTTTCCTTCTGACATCTTAACAAAACTTTTAGTATGCAACATGACGCGCACAGAACGACGCCAAGTAACTCTGAAGGGTCGCTGTAAGCTTTCTGCGAAAATGTCTCAGCAGTTGGGCAGAATGGTGAAGGGCAATGGATCCCTTCTCTCATAAATACCTGAAGTAAACCAAGACAGTGCATAAAAGTTGACAGCCTGCTGTTTCAAACCTCTCTGATTGCTTGACATCTATGGAGGGCGAAGGCGATCTATTAGGCATTCTTCATGTTTCAATTAATTTTGGTGTCAATTTGCCGTCTAATGTTCATCCGAAAGGTTCTTTTGTGCTCAACATGATATTCAATAGCAGATAAGATTGGACTTTTCTGAATTTGATGTGTGAGCTTCTGTTATTGTCATTACTTCATTTTAATATGTATATCTGAGTGAGAGCCTCACCTGGGTTTAGTTTCCTAATTAGATATGTGATCAAGACTATCAAGTTCTTATTATATCTTAATGGCACCTATTGTATGACATAGTCCAAGGGATTAGTTTCCTCTAAGAACTTATGATATTCAAATTAATCATTACTGTAGAGAATCATGCAAATGAGTAATCATGTCCATATCTAGATGTGGTTATAAGTAAGCTGGATGCTATAATTTTATAAGTTCTCAACTTCCATATCACCCTAAACTTCCAAAATATATCCCTATAATAAATAAGATATCAATGGCATGACTGACTTGTATCCACTTGTTGCTCCAATCCAGCATACAAGCATACTCTAAGGGACTACTCCACTTTGAGGAACAGTTCCATGTACAACTTCACACATGGGGTCTACAACTGGATAACATACCTGCATGTTGGGGTGAGGCTATTGAGTAGCATACACTACTGGAATGTTTTGCTGCCAGTTTGGCACCCTGGAGGACTGTGGGACAAATAGTATAGGTTTGATAACTCTCCTGCCGTTTATGAGCCTTAAGCCTGCCTTTTTCTTAGCCAATGATACCTATTAGCCATGGCAGGCCACAGGAGAGGCCGCAGCGTGCCAGACTATAGGGTCGCTTGGCTTTCCCAATTTGGCTTGGGATCCTGCCATGTCATGAACAGCATTAGTGGGTGAGAGCTTGGGGGGCAGTCCTCACAGCAAGCCAACGCTGATCAAACAAATTACCAGCCCTCATGTTCTCTGTGCCAAAATCAATGTTACACTAAGATTAAAGTTTCCCAGACCAGCCTTTGCCAACCTGCCAAAAAGCCTGGTTTGGGTTCATGATTGCATACAGGCACGAAGAGGAATCAAACGGCAGGTTGAATAATTAAGTGCCACCAGTAAGTGATATACGTGTTTCCCTTTGTGAAATGGGAGTCCCTTTCATCTACTTACATTCCCTCATCATATATGGTACAACCGCATTCTTTATCCAGAAGGAATTGGTTTTGTATCCAATGCAGAAGCAACCGGCAATGTTTGTTATCATAATTCAGAATCATGAGAGTATTCTTATCTTTGGATTACTTTCATTATCTTAAAGTCGACAGCTTTTTATTTGGTACATCCGGCAATGAAACTACTTAGGGATAAGATAGGGAAAGGTGTACCTGACAAAAGTAACTACCACATTTAAATGTCCTTATTCAACTTTCAAAACCAGGGATGGCGTACTCCCCCCCCCCATCCCTTTCCTTTGTAACTTAAATAACTATCAGTCAAGGCTATCGTTTAGGTGCAATAGCGAAATTTCATGCATTTGATTTAACCCATGAGGTGGATGACTTGCAAAATTATCCAATATTTAAATGGTTTTGTCCTACAATGGTCAATTCTTCGAATGATTATGTCATTTAGTTATGTTTATGTGTAATCACTCAATCATTTCGACATGAATGAAACAAATTCCACCCATTTCTTACTAACAATACTCAGCTTGATTAGAATTTCAGCCAACAAAGGGCACTTATACCTGCATAATTCAATATAATTGTAGTGCTGTTCTATAGGTGCCTAAGGTTGATGAATACATGTATATGGCACAGTACACAGGACCCCTACCACTATACCCATCAGCACGACAGCTGGCCACTTTACTGTTACAATGACCCTACAATACTTTGGGGGTACAAAGTGGTGATGTGTATCCTCATATAACACTATATATTTACACCAGGGCTCCTGGCTTATTATATACAATAGGGGCCGTTAGAGACAGGACAAGCTGTGTAAATCTCTATACACAAAAGGGTCATAATGTAAGGAAAGGGCCAATGATGCAATCACTTCATTATCTGTCTAGAGCTATTCAGTAAAATATATGCCACCTCCATGAGATTTAAAGTGGCTCATTTTTAAATTTATATAAAGTCAGAAGGTATAAATTGAAGGTTAGATATGAAAAAGGCCTTTCCCTGATGTATGCCCCAACTGACATACATTTCGAGTGTATATACATGTATTCCATGTGGGTATATAGGGGCTGGATAGGGAGAAAACATACCAGTCAGCTCTTTAACACCAGCATGTTATTAAGTCCTAACTACAACACTCTGGTGGCATGCCAACAAATAAATTATTGTTTTGTGGTTGTTAGGACATATAACATATTTGGTACCAGGTAGCAGTTTTTCACTACCCTGTCTCAAATAACGTGTATAAGGAATTTACGGTTTGCTTTACTTATGCCGGCCAACCTCACCATTGAAAGAAAATTCGGTCAGGAAAATGTGATGGACAACCTAGGAAAACTATTTCCGTGTTAAGAGGGTGTTAATATTTACATATATCTATGTCACGATTCGTCAGCTGCTCTAGACCGTAACTCCATTTATAGCTAGTTATAGCAACTATGAATACATATATCTATGTCACGATTCGTCAGCTGCTCTAGACCCTAACTCCATTTATAGCTATAGTTATAGCAACTATGAATTAAACAGATATCAAATGAACTATTTGCACTAAATCACCAAACCCCAAAAGTAGGGACGGCCGACTTTAGAGGTTACTCAATACAATGGGAGATGGTCATTGTAGAACGTGGTTAAATTGAGACCACTACGAGGGGGCAAGGAAATAGGATTATACAACGGAGTTGTAAGGCCAATGGTCTCTATTGTATTAAGTACCAGTGGTTCATTTTGGTATCTAAATTCTGGAAAGGGGTACCCAAAGTTTTCCCAATTTTTTGAGCAACAGAGCCTATAAAGCAGTGAAAGGATTAAAATAAAGGGCACTCAATAGTAGTCTATTGCGGGGTTGAGATGGCAAAATGACACCTATGGCTAACTTGAGGCTTAGTGACCACTGCAAAATGTGTCACAGTGGTGGGAGCGAAGCTGTCTGCTGGGGACACACACACACACCCCAGGTACGTTTGGGCCGTGTCTACTGCCTGGTCACGGCTCAGCAAGGAGCTATCAGATTGAATTATATACTTCTATTACGTCCCAGGTGCGTGCGGGCACTGTCTACTGCCTGGTCAGGGCTGGTGGCTGGGGTGGTGGTGGGGGGGGTTGTTAGAGGGATCTCAGATATGTAAACACAGTGTATTTACCGTAAACTCCCGCGTAGAAGACGCGCTGCACGTATAAGACGCACCCCAAACTCAGCACATGCATTTTCGCGTATAAGACGCACATTTTAATGCTGATATTTGTAAATTCAATACATTTCTATAGTAAAATTACCCCTCATATAAGACGCCCCCCCAACTTGAAAAAATCCTATAAGACTCCCCAGCATTTTGTTTGGCGTAGAGGACGCGTCTTATACGCGGGAGTTTACGGTAGCTGGTGTTCTGTTTGTTTGAGGTGTGGGTGGGGGGATTTTTGCTAGTGTCATAAACATTCATGTAGAGCCACTATAGTCTTTCCATCATAGGTAAAGGTCATCTGATAGCTATGTGTATGTGACGCCCACAGGATACTGCCAAATTATGACCCTGTGCTTTCTATGGCCTGAGCACTCATGGCATATTTGACATTGCAAAATGGCAGGGAATTACTGACTCTAGGCTACAGACTCTTCAGACTGGAAATAATCAACCCCCCTTCCTACTCTGTACTTGGTGTTTCCTTGAAGCAGGGCCCAGGTGATTTTGGGGCTACATCCATACCCTCTGTAGTAAAAGCCTATGGTCTAATGACCATTGGCTTAAAAAGGCGGGCCCTTAAGTGCGCCCTATTGACCGTGAATCGGCTGCAAAAGTGCACGTTATTGTCAGAGCAATACTTCTCAAATTTCCCCCATGTCAAACTTGCAGAGGACATCAATAGGGGCCGGGGCTAGTGAGCGAGCACAATGGGGCTCCATTCTATAGACCTATTGTCGGCTCTGGTTTGGGTAGCCAGGAGGGGGCTCAAGATTTCCTGGAAACAACAGGCCTTAGACGCATGCGCAAACAGAGTGGTCCTGCCGCCTAGCGGAAGTTGCCGACCGCCCTGTTACCGCACTGTAGTGGGTCTTTATGTCTAGGAGTACTAAGGTGGGAATCATCAGAAGGTTTTACAAAATATTGAATTAAATTATAACATGATTATATCAGACATTTCACATTACTTTCTATATATTTAAAACAAACATCAACATGTAATGAACTTTTATCAAATTTCATACGTTTATCAATGTCAGGATGTATAAAAGATAATTCGTTCCAATATAATATACATGTATTTGATTAAACACAGAATTCAGCGTGGCGGTTCTACCCCTCTACAGTCCCGTGAAGGATGCTGGAGGTCAATTCATTACATAAGCAGGCAATGTGAATGATATTTGTGTTAAACACTCTGGGGCGCGGATAAATAGCCTAAAGAGCACACTTGATTGACCGCTGACAATAGAGAGCAGGGCTGCTGGTCTGGGCCCATTGTGGTCCTGGACTGTTGGTCTAATTGACGGGTATCAACGTTATGCAACCAAGCCTGACCCAGAGCCCTGTGAGTCCTATTGATTGGTTTGGACTTTCATGTTGAGCCAATCCAACAAATCCCCTTGAAAATTACACACACAGCATTTCAATTCCTTGTGTAATCGACAGAAATTATTTTTGCTGTAGATACACATTTTCTATGCATTTACATTTGATTTTTATAAAGATATCGTTGGGGTGATATGGAGGAAAAATGTAAGGTCGCCGAAGGAGAGTAAGGTTTAAAATAGCAGCTACTTGAGTGGCGTATATTAAACACTGTGGGGTCTAGCTACCGGCAGCCCTGGTATTGGCAAACCAGGCACGCCTTCCTAAATCCTAAATCCTATATCAATACACTGCCTCTGTACTCACATTTAGGAGCACTGTTCTCGTCAAAGCCACTGATGACTAATGCCACCACAAAGACAAGTCCCTTTGTGTGTTGCCCCCTCCCACCTTCTATTCCCCTTGGACAAATTGTATATGACATGACCAATTGACTCAGCTCACTACTCAGGTATCGTAATCAATAGAGGTCCCGTGGGGCATTGATCCTGGCCGCCAGGTATACAATACCCCCCCTCCCCGCCCCCCGCCGAGCTGCACACACCTGGGGCGGATTTTACACCTTTAAACATTTAATGATTTGGCAGCAGTCACACCAATAGTCGCAGTGGCACATCAATGCGGGTCATGTATGCCGCTAGGAGCACCTTTTTTTTTTTTTAAATAGGATTTGTTTTCATACTAACAAAAATAGCTAACCCCTTTAACCTTATAAAAATGTAAAAGATTTCATCTGAGACGTGCTAATGCATACATGAGTACAAAAATAGACGTAGCTGAGCTATAGTTACCATACAAATTCATATTTACAACTGTCGTGCGAGATGAGAAAGGATAGATTCTAGGACTTCTAACATTACCTGTCACAGAATTCAATAGAGGAGCATTTAACTTCCCCATGCCATTTAAACATTTATGCTCAGGATATAATGCTGCACTGGCATTGTAAACACAATATGCACATTTGGTATTGAGCCTGAAGGCACTGATACAATATCAGGATTTTATTACAAATGCAGTAGATGATAGACATCAGTAGAGTCTGTGTGTATTCGTGCCCGAGCCCCTATGGGGTTTTAACGTTGGCATACGCTAATTGCTACCTCTGGCGTGAAAATTGTCCTCATTTGACCCTGCAGTCATGGGTGACAAGTACACCCTGTTAGTATGTTACAAATATTTATTGATTATACATATTTTACATATTTCATTTTGTATATTATCATACCAGCTCTCATTCATCATGGCCGGGGAGTTGCGGTTATGACGTGTACAGATATGGACCACGGTCCCCCTTAGCACCCGTGAGAAATGGCACTGGCTGCCCTGTCCCATGGTGAGAGGTGGGGGAACTAAAGACCATCAAATTGTTTGGGTTGTAGCGTGTTGCTTTTGGTTGTATCATGCAATTTACGATACAACCCAAATGCAATGGTTTTTGCCATAGAGCTTATATCGTGCATATGTATTCACACATTCAGATGTAAGTTAGGTGTAAAACAACAAGGGTAACCATGAATGCTGTCACACCTCTCAGGGTAGGACTATCCTCCTGGACATCAATCCAGAGTTGCATCATGCCATTAGCTACCATGAGATTAATTTTCTTCACCATAATCATGTTTTCAGATTTTATTTTACATTCTTGATCATGTGCGTCATATAATAACAAGATGTGCGTAATACAACCTTTATCTAAATTATTACTGCTGCCTATGGGGATTTACTAGTAAAATAAACGATAGTAATAGCAAGCTTGATGACTATTATGTTCATAAAATGCCAGGGATGCAATTCTTAGGCCAGGTACTTAAGTATCATTGAACCATGGAAGTATGTAACGTGGAAAGCCACTGCAAAAAGAATTTCTGCAAAATCGTCTGTAGTTTTGAAGATAGGCCTCTTTGAATTTAGGTGCGTGATACACCAACATCTGCGATACTACCCAGCATTTACCCTATCATTCCAACAAGCCAAGGACAGTGAAACACTAGCACCCCCTCTACCACCTAGTGGATATTTCATACATCTTTTTCACATGCTGAATTGTAGTTGATTTTTAAACCACAAGCCAGAGGTAGCAGTACTATTCAAGGAGGCCTATCATAAACCTTTCACCCCCACATACCACAACAGGTAAATGAGGGTCCAGTGAAACTTGCTCATACACACACACACAATTAAATTTTCTACAGCTTCAAACATGGTGCACATAGAAAATATAGAACTGTAGGAAGTGCCCTCTATTGTGTGTAACTGACCACCCTAGGGTATAGCTGGGGGACTCACTCAATTCTGTACATATGCATGTGTGAAGCCACCCATAAAATCAATGATTCACAGTTTATGTATCCTTTTCAGCGTTGGTTTTTACCCTCAGTGACCTTCAACTGTTCAGGTATTCAACCATTTTGGGGTTTCATGTGGTCTCACCCAGTTTTCTATACCCTTTGCCATGGTACATACATCAGTCACAGGAGTAAAAGACCTGTGGGACCTGTTTCTAAACCTGTGTTAGTTGACATTTTACCTTGAATTCCCTCATATAAGGCATGGCTAGAATCAGAACCCAAATAAAAATGAGGCTCATAGGAATGGCCCAAATACCATGATTTGGCTATTTTGAGTGTATTCTTTGGATAATCTCAGTGCTTTTATCACTTGATTATGGCGCTGAATTGACACTTGAACATTAAACAAATTCTTATACTATTCTTATATGGTACAGAAGCTAAGGTGAACCTATAAGGTATGTTTGACATTGTCATTGACTGCTGCAGTGTCAACATTGCTCAAGGCAAAGCCCTAAAAGCTGTCCATAGTGGTAATAGAACCAAGGTGTGTAGAGGGGGTCTAATCTGGAGTGTCACACACTAACCCCATGACCACAGCTAGTGCTGGGTTTGGGAGACAAAGAATCTGGCTCAAAGACTACTGCACACCACTTTATACACCTAGGGGGCACTACCTGTTCTGTTTACCAACAAATCAGTGCATAGATGCAGATATGTAGATCTCTTTTCAACTTGATTTTATTGATGGTATATTGATTATTGATTAATTATTTATGGTAAATCGTGGTATAAACATCATATGTGGACAGATGAGCGGGAAATTGTTCTCCAAGGCAAAATGTGACATTTAGAATTGAAGTTATCAGCTTTAAAATGAGGTATAGGGCATTAGCACATTAGGCTATGGAGGTCGCCATTAGACCCCGACTGCACTATGACTAACACCTTCAGCCCCCGTCTCCGCAGTAAATGCCAGGGATGCTTCCCATTGGTCAATAATACAATAGCCATGTGCCGTATACAGGGATTTTGATAGGAATCTTTGCAATAGGCCAATGGCGCATTCATGTTCAAATAATGCGCCATTTGGAAGACCAATGGGCCATTACATACTCTATATGTTTTCTATACATCTTAGTCTACTGGAAATTTTTCTCAATCATTTTGGGGGTCATGTTCATCATACCAATGCGCCAATGCCGCATCTTATGGAGTGCACCATTTAATTTTTAAATGCGCAATATGCAAAATCCCTGGGTATAACACTTACAGATCGCCCCCCTTTGATCTTGGAGATATTGCTTCTCGAAAATTGAATTACATTACAGTATCAATGCAACCAATAAGCTCTATCATTTATTGTTTTGATTAAATCAGGCATCTAATTAACATAATGATTTGAATAATCAATCAAAAAATGACCAAACCTTTCCATTTATTTGGGCATATCTTTTGATGTAGAAATGATATCTATATATTTTTTTCAGCATATGAATCTCCATCAATCACTATATCAAATGACATTGATTTTAGGGCCTTGATAAGCCTAATGCCATCAGGCCCTAAAAATCAACTTGTGACTGTCTAATCATTAAAGTATTTTACACTATAAAACAGTCCTAAAGCTCCATTTAGAGACATTGGTTATGGCTTATAGCGTATAAAGGATGTTTTCCAATTTATAAAAAAAGCTAAGAAAAGTGCTACACCTAATAATGAACCCCAATAGTAGGGGTAGGTTAATCTACTTTCCTTCGGGCCCCAGCTAAAGCTATGTATTCATGCTCAAAAAATACGGACAATCACGAAAACAGTATGTATCGTAGTTTTAAGGGAAAAATGAGATTTCTTTGGGCTATTTTTGACCAAACCTTAATATCACTGTTGTTTGATAATTTCACCATCAAACATTCTAGTTCATTTGTTCTGGGAGTGTTTCTGGATAATTCATATTGGTGGCAGATGTTCCAGACAATTCTTTGGAACCATTGATATCTGGTCACCTACTGGCATGATACTTTTAATCATTTTTTTAACTTCAATCAAAGACTTGACTACTACCTGTTAGAATACCACAGTACATTATGTATGTACTAGTTGAATCTTTTGAGCCTTATTACCGTAAATTCTCTCGTATAAGCCACAGCTTATACCAGAATCCAAATGAAAGTTAGGCTTATAGGATCAGGCCAAAGAAGGGGTGCGGCTTATATGCGGGGTTTTGGCAGTATAGAACAGTATTAAAACTACAATTTCCAAGTAGGAGATGCAAAGTTGGGGGTGCGGTTTATACGGGAGAATTTATGGTACCTCTTTCTGATCAAGATTTCCCCCATAACTTTTATCCTTTGTTCAGAGGTTTACCCTGAAGACTTCAAACTAGTGCTTAGTGTGTCTTGCTGCATGAGAGGACAGCCCTTTGGTCTAATCCCATGTGACACTTTTATACCCCTAAGACACTATGCTATATACCCCAGTACTATAGAACAGTACTTATCCCTTACCCCTATTTTACTTCTACCTTATGGGGTAAAAATCTTGCATTTACCCCATCCCAAAGGAGTAAACTTGTTTTTGTTGTGACACCAAAGAGGCATAATCTAGTGTAAGAGATCCCACATTGCCGTATTGTGTGACAAGAGACTGAGTCCCGTAACCATGTTACTCATAGGAGGCGGGTCCAGCTTGTGCCAGGGTGTACTTGCGGGGGCCTCCCATAGAGTGCAATGCTAACCGATGCGTCTTTAATGACCAACTAAACCTAAAAGGCCTCATAATTATGAAATGATTTTACTACAGATTAAGACATC
This sequence comes from Acholoe squamosa, assembly GCA_949317995.1. Taxonomy (NCBI): domain Eukaryota; kingdom Metazoa; phylum Annelida; class Polychaeta; order Phyllodocida; family Polynoidae; genus Acholoe; species Acholoe squamosa. The sequence continues at coordinate 62,282,979 of OX439041.1, read as the reverse complement.
AATTTTTTCATCATGTAAATTATTTTTATGGAATCAAAAGTGCATGGCCACCAGAAGACCAAATAGAGCTGTGGGGTTTTGACTACCCTCGCAGGGTGCACGCAAGGTGGGCGCAGGGTCGCATTTGTCACTTCACTTTCCACTCTCCAGGTGGCAAAACAAGACAATCTAATACGAATCATAGTACATACGATCAAAATTTAGGTCTTTCCTTGTCATATCCTTGCATATAAAACTTGGGGAAGTAAGGAATAAAAATCTGGCCAAAATTCATAATTTTGTGGGACATCCAAGCTGTCCAAGACAAAATGGTTCACAGAAATAACATTTAATCCCAAGAATAAGCATCTTTGAGTCTTGCCCTTTCCCCCGTGCTTGAATTGTTTCAGTATTCCAAGGATTGGTATTTTAAAATAGCTTTTGAAAATGTGTTGTTTAACATTGCGCTCTATGGGACCCTCGTGAAGCTACACCTTGGCTGCACACTGGCAACCTGTGCAGCATACATAGCGCCGAGAACCCCGTCACAACATTAAACCTATGGGTGCAGCAGAGTGCACCGTCTTCCTTTATTGTAAGTCTTTGGTGACACACCTTGGATAGAATCAACTGTACTGCCCTGACCTAGTCTTTAGATCTTTCCCCTAATGACCTATTGTGATTTAGGGAAAAGTGACCTTGAGCTGTCCATGTACCTTGAGTCAGTCATTTTTTTTTCTTTTTCATGGTTCAGATTTCTAATAATAAATTACTATTTTAGTGGATTTCAACTGGTTTACCTTGATGGAGATTGATGTAGATAGTGCTACTTTACCATTTTGGGGAATTCAGCCCCAGCACTTTCTACCTGTGGTTTATACCGCAGACCCAGGGGCAGTATTCTCGCAGTGAAAGACATTTTGTCAACCACCTAACATGGAAGATAGCAGCGGTAAATAATGGGAAATCTGAAATCATGTGCTATTGGTCAAGGCAGACAGTTAACTAAGCCATGGGCTGGGATATAACCAGTTTTACCAGCACAGACATTCTGCGAGATATTTGAAACAATGTCCAGTAGGTTTTCTCACACTCTTCGTGGTCTATTTGCTTTACTTCAAGGTTGAATGATCCTGGTACCCAATACAAAATTGCTGACTGTGGGAATAAGGAAAAACTACCCCACCCAAAGTCCTCTCAGCATGCACTTACTTAATCCCAGCAGACAGTGTTAAGGATCTTGGGGTCAAGAGTGCAGTGCTTGGAAATTTCAAAGACTCTATTTCAACATCTAATGCTATGGCCCCACACAACATAGCTTCTGCTCCCAAGGTTTCTGGAATGAAGGACAACAGGTGAGTGAGGTATATCATTACCTATATACCTCACTCAATGAATACAGCTATGATGATGATAATCAATATCCTGAGGCAATCTAGACTGAAGTTTTAGGCTAACCACTAAATACCCAACTCTCGTTTTGATGATGTCCTATTTCTATGTTCCAGGTTACACCCCAATGTGAACAGCTAGTTTCTATGTATCTACCCTGAACATAATTCAACTATGTTGAGTAAGTAATGCCACCCACACCTACATACTGGCATTTTACCCGATTTGACCCCCCTCTTGACACCAGCATAGTTCATAGTAGACATCCGTTCTACCCCATGTACAATAGGCTAGGCTTCACTTTACTGTTTTACCTCAATCAATGTTACTAATGCATTAATACATCATGCCCATTGGTCATAATGCTGCTCAAATGCAGCCCAGCCCAGGCCAGTGGCTGTGTCATCATTGATTAAAATGGGGTCTTATTCTGCCCGAACAGGAGACCTCAATTACACATTTAACACCAAGGCTTTAGGCTGCATAAAATATCAGCTTGGTGGATACTTTTTGAAAAAATTGGCGGGGAAGGGAGGCTTTTTATTTGATTTGTTCTGTGATATTTTGATAATGAGGAAGGTAACCTTTCCCCCTCATTTGAAATGCTGAGGCAGGTGTGTTTTCATTATATTCTTCAACTTTGTTAGTTTATTTTTATGTGATTTGATATGACCCATAGTCGTAATTCAGAGGTTCACACTTTGGCTGTCCCTTCAAATGTATACTTGTCCATCAGGCCCATGCCTGTCAATGGACACACATATCTCACCCATTGCCATTCTACAACAGTAATCAAAAAGTTTGTTTCACCTCGTCCAATCCCACTGATTTGCAACCAACATGGTATTACTGAAACTAGCTTATATATGTATGTACAGTTGGTTATTGTCATTTTTGGCTGCTTATGTAATTTCTATCACTCATAGTATAAAGGATTGGATGAATACCTTGTAAATTGTGGGTAGGAAGGGAAGAGGCCTTTATGGGCAGCACCATGTACACAGGACAGTCAAAAGTGCGAGCAGGGAGATCTACATGTGCTCACCAAGCAGTGCTAAGTCCCCATTTGTGCACCTCCTATGTATCAAAGTGGTGATATAGTGATACCAATTTAGAGATGGGGTTAAGGGGCATAAGGTTTATAGTTTCCAATGTTTGACTGAACTTAGCCAACCTGTGAGATTTCCTATGTTAAAACTATGAAGGATGGCATTTGGAAGGGTAGTCTATTTGAAGGGTCTATATAATTAGTGTATGATCACAAAGTTAAGTGTTTGTAAGCCCCTTCCTAGTACTTCCAAAATGCATACTAGACATTGATGTCACTTTAGCAAAGTATAGTCTTTTGGATATGGGTCTAGTCTGATTCTATTCATAGTGTGGTACAAGAAATATAGGGCAGAACAGTCTTCCATGACCACTTCTATTCAGAGGCCTTTGTGGGCAAACAACCCTCTACACTTTTACCTGTACTGGGCACTCCTTGTTGTTTTTACTCACCCTTCAGTGGGCTAGTTAGACTGCTTGCAGACACCAAGTTCCAGAACACAGATTCAGAGACCATTCGCAGTGTAAACTAGTGTTCCAAAACAACTACATCCAACTTTTCACATTGTATTTTCTCAGCTTCCGAGTAACTTGGCGACAAAATGAGAAGTGATTTAGAACACTGATTACATAGACAAACATATATTCCGAAGTGAGAATTATTAGATGGAAATTAAAATCTTTTGCCTCTCACTATTATGGGAAAAACACAAGCAATAAGATGAATATAACTGGTCAAGTTAGGTGATCAGAGACCATTCACAGTGTAAACTAGTGTTCCCAAAACACTAGTTTACACTGATTACATAGACAAACATATATTCCAAAGTGAGAATGCATGTTTGTGTGATGTATATGTATGGGAATATAGGAAGAAAAAGAATGTTTTTCATTTATATGCAACTTGTCCCTTTATAAATACATGTATATCATTGGAAATGAAATGGCAGAAAAGGTTAGATATAATAGGAGATTCATTTAGAAACGATAGCAGACCTATATGCATGTTATAGTTTTCACATCTATTGTCTAAGATGGCTACATAAAGGCATCTAGCTTTATTCACTGACATGCTACATGAGTGCATGTACATGATGGCACACATTTTATTTTGTTCCTAATAAAGGGCTCATTATTAAGAGAGTGTCTTTCCCTTACACTTCTCCTATTAGCATCCCTTTGGCTGATATACCATAACACTTGGAACGCCTTTTCTGATATTTTGCCTTTACATTTTTTTCATTTGGTAAAAGTGTAGGCTTTCAAATAAGCACGGGGATAGCATGTTATTAAAATCAACAGATCAGATGTGCTTACAGACATTTACATTATGTCCAATATGGTCAATTCCGTGTAGGTAGGATAGATACCTGCTGAGATGCTTACCCTCTAAAATACAAGAGCAGTATACCCACTATATGGCCATACTGTGATGAACATGTTAGACCATGAGCTTTTGCCTACCGAGGGCTAGTTTTATACACCGATAACTTACCTATAGATGTGTATTGTCTGTTGATTAAGTACCCTGATAGAAGTCAGTGTATACAACTGAGACTCCTAAGAGACTAGGGTTGTCTAAGCTTTATCCTATTAAAATTTGATTCATTGTAACTCTGCTTACATATATTAACTCTGCTTACGTATATTTACATTACATATTTACAAGAGCAGTATACCCACCATATGGCCATACTGCGATTAACATCACTAGTATATAAGTACTGGTTGGTACTCAAATACCCACCATATCGACTTTCACATCCATGTACACACATACAACTTTTTCTTTTGTTCCTAATAAAGGGCTCATTAAGTCATGCCTCACTGAGGACAAATGTGTATACCAGTGTTGCCCTTTTTTATTCTATTTAGCAAGCTGTGAAGAAATATTTATAAATAATGTACAATTCCGTCAGTGATTAACATTCAGTGATGCAAGAAAAACATTTGTTAACTCAACTCAAAGGTTCACCTGTAGGACTCCAACCCTAGCGTGTGTACAGAGGGGTGTCGGGCATATGCAGTTGTCTAATTATGGACTTGCCAACCTACCTGTGTTGTTATCATACACAGTGGGTATAATGTATTAATTTGACTTAAGGGCAAACTATTCTCAACCTTAGGTTAGCCTTCACTTTAGTGCGCTGTTTTACTTCAATCAAGAAGGGTATAATCATGAGTTTACCCTTTCTGTATCATGTACCGGTATATTAGGTTTTAGGACGCAAACTAAGTTGAAGGGAATGATATAAGGTGCAAATCAGACTAAATCTTGGGGTAGTTAAGTACTGTTTTATAGTATAAAAACCATGCCTATAGGATGCCCCCTAAGTTCAGGTAAAACCTATAGGACCCATCTGGGGCTATTCCTGGTTATGAGCCGCATCCTATATGCACGGATTTAAGGAACTAGCAGTTTATGATTGAGGGAAAGAACTAAAACACATGTCCAATTTAATGATAAGAACATTCTTTTATAGTGTACTGTTGGTTATTATAAGTGGTATAAAGGACTATGATACAGAATTAGAAATAGACCTCATATAATGGTTAACTGTAAAGGGTCTTGAAAATGGGTATAATTATGCACAAAGGGAATTATATCAACCCTATTGCTATCTCTGTTAGATTCTATAACTAGGTAAAGACATCAGAGTTGTGATGTCTTCCCAACATGGTAAGAAGAAGATGTATACTCATGGATGGATATAGAAAGGGTAGGTACATGCATATACCCTACTCAAGTAAACTAGTATAATAAAACAGTTGGTAAACTCAGATATAAGGGGTAGAGCCATCCCCTGTTATGAAGCATGCTACGGTACAGAGTGGTGTCACATGGGCTAAAGAAACAGGTGTGTGTGTGTGTGTGATTATGTAGTATTCATTAGAAAGCCTAGAGTCCATTTATTCAGGGGACCAACTATTGTATCAATATAATAGTTTCGTCGATGTGATCATCGAGATTCTGTAAATCACAATGTATCGATTTTGTAGGTATCGATGAGACTCCTTACTCGTAGTGTAAAAGATTAGATGAATACCTTCTAAATTTTGAGAAAAAAACAAGCAATAAGATGCATATAACTGGTCAAGTTAGGTGATCAGTTAAGTACCTAAAGCATGTTTGGGTCATGTATATGTAAGTGAATAATGGAAGAAAAACAATGTTTTTCATTTATAAGCAACATGTTCCTCTATTGATACTGATCATGCCAGTTTCCTAATTGTTCAAATCAGTATCCTGCAGATAAAAGTCAGAAGTTATACAAAAGAGGTTTAAGAATCTGCAAATACAACAACAGTTATGAAAGCCACCTTATGGCATGAATGTTTTGATATTGATAATCTAGAACACTGCCTCCTAGGCTGATGGATTTCAATGGGTCAGTTGCTATGCTTAGGTTGATCTGTATGAATATGTCAAGGTCTGCCCTACTGTGTTCAGCTGTGACACTATATCATTCACTTCACGATTATCTATGACAGTGTATCATGGAATGTCCTTATGGAAACTCATGATCAGTCTATGTATTTTAATATTCATTAGCCATCTCCTCATTTGTTAGGTATTTTCAACCATCAGTGGTTGATATTCTGGACATGAATGAAATCGTATTTATAAACATATGGTTTACTGATATCCATGATGCTCTCTCAACTACTTGTATCCACTCAACCTATGTCTTCACCAATGCTGTTGTGTGTCCTGTGTCACTTTTACTGAGAGTGGGTATCTGAATATCAACACTTTGCAATCAGCCAACCTGACATAGACTTGACTTAACCCATCACCATAACATATCATGTGACCGACCGTATACAAGAAGTTTACAAAAGTCATCGTTTTACCCCTTTTTCATCTTCTTTCTACCCTATATGACCATTGTGCTGCATGCGGTTTATGTGGTTTTACCCCATACGCTGTAAAGCCATGTAAAGTGAGTCATGCTGCACGCTATAGTGTTCAAAGGTTTTACTCTCTGACCCACACTCCCTACTTCATAACATGATATTATATAGTCTTTTTACTCCAACAACAATGCAACAGCGCCTTATAACTGATAGGTGCTTTACCCCCTTCTTTATGAATGGAACATGGTTTTACCCCAAACATGATGGGGTATACACCTTTTAAGAATGACTGAGTGCCGATGCACGTCTACAGTCTTGATCTAAGGTCAAGATCTGTAATTTAGGTTCACACATCACATTATCACAGGACACGGTCTGTAGATGTATTCACCCTTCTTAACCCTTAAAGGGTCGCTGCTGGCCTGAATTGCCCCTGAACAGCCACTGCTGCCTCAGGGCATCATCAGTGGGCTGCCCAAGGGCAGAACTACCACATTACTGACATCCCTATTTGAAAAATTGTCATATCATTTTATCAATATAACAGTATTTTTACATCAATATACATGCATCCTTCTCAGAAAAGTGAATTATCCCATAGGTGTTTATTTTTTCATTCTCCTTAGATGCTAGTTAAGGGCAGCATTATATGCCCATTCTGATGCCCAAGGGCATAGGTCCGGCTGTTAAGTCCCAAATGACCTTTTTTGAGGGCCAGCAGTTAAAGGGTTAAAGCAGGATACTGTAAACCATTAGGACTCTTTTATTGCTGTGGGGTGTTGTAACACATTCCCCAGGGTTGTCCTACACCACCTTCACACAGACATGGAGGGGCTTCTGATGAGGGAGAGAGAGAGACAGACAGACAGACAGACAGACAGAGAGTTTTACCAGCACAGACATTCTATGAGATATTTGATATTTGAAACAATATCCATTAGGTTTTCTCACACTCTTCATGGTTTATTTGCTGTACTTCAAGGTTGGATGATCCTGGCACCCAAAAAGAAATTGCTGACTGTCGGAACAAGGAAACTCTACCCCACCCAGAGCCCTCTCAGCATGCACTTACTGTGAACCCCAGCAGACAGTGTTAAGGGTCTTGGGGCCAAGATTACAGGGCTTGAAAATTTCAAAGACTCTATTTCCACATCTAACTCTGTGGCCCCAAACAACATAGTTTCTACTCCCAGGGTTCAGAGCATGAAGGACAACAGGTTCACAACACCTGAAGGGTCCCCTATCATTACCTATATACCTCACTCAATGAATACAGCTATGATGATGATAATCCATATCCTGAGGCAATCTAGGCTGAAGTTTTAGGCTAACCACTAAATACCCAACTCTCGATCTGGTGATGTCCTATTCCTATGTTCCAGGTTACACCCCAATGAGAACAGCTAGTTTCTATATATCTACCCTGAACATAATTCAACTATGCTGAGTAAGTAATGTCACCCACACCTACAAACTGGCGTTTTACCCAATATGACCCCCTCTTTACCCCAACATAGTTCATAGTAGACATCCGTTCTACCCCATGTACTATAGCCTAGCCTTCACTTTATTGTTTTACCTCAATCAATGTTACTAATGCATTAATACATCATGAACATTGGTCATCATGCTGCTCGAATGCAGCCCAGGCCAGTTACTTGTCAGGACCACAGCCATGCATCATGCCAATCGTAAGGGGTCGATACAGTCAGCATGATGCACCAATAAAGTGCTGGAGAGCAGACCCGCAGACAATTTGTTGGTGTATCATGATGGCCTGTATGCACTCCTGTAACAGCCAGCCTTAAAGTGTTAGTAATAAGAAACAGGGCAGATCCAATAGGTACTGCGAAGGTTAGTGTCTAGTTTGTTTGCTGATGGATGTATGAACAAGGGTGACTAGTCTGATCCAGAGCAGTTGCTACCACCTCTTCACTAGAATATGATGGTATAGAATAGGTTGATTTTCAGACCTGTATCCTAGGTTCTTGTATTGTGATGCTTTGATTGGAGGATGAAATTCAGTTTTGGATCCCATTTGTGATTGCAGTAGGTGTAAAAGCATGTATGTATGATAAAAACCACTATTCATAATCCTATTTTCATTGTGGAAAGGATTGAGTCAGATGGATTCACAGGATCTTATTTTTGAGCTCCAATAGTGAAAGTATGGGTGGGCACCTATCTGCTTTCTTGGTATTTGTGTCTGCTTATGACTGACACGCGTTGATCAAGGTAAGTTACATGATACAGCAAATAGTTTGAGGAAAATAAACCCCCACTGGCTGTGTCATAATTGATTAAAAAGGGGTCTTATTCTGCCCAAACAGGAGACCTCAATTACACATTTAACACCAAGATATCAGGCTGCATAAAATATCAGCTTGGCAGAAATATTTTTGAAAAAATTGGCGAGGGAGGGAGGCTTTTGATTTGATTTGTTCTGTGATATATTAATAATGAGGGAGGTAACATTTTCCCCTTATTTGAAATGCTGAGGGAGGTGTGTTTTCATTATATTCTTTAATTTTGCTAGTTTATTTTATGTAATATGATATGGCCCCATAGTTGTAATTCAGAGGTTCACACTTTGTCTGTCCCTTCAAATGTATACTAGTCTATCAGGCCCATGCCTGCCAATGAACATACATATCTCACCCATTGCGATTTTACAACAGTATTCCAAAGGTTTGTTTCACCTCATCCAATCCCACTGATTCACAACCAACATGCTATTACTGAAACTAGCTTATATATGTATGTACAGGTGGTCATTGTCATTTTTGGCTACTTATGTAATTTCTATCACCCATAGTATAAAGGATTGGATGAATACCTTGTAAATTATGGGAAAAAACACAAGCAATAAGATGCATATAACTGGTCAAGTTAGGTGATTAGTTAAGTACCTACAGCATGTTTGTGTGATGTATATGTATGGGAATATAGAAAGAAAAAGAATGTTTTTCATTTATATGCACCTTGTTCCTTTATAAATACATAAACCGTATTTCCCCGTGTATAGGCCCGGCCTGCCCCGTGTATTAGCATGGGTGATATTCAGAAGATGTGTAAAAAGTACACTGTAATCCTTACCCCGTGTATAGGCCTGCCCCGTATATAGGCCGGGTCAATTTGACAGGTTTGCTTGTACTAGCCCGGGCCTATACACGGGGAAATACGGTATATCATTGGAAATGGAATGGCAGAAAAGGTTAGATATAATAGGAGATTTATTTAGAAACGATAGAAAAGATAGTAGACTTATATGCATTTCATAGTTTTCACATCTATTGTCTAAGATCGCTACATAAAGACAGCTAGCATGTATTCACTGACATGCTACATGAGTGCATGTACATGATGGTTACTCATTTTATTTTGTTCCTAATAAAGGGCCCATTATTAAGAGAGTGTCTTTCCCTTACACTTCTCCTATTGGCATCCCTTTGACTGATATCCCATAACATTTGGAATGGCTTTTCTGATCGTTTGCCTTTACATTTTTTCATTTGGTACAAGTGCAGGCTTTCAAATAAGCACAGAGATATCATGTTATTAAAATTAACAGATCAGATGTGCTTACAGATATTTACATTAAGTCCACTATGATCAATTCCGTGTAGGTAAGATAGATACGGATAGATACCTGCTGAGAATCTTATCCTCTAAAATACAAGAGCAGTATACCCACCATATGGCCATACTGTGATTAACATCACTAGTATACAAGTACTGGTTGGTACTAATACCCAACATATTGACTTTCATATCCACATGTACACAAATACAACTTTTTCTTTTGTTCCTAATACAGGGCTCATTAAGTCATGCCTCACTGAGCTGAGGGCAAATGTGTATACCAGTGCTATACCCAATTTTATTCTATGTAGCAAGCTGTGAAGAAATATGTATAAATAATGTACAATTCTGGTCACTGATTAACATTCAGTGGTGATGTGAGAATAACATTGGTTAACTCAACTCAAAGGTTCACCTGTAGGACTCCAACCCTAGTGTATGTACAAAGGTGGCGGGCATATGCAATGTATTAATTTGACTTAAGGGCAAACTATTCTCAACTTTAGGTTAGCCTTCACTTTATTGCACTGTTTTACTTCAATCAAGTAGGGTATAATCATGAGTTTACCCTTTCTGTATCATGTACCTGTATATTAGGTTTTAGGACACACACTAAGTTGAAGGGAATGTTATAAGGTGCAAATCAGACTAAATCTTGGGGTAGTTAAGTACTGTTTTATAGTATAAAAACCATGCCTATAGGATGCCCCCTAAGTTCAGGTAAAACCTATAGGACCCATCTGGGGGTATTCCTGTTTATGAGCCGCATCCTATATGCACGGATTTACGGAACTAGCAGTTTATGATTGAGGGAAAGAACTGAAACACATGTCCAAGTTAATGATAAGGAGAACATTCTTTTATAGTGTACTGTTTATTGTAAGTGGTATAAAGGACTATGATACAGAATTAGAAATAGACCTCATATAATGGTAAACTGTAAAGGGTCTTGAAAATGGGTATAATTATGCACAAAGGGTATTATATCAACCCTATTGCAATCTCTGTTAGATTCTATAACTAGGTAAAGACATCAGAGTTGTGACGTCTTACAGACATGGTAAGAAGAAGATGTATACTAATGGATGGATATAGAAAGGGTAGGTACATGCATATATAAAATAAGGGGGTAAACTCAAATATAAGGGGTGAAACCATCCCCTGTTATGAAGGATGCTAGGGTACAGAGTGGTGTCAGATGGGCTAAAGAAACATGTGTGTGTGTGATTATGCAGTATTCAAGTCTATATATAAGGGGGATTACATCAGGTGCCCTGCAAGGAAAAAGATATTAGGTTAACAAACAGACAAGAAATATATTCTGTTCTGCAGTAGCCTGGATTACCTCAAAAAATGTTGAATGAGTTTGTCACAAGGTGTATGTATCAGTGTGAACCTCTCAACAAATACGTGTATCTACCATTTTCATAACCATCATCGGCACATAAATTGTAGTTAAATATTAGTCATTGATGATAACTAGGTCAAGACTTATTCTATTATATGTATCCAAAATGTGTATTGTTCATGTAATGTGTTGTATAAAACTTGTATGTAGGGGTAGCTAGCTGGTAGATTGCAGAGTAAAGATCCAATGCTCAGTGCTTCTATTGTAGAGTTTATTGTTACCTCAATGATGGTTCAGGAGGCTCTGTGGTTTCAGTAATCCAGCCCCCAGACCCCATCCCAAGGGTGGGATTTACAACCTGGGGGAGGGGGTGTGTGTGGGCTGGATACCATATATGTGTCATAGGGTATATACACCTGAGTGGTCGCTGGGTATACAGCCATCAGGGTCAAATTATGAACTTTCTGACCTAGCTGTGTTGTTAATGTGTACACAGTGGGTGTAATGTATTGTTACCAAAGGGCAGATTATTCTCAGAAGGTACTGTTTTTATAGTATAAGTTTTTGAGGTAATCTCTTAAAAGTGAGTACAGCTTAGCTAATGTAGGATGTCTTTTTTTCCCCCATAATGGACGGGTTATTTGAGAGAGTTGTCCTGGTTGGATTATACACAACATAATGGTAGCAGTTGACCTTATATCTGTATGATTCACTTTCCATGGAAATAGTTTTCTAAACGGAATTTTAGTTAGAGTACTGTAATTTTGAAGGGCATCTCAGGAAATGGCTGAACAAATATCGAAGAACCAGTCATAAAACTGGATTTTCAGGGTGGGTCTGCATCTGAAAACCAAAGCAGAATTAGAAATCTGCAGGACTAAATGTCTTGCATGGTCTTTTTCACAAAGACTGTCACAGTATTGTTACCTGTTTGTTACCCTACCACCAATATCTGGATACAAAAAGGGTAACACACACACACAAACAAACACCTGTTTCTTTAGCCCATGTGACACTGCTTTGTACCCTAGCATACTTCATAACGGGGATGGTTTCACCCCTTATACTTGAGTTTACCCCTTATTTTATATATGCATGCTAGTCTTGCGCTAGCCATTCGCCTAATCGCCAAAGGTGATAAAAAGAAAAAAGTGGCGAAAATTTATGTCAAAATTACTCCTGATTTTCGTCAGAAACCAAATAACTGAACCATAACTGTAACTGGTAACTTAAAGCTTTTCTGTTGTGGAATGTTGACTGTCAACATGGCTGTGTTGCCATGGAAGGAGGTTGGCCCCCTGGTGAGTAGTGGGGGAACCAAGATTTCCCGCCTCAGGGGAGAGACCTCCTATTGATACTCATGTAAAGGGGCTTTACATCCTGAGATAGAATCTAACAGAGACTGCAATAGGGTTGATATAATTCCCTTTGTGCATAATTATACCCATTTTTGAGACCCTTTACAGTTTACCATTATATGAGGTCTATTTCTAATTCTGTATCATAGTCCTTTATACCACTTACAATAACCAACAGTACACTATAAAAGAATGTTCTCCTTATCATTAACTTAGACATGTGTTTCAGTTCTTTCCCTCAGTCATAAACTGCTAGTTCCGTAAATCCTCATGTATAGGACGTGGCAGATACCCAAGGATAGCCCCAGATGCATTATATAGGTTTTACCTGAACTAAGAGGGCATCCTAAAGGCGAGGTATTTATACTATAAAAACAGTACTAAACTACCAAAAGTTTAGTCTGATTTGTACCTTATATCATTCCCTTCAACTTAGTGTGCGTCCTAAAACCCAATATACCTGACACAAAAAGGGTAAATTCATCATCATACACTACTTGATGTAGAACTGTGCAATAAAGTGAAGGCTAACTTAACGTTGAGATTAGTTTGCCCTTAAGTCAAATTAATACATTACACCCACTGTGTATGATAACAACACAGGTAGGTTGGCAAGTCCATAATTAGACAACTGCATATGCCCGCCACCTCTGTACATACACTAGGGTTGGAGTCCTACAGGTGAACCTTTGAAAATGTTAGTCACTGATCAGATTTGTATATTGTTTATAGATATTTCTTCACAGCTTGCTACATAGAATAACATAAGGCAACACTGGTATACACATTTGCACATAATGAACAAAAGAAAATCTTGGGTGTGTGTACATGGAGGTGAAAGTCAATATGATGGGTATTTGAGAACCAGCCAGTACTTATATACTAGTGGTGGTCAGGTGAACTAGCATAGAATAGTTTAGTATCCTGGTAAATATCCACCAATATTGTATACTACAACACTGTACATGTACTACACTAACTCAAAGAGTCTTTAACATCACAATGAACATACAGAGTTACAATGAATCAAGTTTTAATAAGATAAAGCTTAGACAACCATAGTCACAAAGGAGGGTCACTTGTATACACTGACTTCTATCATGGTACTTAATCAACATACAATACACACAGGTAAGTTGACCGTAGGTCAAGACTGTAGATGTGCATCGGCACTCAGTCATTCGTAAAAGGTGTATACCCCATCATGTTTGGGGTAAAACCATGTTCAATTCATAAAGAAGGGGGTAAAGCACCTATCAGTTATAAGGTGCTGTTGCATTGTTGTTGGGGTAAAAAAGGCTGTACATACCATGTTATAAAGTAGGGAGTGTGGGTTAGAGGGTAAAACCTTTGAACGCTATAGTGTGCGGCGTGACTCACTTTACATGGCTTTACATAGCATGGGGTAAAACCACATAAACCGCATGCAGCACAATGGTCATATAGGGTAAAAAGAAGATGAAAAAGGGGTAAAACGATGACTGTCATAAACTGCTTGTATACGGTCAGTCACATGATATGTTATGGTGATGGGTTAAGTCAAGTCTATGTCAGGTTGGCTGATTGCATAGTGTTGAGATTCAGATACCCACTCTCAGTAAAAGCGACACAGGACACACAACAGCATTGGTGAAGACACAGGTTGAGTGGATACAAGTAGTTGAGAGAGCATCATGGATATCATTAAACCATACATTTATTTGATTTTATTCATCTCCAGTATATCAACCACTGATGGAATGTACTACTGTTGTCCAGCATTGCGATATCTCTGCGTGCCAGACACTCAATCTATTCTATGCAGTGGTCAAGGATTAACATCAGTGCCTGAGTTAGGAGCTGATACAGTTATTACAATACACTGTTTTTACAGTATAACGATATAAGATATGTACGGATCACTAAGATATACGATATCTTGAATGTGCGGAATAACCCCATATCATGCAGAGAACTTGTGTACTGCTAATTATAACCCCACCTGTAACCTCAGTGGTGATTAATGTAGACTCTGATATAGTTGTATCGCAGCAATTCATAATCAAGGTGATATTTAATTGAGTGTATTTAGCTGAGAGGTCCATGTATCAAGACCCAGATTGTTAAAGGACCGAATTGATGTGTTTTGAATGATGAGCAGTCTTGCAACTCGGGGTTCTGTTTGAAAAAGGGGAGAAATTCAATATGAGGTCCATCGCAAAGAACCCCCCAGCTGTTATCGGAACATAGACAGTTATCAGGTACTCCACATGTCTCCACGTTAACTTCACTGCAGCTCTCTACGCATAAAATAATGAAAATCCCTAGACGCACCAGTACCTCCATTATAACGTTCATTATAGTGTTCATAACAGCATTGAATATTACCATGAAATTTAGTCTTTATATAATATACAGCGGTGGTATCTTTATGGCTGTATATGAAGGGCTGGAGATAGCTTATCGTTTATTGGTATATATTAAGTGCTGAACTATGTATGACCTGGGGCTTACATAATTGCACATGATTATTTAAATTAATAACCAGGATGATCTGACACATGTATAGGATCCGGGTACTCCATGTCAGCAGGGTCAAGTGAGGACAATTTTCACGCCAGAGGTAGCAATTATCGTCAGCCAACGTTAAAACCCCATAGGGGCTCGGGTGCGAATACACACAGACTCTACTGACATCGATTTATCTAGAGTGTATTATTGCAACCACAGTGGGCTTTACATCAAATATGCAATATGTGCATTAGGAAATGAATAGAAAACCAATTGTACTCACGTTTTATATGATTTGTGTTGAATACTGTTTCAGAGCCTATATCAGATGCCTGCAAAGACAGAAAGGAGAACAAATCATGAGTAAGTCTCATATCGTATGCACGTGTGCATTAGATCTAAAACACATCAATTTGAGCAGAACGCGAGCAGTTCAATTAGTCTGATTACATTCTATAGGACTTAAATTAATACTCTGCTCAAGTGAAGTGGGGGTGTCTAATAGGAATATCCTGATGTTAGGGGGGGTGATGGAAGATGATCAATGTGGGGTGCTGAGTGGATGGATGTAGATGAGCAGATATGAGCTACTGATGTGATGGTGGGAGGGGGGAGGGGGTATGGGGAGCTGCTCCCATACAATCCACTGTTGCTCACGGAAACTGCTCTGGGGCTGGGAGCAGCTCAATCTTAGAACCAACAACTGCTCGTGAGCAGCTCATATCAAGCTGCCAGCAGCGTGTAATGTCTACCACAATGGGGGTATAACAACCATACAATGAAAGCCTCTTTAGTGCCCCAATCCTCCCTAACATGTCATGTAACTAACTGCTCTTGGGCAACTCAGAGCAACTCAAGGTACCTTCCAACAACCCCTTAGCCCCCTGACATGCTATCTATGCCATGTCATGCCGTCATCATAGTACCAATGGCACTCAACTCGGCCACTTTTTGTGGGACTTACTCTGCATGCCCCTCCACCTTGCCAGGGAATAGGGACCATTTGCTCATATGGCCTGCATTACACTGCATTAAATCAATTTCCTTTTCCTCCGTTTTACTTCGCTAGGCTTTCATTTCATCAGGGCCAGCGTCGTGCTGGCCCACGCGGTGGTGCATGTTCCTCTTGTGGCTGTTGCCGCTGCCAACCAAGCCACCAGCTAGACCCCCCTCCCTCCATCACCCCCCCCCACACACACACACACAAAGAACACCACAGGCACACACATTTCCACTAACCAGAAATATCACTCACTGGCTGGCAAAATACAGGAAAACTGGACTTTGGACACATTTTCCAATGAATTCAACACGATTTAATACATAAATCTTGGAATCAAAACCAGGAATTCCTGGTAAACCAGGTAAAGTGACATCTCTGACTAACACACAGCACTTTTTCATTTTGCGTATGTCGCGTGCATGTGGTAACATCCACCCCCCCCACCCCACACACACACACCCGTCCTCATACCTCCCCACGCCATAACATAGGAGTAGCAGTGAGAGGCAGAAAGCATTTGTGACAATTCACCATGACTAATTTGCAGAGTAATCGATATGCATTATAGACGTCTCCTGGCCTCCCACCCCGGCCTCCCACCCACTTTATCAAACAACGGTAGGCGAAAGGACAAATGCACACGGTATCATGATCTGACGCTGGGTCTATATCAAGGAGGCAGTGCATAAAATATATCTGATCCATTTATGATGTCTTTATTCGCGAGAGCCGTACTGACCCTTTACCGGTGACATCGATACAGTCGGTAGCATTAGGACTCACGATTTTAACAAAGGGAGCCCTCTAGCACATACCTATGCAAAATCTCCAAGAAATGTACAAAGAGATATATCAAAGTACGGAATGATTATCAAGCACTTGAAAAACATTTTGAAATTTCGTGTTGCTGTGGAGAGGACAATTCATTTTGTACTGTTTTGACAAAAAGGTGTGGAGTACAAAGTCACATTTCCTACGAATTCGAAAATTAAATTGTCAGTCATGATATTGTTCTAATATGCTGAGGTATGAATGTTACCATGACGAAAATTTAACAGTAATTAAGCAGTAGCTAATTAACTTTTAGCTCAATATACATGTTATTTGCTAAATTCACATATATACTTATACTTTCGTCATGAATCTTAACCCTTGACCTTTACTAACGTGATTTCATAATTTACAGTACATGTTATTTTCTTTCTGGCCAAATTCGCCACCTTAACGTGGGAGTGGATATGGAAAGAACACACGAAAAGTAAGAGAAAGAGCATGTGTAAGGCTATCCTCCATGTATATTCATGAGTCTGCAGCAGCCTGGCGGCCACAGGAGGGGGCCGTGTGAAAAGTCACCTCTCCTTACTTAGAAGGCTATAAAAGCTGTGTAGTTTCCACGCGTCTCACCTGTTCCTGCAGCGCCCCAGGCGGATGCATCATCAACTAGCGGTAACATATATTCATGCTGTCCACACCAAAACACTCCAGGGTCACTCCATTGACCTTGGCACCAGGCCGCCAGGTAACCTTGACACTTGCCCACGGGCAAGGTCAGCGGCCAAGGTCAGAGGTGTGGCCACTCGCACGCCACTTCTAATCCATTGCGCACTCTGAATCGAAGCATGCGCAGTTGAAAGGATCCAACTTCCTGTGCGGGGTCAGAGGTCGCCGGCCAGCCAATCAGAAGGCTTTGAAGCGTTTGATGAGGTCGTCCCAATGGCTTGGGGAGAGAATGCCTGCCATAACTGAGGTGCAGGAGAGACGTGCCCTCATCCAGGACCTGTCAGCCACCTCCCTCCTCCACGGCGGACACTCACAGTTCTCAGAACACAGACTGTTTTATCTAACATGTCTCTGTAGGACAAAGGCCTCTGTCTTAGAAACCAGGTCTATCCAACATGGATTTTTCTTTCATTTCTTATCATCATTATGTCCTACTGTTCTCTCGTGGCTGTAGCCATTTCTACTACAACTAGATGTAACAGGGAGATCTGACAACCAAGTATTCTATCCTGGTTTGCATGTACATAAACACACTATATCATATCTGTAACATTAAAGGCCTATAGAGGATAAGGTTACGTCTCTGTTTGTGCTTACATCTGTTTTTTTACAAACCATGGGTATTGTGTTGTCTCTTACTTCCATCCCCACATCCCTATCACAACAATAGATGCTACTTGTTTACCTACAAACACGTGAATCAACGTAAAATAACACTCTGTGCACACATTCACATGTGGATACTACATGTACACCACTGGTCTCATCCATAGCGCTCTACTCTAACCCTTCAAGGGTTACATCGAGCATTAATACATCACCTCCATTGGTCAGACATACTGCATACTTTGTACCGACCCTCCTACTACGTTCATACACTCTAAAGGTGATGCACCCATGGATGAAAGTGGCAGAAGATAGAAATAACATACTTAAAATCTGGTCCCCTATAGGTTTTTGAAAAAAGCAATGTGTATGACATTGGGACTTAAAAATCCCTGAAATCAGGGAAACCCATGAAGACTCCCATCCCTGGATGCACCAGTGTAGTGCTTAGAAAGCAAGACTCACCAGTAATGCATTGTTACATCCCCAAAACAACATGAACATGCATCTGGACATGGAAGCTTCATGAGGTCCTTAAAGGACTCAGCTACAGGTTGGTGGCTGTATTTATCCTCTACCCATTTTTATAGCAGTACTCAGAGAGCAATCCGCCAGCGCTAATAACATTATGGGATTGCATATAAAGCTCGGCAGCATGGCTGCTGTGCCGACTAATCGGCAACGCTCATTTCCATTCGTGTACACTAATGGGGGTCTACGTTGATAGCCATATAAAAGTGGCACTGACAAATGGAATTTACCAGGGAGGGTTGGTTGGTTGTGGGTGGGTGGGTGGGTGGGAGTAGGAGGTCTACTATGGAGGGTAGAGGGTGCTTTGGGGAGGAGCAGCAGAGGACAGATAGTGTCATCATAGCTCTCATCCACTTCTAAAGTTTGTCTAACAAAACAAGGCAATTTTTTCCTCTCTGTCAGAGGCTCAGGTTTTTCATGGTGATATATGTTCACCCCAAGCCCCCTTGCAGTGTAAATGATTTCATCGATTATTTCCTCACAACACCCTTTTGAGTCTTCCTCTCTCAAGATTATCCCTAAATTTCATTCTGGGTGATATGGATTGATAGTGAGCATTTGGTATCTCTATTCCATATTTATGTCAGTAGATACTGGAAGCACTCTATCAGAGCGAAGATGACTTCATGAATTATTTTATTGGCCTGTTCCATGCCACATACCGACTACCGACACTTTCACATGACATTGGTCCGCCCCATGGGTCGTAAATGTCACTGCTGAATGGTGTTATACTAGCTCAACCCCCCTTTTTTGTTGTCCCCTGATTCTCTTTAAAATGATTTGTAGTGCAAAGGTGGTTTTAATGTGTAATCGAATTGATAATTCAAATTTTATATCATAGGCGACGTGGCACTGCACCTGCATTAATGAATGATAACCAAATGGGATTTTAAAGATGAAACATGTTAATAGTGAATGTATCATAAATGACCTCTCTGCTTACAGCTTAAGTTATTGTTTTTGTCTAGTTTATCTTTTAAGGTTACAACACTCATTTATTCATTATCAATTTATCATATCTACGGCCTTTCCTGAGAATACAGAAAATGTCACAATGAGGATACATGTATTTTCATTTATGCCTCTACACTGAAAGCATGGAAGATCCGAAACTAGTCAGCGGTGACCACTTTAGGTCCTCAAGTTGACGATACCTAAAACTACAGCTTTAGGTAGTCAAAATGACGACTTGAGGTGATCATCCTGACGACCTGAGTCATCAGGATGACAATACTGACAGTACAGAGTCGTTATATTGATGACTCAGGTTGTCAGGATGACAACTGAAAGTAATCATTTTGACTACCTAAAGCTGTAGTTTTAGGTATCGTCAACTTGAGGACCTAAAGTGGTCACCGCTGACTAGTTTCAGAACTTCTAGGTTTTCAATGTATGAAATATATCATGATACAATGGTGTAGTGGCACACGTATGGACATAGGTGGAGTTCCTGGAACGACTGGAGGATGGGGGGGGGGGCGCTAGTGCACAACGTTAAGTAATGATCTGGGACTACTTTTAGTACCACTCTACTCTCTATGGAGATCCAATGGCAACACAGCCATCACTTTACCAATGCATTTAGGTATCCATAAATCCGAATGCTTTTTAGCAATAATTCCCTGATCTGCCCTGACCAATAAGCCGTGCCATTTCAATATTATATCCCCTAGTGCATTACTGCTCTGCCTGAGGCTATCATTGACTTCTTCTTCCCATTCTGTTACTTTACCTCCTCAATGACTGGTTGGGGACAGGGTGGATCCAATGGCGGCTTTATGAGTCTCTATCAGGCACTTGGATCACGGTTTGAATTAAGGATCAGGCAAGATTACCCTTAGTGAATTAATGCTCTGTGGGCCTCCTCCCATCAACGTGTTTTCACCAGGAGCAGGAGGATGGGAGGGAGGGGGCAGTGAGTGCATCCTCACATGTCAGATCTACTCACCAACTGAATGGTGTTCATTATATGGTGATAGCAGCCTTCCCATGGGCCTAGTCCAACCCCACTGATCCCCCATTACCCTCTGGGTCCTCCATCCCACACCCTCCTCCAACCCATATGCCTCTAACCACCAACCCAACCATCATTATAGCTCTCCTGAATAACAATGTACCTATTTACATTGTTGATTTTTTTTTCTTTTTGTTATTACAAGTGCTATCGTTTAAAGCTATACAACTTCCCCTCATTGTATATGAAATAGTTTTAAGTTTGGATTAATAAAAAAAACATGCAAGAGTAAGATTGACTTGAGTGTGTTAAAAGAAGTGCACTTTGAAGTGTTTAAAGTGCTTTTGGAACCAAACCAACATTCCACTTCATAAATTTGACATATCGCACCCTTTGACAGAGCATGGAAGAAAAAAAAACGTACATACATATCGAGCCAGACAATTTTAGACTCAAACCGATCGTGCCTGAAACTCCCAGGAGGTTAAGACATCTTTTTTCCCCTCAGCAGACCGTTCCTACCCACCCCACCCACAAGTCGTGGTAAAAGTCCGATTGGAGGATCGCGTGAGTGAAGGGGTTAAGTCTGTTGTGAGCTCATGTGGGTGTACACAGGCTGGAGAAGTGACTGTGTATGTGTTAGGGCAGGAGGTGGGTGATGGCTTACAGTCAGTCCTCCAGGCCTCTACCCTGTCTACAATCATACACCAATAGAGTGAGTAATAGATGTTTAACGCCATTTCGACAGCTAAGGTCATATTCATGGCGAGAACGACATTACACAATTTCACAGAGCAATGTGTCGGCGCCCACGCATATGTGCACCAAACACATCCTGAGGGGATAGGAAAGAGGAGATATAGACCCTTTTAAGTGGGCAAGGGAAGCCCGTACACCAATAGAGGCTGGGGTTATGTTATGGGTCCCTGGTATAGCCCCTGTAATGTGTGGCCCATAAATGATATTCACATATCATAAATTTGATATGACTCCATGAAAGACTGTACACAATGGCTTAACTCAAGCCCCAACTTCTCATAAAGAGTCAATCATCTCCAGTGCCGAGGATGTGATCTGATAGTATTACGGCACGCGCCTTAACATGTTCTCTGCACAATCACTATGGTGCGTGCATGGGGCGATTTAGAAACCTTAAATATCCACTTAATGAGGGAGTTTCCTTTTCTCGTTTTTTTAAAGCTTTCTCTCAATATCTGAGCAACCGAATAGCTAGTATATCTGCTAACCTAGATTTTCATTTAGAGTATGTAGTACACTATATCACTGCTGGCCTTCTAAACCTATACTGATTTATCTTTTCTCAAACTTAATCTTATATATAGGCGAACATATGATGGGTGCTTCCAAAAAGTGCGGAGGCATTGGGGAAAAAAAACCTCTGTTTAGCTACCTGCCTGCCTGCCCCAAGCGAGCAGTTGCCTCTCCCTCAATGCTCTCCCTCCCCCAGGGGCTGCCTCCAGTGCCTGGCGAAGTGGGTGCCACAACTAGGTACTAAATCAATTTGGCCCAATGAGATAAAGCATTGATGGAATCATAGAGGTTCTGTAAATCAGACCAAATGTGCCTATTACCGTCAATGCCTACTCCTGGGAGAATAGGCATGGTAAAAGGTAAGGGAAGGGTGAATGGGGGCTGTCAGTGCTACTGGTAGACCATGGAAGATGGGGGTGGGTAATCTCCCGGGGGGGGGGCACTGACTATATGTAGGTCACTCTCAACTGCCGCCCTACTTCCCAGTGATCTTGGAATATGACCGCCCTACTTGACTGATAAGCTAGACATTGACGCCCCCCCCCCCTTTTTTTTCAACAATCCCAAATATTGACTGGACCCCCCCCCCTTTACACCCTACTGTATTCATGTATTTGCATGGATCAGAATTTTTCATTGTCCAGCACTGTCTTTTTATCACTTTCATGCCCTCATATGTATGGTGTATAAACAATAGTCCTTTTGGGATCTAATGGAATTCCACCTCCCCCCTTTTTGGTGATTGTGTGGGAATCCACCAACACCGCTCTCGAGAGTCAGGCTGCAGTCGATATCCATTTCATGGGCAAGTGCCCCCCCCCTCGGGGGTAATCTCCCACTAGTTGCTGTTCAATAGTCAACCTCAAAAGGAGTACTTAAGCATTGCTATCAGTACCACAGCAGAGGACATCTAGGAGAGCATGGAACGTCCATTCGAGTCAATGCCACAGGTTTATGAGATTATTCATAAAAACCAACCTTTGTTACCCCCAGGTCTTCGTGAACCATCACCAACGACCTCTTAAGGGTGCTTTTCAATCAGAGCAATGGACCAGTTACTCTTCCAAATCCACCCCTTTAGAAATGCCTATTAAATTCATGAATAAATGTCGACAGTGCACATCACCTAATAGTATATTGCTCAGGTGAAGCACATGCACATACATGCATGATATCAAGCCATGCTATAATATGGCCTTTGTTGTACAAATATATTTCAGATTGCATGTGTCATGTGTGCACTCTTTATGGGAAAAGACGGTTCTTTATGTTTCTAATAGGATGAGAGATAACTCATAACATGGTTAATGTAAATATATATACAGACCATCTTTCTGAGAAGCTCTGCAAAGCTAGCTGGTGGTGGTGGCGGCACAGCAACAGGTACTCCGTTGTTTTGGTAAAAGCGCGGCCCATGGCCTCCCAAACGCTTACAGAACTCCATGATTGCTCTCCAAGAATGGCTGAATATTATTCTTAATCAGCAATTTCTTTTTCCTCAAAAATATTGCAGATCAATGTTTCTATCTACTCCATGATTTATACATGTATGTCCTTTTAGTTGGGTAGATCAGCAGATCACTGCCTAAATGGACGCCCCATGCCTAGATGGTATAGTGGGCCTATCTGTGTCTACACAAATAAGGTAGAGCGAACAGTGAAAGGGTCAGGTGAGTATAGCCTAATTCAGGTGAGAATAGTCTGAATTCCTTAGCTGTTGTCGTTTGATCTTGGCGGTATACAACACTACAGTAGTAGTTGGTCCTTCCACGACACCCAACCTGGTGCTGCAGGTCCCTATGACGACAGGCTGCTGTGACATGCAGCGACCGCAGTGGGATCCTCTACTATTTCGACTGGCACCTCTAGCCAGGCCCCTGTCTGTCCCACATAGTAGCACAGAGCTGTTAACACGTGTCATGGCGGTGCTACATGGGGGAATCCATGTCACTGTCCTGCAGCGACGGCCCGACCAATTAATGATTTGGTCTAAGCACGACCGTGACAGACAGGCGAGCCCCAGAGGGCATGTCATTATCATGGCCAAACGCTCCCAGCAGTGAAGCCTACCAGATGAGAGGAAACCAGGGAAATTGTTTTTCGTTTCCCTTTCACTTTCCAAAATTGTGAGCTTTATTCCCAAAATAGGTACCTATTTGCGAAGGTAAGTTTAATAGCAGCAGACGATTTGATTCTAAAGAAGCTCAAACTCATTTAATCAGTAAGTGAAGAATGTCCGATTTTTCTTTTAATTCTTTCTTTCACGTGAAAAACTGCATTGTAACTTCTAACGGCAGATTCTACCAAGAGTCAATGAAATTAAATGTGTCATTAGGGCTAATCTTCTAATTTTTTGCAATGACAATATAGTGACATTAATGTACTGTTACAGCTAAATAGCACATCCCACTAAAACAAACCAGTCAGTGCTAGTTGTTGCATGTCTGGGACTCTGAATGCTGGCCAATTCTGTTTTATGTGGGCCTTGTTGGGATCACTACAGCATAATAAATTCCCTCGAGTCTGGCCGCCGGCCATTGTCATGTAAAGGCCAACAATAAAGATTCATCATCCATGTTCCAATATACATAAACCAATTCTGCATGTCACACCGGCTGGCACTGGGAGCCCTCAAGGTCCATTTACATCTCTGGTGTGCCACTGTTAAACCTTTTAAGGACCACAAAAGGCCTTAAGGTTTGTACTCTTTTCTCATCCTCATGACCCTGTACCAATGCAGTGCTGGCAAGAAACAACCAGCATTGCATTGGTGCATCATGCCAACCCTTTGGGAGTGTATCAATCCCATAGGGAGGGTTGGCATGATGCATGCATGAAAGCAGCACTGGTTTGAAAGTGACTCCCCAAGGCTGCATTCATGCATCATGACGACCAATAGGTTCAACCCGGCCTTTAAAGGATTGAACATCAAGGCCATCCAGGTCAAAACTTGATAAAAATATCCACTTTGTTTGAAAAACACATCATCATTAAATGTTAAGAGTACATAATGACAATTTAGTCCTGGCTATTTGATTCCCCCCTCTCACATGGCACAGATAATAAAGATTGTGTGCACACACTGCATGGACAGTTTTAGGCTATTAGAGGCAAATTTGCTTCTGCAACATAATATCATATGCGGGAAATACTAGACATCAGGGGTATGACGCCCTTTCCATTGTAACAAAGTAGATAATAGCCATTTTGACTTGGCACCGTAAATAACACAAATTACGTCAACATAATACATGCTACTCTATGATGATAACCATGCCCGGTTTTATGATATTAGGAGGTGTCACATTAGTATCCATTCTAGTCGTTAATTCTGTTCATCTCTGCCTGTTTTTTTTTGTTTTTTTTTTACATTTACCTCTGTGTTTAAGGCGATTACTGATACCGCTATCTGTGTCAAATCTAACATCTCTATTTCTGTACTGCTATAATTCCCACAGACCAGATTAAATAGAAAAATACCTAAAAAAAAAAAACGGGCATTTTTAAGGCACATGACCATGAGTATGCTGAACATAGAGAACCAGAAAAAGAGATGAATAACAATCGTGTTATAACATTTATGTTGCAGCAATCAGTCCCAGTGACAGGTGAGGAGATGGCACCACATGGACCACATATCTCTCCTGTAACTAGAGCTACCAATTATACATATGAGTGACAGTTAACTACTGAGAGACACCTAACAATAAGGTATTTTTTCTGACATGTCATGGCTACCTGTATTTTACTAGTAACAAGCTGTCACACTACGCCCTCCCCCACCAAGGTGAAGCTGAAAGTTATATCATAATATGTCTGGTAACCAAACATACATATCTTACAAATTGGACATACATGGAATCAACTACGTGGTCAATTTACACATTCTGATTCACTCACTTAGCACAATTTTTACTTTAGTATTTCTTGTACCTTGAATATTTTGAACATATTTTAAAAGAGAGCTCTATAACAATATTGTCAACTTTCAAATTGAATTCAAGGGACTTGCATATTGAACTTTTGTGCACGACATCGATGAATACCTCACGTGGGGATAGTGGAAAAAGTCAGATCCCAGGGGTAGTGCAGGCACACGAGGTCCTGGGAGAGGTCCTATAGTCAGCCATTGTCTAGTGGACTAACTGACCACAGGTATGCTTGAGGTTAGATTGGTCAGTCCCTCCTGCCTCCCAAACTCCACCCACCACTTTGATGTCCACTCTCTGACCACACGGCCAAGACCCCAAGTCCTGTCAGTCAGTATCCAAAGTGACCAGGACCTGCTTTTCAGCTAACCTAAGGCTATAATAAATGAGGCCTCTACTCATTGGCCATACATACAACACACACTACCTGGCCTCAGGGCATTGGGCACGGTAGTGAGAGCCTGTCCTGGTACTAAGTGTCAACACTGACCCTTCACCTGGTGACCTCTGACCTGCTGCCAAGGTCAGCAGTTCTGCCGCCAGCCCCATTACACCAAGTGGGAACAAACATGTATACAGGTCACATGCATACACACATGTGTAGGTCTGTAGTGTGTAAACTCTACAATCATGGCCCAGATCAGTAGGACATGGAGCATTTACTTTACATGTAGTGCTGACAAAGGATGTGCTTGGTGAGTGAGGTTGAGCAGTGAAATGGCGAATGAATACACTGGTGGTTATGTCCTCTGGCACTGTAGACTGTGTATGGACAACACGTTTGACTGGGTATGGGCTGTCCACATGGCCCTTGGCTTGTCTCCAGGCCAATCCGTTGGCGATGTGCACAAAGGCAGTTTCTGAAAGGGACAAGGCCAGCCGAGAGCCTTGCTATGTGCTCCTCAAGATATCTAATGGCAATGCATCCTCCCCCTCCAAAAAAATCCTCCCATTGTCACGAATGACTACAGAAACAAACAAATTATATGTAAGGGCACATTTTATGGTGAAAATTCAAATATCATCTATAGATATTCAGTATTAAGCATTACCTTTTTTTTTTACAGAAAAAAGTAGTGACCAATAGTGAAAATTCCAAAACAGTAAAGCAGAAACAGCATGTATAAAGCCAGGGATGTAAGTTGGTGGCTATGAAAAATCCTTAAGATACACATGGAAATTCAGAAATCATTGTAAAATACTAGAAAACTTTGATCCAAGAAAGAAAATTCTGGTAAATCTATGGGGATGTTGACCGTTAAATTTTCCTGTTTAAAAGCAGTGGCGATTCATGGATTCCTACGTCAACGTCATGTACAGGATGTCATTACGTCTGCCCCATAGCGACATCACCGGGAACCCTGGGGGCAGGTGACCCCTAGTGGTGCATCCTGTCATTAAACACATCGTAATGGCGACTATTTCACGCCACACCAGCCCGCTCCTATTAAGTGAGTGGGATAACTTTATGGGGGAAGAATAACTCCCGCGGGCAAGAACATGAATATATATGAATCCACCGGAAGTAGTCACCTGGCACATAGGATCTCCCCAGATGAAAAATATAACCGCCAGGGGGGCTATCAATTAGAGTAGACAACTGCATTCTTTATTCCATTATATCATCATTTTCTTCTCCTTCTAATGGAATTCTCTCAGGTGAATATTGAATAGTAATACTGTGAAAAAGACGTGAAAGGTTACAGTTAGGTTTTTACCTGCTAGTGGCCATAATGGTTTTATGGAAGTCGCGAAAGCAGACAAGAATGTCTATGTATAATGAATGAGTTGTGTAAAGAATAACTTCCCGTTCTTCTATATGGACACTTTCCTCCCTTTTTAGTCATTATACGTCTACATGAAAGACCCAACAGAGGAGTGTTTTTACCCAATACTGTTTTATGCTGATTTTCCTTTCTGCATAGAAAAGAAAACTGATTCCCGGTTTCATAAGATGATTAATTTCCAAGGCGGAGGGATATACGATATTTATCCATATAAAATGTCCCATATAAACAGGAAAATGTTAACACTGCACTGCATCGCTGCGAAAATTGATGCGGCGTAATATAAAAAGCCACTTAGCGTCAATGCGATCGAGCTAATATTATATGCGGTGTATCCGATATACAATGATTACAACAGTTTTCTTTATAATATGGCCCTGAAACGGATACATGTATTGCAATGCAATAATCTCATAGGCGTTTCTTACTGTCAAATTGAGTTTGGAAATTGCATTCCAAATATGATTTGCGCATAGAGTTTGAAAAAGAAGGGCATAAAAAGACAAATCTTGCAAGTATGCTGCTATATACACGTATACTCTTACAAATTATAATAAATGTGTCTTCTTGGGACTTCAGGGGCGCTGTAATTAGTACATGTAGACAGGATCGGAGATAAAATGTAGAAAAAATTCTTCATGGCATCACCTCCTTTAAGAAGAGATATATGTGGGGAGGTAACGTGAGAAAAAAGGAGATGCAGGGGAGGTGTATAGTGTACATACACTGCTTGCTCCTAGGGTAAACAAGTACACTAGGACGCAGATGGACCGCCGCCAGCGTCATCTTCTGGCAGTTCCTCTTTCTGGCACAGGGCAGACGACAATTTTTCTCGCCACAAAAAGCTGGTACTGCTGCTCCTCAGAGGCATTTCCAATGTTTTTGGCTTGTGGTCAAAAAGAAACCAAAACGGAACGGGAATAAGCCCTCAGACGCCTCCTTTACCACCGGTGGAATTGAGTATTTGACCGACCAAGGCCAAGGGCAAGACGCGTGCACTCAATCAGCCTTTTATCACTCATCAAAACGCAGCGCCGTTGTCAAGGTAAAAACCATCCATGGGAGATGCCACTTTTTTCACTGGTCATTAGGGAATTGACCACGGTTTCCTTTTCAACACATAACCACTGGAGTAAGCATATTGACTGAAGAAATTACAAAATATAAAACAAAGTGGGACCTGGAGTTTCAAATGAATTATGATAAAACAGAATTCAAACCATCCCATTCATAATTCTCATGTTCGTTTTTAAGGATTTTATAAGAGAAGGCATACCGATCATCATCAGGTTGGACCACAGAAGTGGCAAACAGACCCATCAAATACGCCATCCTTTAAACAGCAACATCCCTATGACCAGGAGGATGTTCTGTGAGTAACCTAACGCGGTAGTGAGACAATGAAATGACACGTTAGGAACATATGTGCCACTCTTTGATCACCATCACAATGACATAGTTGGTCGTATGCCACCTCGCGGCCAATCTACCATCTCCCAACGGAACTTTACACCAACATGATCTTCAATTCAGCAACATTGTCTGACAATCTGCTTGGAGAATCTGGATGGGCTTCTATAAAGAAACTCCTCTACAGCGCTTCATATGTTTGATATGGTGTTATGTGTTAGATCCCCTTATGTAGAGTATAGTTCCATGGGGGACAATAATGAGTTATATATATACCAAGTGAACCCTATGCAGGGTGGGAACACATTGTTCGCCCATCAGACCCGGGGGCCATGTTTATATAGATTTATTGGCCTCTATGTGGGAGATACGTACCGATCCTGGGATACATGGATATGTACTTAGTAAAATATCTCTTCACCCTTTTTTCTCTCTACAGGATACTGAATGCCCATATTGTTTTCATCTGCATAAAACGGGGATTTCTTCTTCTTCTTCTTCTTCTTCTTCTTCTTCTTCTGGGGGGGGGGGTGTACTCAGTCATATCAAAGCACAGAAAAAGTATCATCCGGCAGAGTCAGGAAGATCCAATTACATAATCAGCATAACGATTCTGTAAATGGCAGCAAACATGTAATAATAACCTCAAATTACATCAATGATACTAGGAGCAGTTACTCTCAGATAATTAACATCCAATTTTCGCTGCGCCATTTATATTGGACTCAGAGCATCATCAAAGCTGGTTTAATAAAAAAAAAAAAAAAAACAACACTGCCCTCATGTTTTCCTCAGTGCCAATTTTCTTTAGCCGAATCCTTCACAAAACTGCCAACAAAGACGCATCATTACCCATTCGTCACATTGGAGGATTTATTAACGACGGCAAAAACACACATCACAACTGTTGGATGATTGCCGGCAATCATAAAACGGACCAAAAAAAAAAAAAAAAAAAAAAAAAAAACACCATCACCTGTTTTAAGTAGGAGGGTGGGGAATGTTGGTCGCAGGAGGTAAAATGGCCGCTGCCAGAGGTGCATTAAGGGAAGTTTTCCCCTTAAGTTGTCAAGGCAACAGCGTCATCTGACCACAACCCAATAACCCTGTTTGGTGGCAGTAGCAGCATCCCTGATCTTTTATCTGTCACATCCAGACCCCAGGTTGCTATGGTAAGGATCCAACATGACACTCCAAGGTCAAGGCCGAGGTAGTGACCTACATGTCCTGTCCTGATCCCTATGACCTCTGATCTACAGGGTTCAGAGGTCAGGCTCTGAATGGACTGGATAGGGTCAAAGGTGCGCTGACCTCTCACATGGATGTCTGGACCGATGACCAGTGTCCACCACAGTTTGGTGGAGTGGCCTCACTGGTTGCTATGGCTACTAATAGACCTGGTTAAGGCTATGTCACTAACATGTAGACCTACTAATGGCACTTGT
Organism: Acholoe squamosa; assembly: GCA_949317995.1. Classification (NCBI taxonomy): domain Eukaryota; kingdom Metazoa; phylum Annelida; class Polychaeta; order Phyllodocida; family Polynoidae; genus Acholoe; species Acholoe squamosa. Next base: position 62,252,485 of record OX439041.1, on the reverse strand, counting down.
ACTACAACAGTATCTGAGATGAATGAGCCTTTGGTTCATTTATCCAAGCATTAATCAGTCACAGAATTACATCCACGTTTTCTCCATAAACAAATCAAGTTTTCTGATTCGACAAGATCTTAAAATATCCTAACCTTAATTTCAAACGCCACGTCCAAACATTGATTTCATATGCAGTATTTGATTTGAATAAGGACATTAAAACATGTAATTCCATTCCGGTTTAATGAGTAAAAACATCAGTTAATCCATTTCAAAGTGAACCAGTTTGTTGATCAGAACTCAAAAGGTTTTAAGCATTTTCCCAAGGACAAAGTGAGACTGTTTCAAGACCAAAGTTAAAGATTTTGTGCTGCTGTAAATATAATTCAATGACAAAAACTTAGAAACCGGGCCTGCTGGCAAGGTGGGGGAGAAGTTAATCTATTATTAGTTGAGCTGATGGCATTTGAAGCTCAAAAAGTCTGATCATTTTAAAGGACAATCAATCTTAATTAGTGTCAGCAAACTTCATCCAAGAAATCAAAGATTAGAGTACCTGCATAATTAGATAAAACACCCTCTGCTAAATCAACAAGAAGAGAAATGGACAAAAGAGTGGATGGAAAAGGAAAATAAGTTATTTCAAACTTCTCTCTTAAGAATCTACTTTCACGATTCCATTGAGCGTGCATTGCTTCCCGAATACTGTGGGGAAATCCTTCTAAATAATTTCTGGGTCCCCTCTCGCCCGGTTTGGTTGATTTTTAGGACCTGAATCAATCTCATATTTGTGCCACAGGAATTAAAGAGAGGGAAAAAGGCAAAGAGAAGAGAAAGAGAGAACCATTCCCGTGTTCCCATTTATTTTCCAGCAATCATAACATTGCTTCTGCAAGCCCTCACCAAGCGGAATAATTGACGCTGCTGGATCGGGTGAAAAGCTTTTCAGAGGGATTTTCATTTGTGGACCCTTTTTACCTCGTCGAATTGCGGGATGGGAACTGATTTGGCGTGATTGAGCGGTTCAACTTGACAAATCCGAGTCGCGACGCAATGATAGAATAATTATAAAATCATGTCGGATTCAAATGATTATTTGCTTACTAAATCATCCCTCGCAAAGACCAGATTTGCAGGCCCAATTAAGTGAATTAAAATCCCAATGTTTTCAGTAATGACATGTGCCTCGCCATTTCCAATTAGATTCAGTGGAATTGGCACCCTCCTGCAGCTCCCAGTGAAAAAGGCATTTTCTCCCCTCTGAGCTGCTCACTCCTGTTATTTCTGAGCTGCTCAGATCTGCTCACGTTTCCCCACAGGCGTCTCGGGAGCTGCTCACAGGCAACGCCTCAACGCCCGAGCAAATACCACAAACTGGGGTGGTTTGGCTTGGTCTACACCTGCTCCTGCAGTACCACCGACTACCTTCTTAACCCTCAAATTCACCATGCTCAATTTACCATAGTAATGTAGCCTTGGTGAGTAACCCGCCAAAGGTAAGATGCATTCCTGCATGATTGATACACTCCTGAAGGGTTGGCATGATACAACAATACAGTGCCTATGACTAGCCAACACTACATTAAAGCCTGATGGAGAAAAGTGAACATGAGCCTGGTGGCATCATGTTGCCCTTTGAGGGTTTACTTAACCATACTTCCTTCTGGACGTACACCTGTTCGGATTACCATGGTCCCATTGCTGTTCCACCTGTAACTATGTAACAATGTGGTGAGTGGTAGCTTAACACTGTCAGGGTGGCTATGTAGAAGTTGGAACGCACTCAACAAAGATTTAAATTGATTTATTTCTCATATGACTACATCATTTTACAGACCCCGACAGGTCTGCAAAAGAAAAACCTATCATTTCTATATTCAAAACAAAAGTGTTTTATATCGCACTAAGCTCATCTCATGGCATGTAAGATGTATTTTATTTGTATCTAGGAGCATGGCAAGTAGACTGAACAAGACCCCATTACATAGACAGCTGAAAAACGTTAAACCTTCACAGAAGGTCACAAAAACAACACAGTAATACATTTCTCCTCACAAAGGTTTTGTGTTTCTACCTCCCTAGTCATTCAGCATATGTTTTCTATTTATGTTTGCTACAAAATACCATTTACATGCAAGTGTATGGCGTGTGATGGGTATATTATGTATTGGCCTGGGGCAGGAAAGATGTATAGGAGGTGCAATAGCATGTCTTGTTTCCTGAGGTTGAGAACGCAAGTACCTTTCTTTTAAATAGAAAATAAATAATACTACCTATTACATGTGGCTTTGAAGTAGTCCCTTTTTCTATACTGAGAGGATCTTCTGCATACACAGCCATATACTCTTTTACACAAACCCGAAAATATTTATCTAATAATATCCTCACCCCTTTATCACTTTCAGCGTCCATTCTGCCATAAAGAGTGATCCCCAATACTACAAGATTCCTAAGGGGTACGCCCAGGGTACGTTGTTGTTGCCTGGTACTATTATCTCTATTCGGCTACTGGAGCCCTGTTGGCAAATCAATGTAATCCCTTTATCTGCTGGGAGATTATCATGCCGCCCATCCATGGTGATTGTGAGAGATTGTGCAGCAATCAGCTCAGACAGTTGTCCCATTGTCATGGAGCATCGATCGATGCAGACACATTCAAAGTTTACCTCTGTTAGGCCTTAGTTACTCACAGGGGGGCGGTACCCAATGTGCTGACTTGTAGCCATTCACTACAGTCATTCACTATTTTATTTCATGTTCTTTTTTACAGTGTTATGCCAAGTGAAATGTTGCATGCCATGACCTGGTGTCAGTGCATGAACTTGGACAAACAAAACGATGAAAACTCCACGGTTACTTCTTACATGGGAAAGGTGTCCCAGGAGATGACTTCATACTCACTTTTTACCCTGCTTTATTTCCCTGATGGGCATTCCATAAGATTATTTCATCTTATTTAATTTCTCCTCCCGTTCGCCTTCTCATGTGCCAATACAGCCGCCTCCGCTTCGCCGGTGGGAACATTTGGCTGAGTTTAATTAAGGGTGTCATCTATGACAACCATGGAGGGTGATTAGGACCTGCAACCCCTTCTCCTCCTGCTGCTGATGGTGGTGGTAGGAGTTGAATATTGATCCTCCTTTCAATGCAAGATGCTTCAGCACCTCCTCCTCCAGTAAGCCCAACACTGCCACCAGGCCTTGGAAGCCGCTGGAGAAGCCACTAAGGAACCCACCACACTGGGCGGCAGTCTGGAGGGGCACAGCCCCTTCACCCTTTGAGCACTGATAAAGCTGGCATCTCAGGACCTGGAGGAGGTATATCCTCAGAGGTTATGTAAGAGACAAGTGTCTCCTCTAGGGTCTTAATGCACAGAGTACTTGGGGTTGAGGACGGCCTGGAGACTACTACATGACTCCTCTCATGGTTACTTAAGATTCCCGACCACGTGGAGGGTTATGATGGTGTCTGGAGGAGAGCCCATCTTGGTATCTATGAGGAGGATCTATGCAATAAGAGGCAATATTTATTAGCAGGAGATATCACAGCTAATATACAATGATTGAAATAGTGGATGTTTACCACAACACTCTTAATGTATATATATATATATATATACATCTCATTATCAACATTGTTTCTCTGAATGGCAATGACCAAGCATAGGCCTGAAATTCATGGCAGGAACAGGCTAGACAGAATTTAGAAACGACCCCATCCCTTCAGAAGGATTCTTGCCACTGGAGTTACAAAACCAGGCTGAAAACACCAATAAGTTTCTATACATATCTACTGGGTGTATATCTGAATAATGAGTAAAGGCAGATAAGTGCATAACCACCCATCTTAGCAATGGAATCTGGGTGTCCAGCCAAGATAGGTCGTTGAGTTCAACAAGGGTCAGTGGTGTGGCAGTGGTCAGAAGGGAGCTGATATCTGAAGGTGTATGGAGTAGGGGAATGGGGTATATCAGGGGTCAGCCAAGTCTCACTTAGCTCTATCAACAGCTCACAAGGGTCCTCCACATCTGCTAGGGCGGCCCAGCCTTTTTCACAAGCTCTACTAGATAAACAGATTCCGCTCGGCGAGTCGAGCACCATCCAACACTACTTGACCTTCGTGCCTGTAGCCCCTACATCAGTTCTGTGTGTACTCGTTGTCATGAAGGGATGAGGAGGGACCAGTGCTACCGTTAGCCTTTTAAGGGCCAGATGACGCCTCTAGATTTATGTTTCTTGATCGCAATGATACACTAATACAGACAGCCATGGTGGAAAGATTCGCCTAGCACTGCATTGCCAACACTCTGTGCTTTTATCAACCCCACAGGGTCATCATAGGGAATGAATGCATCATTGTAAAGTTACTATACATATACATGGCAAATTAACACAATGTATTTATGCGGCAAGAGTTAAGACAGGCAGATAAGATGCCCTGCCCACTACACTGCAGACCAATCTCAAGCTAAACTAAGCCCCTAGACATTCACTTTGCCCTCCTTCTGGCAGTGGGGTCATGGGGTTGGTTGACTAAGTGACCTATCTACTGAGAGAAACATTGGAAGGACCCAGCTCTTATTCTAGATTATGTGAGTGGGGCACATGTTTATTATATTGAACATGACTTCCAAATGTACATGTCCTCCTAATTTCATGAGATCATTTGCAGAGTTAGTTCAGAATTAGACCAGGATATTTACACTATCGCCAGGCCCATTTCCTATCGTGATTTATCAGCACTTCAATTCTGATACCCATGATGAGGGAACACACTGCCTATCAACGGTCCTGGATAAACAGAACCGCCCTCTGGTCCTTGTCTCCTCCACCAAATGGGTGGAATTCAAGTGGCAGATGGGAGAGTTGATAGGGGCTAAGATCTACCACACCAAACTACTGATATCTTGCTGAGGCTGGCCTTAACCAGGGACCTGTCTACTAAAGATATATGAACTGTTAATGTGGATAACTGACTGGTTTGTCTAGGTGCTTGATTTATTGCATAAATACAGCTAGGATAGACATGTACAGAGATATCATGTGTCTATGGAATCAATATTGCTCTGACATAGATAAGGGCAATTTACATGACTGGTTTGTCTAGGTGCTTGATTTATTGCATAAATACAGCTAGGATAGACATGTACAGAGATATCATGTGTCTATGGAATCAATATTGCTCTGACATAGATAAGGGCAATTTACATGACTGGTTTGTCTAGGTGCTTGATTTATTGCATAAATACAGCTAGGATAGACATGTACAGAGATATCATGTGTCTATGGAATCAATATTGCTCTGACATAGATAAGGGCAATTTACATGAACTGACTGGGATATTGCATTCTTTGGTTTCTCCAAATAAGAGAAAAAGAAAGAAGAATGAATGTCCTTCCTCCACTGCCTTTCAGTTTGCCTTTGTTTTCCACGTTTCAGTACACCTAGTACCCATTTTCTCTTTCATATTTGCTCTCTCTCTCTAAGCCTTTATACATCCTCTCCTGTTTTTCTCCCTTGACAGGGGACTTGTACCACACAATGTCCATTTTGGCTCTCGTTGCTCTGCAGTAGTAGCTGGCACCCACGTGGTTCCAATTGTCTGTCCATTTTGCCAGCTGCCATCGTTGAGAGTACTGCCACGGCACAGCATTAGGCCCACGTGGCAATGGCCCCCACCTTCCCTGCCAGCAAGCACCCTACCGCTAGGCTGAGCACAGCCTCGATCTTCCAGGCCCTATAGTGGGCCTGGAAGATTTATCAAATCACTGCAATGCCTCCTCTAAAATGATCCACAATCCTGGATCATTTTCTCATAAGGTAGTGGCCTCACTGATTGCTGCAATCCCCTATGTGCTAATGAATATTTATGAATGAAGCTTGTTCCCCTGTGACCATACCTGTTGCAACTTCATTACTAGAACCAACAGGCTCAATGCAACTACAAAACCTGGGCTTAGGCTGGGATTGAACTCACGACCCTTGAATTTGGAAACCTCTGCTCTCCCAACTGAGCTAGCCAGACAATCGATTTACAAGCAACCAAGGGAACAGCATATTCTCTTGGTTGTAGGCTAAGGGTCAGGATACAACATAGGTAAGTTTTTGACACCTGCTTCAACCTGTTGCAACGTCAATGGATCTATAATGAATCTCCCAGACTGTATATAGTATAGTCTGGGCTCGTCCGAGACTGGGCTGAGCACGGTTCTGCTTGTTTTGTCCCACACCCCAGGTTCACTCTTGTTTTCCCTGCCTTTGGCCCCACGAGGACCAAAACCATCACCTTGCCTAACCATGTGATGTACTCCCTGTCAAGTGATTCTTTTAAACATGGGTCTTTTTAGGGCCAACAACAGCATCCAAGCAGCAGCCAGTGTGCTTGAAATTTCTCAGGTGGTTGCAATATTCTTAGTAGAACAACCCTCAGTGAACTGCCAGAGAGAATATTGCTGTTCTTATTAGAAAGGAGAGGTGAAAGATTCTGGCGGGAAATAGCAGACGACAAGCAATTAGCGATCTCTCACGTTGCTATAGGTGAATTCTCACTGCACCAGGGGCAGCTGTTTGCCTTGGCAGAGCTCCATTTTCCTCTGATGACTCTTGCCAAGATGGCGACGACAGCCACCAAGCAACACATTGTTTAGGCTAAGGTAGACATGTTGAACAACACTTGGCAATGGGTTGTAAGTAAGGTGGTGTATCCAGTCATCTGCTAGTTTGCACTGGTAACTTACATCCCAACACCGAATTCCAGCAATACCAGCACCAGCTTGGGGTGCTCAGTGCAAATGTGAGACGCAGCATACGCTTAGTGAATTCATTAGCGAGGTTGTTATTCTCGTAAACGAGAAGCAGCCAGAGTCAGTGGTTGCTGTTTCCAGATTGGTACCTCCATTTTGGACCTCTAAGTTCCACAGAATGCAGTTATGATGCATGAATGCAGCTCTGATGAGTACCTCACCACAGCTGCATTCATGCAGACTCCACATGGTTGATACAAGCTCAAAGGGTCAGCATGATGCGCCAATACATTGCACCAATGCAGTGCTGGCGAATACTCACCAGCACTGCATTGATGCATCATGCCGAATAAGGAGGAACATAAAGCATCAGACCGCTAAAGGGTTATTCACTTCATTCCATTTGCCATCGTGGCTTCACAGAAGGGATTGTTTGTGCAGTAGGTGCACATGTGGGACTTCTCTTTCACTCATCTTCCATTATTCTGTATGCATGTATTCAATCAAAAGCGTCCACAAAACACTACCAAAACATGTTGCACCTTATTCAACTCCAATCAAAACGAATCTGTAGAAAATCATCTTACATCTTATCCATATTAATCATTCACGCAGTAGCTGTTATTAAAGCTTTCACAAATTTATGATTTTCCACCCATAATAAATTTCTTTAGGTTTCACTAACCTTCACTGTGAACCATTCAGAAGGTAACCATGAAGACACCTGGAGTAACCCTGACTTGTGCTGTTGCTCCTGGGTCAGGCAGGCTGACAAACGGCAGTAAATCTACCTCCTTTCACCTGTTCAGGTTTAGCACGTCCCCCTACTCAGCCTAGTGCCCGCTGACTGTATGCTTTGTCCTTGACACTACTCTCTCCCCCTTCACACCATGGAGCACCTGTATGATAGACCCTCTGAACAGATGTGCCACCAGTCCCGTCAACAAAATCAATATTTGTCCTAAGATAAGCTGGGTTAGTCAGAATCAAATATCAATGTATCGATATACACTATCTGTGCACCTTCTAGTTTGTTGTCTGATGATGTGCATTATCATTTGGAGTAGTGCATTGAATACATGTCCAGTTCTTATTCTGCTAATTCATTGTTTATGTGTGCTATCCTTATCAAATTAGCTACCCTGGCTAGAACTGAGTCAGATCGATGGGATCTTTATCTGCTAAAATGATTAGCCAACATATTCCAAAATATCAAAGTGCACTCCCATACCTTAAGCAAAACATTGTAATTTTGTTGTGAATAACAACCATAACACTCAAAGTATTCACACCACTATCCACTACTGAACATCATATTATATCAAATATCCATTAAACATAGGGACAGAAGAAAAGAAACACAAAGTACTAGAATAACAATGTATGGAAGATAATTTTAATGAGAATATAAACGAAGGCCTTGGAGCTCGTCTAGTCCATTTGTACAGCTAAAACCAGACCTCTCGAGATAAGGAGAGGGAGGTAGAGACTTTGATATGGCAACTATCTAACTTGGAGTGTCCATCACTCGATCAAAGTCAAGTGGACGAGAGGGCTGCTCTGCGACAACCCCAGTGTAACTGCTGGGGTTCTCAAAGTCGGTTGAAGGGGTTCACAAACCATGGAGGAGGTGCCCTACCTCCCGTTCCTACCAGGTTGTCCTGATAAGCAGCCACTCAGCACTGGGTCCCAGGGAGAGATCATTGAGTGTAGGGGTGACCTTATGTGGTCTGGAAGAGCAATATGAAGCCCCATCCAAGATTATTATATGTATCTTATCGCACTTTCTTTTCAAAAGCTTATTGGTATAATCCCCATATGATGACATGTCTGTGGCTGCTCACACATTGCCTGGGGTCCAAAACATGGTTCCCAAGTCAACAAAGTCTAATCTATCGTATATCATTTTAATTGCAGAACTTGGATCAAGTTCATATTCTACTAACTGTCCTTTTCCTTAACAGATACTCAATGACTGCTCCTGGATCCCAAGTGTTGTTCTAGCTTATCTATGCTTGCACCCGGCCAAGAGGCAGTTGACCTTGCAGTTTAATCAACGCCCTGACACAATTACCAGACGTCAACCACTGTGTAAGGACCCTAGAGGGTCTTGTATATAAATGACAAGTGGTGCTTGTAAGCCTTTGTTTCCCCTTATCTCAAACTAATTCCCAGACTAACAGAACATGAATTCTCCTCAGTCCATTACCACAGTCACTCTTTTATGCCTCACTCATCCTTTTGACTGGCAAAACAAGGGATTCATTCATAAACTAAAAACTAAATTCCAATACATTTCACGAATGATAAGAATATTTCTGGGGGCAGAGTGAGATGGGTAAAGACTCAGACCCCGGACTCAGACCATGGAAGAATCAATGAGTGTCTGTCCTCAGGCCCTGGCAGTAGGCCCTTGAGTTTGTTCAATATTTTGTCTCAGGTCCCACTATTTCACCTCTGGCTGTCCAAGTGCAACATGAGTCATACATGGATTGTTTTAACAACACATGTAGTGTGCTGATATCACTGATAGACATTATCAACACATGTTATACCGTGGATACATTTCATATCATAACATATTGTAACAACTGCTACCCTGATAGTATCAATATTACAAGTGCAGTATTTCATTTCATTGTTTTGCCTGGTGTTCTATTTCAGAATCAAATGCTGCCTCCAATGTCCAGAGGATTTTTTTGTAGAACATGCAGAAGCAAATAGGTTTATCTGGACTTGGGGTCACAATGGTGATGGGGGTCCACTTCTAGCAGTGTCATACACTGATAGCAGCAGGTGGGCGGTGCCCGAGGATGAGAGTGGGGGGGGGGGTGGCTGCTGATGTTAGGGCATGCTGATAGTGGTTATCACTCTGACAGTAGCTCTGATAGTGATACCCACCCACCCTGTGCTCCAACAAGATCAGCTTATCATGCCTGCCTATCCACTGGCCATAAATTACTATTGCCATTGACCCCTGGTTCTCAATCCTTTTTCATGTATTTTAGTCTCCTCTTCAAACCATTTGTAATTTTTCAATTATTTCAGGCTCTAACCTATAACATATCTATGTATTCCCTGCTATATAGCTTCAAAGCCTGCATATACTTATTACACGAAGGGGATGGCTAGAAGCTTATCGGCCAACACAGGAGTGACAACCGTTCTAGGGTGGATCAACACATCAAGAGATAATCCTAATCTGGTTGTCTCCACCTAATCCTTGCCAGTAATCTTCTGATATACACGGCCAGGTCTACATTCCACTGTTACCTAGATCATATCAAACCACATATCTGATTCAGGTCATATTCACTTGGGTAATAATAGTCTAGCAACTTACTTTTACCCCTGGATATAAAATGAGAATTGCACAATTATTGAGTTGGAACAGTGCAGACTGTTTGAAAGTATTTGATTATTAATCAGGCAGTATTATCAGAATAATTTCATTATCTCATTCTTTATATTGTTATCATATCTGGCATGTTATCAGGCATGGCTATTTGATGATACCCTAGGTTGGTATGGCGATTGCAAAGATTATTACATGTATCCTATCTCCATATCTCTCTGGCTTAGGTGCTATTGCTCAACGTGTGATAATCATATCAGGATAAACAATCACAAACAGTCATGAACAGGGCAGGTGATGTAATGAACATAAAGACTGTGTCACAGACATGGACTCCAGGGCATTTCATGCACCCACAAATATCACGAGAATCCTATATATATAATCAATCCCAAGTTCCAAGAGCATTCTGTTAAAGAGACCAAAGGTATTGCCTGTTGTATTATGTCAACTTCCAAAGGGTAAAATCTCATTTTTAAAAACATGGCTGGGCGTCAGACTGGGGGCAATAGCAGGCTGTAGGCATTCTCCCAAAGAATTTAGATTTACCATGCTCACTACCTAGTTAATACTCTAATGTTAATCCAGGTATCTCCCGCCTATGCTGGGGTCGACTATCTTCACTAAGTACAAGTGTGGCTTCCATCGCCAGCATTAGATACTGCTATCACGTGTAACGAAAGGGGCTGGCCAAGTTCCCTGAGGGGAAATATCCTGGTCATGTCAGATAAAGCTTTGGCACAAGACGCCTTTATCACATTTTGTTTAATCAGAAGGGGTGTACGATTTAGGGCCTCTTCTACGTGCCCTGATAATTCCCTTGACAACTTCTCCCTTTATCGCCCAGTCTAATTTCACCTGATGCCACAGCACTGGGATAAACCCGCCCCTTTTATCTCACATAACTCTACAGGTATCACCACCTCCCCCTGCCTCCAAGTGTCTCTTATCAAAGAAGCTGTCACTGTTAGGTGTTTGTTTATCTTAATCTGGAGTGAAACCGTCGCCACAATCTGCCACCCCTCACCCCTACCTGAAAAACTCCACGGGTGCCTATCTCTAGAACGTCAAGGTATGGCTTACTCCTCCAGCACCCCCCCCCCTTCCTAGTACACCCAAGACCACACACACATGCCATCCTACACCCAGATAGCCTGTCAGACAATATTTACCCGGTCCCGTAAATATTACTAATAGCTACAACGCCACCATCTTGACCCAAATCTGAGAAGACAACTTGTGCGCACGCATCCTATCTGGTTTCCGGTGGCGGCCCTCTCTCCCCCTGGGGAGTATTTTAAGTACGAGTTTCCATTTCACTCTGAGGTGTGTAAGGAAGGGGTGGGAAGGGGTGGGGGAGGAATGGTGGAGAGGAGAGGGGTAGTGGTTGTAGATATACCAGGTACCTACCTGCCTATATCTACACAGTAAGGTGGGTTCAGGGGGTCAGGTATCAGTACAGCCCTTACCAGCCATGGACCCACACATTGAACCAGCTCCATTGTACAACTTGGCTACACCACCTGAATACTACACCTGACAAACTGTTATCTCCATATGACCCCAGATTTAGAGTACATGAGGCTGTTTCCTATTCCAGCACCAAGGTCCATGTGCATGTTATACGCTTGTCTATCCACATCCACATCCCTACCCCCTGGCTTCGCTAAACGCCCCACTGCTTCCAAAACCCCAACCACAGCTCCTCTTTCAACAAATACATAACTGTTTTCCTTGGGGCCGTCAGTAGTATAATCATAGTGCATTGGGCTGGTCACCTCATGGCCGTGTATGTTTTTAACTTGTCCCTATCAACATTTTTCATGTCAGCTTTCTTTTCCCATCCTGTTCCCCCTTCTTTTTCATTTACAGTGTATGTGAAAAATTTTATTGGCTACATTTATCATATACAAAATGATCTCCTCCAATGGGAGCCATTAATATATAACAATAACCACAATAAAAATGAGTCATATCAAATACAGGACCATGTGTATTACTTCAAATAACCTGTCATGGTTTGGGTTTGAGCCTAGTTAATCAATTCTATATTTGTTAAGGAACTGAGGAACTGTGTGCGGTTCTCCTGCCTTTGTTGTTCTTCTGTGCAGTTGTTCCAAAGTAGGCTACCTCTATTGGTCACCAGCTGGTCTGCAGCTGGTTCCGGCCACACACACTGATAAGAACTGTTAAGATGGGACCAGCATATCCCTGGAAGTGGGTGTTACCCAGGGACAAGGTACCCATCATGGTATGTCTTTTCAGTAGGCTTTACCTCAACCAGCAAAATTCAAAATGGCGGCTCCACTAGGCCTCCATACTGAGTCCTATACATTGGGCTCTTCCTATAGATGTCTCTAATGATTCTACTGGTTTTTAGCTGGATCTTATCATTGCTGTGTAGAAGTCTGCTTGGTTGGACAATTTTGTCTTAGTCTCTGGACTCCCTGTACATGTATGCCAACATTTTTTTTTGTTTCTTCTGACGTCAAGTCTCTCCAACTTGTATTCTACGTGCAGATCCACCATCCTTGCATCACGTCTGTCCCTTATTTTGGAACAACCCCTGAGGTGCTGCAAGGTCCCTGTGGGAATGTTCTGGAGATAAGAGAAAAATCTCTGCTCACACCTCGCTCTAGGTATGTACACCAAACTGTCTATTTTTCCCCTGTTTCTACCACTGAGCAAATTATTAGTCTGCTCTTCTTTTTTGTCTCTTTCTGACCTGAGGGCGCAGTGATATGGCTGTTGGCGGTGAAGTGTGCCGCGGCGGTTGGCAGTTACACCTGAGCTTGTATCACTCCGCCAAAGCAAAGGTCGAGTCTTTATGAGGCTTCTGAGAAAACAAGCCCATGGCCAATTTCATTCCACTTCCCCGGTGTTTTGCGTTGCTTCTTTCACCATCTGTTTTGCCATGCTTTTGAATGAGTCCCCTTAAGAGAAAATCTAATAACGGGAACATGCAAGAGCCAAGAGCTTCAAAAAGTTTTCTGAATCAAAACCGAAAGGGAGATGGGTCAATAATAAATATTCCGCCTGTTTTGCATAAGCCCCTGGTGAAGAACCCCCCGATAAAACATGGAGAGCATGTTTAACTGTGTTTGAGGTCTCTTTCTCTGCCATTTCCAATTACTTTTAAGATAATTCTGTAATTCATTTAATAATTCTTTAATCCTCGCCTAATCATGCGCAGATTACAGGCAGTCCAGAGTCAATCAGGTACCCCCTGCCCCCATTATCCCCTTCGCACCTGGTTAAAAGAGAGCATGAGTACAGGTAATAAACGAAATGAGGGGTAATATGGGAGAGACCTCACATGCAACTCCCTATTGCGAGCTGCTGAGTACATTTGAAGTGGCTTCGAGGTTTTATTTGAAACCGAAGTGGCTTCTCGGCCCAAATCAGGTCTGGAGTGGCTTAGAGCCATCAGTTGGAATTGAAGTGGCTTCTAAACTCAAATTGTGGCTTCTGAACGCCATAGTTTTTAACTTCAAATAGCTTCTAGAAATGAGTAACAATTAGGACGGTTTCTGGCCTCGTATCGGCTATAGTTTAAACATTTAAGAATCTAGAATATACACACTGTGTATGAAAGAAACTGTTGGCTTGAATTGGAATTTCAGCTACCACGGTGCATTTGGACTAGGTTATGGGACTAAAGGACTAGGACTAGACGTGGCCACGAGGCCATGGCTTCTGGGCACACTCCAGCTCCCGTTATCAAATCAAGTGTTTTGTTTTCTCAAGGGGCCGTGGCATGGCGCTGGCCCCAGTGACCCCAGTGTGCTGCCCCCTAGTGAGTATAGACACTAATGGTTGCCCCTGCCTGTTGTCTTAACCTGACACTGGAGGGCACTAGTGCTGGGGGCCAAGCCTCCTCCAGGGTAGAGGGTCACATGGTGCAAGGTGTGTGAGTGTGTTGGGGATAGGTTGGTAGGGGTGGGATGGAATCTACAGAAGGTCAGGGGGGTAGGTTCTGTGATAGCAGTCCCTGCCTTGTATCTAGACATGGGGTCAGATCTTGTGTTCTTGGAGCAAATGCTGTACCCAAGTCTCCACCAAGTCACAGCCAGGGAAAAGGGAACAAACACAAGTCTGCCAGTGATAATGAAAAGAAGTATTGATCCTATTAATACCCACGTGATGAAGATCAGCACAGACATTAAACTCTATTTCTATGTCCTGAAGAAGGATTCTATACCCTTGTTTTCTTCCTGTCCCTTAAAGAAACATATATAATACTAGGGAAATATGCCAATAAAAAGGGTGATTTCCACTTCCGCTAGTGGTCAGCGCCGCCACGTGGGACGCCTTGCAAGCTCACCGTGGATCCGATTAGGTATGGGATCAACAGGGGGCGCCACGTGTCGCGTCCACTTAGTTCACGCGAGAGGCTCCGAGAGCAGGAAATCACGCCGCTGTCGGTGGACGAGCTGCTCTGATAACATTACCCACACGCCGGGTACCATCGATCCGCGGCCAACTGCTAGTGGTCGGCGAGCTGGGGGCTTTTAGCAGTAGGTGTCTCAGGCGTGTTTACCGACAGGTAGTTTACTCCCACGACTGGATGGGGTGTCAGGGGATGTCTGCCTCATGCCAACAGTTTGTCTTGGAGACAGGGGCATTGAAATGGATATTGTAATTGCAAAGTTGCAATTGCCTCGATGGTAACCCCCTTAATTACTTGAAACATGAACACCTGCTATGGTATTTAAACAGTTTTATAAACGAACACATGATCATAAGAGATTCTGGGAGAATATAGAATTCTTATTATGGTACATTTAACAACATCTGAGAATACCTTGCCCTGATCCCCATAATTAAGAGTACTCATTTTGAAGCCCACTTAAAATGAGAGGTCACCAACGCCACACAGCCATCTACTGAGTCCTTAACGATGACGTCACAAGCCCATGAGAAGGGGGTGGGATTGTTGGTAGTATGGGTTAGCCCCATTCATGTAATCCTCCTGAAATGTTGATACCGAGCCGAAGCAAATAGAATCCTCGTATTCCCCTTTGCTTAGCCGATTGGCAATTACCACCCGGAAGCTCATATTTTTCAGCCTTAATCCTGGGAGGGAAATCAAAGTTGACTCTGGTGGAGGAGTTGATGGCAACGAGGGCTTAAGCCAAGTCTTTGAATCAAGAATTGGACTATTCTCCTTGAGAGGCCCTTTGGGGACTGCCTCTAAATGACGTCATCAAGGTTGCTGTTCTTAGATCATCATAAGTACAGTCATTATCCCTCCCTCCCCTCGACCCTCTCCACCTGAAGAACCCTCGATGTGCACAATCTCTACCTCAAGCCCTCTAACACTACAAGTAACTGTAACTATGGCAACGGCCCGTTGCCAGGGAAACTACCCCCTCCAGAACAATCAGCAATAAGGGGAGTGTTGATAATCCGCCGTGTAATGTTGGATCATCAGAGGGGTGTGTGGGATTAGAGTAGGGGATTACCTAAGGCTGGGAGATCCGCCCTGCACCTTAGCTAATCCCTGCTTAGACGCTGGCTGCTGGGGTGTTATGGTAGAGGCGTGTTATCCGGGGTGTTCTAGACACTGCTTTACACTGAGCTGCTCAGGCCAATGGGGAGTGGAGATGTTAAAGGTGCCCTGAGCTGCTCCTCTCAGCCCCCCCTTTCATTCTAGGTCACTGGACTGCAGTTCCTGCTGCCAAAGGGTTCCCTTCATTTACAATTATCAATTGATGCATTTAAAGAGATGTAGTAGATGGGAGAAAGAGATGAGTGAGAGTGGAAAGGAAGGCATATATTAAAGATTTCTGTAAACCTCAGCAAGTTTTGTCATTTCTCCTGTGTCTGCCAAATAGTATTATGGTGTGAAGTGTGATCTGTCTGTGCTGCTGGGACAGCATGATGTCTGTTTTATTGTTTATGACACATAATAACTATCAGTGTTTATCTCCCAGGTATTTGTGTTGACTTGTATATTTACATTACCCTACCCAATACGATATTTCCTGCCACCCAGGCTGCTGCAATCTCAGTATACACAACTCTATATTCACCAGCTTGCATATTCATGTAAGTACATCTATCCACCATATATGAGGCCAACCCGACACAAAAATATTCCATTCCACTCCACCAATATCAAGACCGCCAGCACCGAAATGAGAAGCATCTAAGGTATCCGGACATGCTCGACGAGCAATTCTCTGCACTGACTCAAATCAGACTCAGCCAAATCGACTGCCAACTGTTTCCTATCAACTCTAGGCAACAGCTGCAGTTTCCTGGCACTATGGGGGAGCAGCTCGCCAAGAGAGCTGCTCACTGTGAACAAATTACAGCAATAAATATGTCAGCAATGTCCTTCACACACTACTTCAGTTACAAGTCATTTCTACCATCATATTCCTGTTAATTTACATTTTCTACTTTCCCCAGGTCTTCTACTTTGTACATGCAAAGCTCGCGATAGGAATGAACATGTGGAGCTACTGCACTCTTTCTAATATACGAAAGGCTTTTGGACATCTGGGGTCGTATATATGCTGTCATATATTTTGAGAAGGGCAAGAAGGGTCAGGTGAAAATGCTGGTTTGGGGTAGTCAAGGGGCAGTACAGCGGTTCATACAAATTGCTACCAGGCCCACATCCTTGAGCTGCTCATTAGTTCAGGTGTTGCTCACAGAGCAGATAAGCGGCCCCTGATAGCCTCCTCACCCCATGCTCACCTTATCTACCTAACCCCCTTTGAGGCCAGATATGACATACCTTAATTCTTGTATACAGATAAAGCAGGGAGGTAACATGTTCTCCCATTTCCTCCTCAGACTCACAGAAAACATAACTTATTCTCTGTAGATCTATCATTTGAAATCCTAGAAGTAGAAACGTATTTTCATCTTTTTCTACATCATTACACATAGAAACAGAGAGGGACAGGGTAGGTTCTAACTCTCTTACCTTTTTTATCATGGGCGGTCTAAGAACAGCTTGTATTCCAATCAAGGGGTGGCTATGTTATCAGTACTAATGGCCTTTCCCTGGGCCCACCTAGGAAAAGGTTACTTGTAAATCAAGTGGGAATGGCGGCCGAGTTGGCTAACCTACACTCTCAGCATTCCATAGGGTGAGGTGAGCTACTGGAGAGCTACTCAACACGTGTGTCTGCTCCTGTTGTTATAGAGGTTAGAAGGATGCTGAGGGGCAGGATAGTTCACATGAAGGATGTATGGGTATTTACACACTAACACAGTCTATGTTCCATACTGACAGCTAAATTCCCTGTAGTACCCTGATAGATTAAGACTTATTTTTTACGTCTCCTAGCCTAGACTTTGCAGTAGAGGCCTGGGTAATGCCAGTACATTGTACCAATGTCTATGGATACATCTTTAGGTGATGGAATTTATTTTCTGTTACACCTTCTTTCATCTAAATTGTTTCTCTTTTAGACAATAACGTGTTTTTATGTAACACCGTTGGCCTCGTACCCTAATACAGAAAAGGCTACACGGGGTCCCCTCTAAACACCTTTTAAATCAGCATCAGCATATACACAGCAGTATACCCATGGGAGTATAAAGGTTAAAGATCACGACAGATCACTTGTGAACATATCAGAGCAGCTCAGTAACCATAACGCACCCCTTATGACCTAGCCACCCCTCTCATGCCTTCACCCGACCCCTTCCTGCTTACCCACACCCAGGCTCAGCCACCACCTACAGCGCCATGGATGGCCCCGATGGGCTCCTGCTCATACCACCGCATTGCTGACGTGTCAACGGTGTGACGGCGAGCAGCTCCCGCCGAGAACATTATCACCTCAACGCCACAGGAGCAGCTCCCCTGCTGTGCTGCCTGCAGTTCCTCCTCCCCCTGGGGGATCCAATGGGCCGTTGGAAGGCCGGAGGGGGTGAGCTAAGTCGGTGGAATACCCGCTGATTGGTGACAAATTGGACGTTTGCCTTTTAGCTAATGAAGTATGCTGGCCTGGTGGGGGGCTTGGCCGTGGGAGGGCTATAAGGATGGCAGATACCCACGCACCCTACTCACACACCAGCTGAATATACATGTATACGGATGAGAGACTTGCTCAACATTGGACATGTCTGACCTTGAGCTGCTCATTGCATTGGCAGAATGCTTTGCACTACTCCAAACCAGATCTCTATTGACTGTGGATTTTTAGGAATGTCATAAAGATACCAGACAAATTCTATGCACCATATGCTTCGATTTGTAGACTAATCAGCTTTCATTTCGGCAGAATTATGCTTAGACTGAGACATATCTCCTTTGCCATCTGTTTCTCACAAGTTCCTATAAACATTTCTCATGAAATCCAAAGCCACCCCAGGGAAGCTCATCCTAATCCCACTCAGCTCCCAAGATAGCAGCAATTGGGGGTAATTAGATGGCTGGTAGCTGGTGTAATGACTTAATGACAGGCAGACCAAGGTTAGCTGGGTTCTTATTAGTTATGTCAACAAGCAGGGTATAGGCATGGACAGGAGCCATCTGGGTCCATGTCAGCATTGGTCAGCTGGCAATGTGTAGGGGTGCAGAGTGGGAGCCTGAGGTGACATAATGTCAACAAACCGGTACAGTACTACTGGAAATCCAAGGTGTGAGAACATGATTGCCTCCTGATAAAATCTATAATTTGTGAAAAGTCCCAAAGCAAAGGGCAAATGGGATATTTGATTGAGAGAACATGTTTCCCCTCCCAGGAAAGACGTCTTTTGAGTATATCTACTCTTTGACTTTATATATTTTAACTGAAGACCTGTTGAATTGGGAAATTAGGAACCTGGGACTGGGAATTGGGTATTTTCTACTTTAGATTATGGCCTGACATCTACAAGGAGAGTCAAATTGTTACAGAGAAGGGAAGAATCATGAGATGCTGATGTGTTTTAGAAAAGGAGCAGGCCTTGGGCTTATTTTTCTATCCAATGAGTTGCTCGTGAATGGCTCAAAAACAGCTCGACGAGCAGATTACGTGAAATAGAGACATGTGGGGTATTATTCCAACCAATGAGAGATAAAACTCCACTCCTCCTACAACCCCTTACCGTACCTCGTAATGACACACAGAGCAAACCAGTACTTTATTGCTGCCATGCACGTGTTGCTAAAGTAGTAACCAGGGAGCAATTTCACAAATTATATCTGCCTATTTCCATGCTACTGGAGGTCTCACTTAGCATCTGTCCTTCAGGCGCTGCATTCACACTGGATATCTCTACCCCCCCCCCCCACCAACCCACCCTCATACACGCATAGGTCCACACATTGAACCCCACATACACACCAAGCCACCTAGTCTGGTGGGTACAGGGCCGTTGCCATGGCGACTGTATATTATCACAGTCCTGGGAATGGCAGCAGGGAGTAGCAGTAATAGCCGGTAATGGCTACCTCCATTGTGGCCAGACCGGCGTGAAATAAACGCGATCACATGAACCAGTGGTCACCTCCTTCCGGTTGCCATAGTAACCCTATCAGGGTACATGTAGATTGCATGCTCTCGCCCCTAGAGTACACTAGGGGTCTCCAGGCGCCGTTGCCATGTTTACATCTGATCACTATGGTAATTAAGCTTTACGTAAGCCGGTCTGGTCTCACTGAGCTGCTTGGAGGTACTCACGGTGAGGAGCTACCTGTCTGGAGGTCTCCAGGGCCTACTACTATCTAAATACTTCCATCTTCTCCACTAGTAATCCCAACAGATGCATTCCTTCACTCCATATCCCATCCAGCTCCTCCTGCAGCCAACACATATAAGCATCAGTATCTCCTAGTATCCCTTTACCATCCAGACTATACTATATGAATACACCCCCCTCCCCGTATGGCTCAGTCCCTTTCCCATGAGATCCCAGACAAACTCTATCCTGAAGAGAGGGGCTATGAGCGCTGGCTGTGATCTAAGGGGTAATTCTGCATGGGAAGTACGCTGGGTTACTGCAGCGCAATAAGCGGACCTCTTCACGGTCACTGAGCTGCTCATTCACATTCAGATCTGCTCATCTGACCATGCTACTTACTCAGCAGTTGCACACAATGGGCCTGGGCCTAATATAGTGTATTATGTAGCCCTCTATTGTCAATTGTTGGGCACTTATAAGTTATATAGTGCCTCGTATATATACATAGTATACGACATGGACACCACAATGATACAACGACAGGCCCATGTCCAGATTTGAAATGATTTAACAGCGTTTTTCCAAGACATTCATGACAATTGAAATGTCTACTTATATGGCCAACATCATGCAATATCCATTTGCATTATCTTCATTTTATGCGGGTTTATCCTAAGTCTCCTTCTATGCGTTCAATGATCCAAAACTAAATTCTGGACATGGTCTAGCATGAACACCTATCGAGTCCTGGCCTGGTCGACCCCTATCCCTCCTCCTGCTCCCCTCAGCTGCCTATGTTAATCAGTGGAGCAGGAAGACGCCTCCCGTGTCCGTGTAATCCTGCAGATTACCACGACACGCAGCCCCCTAAGCCAATCACCACCTAATCCGTTACTTTATCCCACACACGTGGACACTTTAAGGACACACGATGCCTTCAGATTAATGCTTCTTGGTTATCATGATGCACCAATGCAGTACTGGTGAGTTTAATTTCTAGGACTGATTGATGCATTATACAAGCCATTCGGGAAAAGTCTTGATCAACAATGTAGGATCGATATTATGCGTGAATGCAGCCTTTGTGAGTGAGTAGGTTAGGCTGGTTCCATGCATCGTGCCTACCAATGGTTTCAGGGCATAAAGCACCATGAGGCCCTAAATGGGCTATAGTATCCCACACACGTGCCCCTGATAGTCGGCCCTTTCACTGCAAACACCACCTGGGCTAGCCATGGTCCAAAGTCAAAGTGACGGAATCATGTTTAACTGGCTACCAATCTGCTTCAGGCTCAAAATGAGCAGTTTGGACCAGAAGGTGAGGGAATGGGTTGCTCGGTCTGCCTATTTACACATGATCAGGTTTTAATCTAATCTTTCTCTTCTTTCCTCACCGACTCCCACACCTTCCTCTTCTCGCTCCAGGTCATGTGGCCGACCTCATTAGCATAGCGCACGCGCAGCTGATCGGATAAAGGTGCCTTCAGCGGCCGTCGGCTCCCTCTGGTGGATAGGGACCGCGGCTGCCATCGACTTCCCCTTTTTAATCATGTCCACACATTAGAGCCCCATCCCCGCTGGGACCGATCCCATTCACAGTTAGAGCCTGTTCATCACGTCATGGGTGTTTTGTGTAGAATGTAGTCCCCACGCCATTTATCTAGGGAAATGATGTTCTATTGTCCATGGTCATACAAACGATTGCTTGAAGTGATCAAACGGAAATGGCTTCAAATCCTTGCTGGTTCTGCAAGTTTGAGGTCCTTGGCTGGTCTTGTGAGATAGCAGCAAGGATACTATCAGAGCCCCTCTACAGCTTAGGCAACATACCAGACAAACCAAAATATGAACTGGGCACTATGAAAACGAAGAAAAATCCCTCCCTATATCTAAGTCTGCCCTTAGACGGTATACAGTCTTTATGACGGCCATACCCACCAGGGCCCGCCACCATTGCCGCCTGGGGGCGGCACACGACGTCAGATACGACCGGCGGTCATGCTAGGCCGCTCAAACACTGCTCCCGTTGCATCGGGTAATTGATCCCGACAGTGTAGCCGGAGCGTCCTTCCAACCTTTTCACCAGCTGCTCCCTAGGGGCAGGTCGCTTCCGGCGGGCGTGCTGAATCAGTGATGGCCTTGTGATAACGGCTATCGGCGCCTAGGGCTGATACTATACGACTAGGGACTTCCACCAATCAGACCCCACTTTACAGATAGTCATGGCAGCAACGCTCTACAGCAATGCCAATGGGGCAATGTTTCCTCCAGTATGGCTTCTCCAGTCTTGCATATTTCCTGCACCATCGGTCGGGCATTGACCCTTCAAGGAGTCATACTTACTTGTGCTGCAGTCGATACGCTTCCTACAGGTCAGCAAGACGCTGCATGATGCACATATACAGTGCTGCATGATGCACATATACAGTGCTGCATGATGCACATACACAGTGCTGCATGATGCACATATACAGTGCTGCATGATGCACATATACAGTGCTGCATGATGCACATATACAGTGCTGCATGATGCACATATACAGTGCTTTGTACAAACAGGACATGACTAACAATTTCTACATTATTGCTGATTTACATGTCCTGATTGAAATAACTCATTTTCAATTTACACGTGCTGACAACGAATGACTAGGGAAATGGTTCACAATCACTCGATTATCACTATTAACACGTCATGACTAGCAAATTACCAAACATCACAATCTAAGTGAGAGTGACCCCCGGCAGTGACCTTAGGAATACACGGTGCCTGTACAATGTGTACGGTGCAAAGGTACAGTTTTGAATACCGTGTATGTCTCCAAGTGAAGATGCATTTGAAGCTCATCTGGTTTTAATAAAATAAGGCATTTCAATTATTTAAGACATGTAAACCTGAACCCCAAACCTCATGAGCGATAATAGGTGGGCTTGTTGACTTTACCATTTCACCTGAGGCTATCTTCACTCACCCTGCTACCTGGTACATGCCCACCCCCATGGCCTTATCTACTGATTACACCAGGGTCATGTCTGCCACTGCCCGCTTATCTCGACACCCGACAGGAGAAGTGGTTCACGGTTATCAACGTAAACATGGCACACCTCAAGTCACCAGTGAGCCTTGGGGAGTTAGGTTCGAGATATCAGGATCTGTTCGGTGGCAACATATTGGGTAGGCATTAGAAAGGATGTACTTGTGTTCACTACTGTTTCTCATATTAAAAAACTGCTGTACTTATGTGCCACGGTTGTCATGGCAAACATGTTAGGTATTTCATGACGCACTGCAATCCGTTTGTTGCTAGGGGTTGGTATGTAGGAAATGGAATCAATTGAATTAGCATCAATTTCCACCACATATCCTGTCTAACAAATACTTACAAATTCTTACAGTAATGTACAACATGATTGTTGCTCCTCCCGGTCCCTGCACTTTCCATGCTACAGGTACACAACCTGCGTTCCCAAAAGCAGGAAAATAGAGTCACTTTTCACTCAATTCCAATGTCCCTGGAATCAAGAAAAAAGGGTCTTGTTCTCACACAAACTCCATGGATAAGAGAAAAAAAGGGGTAGTTTTGGGGGCAGACTCCATGATCTTGGAAGTATGGGTATTCCACTCAGGGGATCTCCATCTAACTTTCTTTTGTCAACAAATAATCACACACAGATATGGAATTCATACTGTTTAAATAAGTTCACCAAATACTTTCAGCCTTTGAAAATAGAGCTGCTAAAAACAATGTCCATGTTTTATCGAAAAAAGGGGTATTTTTTTCGTTGGAAAAGTCAACACTTTTCCATAAAAAGGGGTCTTTTTTAGCATAAAACTCTATGGATATGGGGTATATTTTGGAAGGAGGGAACGCAGGTTGTGTACCTGTACCATAGGAAGTGCAGGGACCGGGTTGCTCCTACATTCTCTTAGACTTTTAACAAACTTGAATCTGGACGAGTTATACCAGTACTTCACAAGGGGTTCTGCTCCAAGGCGTATCGCCTGGGGCAGAGGCCCTTGGCGTGGCCCTAAACGGCCGAACTGCTCCCTTGAGCAAAACTGATGTGTTCATGTGGTTCATGTATTGCTCACCTGAACCCTTAACCCTTCCCGACAGGAGGGGGAGGGGGCAGCTCAACGTGAAGGCTGATGTGCTCTCTTAGCAGTTGCAAGACACCCATTACCTCACATTCCAGATAGGGTTATCTAGTCCATCCTTAAAATGTACATTCTAGAAGTGAAGGGTTATCCATACACCCATTAGTATCTGCATACTACTCACACATCTATCAGAGCGCAATTTCCCAGTGGTAGGTTTTAATAGAATAAGTTAGGAGTTCATTTTCCTCGCCAAATCACAATCGGCTCCATTGACATATACCTTCTTTTTGACAAGTTGAAATCTTTCAGACCATCAACCATCTAGAGACTATATACTGTTAGTTGTTATATGCGCCCTTGTTGGCAATGGTATTGTACGTCTACATAGCACCTGCTCACCTAACAGGCTGACCTACTCACCGAGGTGCTCAAGCAGAAGACTAATGGCAGGAAAACGAGCTGCTCTGTACCAAGTCTGAGCAGCTCAGAGAGTAGCTCAACATGAGGTCACAAGGTCAGGGCTAAATAACCCAGGGCCCTGTACATGTGGCTCTACACTCACATTGTTCTGTAACACTTACTGCTCAAAACAAATTACAAGGCAGTATATTAGTGGGAAGGTGTACGGGAAATATGGGAGGATCCTTCCACTCTCTTAAACATACAAGGGAACATTTTAGAGTCTTTGTTTTTCTTTTCAATCTTATCATGCACGTGAACTGAAATGCAACAGAAAGTTCCGTAGAATACAGACCCTAACCAAGGCGAATATCAGTACTTGATTTAAATTGTATTGAAGAAGGTTCGGCTGGTATTTAGATTTCTCCTCACCACCCAGTTCCATGAACCCCATGTTAGTATGCAACACTAAACATGGCTATTTTTTGAGGGTATGTCTGGATGTCTGATTCTGAGCTGCTCAGCCTCAGTAGTTCTGGCCCCCTTTCGTGTTGCCATGTTGTTATGTCAAGCAGTGAGCTGCTCAGCCCTGACCTCCCAGATCCCTGAGCTGCTCGTGTTTATCAAACCGCTACCGTTTCGCTGACACAAACCGCCTTCGCTGTCGGCTTGACTTTCACCAAGAGATGGTGATACCAATTGATTGCTCAGCCTTTTTCCTCTCTCTGCTCTGAGCTGCTCCCATTACCCTGAGCTGCTCCCCTTAGTGCTAACTCAGTATACTTATATTTCTCAGTGAGTTGTATTTATTATGTACCTACAAATATGCCAACCTAGCAATTTTCTTTTTGCTATTTATGAGATGCAAAACGGTCGATCTTTGGGCTAAAAAGAGTGATAGTGAATTAAATACAAGTTACACCTTCTGCGCTCTTGCACAGGTTACATTTTTTTTCTAATGAATGCTTTATGCATCCTGACATTCTAAAGGCGAGCGAATGCATGCCTGCTTATTTTTTGAGGTCCTGTTTATGTTCTAATTTTCCTCAGCCAGCATTGACCAACATCATATCTCAACTCAATTTACCTTACTCAGGGAATAGATCCTAAAATCCCTGAAGATCGTGGGAAATGTGACCCATGTGTTGAGGTGAGTCATAATGCATCCTAGGTGTGAAATGAAGAGGAAAATGGAAGGATGGCAGGGGGTATAGGATAGTAGTAGATATGTACTTTTAACAGTCCCTTCCCTGCCCACCTGTCTGAGAAGAGCCTGTTTGCTTACACACTCAGCTGACTGCACCACCGTGATGCATCATTCAGGGTCAGTGAGCCCGACAACATTTCTGTAACACTTCACACACAAAAGGGGGCGCCCCCAGTCCTGAGGGTATCAATCTTTAATACAGCCTGCCTCTTTGAAGCAATGACACTTAGCCAAGCACGCTGCCATAAAGGTATACACATTGAGCCGACGTATATACATGTATAAGTCGATTATAAAGCGTCTAGAGTGGGCGGTTTTGGCAGAGAGGGAGTGTAAAGGGGTGGGGTCTTAACGTCTATGGTAATGGGTAAATTGGGTGGCATAATTATATGCATAAACCATGTTGCTCTAAAGGAGCCACCTACGAGGCCATATCCTAAGTTGAGTGACACTCTCTTTCAGGACTGAGGAGACCTATGAGACTCTATACTGGCTGGTGAGAGTGGAGAGTGGGGTGGAAGTACAAAGGAGAATGAGGGCAGTGGGGTGAAGGTAATTTTCAGGTGGGTGCACCTGAAAGACTACAAGATGTGTGTGGTCGGTCTGAGAGGGGAGGTTTATCTCTCCACCATCTGGTCCAACCCCCTCCCTCTCTCCCACACACACTCCCAACCCTCCTTGCTTCCTGCCCACTGGAGCTTGGACTTATTGAGCCGACAGCCACCCTCCCCAGCGGCCAGCAAGTCACCAAACACGGTCTACAAAGCAGCAAGCTGCAAGTAGACAGAGCGTTGGGGGCCAACTCCAATGACTCAAAATCTAAAGCCAATCTTCCCTTGGGGCTGCCACGCCAATCCGGTCTGTGATAAGAGATGGAAGGACTTATCAAGGACCAGCGACCGCGTCAATGACCGCAGGCTGTCTCTGTATTGGCACGCAACCAGCAGCTCCTCCTCCCACTTCTCAACATAAATATTTCCATAAAAATCACTGATATGAAAAGGGGGAAATGAGAAATGGGGGCATTCGGTATGAAAAGAAAAATACTGCATGGAGACTCAATCCAGTTAAGAGATACTCAGAACAAAGAGATGTTTGAACCGGATCATATCCAGTTAAATTTTCATCAAGTATGGCTGTCAGTACATGCTATTACTGTCATCATCATCATTATCTTTCTTACCATCATCAGCACACCTGTCGGGACACGTTGACATAAAGTTGAAGTTAACTATGTCAAAGCCTCCTAGGTAGCAGTACCTGGCCAACACCTCTTTTCCCCAAGTCTCGTGTAATTATCGTGAGATCTCGTGTTTGACAACAAAGACTGCACCCTGTGCCTTCCTGCTTGTGGCAGTGACATTGGTTGTGAGGGAGGAGAGATGGGTGGAAGGGATGGGGTGGGGTGTTAGATGGCGTGCTAGGAGGAGTGAGTGGGTGGGATTGTCGTAGTTGAGGGGTGTTGCTGCTAACAATTGGTACTGTCACTGTCAGTCAATTAGAGGCAGAACACCAGACACGGCCGCCACACCCCCGGGGTGGCAACCAAATTGGGCCTGACGTGCAAAAAGCCAAACCACAGCAATTGCCAACGTTTTCCAGGGTGTGCTTGGAGTCTAAGCTGAATTGATGGAGTCATTGTCACTCCTTCAGTCCCTCCAAGTCCTGCCTTAGAGTATGCCATGGTCTGCCCTGCAGGCATATTTCTAGTGGGGTGACTATGACTCTATGTAGAGGTTGCTTGAAATGCCCCATTAGATACCTGTGTCTATGTTATACCCCCTGTACTTTCTGCATTCCTGTCTCCTAAATGATGTACATCATTTCACCTTAATACAAATACGGTAGGCAGGGTATTGAATTTAGGACTTACAAGCAGCCCACTTCATCCCCACGTGAACGTCAGAGCAACCGCCTTTAAGACAAGAACGACAGTGGTAGTCTCCCTATGGCAGTGGTATTTGGTTAGGTGCAATTGTTAACGTAAATAAAAAAAAATCCCTGTAAATGAAAAGAAACCGAATACTTTTTGTATATATGTATCCCCCTACTTACCTGGCTGTCTGCCTGTAACACCTGATGGTATATCCATCCAATGAGTGAGAGAAAAATAAATGACCACCAAAGTGCAGAATCTCTTAACACAAATCAGTCACGGTTTTCAGCAAGTTATGAAACACTGACTCGGTTATGAAACACTGACCAGAATCTAGTACAGGTATTGTAGGAGGCAGCATTTGACAGCAGTGCCATTAAATCCTCAGAGGCACGGTGCTAATTGCATCATTGATGGGCATGAAATATCAAGACAGTTGTTAGCAGGCACTGAAAGTGCATTCAGTGCAAAAAGATGAAAGAGATCGTGAACTCTGAGGTGTTTCCCTGTCTATATAAGATCCATGTGATGGCCACCATAGGCTATCCAGTTTCAGGAGCTAGGGTTGTTGGGGTAGTTGCTATAGAGACCTTTGTGTGGAGATTTTACTATTAAGGGTAGAATAGAAAACTTTGTTTATGTACAAATACAAATACTGTCTCCAAGAGGTACTGCTAGTCTAGCTTAATTTGTTGGCAGTAGAGGTTAATGGGTGAGGCATATCCCGGTATACCAGATCCAGTTAATTGTAACACAGGGTAATGTCTCAAGCACTCCTATCATCGCCCACTATTCTCTAGTGGCAGCAGCCACTTAATATGAGCTGCTCTCGATCCCTCTTCTCCAGTAGCTCTCCTCCAGCAGGGTCTAGACACGCCCACTAGCAGCCAGACTCAACCACTGCTCCTCCTCCAGCACAAGAAGACCTCCAGACGCAGTCCTGTACCCTCCTCCTGCTGCAAGTGGTAGTGGTGATCCCAGGACTCCTCCAGAGGCACCTCCTGTTCCTCCTCCAGCTGCTGGAAGCTGTAGTGTACACCTACATGAGTTAATGCTCAGTCAGCACTGGCCACCACCAATAGCTCTACATATACATGTGAAACACAACCTGTCAAACCAGCCACCACTCCTCCCTTGTTGGGACGGTATACACACAAAATACAGGGGCAGGATCCTGCAGACACCCCTATACTACTCCTCCTTCTGCTCCTCCTACTCCTACTCCTGCTGCTGCATCAGGGCCGACAGCTTCTGCTGTGACTCCTACAACCCTCCTCCACGGTGCTTCCCTCCTCCAGGGCGGCTGCTAACACTACCTAGTACCATGTCAGCCTCCTGGACACCCCATAGGTGAAGGTGGCGAAGTTCCCACGGTGTGGCAACCCCCTGGAGGCAGGGTGGCAGGAGCAGACGACATTTGGTGAGGTTGTTTTAGTCGGTCGGCGGCGGCGATGTCTGGACCCTCTGCTGCTGGGGCGGCGGGACGGATACCGCTTCTTGCCACTTTCTCACTGGTGGTGGCGCCACTGCGCCGTGAGCTCAGATTTGTAACTGCTGTTGTTGCTCTCTGTATAGCTCTACACCCCATTAAACTGGCAACATATGAAGTATCAAAAGCCAAATTGTTTTATCAAATTCACATACTCTTTGTAGGTCCCTTTGAATGGTATCGTACACGTGCACATACAGGAAGGTAATTTCTTAATATGATAAGACCAATGGACCTGCATATAGATAATTTAATTGATATAACATATTTTTCTTGATGCTGGCACTGTTCTACATTATTCAATCTTATTTTTCAGATATAGTGTCCTCAAGTGATAAGCTGGAACCATCCAAATGTTACAATCTACAGAGCTAGTTAATGTACAACCCACTGGAGCTGACAGTGACACAACCGGCCACAACAAATACATTACAGGGTCTATCTCCAAATAGCCAACGTCTGAAAAGGCAGCCTGCATTTGGCAGACAAGTCTTGTTCTAACTGTACCCTTCCCTTACGTCTGGCCTCTCCTGACGGAACGTCCTCCTGGGGGTCTTCAGGGTTGTAGGCCCTAGATAAAGGGGCCGTACAGAGGGCCTCCCAAGGGCCAGATTCCAATTTAACCCGGCCCCTATACATCAAAAGTGGACAGTGGTCAGACCCCTGGGACCCACTCGGACATGAAGGGAGTAGAGGCTTCCTCCTCCAGCTAAAACCACCCCTAGAAGAGGTGCCTTCTTCTCCTACAACCTGTCCTTCCTCCAGTCTATCTTTTGTTGTCATTTTTATAACCCAAGCCTAAACTTTAGACTTGGGTTCTATTCTGTCTTTAGGCTGAAGACAGAATACTTGGGTTTGATATCCATAAGGCCTATAGATGTAGCTGAATAAACCAGGTAGCAAATAGAATATCGGCCATAGGAGGTAAACCGTTGGTAAAATGTCCAGTTACAGATGTACCACGTAGAACGAATAACAGCTTTTGGCAATGCATTCCTAATACTAAGGCTCTATTCGACCTTGTTCCATTTTCCTTAGTTGCCAATGCCCAAAGGCCATCTCAAAGGGTGTATACAACAGCAATGGTTGCTAGAGAAACATACTTCCACCTAGTGAGGTGAGAACCATGACCTATGTGACCCTAGAGAACTCAGGGCGCCCAAGCAGTGAGCAGCTCACAAACCAATGGTTCTGCACACAGATGCTCACAAGAGTAGAGGAGGGTGAGAGAGCAGCAGTGTTGAGTTAGTCAGACAGTTGGTATGCTGTACAAGTGGAGCTGCTCATACATTTCCCTCGCTACCGTAGTCCATCAGTTGAGTAACTCATTCAGAGCTCCCTGGGTAGCTCTTGAGCTATTTTAAAGTTAAACTACTCTGTAGCAAATATTCCCTTTAATATCTTTCCCTCGAACCGGGTTAACAGCACAAAGATAAAGGTAATCACTTCATTTCTTTGTATCACTGACTTCGCCCACAGGTAAATACTCACTCCCATCAATACGGTATGTAGGTGGGTATGTCGGCGTGTGCTGGCCGCTTTACCAGTGCCCGGCGGAAGCTGACGGTTATGCCTCATAGCGCCTCGGGCACACCTCACATCGGCTTCCAATTTACAGCAGCGTCTTGGCCCATTTGTTAGCGCGGCCTCCCCCCTACAGTTATTGTAAGCTCATTAGACCCACACAGCTGAGGCCTGACACGCTCACAGGAGGGAGCCACCCACAGTTGACCCTAAGCTGTCCGGATGCCATTCATAAATCTAAAAGGGCATACGTTTGAGGCGGGGTTTGAGGTAAATTGAGACCTCCGAAAAATGTCGTCTGCAACAAATATGACCCATTTTTCTCAACATTTCTCTCTTTTCTTTTTGAAGATCCAGGTTTCTATGTGTTCTATGTTTCCAAGCTGTGGAGATGAGAAATAGTACCTTAAATTGGAAAGCAAAGAGTTGAGATCGGGAGCAAAGTGAGAGGTTTCCTTGCTGGGAGCAGTAGACACCGCTCAATGGGCGATAATAACCACGCACCGGAAGTCAAGGGAAACATCCGGGCACCAGTCGAGCGGAAGTGTCCGCGTCAGCCTCGTTCTGGCTCGTGGCGCTGCCTCGCTCTGAGATCAGGGGCGCTTCAGGGACGCCATGCTGATGAATTATGACAGGCGCAATCTAAACAATCTGCGAATTCCCACCAATGCAGTACGGCACAGTACGTCACAGCACGATCTTTTTGCTGCAGATAACATACTGCATGGTGTGAATGGAAATGCGGTGCAGTATTGGTGCAGTACAGTAAAATGAGGATCTTTGGGTCTCTGTAATCCAATATATCTTGCAGCATGGTGCAGTGCGTTATTCAAAAGTAGAAGATTTTCTACTCTGAAAATAACGTGCTGCACCAGTATGAATACTCCAACTTTATCTAATCTGCACTACTTTCTTGTGACGTGCTGCCCTGCACCGTACTGTACCGTGCTGCGTTGGTGTGAAATGGCCTTGCGGTTCACTTTAATTCCTCTTTACGTCAAATCAAAATGTCGCTTGTGCCTGGCTCGCCCCCTCTTTGACAATACGCAGAACACCTGTATATGACAAGTTTTTTAATTGTCATTTTTATAGAGAGAGACACGTTTTAAATGGGGCATTTTTAAACACCTATTACTAGTCTGTGGGGGAACATTCACATCACTTTAATGCGGTCCCATTTTTTATCCAATCCTTAATAAAATAATCTATCGCTCAGGTCATTACACCGACTGGAAATAATCAATGGAAAAATGAAGGCACGATAAAAAGGATCACAGGGATGCCTGGGGTGTGTGCATGGAAAAAAACTGAGATGATATAGAGTGTTAGGAATGGGAGATGAATATGGAGCAGCCATGCTCTAAGGCTATTATATCGTTTAACAAATAGGTGGAAACAGTGGCATTGCTGCATTGCTAACTGAAATAAGCGGGTCTTGTTTTTACAAATAAACAGGCGTTGTTTTTCAAGCATGGCTGGTCAGGGAAATATCATACACGCCTTTGTGGGAATTGCAAAAAGGCCAGACATTCCTTCTGACTGCATCAATAGAACATTCTCTTTTTTTTTCTCTTCCCATTCTCTATGTACCCATTACCATGCATGTGTTCTAGTTGGACATTTCCTTATCATTTAGAAAGAATCAGTCTACATAACCAGCACAGTAAAGGTGTGAATATAACAAATGCTTGTGGACGAAGGTAATACGCCATTTTCTGTATCGGTTACCTCTTATTTCCAACCCTTTGCACTGATAGGATCTCGCTACACCCTCTCAGATATTCCTTATCTTTTTTCCCTTCTGTATCTCTATTTGCTTCTTTCTTATTACAAGATAATTATGTTCTAGACAGTTGAGTCCCTTTTTTCTAGCTTCTGGCTGGGAGATAGCCCTAAGAGTACGTTAGATAAATAACCCCCTCAAAGAGGCCGTGTTTTGGTTCACTGCAAGAACATGGCTGGCGGCGAGAGGTAAATAAATATCAGATTTACTTCCCTAGGCTCGCAGAACAAGGTGAAGTGGGTAGGGAGAGGGAAAACGAGCCCTATCACTGGATACCCCTGGGGAGGTGCATGTATACTCAGAATGTAGCCTGTGTGGCGGGCTCAGGGGCCTCCAGTGGAAAGCTAGATGATAAGCCTCTGATAGCAAGTGGGTTATGACACCTCTGAGCGAGGATCAGATAGCCCCGAGTGTGTGGTTAGTCTACATCCCCTGGCACGAGCCCTAGTGCTAATCGGATATACACAAGCAGAGCCTTGCTAATCTGGTTGACATAAATAGACAACTAATATACACATCATTACAGGCCTGGCGGCACACACCACTGGCGCCCATTTGGGACCAGCATCAGCACGGTGCTCAGAGCCCACCTTTAGGACGCCTACACACCTTGCATATATATCATCCCTTAAGCCAGAGGGGAAGCACATCTGACATTCTTATCAATAATCCATCAGATTCACCTAAAATATATCCCAAAATTTCAGTGTGGAAAGACAAGAGTGTATGTCTACGAGTCCCCTTCAAATATATCTCCCAGTTATGAATAAGGAGGCTTTATTTTGGGTAGATGCGATTTCAACGAAAAATGTCGTCTGCCAAGGTTTTTCAGCAAGCCATGTGCAGTTAATCTGAGCTACCCATCATGTAGATTAGTGGCACCGACAAACAAGCAGGTAATGCCGCAGCAAGTAGAAGCCATATGTCGGCCGCCTATCCCTGGTTAGCCACATGGTGAAAAAGGTCCTCATAAACATAGCCCCCCGCCAAAAACTACACCCCCACTTTCCTGCCATCTCCACTATACTTAATGGCGGCGACCCAACTCCTCCACATTGCACTACTTTGTCTGTAGTCGCATATCCTACATAGCACATGTTCTAGCTCACTTTTATCCCCCATGATAGCATTTTTCTTCTGTGTGTATTTCACCCCTACTCTATATATCTTTTTTTTATACTTCATCCACAATGTATACCTCCTCGTCCCCTTTAGCCTCTTAACAGCAGTTCTTTATCTTGAGAACAGGTGGGTAGGCACTACTTAGCAGCCACCAGCCAGGCTCTGGAGGTTGTAAACCCTGTTATGACATGTGAGCATGGAGCTGATTTTCAAACATGTTCTTCACTCAGTCATAGGTTATTTATTCTACTAAAAACAACACACATGGACCTAACCATCAGTGGTGTACATGCCCCAGGCCCGACGATGATATAAAGCCAGGGGGCGATGAAAGTATTAGCATCAGAGAAAATACAGCCCGCTGTGAGGAGGGTTAAAAGCAGCTGCTAACAACAATCTCCAACAAAAATACAGAGCAAAAACGCTGTACCACAATGATTGACACCATACTTCAACAGGCCTGTGTAAAAGGTGGCAAAACACGACTGACATTTTCCACTATATACCTAAAAAGGGATGCTAAAGGGAGGAGGAAAAACTAGGAACGCAAGGAAGCGTGTCTAGAGAGTAGTGTTGAGACTTTGAAGGGCAAGCTTCTGATTTCAGAGTAGATTATCAGAGCAGTATATTAAAATCTCTGCAGTTTATAATGCCCTTCTTTTATTTCTTACAGCGCTGAGAGGTTCCGACGCCTCTTGACATGGGTAATGTAAACAGACTGCCTCTGCTCATTCCTCAGTCTCTAAGGCTAAGGTAAAACACCAAAGCAGTAAATGACAAAGCGTGAGAGTCTCTCCAAAAATAATGCAGAAATTGCAACCTAATTCAAAACACATTATCTTGAGCTATAAACAATATGCTCACTGTTAGTGGTGTATGTGGATGCAGTTTCCTTTAAACTCTCCCCAACAGATGGAGTTGTCTCGGTAGCCCTAACCTGGTCTAACTCAGTAAAGGTGTTTCTCTCAGAAGAAGGTGATTTCTGGCAGGTAATAGCAGCTCAAGGTGGGGGTCTAAAGGGGCCAGGTCTGGGGGTGCCACAGGTGATATCAATCAGGACAGGTAGGTAGGAAGGTACCCAGTAAATTCAACCATATGCTCCATCATAACTCACCCCTAAGTATACATGGGGAATTGCCTAATCAGCATTTCCCACTGATTCCCATTTAGTAACCCCCCCCCATTACATAACAACACTTGCATTTCAATTGTCCTAACATATATTTTGTAAGATTTACCCAGGAGCCTATTATTCCAGGCTTGAGAGGAATTCTGACTTTAGGCTCCAATCCTACCCCTCCCCCCACACTGTTTTATTTACATTAGACAAGTCACGAAAACAGACTCAAGTAAAACACCCTCTGCCAGCATTGCTCCCACACCAAGCACTTCTTATAGTGTTTGTATTGTGTTTATCTCACTGTGGGATGACTTCATGATAGGCATTGGGGTGGGAATAGACAAGGGTCTGGACTTTATGTCTCTGGTCTCCACAGGAGGTCTCTGGTAGTTCATGAGACTTTTGTACCCAGGAGGAGGAGATGCATTTCCCTCCAGGCTCCTACCGGAAGATTCCCTTCCAGGGGGCCTTGCATGCTCCCCATGATCTCCCCTGACCTCTGACCTCTAGACCCAACCCTTGACCTCCAGGGATAGGAGATGATCCTGTTAGGGGTTATATCTGTTCTTATCCTTGTGTGTGTATGATACCTCCATGGAGGTGGGAGCATGTAAACAGGGGTGTGACCCCAGTGTAGGTTAGTGTTATGTGAGGGGTTAGGGTATTGAGTATCTCATACCTTATCTCATTCTCCAGTAGGGGGCCAAACATGGGACCAGGGTGGTCAGGAAGCTGCCTTGACCTCACCAGGAGCTGTTGTGGGGTTAACCCTAGCTGCAGGTGATGTGCAAACCTCCTCCTGGGTTTAGGGTCAGGTATGAGGAGGCTGAGGGCATGATTACTACACCAAACACACCTGGGTTCAACCAAACACACCCAACATACCCAGCCTTTCACCTCTGCACCTACAGCTATATATAAAGCCTCTTTACCTATAGTCCCATCCCTAACTAGTGCTACCTGCCCTGGGCTACTGTAGAGGAAGGTAAACAATTTACCACATTGTTAGCGTGCTCTGGTTTACACTCTAACAACAACTGTGCTTTCTTAGATCCACAGGTAGGGATCCAGAGTACCGGTAGTAGTAATAGAGACAACCCTATTTCCAGTCGCTCCTTGGGTTGACCAACAATAATCTGAATCACTCCTCTTCTTCTAGTTTTGAAGCAATAATATCTGTATTAGCAACGGTGTGTGGTTAGCTGCACATCGGGTGCACTGTTAGATGTGCACTATGGCATGGAGGATGAGTCAGAAGCATACAGCTTATAGTACCAAGTACTGAACTGAAATGGTAAATAAACAGCAGCATTAGTCTCTGTGTATATACATTTCCAGCCGACCATACGATGACAGTCTCCGGGTTATCCCAGTAGAAATTCAGCCTCAGGCTTCGAGTGTGTTTGTCTAAGTATTTTTTCCTCTTTGCAATCAAAACCTTTTTGGTTATAAGTGATATGGGAAATAGCCATGGGAGGAGGGATATGAGCCCAGGCCAGTGCCCCCTCCTGCCTCTTAACAAAAAGAAATCAGAAGAAAACCACTGTATATACATGCAAAGAACTGGGGGGCTGGGTATTTCCACCACCCAAGTGGTGCTGGCACCTAACGGAGACTTAATGCAAGCTGCGAGTGTTTAGCGATCAGGGGGGACGAGTGGGGGAGGGGGCAGGGCAGAAAAAAATAGGGATCAGGAGAAGGTTGGCACAAACAGAACAGCCCCTTGTCAATAGGATCTTGTTCTTAGTGCGTAGAAGTGGTATTGTTTGCCACTGATGTGTCTCTTTATTTAGCCAGATCATTTTTCTTCCCAAAATGGCAAGAGTTTTTTTTCTATCTCCCCTTGTCTGATCTGGCTCCGTCAAGCAGCCCGTTCTTTCATGGCCGCAGGGGAAATGGGGTCCTCAATGATTTGCTCTGCAAACCACATCTTGAGGGCACAAGAAGCTCCCAGGAGGCGATCCGATCTGGCCACATTTTTAACAAAGATTGGCCTTTTCTCCTCCGAACAAGGCCCCTCAAAGACATTGCAAAAGCTCCTCACGGAGGCACGAGTCAATGGGCAGGGTTTGCATTGGCGAGATTAAAATCACATAAGAAATCCAATATTCCTTTAGGAAATCCACCACCTTCAAATGAGTCTTTCATCACTGCAACTGCCTTACATGAGGCCACATAAAAGACCCAAACTGCCAACTGTTGAACATAAAATGAGGGACATTTTCCTTGCGTTTCATTATGAATCACCTCTTTTTTCCCGTGCGTGAAAATGGTTTGGCATAAAAGAAAGTTTCTCTACAAACACGACATAAAGGATTGATTCCCATTTAGGGTAATCTACAAGAATTCTAAAGAATAATGTTTATCCATTTACATTTGACCAACTTAAGCCATTAACCCATTGATTCAATTCTAAACTGTTCTTTTAGGACCATGGATGAGAAATTTCTCTGATTATTAAATGATGATATTTCTAATACGCTAAGGGCCAGGCTAAGGGACTTTCTATCAACTTTTCTATCAACTTTGTCTTTATCACATTTTTTTTTTCAAGTTTGTAACAAGTAAGTACCATGTTATTAAATTCAAAGTTTTTAAAGGACCCCTGCACCTCTGTCTACAGCCCATTAGGACAGGGATGTGGCTTCCAGTGGTCCCGAGAACTGCAACTTTTTCCTTGCTAGTCATCATCATACCCTTTTCACCAAATTAAAAAACAAAACAAAAAAAACAAACTTTTCATCCATTCTAAAGATACCATTCCGCTTACTCCCAAGTCGCTGATAACTGTGGCTTCTACACTGGCTTCAACTGTGGCTTCTCCAAATGCCACACCACAAACGTTACCACGGCACAGGAGGTCCACACACATCCTTCCAGGGCTTACCTTCCCTCCACCACCACCAACCTAAAAGTAGACCACCTCCTCTGTCTTCGGACAAAGGAGAGTTCCTGCAATAGGATTACTGCCCTTCCCCTGGAGGCTTTTTGGAGGTGGGAGGATAGGGGGGCTGGACGATTTGATGGGGGAGGGGGTTGTGGTCCATCATCCCCAGACCCGGGCCCAGACCCCAGGTTCCTAACCCCAGCCCTAGCCCCCAGCCCTGCCTCACCCCTACCCCAGGGGAGGCCAGGATCATTACCCTGCTTGTATCAGATGAAATATTCATAGGTTTGCGGCGCAGAAATCACATTAAAGCCCGGCCTCAAATTGATCGGGGATCGCCTTTGTGTTGGCCGACAGCAGACCGGAATCTAGTAACTTACGGTCCCCCAAGCCCCAGCCCCAATGGCCCAGCGCCATATTGATAACTGTACAGTATCAGCATCTACGTCCGCCCATAGAGCAACCAAAAGTCCTCCCATTCATCTTATGGACATAACTAAATAATATATCGAGTTTACATCCGCTATTGTGGAAGAGAAAATGAAATGGGCTTTAGGATCACAAATTGTGCTTTAAATCCGCATTTTTCATGTAATCTGCATAGACTGGAGCCCTGATGTATTTGAGGTTGGAATTGATGGAGTTCTCTCTTTTTTTTGTCTCTTTTTTTTTCTGACAGTGTAAAGGTGATACGGCAATATCATTAACAGCCTCTGTCTACCTGTGTTAACTTCTCTATGGAGTATAATGATTTATTGTCGCAGGTGAATTTATAATAGATGTAGCAGGGTAGGGGGCTCGGTATCAGTGTTGAATGTGGGCAGCCGGCGGCACTAAGTACATTGTATATCTTCCAGTTCACAGCCTGCATTGTGTTGAAAATTTCAGTACCAATGTGTGATGATGGCTGACTATGAATTATGTACAGACATGCCCCCAGGATGCTGACACAGTGCCACGTGTGTGGGTACATGTAACTTCTGTTCAATTTTGTCTTTTTTTACCATCTTTTATTATGCAACACATTGGTTTCATTTTATGACTTTTATATAGGGCCACCATTTCATACTCTACTAATGCTGTCTCCAGGGCAGTGCATTTACATTTACATTCAAATAGTGGTCTGGGACCAGTGTCAGGAATGTTATACACCCAAAACATAGTCTAATGCAGGCATATTTAGACTATCCACTGCATCTCTTCTTTTCAGAGACCACCACATGATCTGCATACTGGTATGCCCATCAAAGAATAGCTTGTATGTAACCACTCACATACAGAAGTGGATTCTAAATACTGGTAGTCTAAGGGAGCTATACTCGGGAGTACTTATACATCCATATATGCCTTTGGTGGATAAACCATATATACAATACTTTGCTGCTAGACACAGTTTAGAAGTACCACTAGCAGGTTGCTCCGCCCTGCCCCGCCCCGCACGCGTCAGGACCCGCGTGCTCCAGTGTAAATAACCCCTATACACTTGCCGCGCGGCACCTCACGCCTCCAGTGCCGTGTTCCTGCGTTGCTTCATCAATAGTACACCGTCCCAGGACACCCCCACCCCTGGCACCTCGTGTGCGTGTGTGTGTGTGTTGGGGGGAGGGGGGGGGGCTGGTGGCAAGCCAGTTACCTTTTTATCGCTAGCACCGCCATGCACAAAGGGACGCGTTAATATTTCACGGGCGGCGCGGATCATACGCGTGCAGGGGCGGTCATTGTTAGAGGCGACCAGTTATATGGAACTCTAGGCTAAAGGTAGGGCAATAGGTGGAACAATTCTAGAAAGGTGTTATTTCCTATTTTGATAGATACGTTTTGGTATGTAATTATGGTGGTGGCATATCAGAATCAAAAGATTGAACGTGTGCTATAGAGCCCAGGTTACCTACCATATGAGACTTGTCACTATAGTGACAGTGTGTCCGAGTCTTCAATGCTTAAGGCTATGGAGAATGCACCCATTATCGCTCGTTTCATTGGCGAATAACTCCTCCCCTGGCGAGTTAAGCATTGCACAATACCAGCAGGTCTTGAATAAGGATCCATATTAACCATAAAAAGGCATGAGACACTGTATCGCTCCTCCATTTTGTTATAATCCAGCAGTTTCGATGGGACCATAAGGCGAAAGTCTAGCTGTCCGCCATTTTGCATTTAGATGTTCTGTGCGCATGCGCGACCCCTCCTTGCCGGAAGTCGCATTTTTGACGGAGAAATGATAGATAATATCGATTTAACTTGAAATTAATGGCTTTTTGAATATAATCCATGCATGTTTGGCAATATTAATCGAATTAAATCGAATATACCCCCTCAATTTATTGTTATAAAATAAAATCTGACGACCGGTCACTCTGCGCGCATGCGCGAACTTGCACGAGGATGCCCTGGGTGGAGGGAGAGTGTAAAGACTAGTACATAATGTACATATTTAGTATCTCAGGGGCGCAGGCAGTGGCTGCTGTAAGGCTAATGCATAGAAATCATAAAAGCCTGTATACTACTCATACACTCACTCTGCCGGAAATGCGATAGTCATAACAAACTTATGGCAGTCTGGTTTACAGGATCGGTACATAAACGGTCTTATACGCAAATTTACCAACTTTTCCTCAAGCTATCGCGTTATATGCACAGTCTTCCATCCTTACCTACTGAAAAAAGCGTCTTAATTCGACAATTCCCATAGGAACCCATGTGTTATGTCTATCACTAAAATCTATGGCACAATGCTATCCTATGGAGCCTCGTTTTCGTGAAAAGGTAGGTATAATATGTCAGGTTTTTTCTTCAGCTATTTTCATAGCTAAAGAAAATTTTTTCTCAGGAATCGTGCATGTACAATGAAAGACAAGATCCTAAAGAACATGTTTCCATGATTTTTTGTTTAATTATCCCCCAATTTCGATGAGCAATTCCCATGTAAAGTTTCAATTCCTGACCATCATTTTCGACCAGCACCCGCCGCCAATGACCCAGCAGGGGCTGGGCAAATTACTATATATGTCAATAATTTCATTGTAGTCTATGATTGAAAAGCAAAACCTGGAATATGTGTAATATATTTGAGCTACTCCTATATTTCGCATGTTCAGTTTGAACGTCCAAAACACTATACATAGTAATTCCATACCGCTGTGAACAATTTACTTTAAATTGAATGGGCTGAGATTATATTACATCTATGGAATGTAATGGTAGACTCTGCAAAGCTGAAATACAATCCATTGTCAAAATGACAATGTGCCAAAGGTAGATAATACTTCCTTTACTTTACAATTCATTGCAATCATATACCCAATACACAGACGTAAAGGGCACTATGATTTGTATATAACACAGGTAGGCTTACTGCAATGAAGTGCTGGGAATTTTACACTTTTCTATGAGTATGTTTTTCAGTCTCTACTTTCATCTAGAAAGTCAAGACTATTTTACTGTAACTCTAGGTTGAATACACTACAAGAAAACCTCTGAAAGAACCTGTGCATGACTTTCTTTACTTTAGAGTTTCCTTAACTGAAGAGCAAGACGCCTATTGGGAAGACTATACCAGTTTGGCATGAAAGTGAGAAGGGCCTAGTTAAGTTCAAAGATGTCTTCTCCTATTTTACAACTTTCGAATGATGTGTATATACTTGATGGCAAAAACTCACGCACCAAATACAATCAGGATATCACTGTTATAATCAGCACTTGAATGAGCACAGCACCTGAATGAGCACTGCTCACTGATCCATCCATTAAGAAGCAACAATTGGGAGTCAAAATCGAGTTGCAACTCCTAAAGGTGCATTTTCTATGCATTTTTATATTTTGAACCAGATTCATGTTGTGCTAAGAGTAGAACTGGGTGGTCCCTTCTGCATGACATAGGGTGGTTCAAGAAAGGTGTTCCCGACAAAGGATGTAAATGTTTGACGTGACACTCTACCTACACCCAACACAGGTGCCTGATAGGTGCGGCACCTTTGATCTCTCCCATCTACCTAACAACACCTCTAAGGCCTCCAAACTACCACCTCTGATGGCATAATTTACACCTTTAGCACTGCATCCTTTCACTCCATTGAGAAGATACCAAGCCAGCTCCCATATCATCCCCTTTTTATCTAGTGAAAAGTGAACATTTATCCAAAATACTATGGGATGATTTATCTGAGGAGTGTTTCTTTTTTCAGATCAGCTATATGATTATATATTCTGCATTGTTTTTCCTGAAATATACTATTTTAAATTCTGACATTTCAAATAATTTACAAATCGGATAGTGCTCACTATGCACCGATCCACCATAACTGCTCCGTTCATATCACGATCAAGCCCAGCAATGTCTGGGAAAAACAAGAAATGTAATTATATGGCTGAAATGTAGGAAAGTGCCTTTTCCCATGCTTGGTCTTCTTTCAGTCGCCACCCACAGACAACATTCTCAAGTGGTCATGACTAAAGATATAGGGTGTGAGTAGTATAATGCAGGGCAGATGTGACCTACCAGTCTGTGGACATCTCAAGAAGAACAGTATTATCAGGATCACATCCCGGTTCGTACATCACCATTTTTTCTTTCTTAATAAACCTCTGGACACTGGAAGCTGTGGAATTGTACACATGTATACATGATGTTTTAGTGGAAGGTTGTTGACATTGAGAAATGAGATGATAATGATGAGTGATGCATAATGAAGGTCAAAGTGTTTTGATAGAATTGTGCATGGTACTTACCCTTCGTTTTATCGCCGATAGGTGATTATTTTTACACACCTGTAAAGATGAGCAATAAAACAGGAATTTAATACAATGCAATATCTGTAACACAGCATAACAATAGCAGAAAAAAAAGTACGTCTCGCCATATATCCCTATCCCTTCAACATTGTTTAAATGCGTCCCTGTAAGAAACCATTACACACTTGTACCTACATGTACAGGAAAGCTTGTGGTTTGACCCTGTGACATTTTATTACCATTCACAGATCTCGATCAGACGTTGAAGTGCATCCTAACATGACGTTATAGGAAGCACTCTATGACACCTAGGCGGTTCTCATCATAACACCCACTCAACCTACATAGGTACACTCGACCAGCCACTTTATGTACTGGTATATCATTATTTGGTACTTCTATATCTCCTTCCAGAGGCATCCGGGGTTGGGAAAATTGGGACATGGGAACCTTCAGCAGATTGAGCTACTCATTTCTATCAATAGATACTTGTATTCCACAAATCGGCGACGCAGACAAATAAAGATACTACACACCTCCCTTCTGATCCCGGAATATCTTTTCTGTTTGCTTGCTCAAATTTCGCAGACTCCACTTTCTGATCACCTTTCATTCAATTAATTCCTCCCACCTCATAATATATATGACACTCTCTGAAATGTGACGTGGTATGTCCGCCATTGGTGTTGTGAGGTGGTTGACCTAGAATAGCACCCTCCTGCATATAGCCACTGCCCCTCTGGGAGTAGCTCCACGGTCAGAGTGGATCCCCTGTGCTTTCATTCCCTCCCCCTTTCCCCTGGAGGCCGGGAATCAATGGAGGCCATATTGTCACAGCCACAATATAACAACACGAATCTCTTATGGAAATAAATTACCCCCATGTCCCTTCCCCACCCCTCCCCTGCCTAGCACCACACACCCACTGGAGGAGGGGATCCACAGGAGAAATCCATGTTGCCATGGCAACGTAAGACATCTCGGTCGGCGTCCTTTTCAAAACGGTGGCGGGATGTCAATCTGTCTACTTTTCACGGCAGCGCATTGTCATCGGGCACCGACATTCACTCCATTATCGGCCACCAGGGGTCGCCAGCGTCGCTCAATATTGGCGACGGCCTAACCTTTGGTCCGCTCCGCAACGGCCGCTTCCGGTTTCGACGTCGCTGCGCACTGAGGCGTGTAAACAGTCTCGCGTCATCAATAGATCGCACCCTCCCTTTCCCCAATCGACCCCGGCCAGTCGCCCCCCCTCCCCTTTGCCGCTTGTCATTTCTGTTCGGTAGGTCGACCGCATTCCCCCGATGGGAATAGGAGAGCAGAGTGTAGCCTCCTTCCTCCAGCCTCCGCATTACACCACGTCATTTCCGGTCATCCTCCAGGCACAGCTGTCGCCGCGATGGGCGACAATGTCATTACTGCGCCATGTCAACGTCTGCTCTAGCCGACCCTTCCCCTCTGTACCACCGTCCCTATCCCTGTACACCCCAACAACCTACGGCCAACGGAACTAAGGCTGACAGCGGCCATTTTTCTTTGCCGTCGTCCTCAAGGAGGTCTGCGTCAATACATTTTCTGCCGACTGCGTCTGGCACCAGAGAGGTCGGCTCTCGGCCCTGTGCCATGCATTTCCGCCGCTGTGACGGCCAAGCAGTGTCGGCGTCTGGGCCGGCACAGCGCATGCATCCAATGCCGTGAGATCGTCGGACGGCAATAACGCCGTTCAATTACACTAATGGACCTGCAGTCGATAACAACTGGCGGCCAAGGTAAAACAGACGCCCTAGCAACCCTGCATTCCACCCTCTGACACCCACAGGGATGGTAGTATCACTAACAGAATGCCGGCCAAAACTACTCATGTCCAAGACGCAGCAGTTGTGCCAGAGCGTGGTCAGAAGCAGTCAATCACTTCATGCTTCTAGCACCCTTGATCCTCCAGCCTATGCGCGACGCCGCCACGTTTCCCACCCTGATCCGACCCTAGGTGGC
Organism: Acholoe squamosa; assembly: GCA_949317995.1. Classification (NCBI taxonomy): domain Eukaryota; kingdom Metazoa; phylum Annelida; class Polychaeta; order Phyllodocida; family Polynoidae; genus Acholoe; species Acholoe squamosa. The sequence goes on along the minus strand of OX439041.1, from coordinate 62,208,540 downwards.
AGTGTGCAGACACGTGACTCTTGTGAGAGCTTGTGGGTCCAGTGACAACAATCAGAGGGCGACACCCCATGGACACCCACCCCCCCATCCCCAACTCCTTTCTTGCCCTTTTTATTTTCCATTCTGATTGCACCCCGCCACACGCATGCGCTGGCTTGTGATACTTCCGGTGCGTCTCCCGGTGCCTGCGTCCCTTTTTAATGACACATTCACTGAGGGGAAGTGGATAAGAAGAGGAAGCAGGAGGAAAGTGGGATATAAGAGGAGCAATGCTGGGAGCTCCAGGAGGCGTTTCGTCCACAAATCAGTCTAAAGGGACCTTGGTGGTGGGCAGTTGACATCCGGCGACGATGCGGAACACCGCGTCCGCATCTGTCACGTCCGGCCGGATTAGCGCTCGGTACGACGACAAGCCGAGGCCTCCAAGCTCCCAGCAGAGGCATGGATTCTGCTTGGATCTGTGTGGAACTGAAGGGATAAGGGTGGGAAGTGACAGGTGGTTGCTGTACATGGCGCAAGGCGTGGTTGGCTGCCTGCAACGACACACCACGCCTCGCCAAATCAGCCCTGCCCTCTAATTACCCTAATTATCGCCCTGCGTCTCGTATTGATGCGGCAAATATGACGTCTGACACGCATTGCTAATGACACATGATTACTGCGGAATATAAACACCGTTTGAAGTAAACTCACCCTCTACCCCTCAAACGCCGCCCAAGTCCCTTCTCTCACACGCACCCATGCAGTGGTCCTTTAATTCACTGCGGCAGGCCGTATGGCTTTCTGCTTTTTCTCCATCCCATAAAAATCGATCCCTCCCCCTGTTAAGATGCAGGAGACGACACCGTTTCCGTCCACATTTTTCCCGAGGACAATATGACGGAAAGACGATCGGAAACTCAATGCATTTTAATTGGGCCCTCCATAAATGCAGCCGACGCTTGGAAAAAAAAGCCCACTTGTCTTGTGACTGGGGTGAGCTGAAAAGAGAAAACAAGAGGCAGGGAACTCGCTGTAGCTCCAGCAGCCATAAGGAACCTTTATGTACAAGTCTTGAGTTGACCTTGTCCTACTGTAACTACGCTTAAGATGTGTAATGATCTCATAACAAAAAAAAACAACAAAAAAACAGATTGGTCAATTTTCTGTACAGTTTTTCATATGACTGCAGAGGATATTCACACAAATACTAAGACTTGTGAGTCATGCTAACTCAGAACTTCTATATTCTAAGCACTTGAATTGACAAATCATAAGTATGCTGGCCAATTTCTGGATTGTAACACCCAAGCTGCCTCACTGAAACTGCCCCTACGATCACCATCATCTGCTCTTAAAGGGGACCCATATACTCCATGCCCACTGTCCTGTTGGTCACCGATCAGCCAGGGTAGTGCTGGCGAGGTGCCAACCCAGGCGGTCGGGGCTTTGGCAGCTGGCCTTTAACATGTATATTTCATTGCCTCGTGACAAGCGACCATTAGCCACACACATCCCAATTTCCTGCCCGACCGGGGTGACACCAAAAATGGCCGCTCGACGCCGGGCCTCGCCACGAGGTGGTGCGCCAGTCATCAGGTAATTGACCAGTGTACTCTGTGTGTATATATGCCCATAGATGGGGAGTAGAAGGGGTTATGTTGTAGACCCATGAAGTATAGGTTAGCAGAATAGGAACACAGGAGTGGGAATGGTAGTGATTTACATGGAAGAGAAAATCACTAATAAAATTGGACATTTCATGGGAAAATCACTAATGAATTTGGACATTTCACCTAAGTAATATTAATGATATTGGTTATTTCACTGACAGGAGAAGACAACAGTATCATATCGAGCTCTTAGAGTCCATGTCTCTTTGTATGCATGTTTACACAATATCTTAACACAAAAGATATTGTATGTCTACCGGTGGTGAATACTGTTAAGGCATGTCTTATGCCAGAACAACATTAGGTAACCTGAGTAATAGTGCATGATGACATGTTTTTGCTTATCGTGTCAAAAAGAAGCACATGTCAATGAGAGTGCTATCATCAGTAACATACAGGGATGAAAGTCACTGAGCACAAAAACCCCTGAAATACTCAATTAGAGGCCTTGAAATATAGCTTTTATATACTAACGTATAGGTCTTTGGAAGTTGAAAATCCCTGAAATCAGGGAAAACCCTGAAGACTTTCATCCCTGAACATATACACACGCACATCTCCTTTTTGATATGATCTATAGCCGAAACAAAATACATCACGAGAGGTATTTTCTCTTGGAAATACGAGCTCTCCTAGACGTTGACAATCACAAGCAACAAGAGTATATGAAACATGTCCTCTTTTTGCAAAGCACAAACCAACAACCACACCCCCGGGTACATACCTCCAGAACACATAAATACAAGTACCCCCAGACATCAATAGAATCAGTACCAATCAATCTAACCATGCTCACCTGGACTCACCTGCCCTTGAGGCATCAAGGTGTATCTCGCCCCACCTTTCTAACCATGCCAACCAGAACTGACATCCCCCTGCTCCCTATCTACTACAATCTCACCTCATTTTACCACGCAACTTTCCCACCCTCTAAAACCTCTCGTCCAAAGCTTATTAACCATTTTAAGGCCACATGGTACTTTAATGATGTAATATGTCCTTCATGGCATCAAGACCTGGCAAGCAGCTAACAATGAGTGCATTCATGCATGCATCATATCGATTCTACATGCTTGATACACTCCCAAAGGGTCGAAATGATGCTTCAATGCATTGGTGCATCATGCCGACCGAGTAATATTAACATGGGGAAATCATGCGGTTCTGAAAGGGTTAAGGTCTATCATGACTCCAGCAACCACAGCCCCAGGCTTATGTTGCATGTGGTCCTGTCATTATTAGTCACCTTACATTATTATTATAAGACCTCTTATGTGCTCTTCATATATGGTGCTGGCGTGATGGGCGATTGCCACAACCTGCGGCTTAATGATTGCCCGAGCCCTCCTCGACGTATCAGTGAAATGTGGGACTGAGGAATGCATGAAAAAAAAAGAGACTAAATACAGTAAATTTATGCACCTGGACCAGGAATGTTGCTGCATATTTGGCCACTGTTTTTCTCACACCCTGGGAACCAAAGCACAGGTCGATTTCCCACTGATCTATATACCAAGTATAGGTAGTATACAAAAGATATACCACTTGGTATTTTTTAATAGTTTATGGTCCAATTTAGCACACCTAACACCAGTATTCAATTAGTAATCTAAAATCAGAATTGGAATGCTCAATGTAGGGCTTGCCCCAAAGGGTCCCTTGTGTTGGAGAGTGAAATCGGAATTAACGAGCCCCATCCCCTGACTACCATTTCCAAGAACGTCGGCTTGCCACATCAAAAACATTACAAAATACATCACACATCCTATAAAGAAGTACATCATAAGCAACTCCCCTCCCCAGGGGTTTCCATCAAAAACAGCCTGACTGAATCTCAGGGCTTCCTTCCCACTGGAGGCCTGATGAACTTTGAAGCCAACACCCAAATACCCTCAGGAGGCCACCAACAGTTTTAGTTTTTTACCACGACTGCCAGAGGGGACGTTTAACACAGTGGCAGCAGAGTGCACACCCTGTTCCAGGCCGGTGGGCATACTCCACAGGATCCACCGCCGACAACTAGCAGCGCCTATATATACTAAAAGCCCCAAGCCGCGTCATCTTGGCAACAAAAAATCTTTGACCCTACACCCCGAGGGTGACCTGGCTGTGTAAGGTCCCATTATTTACCCCCTCCCTCACCCCATCCCCTGCCTTCTTCCAGGAACGTTTGGCACTCCCCTTGTTCCCTTTCTCCTTGATATGCTCACATTCCCCTAAATGAATTCTGATAACACGAAATGCAGCAACAGCCTAAAATGCTTGTACAGCCTGGGGATATTAGCCATTTCCTTTTGCTCGCAGATGTCGGTCCGTGTTTTACTGTTAGCCGCAGGGCAGTCTCTTTTTTTACTCTCCCAGCCCCCGCCCACCTTTAGAGGTGGCTGGAGGTGAAGGGGCAGGGGGAGGGGTTGCATTTAACGAAGTTTCCCTCGCCATTGCTCACATCGACCAACTTAAAATGTCCTGCCCTTTGGCTTGGCCCTCACCCCTCGGGCACCACACAGAGCAGACAGTGGGAACAGGAAGACAAAACTTGCTGCTAAGTTGTGCTTCTATTACATGGTGTTTTCCTTCCATTGCTACATCAAATGCCATCTCCCATCTTGCCCTGCCTCCCTCATCATACACTGCAGGGTCGACAGTGCAACTATAACCATTTGCCGCTTCTTATAAAGTTCCCGTTCACATTCAAAACGCCCTGTGTTCGATTGCAGTTAAATGTATTAAGCTTAGGTAAATATCATCACATGAGAGGAATGTATGCTCAGAGAAAGCTTTCAGGTAGAAAATCCCATGTTTCAAATCGATTTAGGCATAAAAACATAAAATCTGAAAAATTATCAATCTACTCTGGGTGACTCACATTTCAGAAATATGTAAATAAGAGGACTTTATCTCAATTTTTTTTTAAAATAATAATCTCATATTGAGACACAAAGTATGTACTACCAGAGAGGTAATTGTCACCATAAGCAGGTAACGGGATACCTATAGGGAGGACAGATGCTGCTTGTGAAGTCTGTTTATGGTCAGTTAGCAGCAGACCCGCCCAACTGACCGGCACACATCAGGAAGTGACACTGAGCGCCAAGTGACCACCACACACCTGGCCTTACCTGGTGACAAGGGGGCAGGACCTAATGACCAGGTACACCACTGGGCACTACTCAGGGGGTTAACATGTTAACCCTATATTGACCACCTGATGCCTGCAGGGATTTCTATCATTATTTGCCATGATGCACCAATTTAGTGCTGGTAAGTCTGATACTGCATTGTTGCATCATGCTAACCAACGCTGAGTGCATCAAGCCTGTAAGGTCGCCATGATGCATGAATACAGGTCAAATTTCATAGTTACTTCAGGCACTATGTGGCTTTAAATGGTTAAACATTAACCCTTTATGGTCCAGCCCCACAAAAGGACCTACAACCTCCCCCTCATCAGTCATAGTTAGACACACAATGTGCTGCTGTGGCTGCCGAGCAGTGCTTCTCCTTTCTTTGTTGTGAGCTATTATTACAACAATTAAAGCTGTACAGGAGAATATCATTACATGCATAAACTGCCTGGGGATGAGTTATGGGGTTTTACTGCCAAAACTGTTGTCAAGCAAATGAAGTGCTTCTATTTATGGGACTCTTGGGAGGGTTTCATAGTGTCATTGGTAATACTTTGACAGTAGTTGAGGGTTTTCAATGTGACATTACCAGCTCTGCTGTTGATTAGTTTAATATGGCGTGTGAATTGGACATAAAAATCGCCCTGGTGGCATAAAAGGGTTAACGAATACCACAGGGACCAGGTGGAAATCACCCTGGGTGCATGTATGCCCCATATGGGTAGGTCCAACCGTCACTCACACCTATCACTAACTGTCACACCCACAAAACCACACTTTACCCCCTCCTTATCATTCAGAATTTCCACATTTTAACCACAACATGCCAAATATCAATCAGGTCCTGTATCCAATGCCAAGAGGGCAAAGTGTAAGATGGAGGTGCATATATGTCAAAAGTACATGTTCAGGAGGATTTGGCTTAGAGGAGCCACGACTAAGCTCAGAGGTACGGTGGGGATTGAGGGGTTAAAATCTGAAGCTGAAGAGTTAATCGGTCAGAGCTTTTGTTCATATTTGCCCACATGTACCAGCTTATAACGCGCATTAGCATCATGCTTCACGCTCACTTGGTAAATCTGTCAAAATGGAGTCAGGCTTCATTGGGCCTTTTATCTACCTGAAGGGTCCGTCTGGCGCAAGGTCATGAGAGGAAAAGGCTAGCGACTATATCTAGCTTGCCACACGCCTATTAAACCTAGAGGAGAGAGCTTTAGATTGTCAGCTGCCTCTTCTAACATTGGTAAGTGGGCCCAGTGCTGCTTGATACGAGAGGGACTGACGCCATCCTGTTCTAGTTTAAAACCTGCAATACAAACAACCAATTCACTCCACATGTTCCTGTGTTTATCTTCAGGAGCGAGTGCTGAGGAAAACCAAAGGTGACATCAATTTGTTCTCTCTTAAGAACCCCTCCCCCCATCCCCAGCTTTTAAATCCCTGTCTGAAGGGTGTTGAAAAGAAGCAGAAAGCACACGTGTAAATACTTGGCCTGCTGATTTCTTTTAAGCCAACTGCCAGATGTAAATAATGCTAAGAAGAGGGGGGGCACTGAGCGACCTTCTTAAGTTGTTTCTAATTCAGAACACTTAAAGGCCAGTCAAGGCCATGTAAATGATGACCGTCCCTACCAAGAACTGAGAACATGTAGAAGGATGGAAAAGTGGCCCCCAACCTCCTCACCAGTCAACTTTAATCTCACAATCTTTATTTAAAACATGTCATAGCTGCATGTTCCTTTGACAAATGCAAGACCTCGTCCCATTTTTTTTTTCGGAGCAGCCTGTTTTCTTTTTATCCAAGGGGAACTGAAAACACTTGCACACGCTTGAACCCTTAGCCAGGTACTGATTGAAGCTGTCCAACACCAAAAACCACATCCACTTACAAACTCCCACACAACCAGCTTCACACGGCCGGCGGCCACTTCAGCCAGAAGGACGTCTTAAAGCAGCACTGAGGACGTGGGGCGCAAAATGGGCCAGCTTTAGTTTCAAGAAGGACCAAAGAAAGGCTTAACAAGATTTGAGTGTCTTTAAGCAGCTTTGACTAAAGGAGCCAAACCTGCCCTGGCTGAAGCCACAGTGTAAGGGGGTCACTATGGCCGTGTGTTATGCTGTACAACAATACTGTAAGCAATGGGGACATAACATATTCCACCCCTTTAGGTTGGTGATTGGCAGTGAGCCCGGGGGGGGGCACTGAGCCTCAGTTTGGGTACCAACTGTGGTACTGACCCCGCGGAGCGGGGGCTGTCAATGTGTCAGCGAGGGGGAAAAAGGGGGGCTGTCAACTGAATTGCATCTTGAGATTAAGGGGCTGTTAAAACCCATTATAACTTGGATGGGAAGGAAGCAGCTTAAATATTCCTTCTAATCACTCAGGGCTGTGAAATTCCTGAATATTTTTGTCTCAGAACCATAGTTTACATGGAAGAGGCTGGTGAAAAGAGGGGCTGTTATCAGACTTCTTGAAAAAGGGGGGGGGGCTGTAAAAATTATGCTACATTTTAAGGTGCTGTGAAATGACCAAATATGGGGGGCTGTAGTTTCGCAGTTGGTACTACACATCAAAGACTCAGTGCCCCCCCCCGGGGCAGTGAGTGGTGTAGTATGGAAATGACTCCCAGCCCCAAGGGGGTTTTAGAGTGTTGGGCTCACTGCTCAATTGTGTTGTAACAAGCAAGGCAACAGCAAGGCAAACATGGGGTTTCAATGGTGTGCACACATCATCTATCACACCAACAGACACCCCCATCTACAGGCTCTCAATCCTTTGTCCAGTTCACAGGGGTACTCATTAGGTTTTATGTTAAAAATTCACATCAAATAACCTCTAGACGGCGCAGCACAGGCAGTCTGATATCTGTCCTGAAGTGAGTTTCTAATGGACCTGTACTAGGAGGAAATAATAGTCCAGTTTAACTTGCTTTTAAGGAAAGAAAAGGGAGGTTAAAATCAGTGATGTGTGTGTGGGGGGGGGGGGGGCGCTTTACAAAAGGATTCCCAACTATGAAAGAAATGCAATGACATAGGGAGAAAGTGTTCGAAAGGCCAAAACCAGAAGAACTGACAGGTTTATCTGACACAAAAACGTTATTCCTATCATGAAAGCAATATAAACATCAGCTTTTGCGTCTGCTCCACATTAATACGTTAAAGTCACAGTTGGCAAGCTGTCAGGCAACATCCATTTATGTTCACATATAAAACCGCATGTCCCCCCACCTCTCCTCTCACAAAGCTCTGCAAAAAGCAATGGGACCTGCCAGAAAGTATACCGACCTTTTCACAACACTAATTCAATAATTCCTGCCTTGTGTAGCGCAAATGGCCTTAAGGCAGGAATGAATGCTGTGCAATTTCAAATGAAAACCAGAAAATAAATACTCTGCCTGTACAGAAAAAAAGGTTTCATTGCCTAACAGTACAGCCACACTGCTGCATGAGTAAGATTAAAATGGAGTTGTGTTCATTATATCCGCCTGTTGGGACAATGGGTGGTCGGCGACAGTGAGATAGTGTGTCCAAATGGATTTTTCAGCGACAATTTGGTATTTGTATAACAGAGTTAATGCGTACATGATTTCATCCTGTGCCAGCTCTATACAGCCCCTCCCTCACATCCTACCTCCAATGTATACAAATGTCCAGGTATATTGTCGTTTACCTGTCCATTAAGGCTAGATGCATTATTGAAAGCAATTTGCGTCTGGCATTGAGGACGTCATGGTGTATAATGGTAATTTCATGACTGTAGGCAGTAGTTTACAGTAATATTGGTATTTGATTTCATGGGATGAACAATAGCTCTGGGGGGCATACATGTTTGTTGCCCAGGGGCATACATAGAGGTTGTTAGGGCCTAGGGAGATGTGAATCGCCTGTTCTGTGTACTCACAACAAAGGCATGTGATGATGATGTTGTCCACCCCCCCCCAAGCCCCACCCTGCCAACACCTCGCTCTGAAACTGATGCCTCTGCCAATCTGCCTTAATAACTATAATACAAGTCCACAATACAGTGTCTGCGAAGTCAAAAATCTTACACGAGCTAATTTGGCCAGTGTTAAAGCCCACTACACAGGACATTTTTTCCCATACACCAGCCAATGTTATAAAAAATGTGTCTGTATGATTAGAACTGGGCACTCTAAAAAAATACTGTTGCGATTGATTAAGGAAATGGAATCAGGCAATCAATTCTTTAAAAGTTAAATGAGTACAGGTTTTATGGTGTAGAATAAGGGAAAATTCAGCACCGGCCAAAATGGCCTGTGTGCAAATGAACTACACTGGACATTTTTTACTTACACCCAAAATGTCCGGTGTGGCAGGTGTACTTTGCAGACACTGCAATACATGTCTATTGGGCACTTCTTGCCCCCGGCTATTGGCGAGGCTCAACAAGCTTGCCAAATAGGACATTAGCCTGGAGACAATACTCGGACACCAGATGACTGGTGGATGGTGCACACGACAGCTGTCCACCCTATCAACTATTAACCCTTCCCATCCAAAATCCCTTTCTAATTCACACCCAACCACAGCTGGATCAAAGCTAATATCTAGCTATTGACGCCTAACTGTACTCTTAGCAATTTATCATCAAGAAATACAGTTGAAGTGTACACCATGGTACGCTCGCTAATCCTTTATGTATTGGCAAAATCCCTTGAAAGTAATAAGGGATTGGATGGCAATATGTTACCTTGTATCCCCTCACCCCACACCTACTCCATCCACTGCGGCCAGGCGCGTCACACAGCAGAGAAACACTCATCTCTGTAACTGTTAAGCCCCGCACTCCTTACCCGACCATGAGAGGGCACTCCAGGGCAGGCAAACAGCTCCAGGGTGCTTGGGGCGCCACCTGGAGGGGTTAGCCCTGATGATTGTTATGTCCTATGAAGGGGCACTCCACGGTGGGCCGGCACCCGGCTGATACACCCAAGGGCCCTCGTCGGGCTGCCAGCGTCCGCCACTCCACTAGCCCGACACATGGCGACCGCAGCAAACCTGGACTTGGGACTGTTTGCAAAGTTCCGTGGAAAATCCACAGGCTAGACAGAGGTCATACACACACACTTTATTCTGTGTATTCTCCAAAATAACATGCTGTAAATGTAAATGTCCAAGTTTGGAACAATGAATGTTATGGATAGATGCCAATAACAACCCATTTAATACATGTTTTCAATATTAAAGGTTATGATTAGGTAGGCTTAATCCATTATATAGCAATCTCTTTTTTTTTATTTGGTGTGTGTATTGGAGCGTCGACATTGAGAAATTGGTACGTTAGCACTTATCAAAGCCTATGATTATGTGGGATGTTTGCCAGGTTCCAGGTTAATTCCTCCAATTTCCTCCTTAAATTGTAATAATTTGGGCGAATTATTTCTAAATGCTAGGCAATTTCCTGAAGTAACGCTCCTGTCATTTAACCGATGATATGAGCGCATATCACAGCAATTACCTAATAGACATAGTTTAAATTGTCTGTCATCAGTGTCAATTCATATAAACAGATAAGACAAACATCGTGAGTTCAAATAGGGTCTTTCAACCAGATTGGCTGTTCCAAAGAATACCAATGTCCTAATAGAGAACAAGTACATCTTTTGTGATATTTTCTTCTCTTGGTGACGTAAAAACTGGATAACTTTTTATGAGAGTAAATGTGCATGCGTTTAGCAATGGAATAGCTAATTTCTTCATTCCCATGCTTTGCTGAAACAGGCAATGAACTCTCCCCCCTCCCTCACTTTCACGAACGCCCCTGCGCCAGTTGGTGGGGTTGTGATGGAGCAGGGCAATCACAGGTTGTGTTATTAGTCAGCTTTTGTTGACAAGATTGCCTATTATCGCTCACCAAGGTCAACGCCAGCCTCGTAAAAGCATTTACGAGCAGCTTTAATTTATGGTAAATAGTCCAGGTTGCCGCGAGCTACACGAGGGAAAGTAACTATTGTTGTTATCGTTATCGTCAGGGGTGGTGGGTTGTAAGTGCAAGATCAAACAGGACATTGATATCTCTGATTATAGACTAGGGACAGATATGATTTCTAATATATCACATTGAAAGATAGGAAAAAAGGTTATTTCTGGTAAAAATAGTATGCCTACTCAACTTATTTCGGTAGTACCTTGATCAATGCGATTTATTCAAATGCATTCCCACCTCAGTGTCTTTATATGGTTTATAATATGAGCAGCAGCTAAGCAGTATTTGAAATAATAAGTCTCTTGATCTAGTTCAACCCACATCACTTTTCAGGCTTAGACCAATACCTATGACATGGTAAAGTGTTGTGATTGCCTTGTACAGCTATATGTTTAAAATCCCCAATGCTCAAAAGATCAGATCTGAAAGAACTGGGCTTACTTGTAACCCAAATAGTGACAAAAACATTGAATTCTAATCTCTGCTTGTCAAGTGCCAGCATTTCGACATAAAATACATCTCAATAGAGCCAAACCAAAGCAGTTGTTTGATCCTGAAACTTGGCCATTGAGGCCTGGGGCTTACCTGCTTAGAGAAGAGTTTATCTTTACTTTAGAAAGGCTCATCCTCAATCAGAACCACCCCTTGATGCCTCAGAACAGTGCACGACCCTGTGACATCCCTTCACCTGATACCCTTAAGCCACTTGAGACAGGAGGGGATGGCCTGTCCTGGACGGTAGCATCAGGATCATCAGTAGGGATTCCATTCAGGATGTGTCAACAAATTTCAGCCACCACCCTGAGTTTCACCGCTATCCAACCCCACCAACCTCTTCACTCTGACCTTGCTGTGTTCTCCTTACGACCTTGAAAGGTCATCAGCTAGGGGTCAGTGTTGAGCACACATTGGTGTTTGACCCAGTTTTCTCTGAAAATGTCCAGAGGGTGAACCAGAGGTGATTGGTAGGATTTTAGTGGGGATTGTTAGGTTGATTCTATCTACATCCACAGCCTTTTCATCCATGTATATGACACTTACACCACTGAGAATGGGCAGGTATTGAACAGAGGGACAGGGGAGTGTATGTGTGTGTTGGGGGGGGGGGGGTACACCTCAGCATGTTTAAGTTACCTGACAAATCCTAGTCCCTGCTTGGGACCGGATTAAACGCAAATAACTCTTCAATTTCATGTTCGGCCAACAAGAGGGGTGTTTGCCTTTCCGGCGCCCAACAAGGGACGTCGTAAGCCGAAGGGTAAAGGGGACAGGGTGGGGTGAAACCTGAGTACAGAGCCCCCTTACAACGTCTCAACCTGAGGACCCTTCACCTCTAGTACCCACTACATATGGAGGACAGGTCGGTCAGGTGCATACCTGGGACCTCAACCCCTCTGTCAGGTATTCTCCATATGCTAAACCTAAGTCCTAATCTGTAACCCAAACCATGGATATTCATTGTGTGGAGGAGGCAAGTCAACTCAAAATCCTTTCTACTGAAAACGAACTTCAGTAATGGGAATAATTTGTGACAAGTGCTCATGCAATAGATTTTTATCTAAGACAGGCGTGCTTCAATAGACCAAGCAGTGGGATCTCATGGTTCTTTTTCAAATATATTTTTCCTTTCCTTTACCCAGTAATGTGTTCTGAAGTTTTTACCCTTCGTACTAGGCCATCCCATTCAAGTGTTGACCAGGTTGCTGGTGGCAAGGGTACAAACAGATACCTGAAGACATCCGCAAGCACTAATCATAGTGGTGTACCTACCTCAATTGAGGCAAGACTAGAATATCTGAATGTTAAAGTACACCTTGACACAATGAACTCGTCTACACCTGCAACCTAGACTCAATACATTCACTAAAAAGAGATCTGAGATAAGAAGAAACCGATAAAGGCAAACCTTTCCTTTCTTCCTACCTGCACCATAATTACATATCAGGTAAATGACATCAAAGCCAACCAAAATACAATATCATTCATGTGGTGACATGCACCCATCTACTCATTTCTTTCATGGACAAGAAAACAAACATTATATTTTGAGATAAGCTGTGATCTAATTTGAGAAATGCCAGTATTCTACAGTGTTATAAATTAGCGAATAGGTTACAGGGTCAGCTGGCATTACCACCTTCTCCACCATTGCCAGCACAAATCTGCAGGACTAGAGCTGGCACAATAGCCAGGCAGGTACTTGACTCAAGGGAGGTAGGAGCCAGTGAGGAGGAGAAAAGTGGGAAGGGAGGGCTACTTTCTATTATGTATGCTCCATGAGACTGCCTCCAGCCCTGGAGTCATGTGGCTAAGGCTGTCTACACATTACCAGTCGACCCTTAACAAAATACTTAAGGCCATCGGCGCTTTGGGGCTGACTCCTCGCAGCTGGATCCCTCAAGGGGGTCTGAAGGTTCACAAACACTCCCAACCATGGCCAGATTGCGTGGAGAGAGGCTTAGACGTCTTTACTTGCATCACAGCCAAACTTGAGCTGGTCTTGGCTAGCTGGTTCTCTCCCTTCCAGATCCTACATTTAACACCTGCCAAAACCCACCTGTCCGGAGCCTAAGTAGGGGGCTCAATATATATATAAAGGTATAGGTTGAGAGTAGGATATGGTTGTTGTATGGGATGGGGTGCCCTAGGTAGAAGGTATGCCTTTAGTGAATGTAACTCTTATAAATGCCCAAGATGTCTGGTAGGGTATAAAATGTAATCTTTGAAGGCTATCTAGCATGCCAATAGTCTATCCATTGGAACGAGAAGGTACACATGTAAAACACATATCTATCAGTGATTTGACCTGAGACCTATAGGTGCACCCTATAGTTTCACAGGATGCCCTGGAGGCAAGCTGTCAATCTTTATACGTCAAAGCTGAGTCTTGGGAATATCACCCACGACGTGTGTAGAGAAAATAAACCCTGTCAAATTTAAACCGCCTCAGGCTGAGTAATGAATTCAGCCAGGGGCACAGAATCAGCCTCTTCTTCTCCACATACACTCTAACCCGTCTACTTCCACCTGCAGGATGGGCTCTGAGCACCCCCGTGGGAACATCAGTACCTGCAGGCTTTAACCCTTTCAATGCCATATGGTGCTTTATAATTATTGCACTATGCTCTTTGGTCACCAAGCTGATAATATAAAGGGATTAACACTTTCTCTAAGGGTTGGCATGATGCACAAATAAATTGCTTTAGACTTACATGCAGAACTTCGAAGGTCTGCTCTCAGGATATACTACTCAGATGTCAAATTATTGGGAGAAGCCATGCACATATTAGCAGATATCCCCGCACAAGTATACAGAGCAAATACTAGAGTAACTTAAGACTGATAAACTCATCATATTTGACTGCCTAATGCAGGTTGGGGAACTGCTTCTAGAGGTTTACACTCCTGTCAACCATAACTTACTGAGAGTGTGAAGGGTGACTATATCAAGTTCTGGAGACTAGCTGGAACACCTGGCCTTCCAGGGACCTCTTACCAGGGATACCTGTCGGGGGTGGAGGGAAGGGCATCCCCAGCCCCCCCCCCCGGGTACTGTCCATCACTCAAGGCCAAGGCTATATGGCTAAAGGTACCTACTCCTGAGGATGTTCCACAATAATTTGTGAAGGCAGAGGACCAGGGCCCTCCAGGGAAATCTAAGTGTGACACAACTACGACCTAGGAACGTCCCACTGTAGTATACTACAGTACCAGGCCTTAATAGAGTAAGCCCCTTTATGTACCATGCCTAGTTTGATAACTTCTACCTACATAGGTGGGATACCACTTTCCTGAATGTAAGTGTAAGGGGGCCTCCACCACTGCTAGCTAGAAATACCATGCATCACATAGCCATTATCCGTAGCCAGCAAATTGAAATAACTGCCATAACATTCAACTCCAGGGGTCCTCATATGAATTCGCTGGAGGCCAGCACTAACCACCTTCTCCATCCAAGTCTGTACAATATGCTTTTTGTCTGTGGGCATATATGTGAGTATAGAGGGGAGATCACAGAGTTATCACACTGGGCTCATCTGTACAAACGGATGCCAGTATTTACCATGTCTCTGTACACCTCTCCCCACAGGCCTCAATTCATACTCTACACCCAGAGGTTAAATACTCACCGTGCTCAGGATCCAAATCCAGGGCCACTCAGCTATGTAGGATCGTATAATCCAAGCCGTGGTGGTATTTATGTCTGTGTACACACCTGGAGGTGTAGGGGGTATCCCTCTCCTCCTTCTCCTGTAGCTGCTGCCCTCCTGTCACTCCTGGGCAGGTATTAACATGATCTTCTGGGGCATAATCTCAGTGTCACCTGATACCCTGTGGGTATGCACCACCACATTACTGTCATACTCTAAGTGCATAGGACACAGACCCTACTACCTGACAGTCAGAAGTATGTGAGGTGGGAGGTGAGAGGGTGGGGGTCCTCCAGTACCTGGTGATCGATCAGTATACCCCCTAAACAGTGTCAGGAGTAATGTATGTAACCTGTTGGAAACCTAATGTATATACTCCAGGCCAGAGCCTGTTGTCAGCCCTTTGGGTAATGTATACCTTGTCGATCCTACAGGTTAATTGAATCCCAAAACCAGTTCTGCAATCCCTCTGCTCTCTTTAACAATCAATCCCATACCTTCACATGGGCACCATTCATTTGCCAATATTGCACCTGCTAGTCCTGTGCTTCAATCCAGGTGCAAGGCTGTGTGGTGCATTAAGGTGGCAATTAAAGGTGATGTGTGTGGTTTGAGAACAAGGTGGGATCACACCTTGGTGAAGGGGTGCCCTGGGAGGTGGGCCTTAAACCTATTGAGAGGGTATACATAATCCTATGTTGACAGGTCGTCCTAATGCTGGTATGGGCTTCCTCCAGTGATCTACATTCCCCTGTCACCTAGCTCTAATGGTGGGTGATAGTATTGAAATGAGCCTGTAGCAGTCTGTATTGATTGTGTACTACACTGCCTATGTAGTAGTCACCCTGGAATCAGAACTCCAGTGTATTAAGTGAGTCTGACCTGCCTGTCTCCTCCAGTAGCTGGGATGTGATGACAGCAGAGGTGAAGCACTAGCAGTGCTGGCTGTCTGATAGTGTTATGTCTGTAGCCTGTCAAAGTGGCTTCCTCCAGTAGACCTAATGCTACAACTTGTACCTTCTGCGCTTCTCTAGTCCTGAAGCTGTGTACGTACACTGTTATGTATGCACAGGAGGCTTGAGTGAGTAAGTGACTGGCTGGGTACAAGGTGGTTGGATGGCTGGTCGGCTGGGTACACTCTACCGTTGTTGGCAGTGGCTTGATCTGGGTCAAAGCTAACGTCACCCAAAGGAGATTCAACGCAGCCAGTCGTCTAAAGAAATCCCCGGAGGATTCCCCGCCATATAGCTGTACATAGTTTTGAAAAGGGAAAGACGACATGAAAGGATGTATGGGCTATATTTTATGAACCAGTACTAAACACGTCTCTTTCGCTAACATAGTTGTTGGCTAATAAAATTGGGAGTGGCAGCAATACAAACCACCGGGGACAAATTGGCGCGAAACCTTTCAAAAGCAGACGACAATTTCGCTATGGACGACACTTCGACCCCAGCGCCGCTCTTCGGGGCAGAAAATGGCAGACTACTGTTGGAGGTGGATCAGGGGGCAGCTTTGTTGTTGCCAACTGTTATACTGCGTTACTAGCCTCCTAAATGGGTACCACATAGTGGGAAATCCCTTGGAGAAATCAAATTCAGGGGGCAAGTCCTTTGGGTCTATATGTATATCACTTGTGTGGGCGCCTGAATGTGTTGTGCATTAGCGTGGAGGGTAGAGATTACATGTTTAGGTACGAGACTGATGTGTACATCGCCTGGGGATATGACTCCTAACACAGGTTGGTCCCTTGTCGGTATTATACCTCATGGGCCCCAGCCAGAGCTTGCTGCAGGCGGTTTGCTGGCTAGGAATGGGTGAGTGACTTTAAGCACTAGGGGGTTGGACGACTGACAAGCCTCAACCTTAACCCTTGCCTACCATCAACTCCAAGGTCAGCTTTAAATTGTCAGTGACATATTTATAATGACAGACCCTATTAAAAAAAATTTCTCGAATTCATCTAGACGATTTGAGGTAATGACTAGCACATAGTACTACTTAGTCATAGCAACTAATTTCATTTATGTCATCTTACTTTAGCTGGCTCAGATGTATGCTGGCTCAGATCCAAGCTAGAACATGACCATGGGTGTATGTTAAGTGTTGTGGTTGAGGGGATAATGTTAAGTCTGTGGCATAACAAGTGGTTGGGAGGGAGGAGTGGGTGTGCCCACCTGCAATCATACTACAGAATAGTCTGCTGCATTTACCTTTGACTCTGGGCCAACACTTGCAATACACCAATATATCACACCATGTCAGGTCTATGTTAATGAGAGAAGACTTATACAAGTCAAGAACACCCCCCTCCTCCCATCTCAAACACACATAGCAAATCTCTACACTGCCAGAAATAGCCATCTAACATGGAAGCCTTAGTATGAGCCTTTTATGGTTGAACAGTGCATCTCTTGATGCAAGGATTCAGCCGTGGCCAGTAACCCACCAGGGCTAGATTCATGTACCATGCTGACTATGGGACTGGTGCACTGCCAAGGGGTTGTTGACATGATGCCCAAAAGAGTGCTGGTAAGTTCCACTGGTGTATCATGATGACAAGGTAAACATAAATATTTGAGCATCATGCTACCCTTAATGGTGTAAATACCCAGTTGATCCTGTTGTACCTGTCAGCTTGAGTCAGAGGATCCCTGTGCCTTTAACATGCTCCACTGACACGTATACAACTGTGGGTAGGATCTAGCAGCATTTACATGGGATAACTATAGATGGACAGTAGTGAGAGGGACTAAGTCTTCTTAAGCCTACTTACTGGGAATTTCAATGGGTAGTAGAGAAGCCAAAATGCCCTATCCTTTCTCTGAAATCTGATAGGCGTTAAAATTGCAGCACTTGGCGCACTTCATGCTGAATTGTACGATAAATCCTCCTTGACCTTTCAATATTTCATGGCGTTTCATCTAAAGAAACTTGATTCAAAGACATTTTCTTCGCTTTGCAAATTGGAAATATGACCCCTTTCTCTTCGGCTTCTCTTAGCATTTCTGGAATTAACAACGCATTACGTATACAACATGTCAATCCACTTGTTTCCTAATTGAAAGGATTTACAGTAAAAAAAATTCGGCATTAGGTCGTGAATTTATGGACGACTTGGCATATAGCTGTTTTCACCCTTTTACTTCAACCGAATGGATCAAACGGACTAAATCCATGATTCTTCACACATTAACATAGGCTCACTTCATCTCAAGCTTTCATCTCTAAGTCTATTGTGGTACAGTATGAGCTCCTCCCTTTAAATAGGAGTAATTCAAAGAAGTCCATTCTTCCTCACAACAGTGAGAAAATGGACCCCAGCTCACCCCATTTTCCTTGCCCATTCTCCTCAAAGGGGACTGAGAATGAGCAGTCCTGCCTTGGAGTAGGAGCGGTTCGTCTTAGCAGCAATGAGCAGCTCGTCCTACGGGAGGAGCAGCTCCATCGATCAGACTGTCAGTGGGGGCTTTGTCCTTAATCTCCCAATGGAATGACCATTTGTACACGCTGACCCCTCAACATGGCCCCGGCTGTCGGCCGACACGCCCATTTGTTACTGTAATGTATGGGGCGCTGCGCTGCATATCTACTATTACACCCAAACCCCCTGGATTTACTCCACTCATGTCTACAGCCTCTACTGAATTTATTTCTACCCCTTCTTCTCCTCGCATATCAGGCGATCTATCATTCATGAGAAGAGAAAACAGATGAAAAGATGATGGATAAAGTAAGAACTTCAAACTCTCATGCACATGCGGCCAACATATTACAACATTGACTGCTTTCAAATATTGACGATATTTCCAGAATTCAAATGTCAATTCTTTCTTATTGTTTCAAAAACAGCAAGAGACAAAGAAAGAGACTGGAGGAAAGACTAGCGCTGGGAGATAATTCACCACCTTGAGGGTTAAGATTTCGGATCTCAGTGGAATTGAAAAGGGGCTTTTGGATTAGCTAAGGGGTAAAGGGCTCAGGACGGGGGCAAGGGAAGGGTCATTACAGCTTAGCTCCCTGCTTTAGCATGTACCACTTCATTAGAGGGTGCAGGGTGATCACTTTATGGGGGCAGACAGAGACATATGACCAACATTAAGTGCCTATAATGGACGGATTACCCCCATGTGCCTCACTCTATGATAAATGCAGTACCTCACTCCACCTCCATTTACCCTGCATTGAATCCTAATTGAGTTCAATCTGACCAAGGCAGTGGTGTATGAAAGTCATATCGTCTTAATGTTGGTGCTTATTGGTCATACTCATATTATCAGACCATATTGATTTGACCTAGATCATTTATATCATGTTTACGCTGTGACATACACAATAGATTCTAAAAAAATCTTGAATTATTTTCCCGGGACTATTCTCATTTGGTTCTTACATCTTTTTTTTTTTTTTTTTTTTTTTTTAATCTCTTCACACATTCCTCAGTAAGTAATTGATCTGAGGAAAAAAAATCAACTAATTTATGTTTATGGCTCCTCATCTCTCCCCAAGTGTGTACTCTTGGAAGTCTAAATCCTAATTACTTACCATTTAGGCAAATTTCTATAATCAGTGACAAAACGTTCTGTAATTACCAACATTTTAAACGCAGAGAATTTCAATGCAGCAAAGTTAATTGGCAGATTTGTAATTGTCAACAGAAGTTTGCTAATTACATAATTACACATAACTGTTCCAAGTGTAGAGTTAAAGAGGACTAGGTAAGATTGAGTGGCCTAAGTATGGTTTAAGTAAGGCTTAACACACGTCCTTCAAGTACACTAATAAATACCAAACCCTCAAAGGTTGGTTACCTATGGCATTGTGGTGGGTGGAAGTAGGTACCATCTGCTATGGGAAAATCCCTTAATGGCCACTCAAGTACTCAAAACTTGAGGATTATTTGACCAAATCTGGTATTAAAGTCGTTCAAGGAGTTATAAGTCTAGGTGCCTAGTACTCCAAGAGCTATGGGTGAAGAGTTTGGAGTGTGGTGCTAAGCTGTGGGTATGAGGTATGCTCACACCCTCAGCTAAAGGCTTTTTACCATAATGGGCTGTATTTTAATATCTGCCCACTTGAGGTGAATGCCTTTAAAGCTAGGTTCTGGGCACTCTGAGGAGTGTCAACTTGATAACTGGAGTAAGCTGGTCCTTGACTGGACAGCCCCAATATTTAACTCTTCTTGCTGAGGCTACAACTTATAAATAACCTAAATGTAAAATAAACAGAATATTTGATGTTTATGGCACGTTTAAGTACATACTTCACCTAGGTTATTAAAGAGGTTATTTTTCTGGGTTTTTTTTAAAGCTCTTATTTCACCAACCTGCCGTCAGCATAAACATATTAATAAAGTTGGTTTTTGTTTTACTTCATAACCATGAACAGAACCATTTATTGACTAAAACTAAAATCAGCTGGCTAGATTTATGTGGGGAGGCTCGCCTTATAGAGCATTATGTCAGGTCAAAAATGAAATCAAAATGGTCTAAGATACAAATTTTGTGGTCCTTTTTGTGAAAAAGAGACACAAATATTCTTGTTCTAAGGTACCTTAACATCGTTTGGTATATAAAGCGAACTAAGGCAATTACCTGACCTAATTTATCAACATGGGCTAGTATTTCACACCTTAATTACTCCCTTTGTTGTATAATTAAGACAAAGCATCCCAATGTGATGACTCAACTCCTCTGTTAATGATTAATTAATAGCCTAATGACACACTAAATGCTTAAACCTTAAACAGAACTAGAGTAACAGTAATCATCAATATCAAATCATACACCTTGTCCATTTCTACCCAACTTGGCAAGTAACATGTCAAATGTCAGCCCTACATTTCTAAGCCACTAATGTAGCAATTTGATACATACTTTAGTGTTCTTTGTTACAGGTATGAGATATGGGACTTTGGAAACTGCCTGAGGTTTATTCAATACATTGGGTCTATCAAAGTACTTGGTACTTCACAAAATGGAATTGAAAAAAAAACCACTAATGTTGTTAGACACTCAAAACAGATGATGGCTTTCTAATTGAAAACTACCTTTTTAGCTTTGCATATTGCCGAGTTATTAGCAGCGATTGCTATTTGCATAAACCTGGGAACTCTAGTAAATTGCTTCATAGTATTCTGCTGTTTCATTGAAACTTTTACCCATACATTAGCTCTCATATTGAAGTAGACGTTGCAAATTTAATGATGGGTGCACACATTCTGGCATCAATCTACTTACTGAAGGGGACACGGGAAATGATGCATTAATCTCTACATTGAGTTGCCAAGGGCAACCCATTAACATTTGCTGATTTATACTTGATACTTGTTTGTACCTGGTTCTGGGGAAATGTATGAACTCTCCTCTTGTAGATTAGCATGGGCTGCTCCCGGCCCTTTAACCGAACTGCTCATACAAAAGTTGCCTATAGAGGCTGTCCTGTTCTGCTCCAGCTCCCCAGGGTCGCCGTATTAGAGCAGTTCTGTTGATGGCCCACCAAATGAATCCGGGCCTCACTCCCTCCTGGGAGACTCAGGTCGGCTGAGTCATTCCCTTTTCCATCTCAGTAGATCCTACATTTACTGTGATCTCAAACAACACTGAACCCTACCCTAGGGTGTCTCTGCCTCACCGCATCATCCCAAACTAACCTTTCCTCGACCTCCCATCACCCCTTTGCCCCCAGATCCCAAAGCATGCCTGTATCACAAATTCCCACTAATTTTTGCGAATGCTCCATCGAAAAAGCATGAGGACAAAATTATATAGCTAACATCTTGATTTAGACAACATGTCTATGTAGGATCACTATACCTACCAATCTGATAAAAAAAGGTAGTTTTAAGAATTATCAAGTTTTGTAGGAATCATTCTTAAGTTGGGTGTGAAAATTCCTGCCCAATGGGGCTACTTGGGGACCTGGTGCTCAATGAGAAAGGTCCATTTGCTCAGAGAGTGACAATGAGCCGTCAGTGGGGAGCACCTCTAAGCTGGGTGAGCAGCTCTGAGCAGTTCCAGATTTCACCGTCAGGTCCCAAGCTCCTGTCTTCATCAGCCAATACAAATTCAGCCTGGAAAAGGAGACTCCCATGTGTGGTTCACTCTTGGTTTCAAATGTGGCTTTTGACGTGGCTCCATGTCCTTTTGCCAATTGCCAATACTGAAACAACGAGGACGATCAGAATATTTAACCTTCAGATAGAATTTCTTTTCTCACCCCTGATTGCACTGTTTCATAATAAGTATCTTTGAATGAAATCTTTCTTTTAAAGCTTGTCAGGTCAACTTGAGTATCAAAGGGAATGCTTGTCTTCTAAAAGCCATCTCTAACCCCCTACACGCTTGGTAACAGTAGATGAGAGAACATGGTGGATGGCTTCTTGCACTCTGACCTAGAACCACCCCTATAAACAGTCCTGTGGACGTCTAGTGGCCTGTGCCTACAGTCCCCATCACAAATTTAATTTCCAGCGTGTTTGGTGGCACCGGCTATATGGCCAAGGGATTGTCTGCCCTCCCTTTCCCTCTCAACCACGCACAATCCCAATTCCCAAACCACTTACTAGCCCTGCCGACATGGGCCTTCCGGCCTCTACCCTTGGGCCTGCCCCTGACCAACCCCACCCCTGCCATCTCCGACTCTGTTCGACCCTAGTGAGATAGTGGCTAAAGGCATGGGGCCCACGGGGACGGTCTCTTTCAATCGGTCAGGCAGGCCATGGTCCTTATCGGCAGTGGGCAAGTCGCAGGCAACCTACTTCCGCCGACGTAGATGATCGCCGGCCATCAGCGCCGGAAGTCGACGGCGGCGGCAGGACGAAGAATCAATGTACTACGACTCAGGCGTATTACTCGGTAGAGGGCGGGGTAGGCAGGGCTGGTGATAGGTGTAGCTGGGTATATTATAGCCTCCACCCAGCCCTAAGGTCCCCCAAGGGGCAGGCAGGATGGATGGGCCCCTGAGGGCGTGTTTATGTATACAGGGGCGATACGCTGTCAGACCAGAGATAGAGCTGCCTGTGTGGGTAGAAGGGATATATTCTCTACGTGTGAGATACTGCTTAACCATGCATAGCGCCTTATAATATACAAGAAAGGGAATAAACAGGTTATATGTGTAATATGAGTGTTTGGATGATACAAAACATGGGCAAGAACATGGGTTTATTACACAGGATACCAAAAGTTGATTTCAACGCTCCACATCAGGTCCTAAAGTTGCCATAACACATGACTGAAAATGTTTCTGGAACTGCATGCACTAATAGACCTCAATATGCACATCATTTCCTCCTATACCTACAGAGCATAACATCCAGTCACCTCCCGCCCCCACCCACCTCACCTCCGACCGCTTTAAGGGACCGCCCCTTTGTATGTGCGGGATGCTGAGGCAGGCCGACAAATCGGATCTTCGCCCGCCGGGATCTGCCTCCGCCGGTCTTTACGTCCCCGCCCGCCCGACACTGCCGACCCCTGGGGGCCGATTGGCCGGCGGCGGCGCGTGCCCACCTGCATACGCGATGGCAATGCCCCCCCGTCCGGGCTGAATACACAACAACACCCCTGGGGGCCCTTTCCTGGCCCCTGAAGACCGCTAAAATGTTAAAAGAACCCCCCTCTCCCTCCTCATATCCCCTCCTGGGCCATACCCATCTCTACTCTAAAGCCCCCCCCCCCCTCCTCCCTCTACCTAGACCTCCCTCCCACCCAGTCCCATTCCCGCCCACTACGGCTACAGCAACAGGGCCATCAGGCCCCCTGTCCATACAATTACTGCGCCTATCGCCCCCGCCTCTACCGCCTCCTGCCACAGCCTGTCGGCACTACGGCCTCCGTTTATTGGCGATAAGGGCGGGGTGTGTCGCGGACCGGGCCGTAAGGGATATTCGGAATGGCTCGCCCGGAGGCCACCATCTTATGTGCTCCGGGACGGAACGGCCCCTACCGCCCGGAAACAAGCACACCGGATGGGTACAGGCGGCGGAAGTAGGCAGAAGGAATGGGACTGCCAAGGACCAGCTCCTTTATGGGGACTTTCCTTGCTCTAGGTCTAGGTTATACCATGTTGTTATTTTGTATGTCTGAAAAGATGTATTTAGTTAATTGTGTTTACATTCAATACTTTCCCAATTTGCTAAATCTAATTCTTCTATCTTCAAAATA
The DNA here is from genome assembly GCA_949317995.1 of Acholoe squamosa. Lineage (NCBI taxonomy): Eukaryota > Metazoa > Annelida > Polychaeta > Phyllodocida > Polynoidae > Acholoe > Acholoe squamosa. Next base: position 62,184,499 of record OX439041.1, on the reverse strand, counting down.
GATGTATCTATAAGCTGTATGTGGTTGTAGCCAATTCTGACAATAGGCAAATACTTACTCTATATATGGAAGGAGCAGCCCAGGGGAGCAGCTCAGCCTGACAAACCCTGTCCACCATACTGAGCTGTTCACGCTGGCATCTCTATTCTACCTCATTACAAGGCCAAAAAAAGCCTACCCCTCATCTCGACCCTGACTGACTGCATACACAAACAGCCCCCTTATCCCTCCCAAGGCCCACACACTCACACACCTGCCACATCGCCAGGTCTATTTCTCGTGCCTTGACTACAATTTGATGTCGACACAATGTGCTGAATATTTCATCAGTCGCCTCATCCATCAATGTTGAGGGAATAACCTGCAGGGTCTCTGCTCACCACTGCCAGGCCACGTCTCAAGCCGCCCTGACTTGAAAGTTACCATGGCCTACAGCTGAGAAAGCCTGGGTCGAAGCACCAAATCCATACACTACTATGTGATAGAAGTTTTGTATGCTTCACAGAATGCAGATCATATATAGTTATGGGTATCTGAGACTAATAGAGACTGATAAACGCATACAGCGGGATTCAACAGGTGCTCAATAGAGGGAACTGAGCTTGTAAAAGAACTTAGCTTGTAGTTTTGTACATGTAGTGATTACTTTGTTTGGCGAAGCTAACAGATACCAGCCATCATTTCCACATACTACTTACACCCAATTCCAAGTCATCATTTCCATACACTACTTAAACCCCAAGACATCATTTGGTATACTACTCACACCCCATTTCAAGTCGCCATGCCCATTTATACTACTTACAGTCGAATTCCAAGACACTATTTCCATATAAACTACTTACATCCTATTTCAATCACCATGTCCATAGACTACTTGTCGCTTCTAACACTGATACCACAGAAATTCCTGACAATGTAAGTTCTGTCGATTATTATTTGGTGCCTGGAGTTGCGGGAGGTTATGGGTGGGGGGGGGGGGGGGCACCGTGGCTGGTGACTACTGACCACCGCAGTGTTTCCGGGTGCTGTGACAAGCTCCTAAATAGACTATTGACAGTGTCCACTCAATACACAAACCCAAAAGCAGGTCAACCAACCACCTAGCACTTTAGAGGCGGTGTGATGCCTCCAGTTTTATATTCCATGTTTGTCATGATGCACTGACGGCAAGTCTAGTTGCCTGCAATGCATTGGTTGACTCACTAGCTGTGCTGCTGCATATCCAATGATAGTCATCTTTTGGGCCTGAATCAATCCCATAGGATCGGCATGGAACTCGCACTTGCAGGGTGCTCACCTGGACTAAGATAAGGGAGCGTTCACCAATTATGTAACCGGTATTTAGGCATTTTTCAGGATCCCCCACCCCCCTTGTCACTGTTTTTGTATGGATCATATAGAGGAACACAAAGACCCCCACCCCCACCCCCTAAGCAGTGACGTAATTGTTGAACGCTCCCTAAGACTACAGAGGAAAATGCCTCTAGAGTATTAAACATTATGCACCCTCACATGGCTATTCTCCTGTCAGGACACATCCGGTACCACATCACTCACTGCCCCCATTATCGCCCATGTCATCATCCAGGCAGTAATCAGAACGATGACCTTCACCTGACCTTGACCCACTGGGTGAGGGATCTCAAGGTCATGAGGGTCAAGGTCACATGGATCACGGTAAGCCGACATGACCTTGACCTAGCTGCGTCTAGGTTGATGGGTGTTCCTTGTTTGTGGGTGGGAGATGTCGCTGATGCTGGTGAGTCAAGCGGAGTGTTATGCAGTCTGCCCCTACTGGCCATTTCTAGGAAAATAACGTTTGAATTATCCACTTGGCAACATTTCCCCAATCTGCTGCCTTAAGGGGATTAGGCGTCTTTACGGCTTAAGTGGGCAATCCCTGATGGGACTATATGGGGGTTAGGGTAGGCATCACTGGAGTGAAGGGTGGGGCTTGGGGTGGGGTGATCCATAAACAGGGTGCATTACTCTAATAAATATATTAGGGTGCTTTATCAGAGCTGTAATAAATAAAATTTGACCACCAGTGGTGACATGGAGGTCATTTACAGTCTAACCAGGGATAAGGAGATCAGGCAAGGGGTGGTCAGCAAAGGGAGGGTGGTCAGTGCTAGTTCACCTAGTGATATCAGAGGTACCTAATAATTTGCTATGGTATTGGCTGTACATAAGCAAACACTAGGCTCTAGGCTCTTCCCTGTGTAACTTGTCTTTTGGGATTTCATGATGCCAAATGTGTGTTCACTAGCACACCTCCAACTGCTTCTAATCCCATTTCCTTGCCTCGCAATTTCCCATGAAATAATGACCTCAATGCAACCTATCATTGGATTGTAGAGGCCTGAGCTGTATTTTCCCTCCCGCGAAATAAATATGCTATTCACTTCTATATATAAGCTAGGTCCATTCAGTTGGGAATGATCTATGGGACCATGGGAAACGAAACTAAAACACAAACCCACAAGGACAAAAAGAAACAACATAACGGCAGTGTATATGTATTCCATACGTCACACCACGTCATGTGTAAATAAAGGTCCACTCCCTGGGTGCGGATTGATCTTTCACCGATACAAATGCACACAATGGCAGCTGATTTTATATGCCCCACGTGGCAGGGCTGGGTGTTGATATAAACTGTAGCCGTCTGGCGTGTTTTGTATACCTCAGGGGGGCTGTTTGTTAGCCGCCACTTCCTAACAGTAACACGACTACAACTGGTGAAAACTAGGGCTCTCTCTTAGAGACCAAGGGGATTGATGCTATATAGGAAATCCTATACATATAGCCACAAACATATACCAAACCATGCAGATATCATGTTTGGTATAAGAATTCTCGAAATTCCATTTTCAACCATGGTGACGACACCTGCAGCTTTGAAATCAAGTTTCCAAACATTTATAAGGAAATATTCCTTACTAGGTTCCGAAAATTCTCAATGAAGATGTACAGAACCACACCTGAGTCTGGCATTAAAAATCTTCCCGACAAATGGGCGATAAAGCAGGTACATAGCTACTCGCCCTCCTACACATCCCTTTACCTCTCTAACAGCACACATTCAGTCCAATTTCCTGCTAGATAGCCTCCCGCCCTGTCCCTACTTAGACCACAGCATACACCTCCTATCATAACCTCCCAGTGCAGGAATAGGTCATTTATATTCCGCCACCTCGTCCACCTCGACTATATCACCAGAACCGGAAGTAGGCGCCGGAAGTCACACACAATGGTGGTTGCTTGGTGACCTGGGGGTTGCCATGGAGATGGGACAATCACCACTCCCGCCATCATTAGAGGAAACAGTTCCTGATACCAGGACTGAGGAGGGTGGGGGTGATGAGATGATAGATAATACTGGGGAGGCTGGTTCACGGTTATCCGCTCACTACACTTATTTATGATGAAGGTGTGATCCGCATTCTTCTTTGAGAAAATAAAGTGGGATATAAATACCGTCGATCTGTTTCTATTGCATTACTGGACGCTGGAAGGTGATTTTTCTATAAAACGACTTTTGAATTGTGATGTTTATTAAGGGAAGGGGTGGGGCTAAGTTTTAGAAGATAGGTTGAAATGGACCTTGTGTTAGGTGCCTGGAAAGGGGAGGGGTGGGGGTAGATGGGGAACAGGAGGTGTCAACTGACTACAGCAGTGGTGGGTGGGTTTCAGTATGGGATTAAGCCATGAAAGGCGTTTAGGGCCCTGTGTTGGGGTGCTGGGTGGCCTAAGGGTGTGTGGGGTCTGGGAGGTCTGGTGAGGCGCCGCACTAATCGCTCAACACGGAACCGCACTTGTCTGTTGGATCCCCCTGATAAGCCAGTGGTGGATCCCCGAACCGATCAGCCCTACGGCTTAAAACACCCTGGAGGCCGAGTAGGTGGGTGGGAGACACCCCCATAGCCTCCCATTACTAACACCCATTCACAATCACCCGGAAACAATATCTCAGAGGATGTTTAAGTAACCCAAGTCTTTTTCTAGACCTACATCTTATTACCAACGAATCATTCATTTGCTCCTGAGTGCTATGAAAATTTGAGAACTAAGAGATGGGAAGTCTTGTTTTTCCTTTTCCTTCCGAGTTTAACAGTTATGTCCGAAAGCATATTAGCATGATATTTTATTAGGAGTTGGGTGATGAGGATTGGATGGGTGTTATAACTTAAGGTGTTAATGTGGTAGTAAACCCTTCCCACGTGTGAGATACAACTCCCCACCTTTCCCACCTGACACAATCAATCAAGACGTCGGCGGCTGGGGATCAAGACGCCTACACTGGATCACTCCTGCCGATCCCATTCTGGATCCCAGGTACTACTATCACCTGCTGGAGGATCCATCTTCTAGCCACCCCTACTACCCACAGACACCACTCCCCTCCATCACTGCACCTCTCCTCCAGGTCCTACTGGAGAACTCCTCCACTTATCCTTAGAAGACACAGCGATGATAAAGCATTAGTTTATGGTCAGAGAACACATGAGTTTAAGGTGACATTGTAGTAAAGAATATATATTTCATTCTAGAGTCTTTCTGGTAAAAAGTGGGCTGGGGTGGGGGGCTATTCCAAATATATTTTCTATATGAATCTTAAATTCAACCAGTCCTTCTGTGTGGATAGTTCAAACTATTAAGCATTCACTCAAGAAAAAAAGACATGTATTTATCATTGCGGAGAGGCCTATCAAATCCCAGTGCACAAATCTTGAGCTGAGTCATGATCATCTATGAAGCCAAACCACTCTCCCAGAAGGATGTCTTTCTCTCCTTATTATGAATAGTTTAACAAGGGAACAGTTGGAATCCGTCACAGCCGTGACAGTTAAATTGTGGCCTTTAGGCCAATTAGACAGGGGTGTCTCGTTTAAAGGGGGACTGAAGACTGTGCCAGGCAATCAGCACCAGGAGAAACCGAGAAAAGCCAGCCAGCTGGTGGTGGGAGTCTGAACAAACGACTTGTCAGGACTCCCCAGGGAAGTAGCAAGCAGCTCGTACACCTTGTCACTGCTGCTGTGCTGGCATTGGAACCCCACACGTCTCCCACCTCCCCCCCCCCTGGAGGGGAACCAAAACAGAGATCACCTAGGGGCAGAGACCGTCTGGAGGACCCCATGGGGCCGGGTCACACCTCACCACACACCGTTAACACCTGGGGCTGACGTGCCCCACGGTCCTCCTTGCCCCAGGTAATGCCTTGGAACAGTACTATTCCATTTCCCGCCATTTCATCAGAGCAGACGACTTTCCAATGCAATGATGTTGTCTGTGAAGCCCCATTTAAAAAGGTCATCGCCAAAAAAAAAGAGAGTAAATGTTACAGAAGAACCTAGGTTTCTTTTGCTATCAAAATCCGAAGAAATTTAGCTGAAGCAATTTAATTTACTGTTTTATTGTTAGAACCATACTGAAATTGGTTTTTACCATTGGGAAGAATCATATTATATGGTTATCATATTCAGAAGCTCAAGATTGCTTTTACTCAAATTAAAGCTGCCCAGAAAATAAGATGAGCGTGATCTCTCTCAAGCATGAGGTTGGATTTCATATCTGCCACTAAAAATAAAATACAAGGAAAACCGATCCACTGGAGGAAGCAATATTTCTTCATGACAGAAGAAATCACAAAGAAAATGAGAAATTCTAGAGCTCCCGAATCGCTAGAGTTGGCGTTACAACCACGTAACCGAATGAAAACCCTCGCTCTTGAAAATCAACACAGTTGTCAGGTCCATTCCATTTTCTTCCCATGCTAAATTTATTTCTTCTTTTTAGAACTTAATTTCTCCAAGGTTAATGATTCACTGCGATCGGCGCTCCTGTTTTCATTTCCAAGTGATTTTCGGCGTGATCGATGTCGCAAAAACCCAGCAATGCGAGTCAAATTAAGATTTCAACGTTCAATGCGGGATTGAACCCTGAAGGGGAAGCGATAATGTAATGGGAGCTCTTTCCTTTTCTCTGGTTTTACTTGAAACATTTGCCACAGTGGCAAGGGACGATGGAACATAATGCCGACTTTCACACACACTGGGGGCAAAAAACAGTCTCTGATTAACAACACGCAGCTGGATCTTCAGGAAAGAAGGCGGGAAAAGCTTCAAATTTTCTGATTAGAACTGGCCTACAAGGAACACAGGAAGGGGTGGGTGAGGAAGAAAAGAAACAGGAATTAAACAAGGCAACGCCAGGAAACTCTGCAAAACCAATGAGCAATGCAGATGAGATATCGACTGGGGCTGAAGTTTTAGTATTTCAAAAATAACACTTCCCATTTTTTTCACCCTCTTTCCCCGTTCTCTTTCTGCAAATCCTGTTGGAGCGAGGCAAATGTGGAAAGAAAATGTTTGGGCAAGTTATTAAAGTCGACCCGACACCACATTAAGACCAACTAAAAGCTGTCATTAATTCAAACCTCATTTTGAGGTGCACCCCTCCCCCTAGTCATTCAGTACTGACATTTTATTAATCAATTTTACTTTTTACCTTTATTCCATGAACGTGAAACACTAAAACCCGCAAATTGTGCATCGTGCCTCCCAGCATACACATTTAAAGAAGAACATTCCAGGAACTCCATTTCCAAAACACCTTGCAGTCCCTGCATAATTAACCAATAATCTGAAAATATTAGCATTTTCAGCAAATCGGGGGTAATATCTATCCCACAATCATACCACCCTGCAATCCACATAGCTCTAACATGGATTACCGAAGACCAAATCATAGATATATACTTGTTGCTTGGGAGGAAAGCAGTAGAAAGCCACTTAGTGGTGTGAAAGACACTCCTCACGTGGCACCAACATTCCAATCGCATTTCTCCCTCCACGCCAATATACCTCTCATCCGTCTTCCAGCCATCCCCGGTTACCATAGCAACCGCCTGCCCTCCATCCCTTACCCCCTCCCCCTACAGGCGCCGCCAGCGCCCCCTATTGTCATTCCGGGCGTGTTGTGACACCTAAACTGGGTTAGATGTAGTCCGCAAATTGAGTGATCGCTGCCGCCTAACATCTTTAGCAAAACCTATCTCACTCAAGCACTCTACGCAGTGCCCTGCCCGGGGCTGTAGCCGCTGATATGAGTGTGCAATGGTGGGCTGTTCCTCCTGTGTGGGATAGCTCTGGGATGTTATAACCTCCAGGGTTGGGCTGGTCGTTAGGGAGGATGATCATATCCCCCTAGCTCAGAGTAGCCCCTGTAGCCCTAACCACAAAAACTATCGCCATGACTGTCTGTTGACAACTGCCTCCACAACCTGCAATCATCAGCCTCCAGTGGCTGTTAACTCCAGGGGAAACCATCAGGTTTAATGCCACCCCTGCTGACTAACCCCTATCTTTTAGCTCAGCCTTAACCAGCGGTCATGTGTGGATCATCTCTTTTTGATAAAACCTTGCAGAGCTTGCATGGTATATACAACAAGACAAGACCCACACAGAGAAAAGTGATAATGCTGTTTGCTCTCACCCGGAGGCTTACCCCTATCCCACACTAACTGAGCCGTAAGGGCATTTGGTCGACCCCGCGGCCACGTTTCCGCATTGGTCATTAGGCAAATATTATGTGATTTTCTGTCGGCATGTGATTCATAGCCTGGAGGGGTGGAAGAGAAGGGAATCTTATCAACCAGGGGAGGGAAGTAGAACTGTCATAGGGGGTGGGGGATGACCGGTGGGGTGTATTTGAATGTACCGAGAGGAACCTATGCAGAATGGCTTCATGTGAAGAACAGTTTCAAATGAAAACTTTCATTATGCCGAGAAGATCTTTCTGTGAATGATTACCCCCTTTCCTATCACGTAATCCCTTGCGATGAAGGTTGCGCTTTAAAGCAAAAACAATGGATGTTATATGTACCTTTGTAACTCAAGTGTAGCCAATTTTCCCGTTTCTCCAGTTTCCAAAGTCCCATCATTCCATCTCATACTCACCCTCCGGGTCCAATTTGCAATAGGCACAGAAGCAGGAGTAAGACAGTTTGTATGGAGCTTGAAACCACCGACAGAAGGGGAAATGCAGTTGTCTCCAGTGGATGAAATGACTACTCCCATCTGGCTGCCCCGCCAACCACCAACCTACACAAACCTCCCTCACAAAATGGCAAGTAAACGCGATCAACTGCGGCAGAAATTGAATGCCGTGGACGGCCCTGGCCCCACAAACTTCTCCTTGAGTATTCCTGTCAGACCGCGCGCCCTCTACCCCCCGCCCTTCCTCCAGGGGCATAATGTTCAATGTACACCGTCCTCCACGAACGCAATCTTCTTCTCGGGGCAGTAGAGCTGGATTGAGAGCCAAATTAAACTGCACAGGAGGGATATCAACGACACCGACTGCTTCTCATGCCTCTCTTGTACATATACATTCATGTTTGTTCAACGCATCTACACATGCAATCACTTCTTTACATCTTTTTTTCCTTACTGCATCTACCCCCCACCCTGACTCACTTATCTCAAACTTTATCTCCTTTTTTTTCTATTCTGTGGGATGGTGTACGTCATTTCTTCCACTATTTTCCCGTTCAACTGTTGTTTTTGCATTCGTGTCTTGTCTTTATCAGAAAGAATGTTGGTCTTTTTTTTTTTGCATAAACTTGGAAACTTGCCAAAGGAACTACCTTTCTGCATTTGAAAGGGGCAACAGAAGAAATGCACTTTTAATGCTATGTTTTTAAAAATGCCCGGAAACAGTCCAGATGACGTATATGGAAGTTCATCACATCCAATTCTCTTTTTATTCTAAAATTCTCTTCACCTGCCTTTTCTCCCCAAGGTACATTTTATGCATGGCGACCTGTCACTATTCTATTTGTCTTTATTTCTGCAGAGAGGATGGGTGTGTGGACGTGTGGTTGGGTGTTTGCTTGGGTATCTTCACAGAATTCCTATGTTGCCTCTAGGTCTAGAGGGCAAAGATTTAGTTTGTGAGAGAAATAGGTTATTCAGGGCGAATCCGCTTACCCATGCATGGGGTGGCATTACCGAATTCGGTTCCTTTACAGGCTAGATTGGAAAGAAAATGCAATAACGAGTGCAAATTGAATCAGGGATGGCAAAATGATCACTCGCCCTATGTGTGACTAGGGTTCCTAGCTGTGGACAAAGCACTGAGAGGGATGAGCGTGGAGCTACTACTCTGCCACCACCAGTGAGCAGCTCACTTCACTGTTGAGCTGCTCACACCACTGCTGCTACAGCAAAATGGCTTTTACGTTGTGCCCATAAATAGATCTCCCTTCTTCAAAACATCCAAATAAAGCAGTATTGTCACATAACATATTCTGGAGTTTCTTTATCTTACACATTTTATATCATTAAAGCAGAAGTGTGAGCTGCTCACCGTCTGAGCTTTTTAGGTAAAGCCTACTAAAGGCATCTTTTCCATGTACTACTTACCACTCAAAATATAGAAGAGCAAACCTTATACATGGTCTGAATCGTGTGAAACGAATTTCCAGACCCAGGTTTTATTGCCTTTTAAGAAAAGGATCTTAAACTAGGTTCCCACAGGTAGCATTTCAACTGAAGCTGTTCTCCACTAAAGATAAGACTAGACCACCAGTAACCTTATCATGTCCTCCAAACAACTTGTTCCTGTTTGCCTTATCTACATACCCAGTAATCCTTTTTTTTTTTTTTTTTTTTTTTTTTGTTATAGTTATCTGGGCCATCTCTGACAACCACATCTATCTATACTCTTGCACCTTGTGGTCTTGATCCCTCAACCAAAACATCAGTTACACCCCCACATCTTATCACCAGCCTGTCTGCCAGAATGGGGTATTTAAAGGCATGACCGCAATTTGATAGCGATCCAAGGCACACCGCCTGCAGCCCCAGTTCCTTCTTATCCTCTCCTAAAAAGCACCCAAGACGACGGTGTCACTGCGTCCACCGCAAACAAAAACATGTTAAAAACTGGAGGGATCGAAACACCGGGCCAGGGAACACGCCCAAAGCTGTTGTTAATCAACATGGCGATATTTTACATGGCTTGAAAGCCTGGTCGGTGGGATGTGGGGTGGGGGTGGGGTGGAGTCAGTGTGAAAGGTGAGTCACCGTAACTACCGATAAAACATTATTATTTTTTTGAAAATCTGATTTGTGTATCGCATTTGATAGAGAGTGTAGGTTACAAGAAAGACCCATCTCGTTTATGTGTGCCTTAACCTTTTTTTTCTTTCTTTTTTTTTCTTAAGAGAGGAAGTATATAGTGCTCAAATCTTGGAAGCCAAGGGGAGGTCTGGCTAAGGGTCATTTGGCATGCTGCAAACTTGGCAGCTTCTGCATGACTTAACACCTAAGTCCTCAAGTGATTCCTCAATCATTTCAGTTGCCTCCTGGGCTATGCAGGGATGATATACATGTACTAAACTCCTTTACATTTTGCCATTCAAATTAGACAACCATGCCTGAGGGCATTTGGCATGCTGCTGTTTTACCTGCAGGCATCTAATTTAAATTATGTTTAAGTACGAATTTGTTTAATGTATTAAGCCTGTTTTAATTATACTATTATAGAAGGGGTTAGGTGGGTAAATAGGTTGTGGACTGTAGTGTCAGAATTGTGAGTTAACAAAAGGGGAGGCCATATCTGCCTACTTGGCCAGTCTGTCTGTCTACTTGGCGGGCTACTTGGGAAGCCATCAAAGTGCAGCCATAGACACCTTGGCTGCAGATCATGGCATCCTCACCTAGCCAAAACTGCTTCATCAAGCGGACAACCACCCCTGACAGGTCTGACAGGGATTAATTCTATACAATCTGTCATAGAAGTATGCAACAGAAGTTCTATCCATAGGCAAATATATTGGCAAAATGGTAGTCTATTGACAGCTGGCTAAACACAGGTTAGATTGAATTCTTCCTATTTTATGTATATAGTGCATGTATGGCTCTTCTCACTTCTCACAAAGATAGATACACTGTATTTTCAAAGGTTGTTAAAACAAGTGAGTGAGTGAGTGAGTGAGTAATAGATGTTTAACGCCATTTCAACAGCTAAGGTCATATTCATGGCGAGAACTACATTACACAATTTCACATGGGAATGTGTCAGTGCCCGCGCATATGTGCACCACACACATCCCGAGGGGATAGGAAAGCGGAGATATAGACCCTTTAAGTGGGCTAGGGAAGCCCGTTAAAACAAGTATGTTGGCATAACTCACACCAGCCCTTAACCAATGACATAGCTTTCATCCAGAATACATATCCAACATGTAAAATGAGAGTAGTTGGTGCAAACAGAGCACACAACATGTATGGTTGGCATATGGAAGTGTGTGTCTTTAGTGTATCAAATGTCCAACCAATAACCTCCCTGGCCTTTTCGTATAGCTTTCACTCTATGATCCATATCGACAAAACCCGGATACATGTATATCAAGTTTGACTTTTTGTAACCTTCCCTGCTCTGTCTCTACCTGTATTCCGCAGCAATATAGGAGTGCTCGATTACAAGGTGAAATGTAGAAGATGAGTGTATTACTTCTATCATTCATATTCGCATGAAGTGGCATTTTGATACGTGGACGAGAAAAATAAAGGCATATTGCACCTACTGTTTACTTTTGACATTATAACTGATATGACATGTATACTACTTTGCCCTCGTATGAATAACATGTTCTCCCTTTTTCTTTCGGATTAGAAGTGCATGGATATATCATGCTTGTACATGATATTATTATGAATTTCACGATGGAGCGCCTCCCAACATAGGAAGTTGCCAGCGAAGTCAAACAGATGCTGAAACTGTTCGACTACTGTCAAACATGTATCAGGGATGTAAGTCAGGCATGGGCAAAAATCAGGAAGCCATATGTTTACTTGATATTAAAAGCTTCTATTTTACCAAACAGCCTTCCTACCACTTTCATATTAAGGAAAATTCTTGTCATTCAAAATTTTCAGAAATCAGGAAATCCTGATAAAACCTGAAGACTTACATCCCTGATGTATGTCAAATGTAGGTGACGGATATATAAAACCAAAAGGTGTGAAACGAACACCACCATTAAAATGTGCTTAGTATACATTGCCTGCAAATGAAATCGGCTCATCCACAGCCAAGACGTTTAACATGGAGATGGATAGGCTTTTGGCCAAAGCCTTTGGCCTAAGTTGTAAAGCCCACCCCTATAAGATAAAAATCCCCACTATAGAGGCATCCCCTGACGGCCCTCCAGGGCTATAATCCTGTTTCTTGAGATATAAAGCCTTCATGGCGGCGAGGCAATCCCCTGGATAAGGTGGGAGCAACCAACGGGATGGCTACATATTTTTCTTACCCTTTTTTTTCTGCTCAACCTACTTTTTATGCTCGCATCCCTCAGAAACTAGAGCAGAGATGCCACTCACTGGCCGACAAAAACCAGGAAAACTGGACTTTTGGACACATTTTCCCAGGAATTTAATATAATTTATTGCAGGAATCTTAGAATGAAAACTAGGAATTCCTGATAAATCAGGAAAAGTGGCATCACTGCTAGAGCAATCTAGAGGCTGGATCAACTACATGAATATATAGAAACTTAAATAGAGTGTCAGTCCATATAAAAGTATACAATCTAACTATAGGGTACAAATACCTGTATTTTGTTTCGGTCAGAAAAAAAGATATCTTCAGAATTCTAACATTGGTTAAATGAGGATATATGTCACTTTGGAAAACTGAAAAGATGCGTGGTGGAGTGTAGCCTAGGCTGTCCCTCGCCCATGTGGCTGTGCATATCCAGCATCAGTAGGGTAAGGGGTGTAATCCCACCTTACAAGGCGGCCACATACTTAATTCTATGCCTCATCAGTTCCCATCACCTGCTGTATTTATCAATGATGATAGATTTGCATAGAGACCCAGCAGGCCCTGAGGCTAACCATGGAGTGTGTCCCTGGGGCCTGGAGGAAGGTAGGGAGGAGGGAAGGTTATAGTGAGAAAGAAGGTTAGAGGGGAAGGATGGTTAGGGATGGAGGCATACAGACAGGGGCAGAGGAGGGTGGAGTGTAATGTGTATGTGTGCAAGGTTTTTGTCCTTTCCTCCAGGGGCTGGGGATCCATTAGGGACCAGATTAGTCACTTGGCAGGCTATGATAGCCGGCACTAACTTACAACGCAACCCTCCCACCTCTCCCCCCATCACAGGGGAGGGGGTGAGGCCACCTCCTGCCGCCTTCAGCAGCCAACCTCAATTCGTCCTCATTCCCGCCAATCATTTCAAATATTTGCCGCAGCGACCCTGTGGGACCCGAGCAAAATGGGTTTGTCGAACTGGATCCAGCGGCGTCACTTTTTCCAATCGTTGCCACTGCCCCCTGGCGCCTCTGGGGGCAGAGGATTTCCCCTCGTTAGGTAGGGGTGTGGGCGGTGGGGGTGGGAGGATGGGCCATTTCAACGACAGCTAGCAACCCGGAGGACACCTCATGGGGTATAATCTAACATTTATATACTCCGGCCCTTGGTGAATTGTATACATAGGGATTTATGTATACATGGGTTATTGTACAGACTGCTGCTATAAGCTTGCACTGAATTGGATCCCATGGGTGTATTTATTCCCAAGTGGGTAGTGCGTGGGGTGCATAGTCCCACAGGGAAGTATTATAGGACCCTAACGTGGATCCAGGCCTGCATTAGGGCTCCCAATGATATAGACAGGCTACCACAAGGGAATTCACCAATAGGGATTTCACTTGAAGGGTGTTATTATGTATGGGGATTATAGGCATTACCAGAAGGCAGTGGGCTCTATGTAAAATGGGTTGGTAGTGAGTGTCTAGTGCAATTTTGCAAATGCAGCAAATGAATAAGCCAGGGTTTCACTTCCATTTTTCTATATCCAATACCACTGTGCACTTAGTAACATCCTGATTATACTATATTTGATATTCAATGTCGAATAACATTTGCTCTCTGTGGTGATACAGTACCGTGTTTCCTACGTGGTTCCTGGTAGAAACGGCATATGAAAACTCTGTGTGGGTGAGTAAAGAGCGAGAAAAATTATGTGCAGCTACTGCTTTGTATACATACTGGTAAAGCCATTGCTCCTGTGGAGATTCTATTCATTTGACAGGTTATATGTAGGTAGTATACATGTACATTATTCCCTCCATATTTTGACAGATTCAACAAAGGCCTTGATATTATTGTATATATGCTGCTTGCAATATTTAAACTCATGCTGACAGGACGGGGCTAAAATACATAATGTGACATGTCAAACTGCAAATTGTTTCCCAATATACGACGCCTGGGCCATGCGCCTCAAACCTAAACACTATATCATGTAAATGTACAATTTGACACACAGCCATGGCCGCCAGCCATCCAGCACCGCAGCGCCACCGCCGTCAACCTAGAAAACTATCTCTTAAAGGGGCCCAGCTAGATGCAATGAACAGTGTGATAGTGGAGACTTGTGTGGCTCCCATGACCCATTTCCATTTAGGCTTCCCTGTCTGTGATTCTCTTTGTGTTGATGTGTACACTTACTGAGCAATTCCAGGCCCTAGTATTGCTGCACCTGATGACCAGAAATTGCCAATTTTCACTTTATTTCTCCCAGGGCACAATGATATTGTTCTGTACAGTTGTCAAAGACAGATTTCCTCAGTATGCATCCCCATTTTCAGCAAATTCCAGAGTTGGGATCCTCAATTGAAAGACATTAGATCACTGCAGGTGAAATAATTGTACATCTCATTGTAAGACAGTACATTTGAGGTGAATTAAAATGCAGAATGCCTAGCCATGGGTTGATGGTGAATGTGTGGGAGGGAAGCCATATTCACAGCATGAAGAGGTAGAGCGTGTTTGGGGTAAGTGAAAGGAGGGGTTGGGGTAGGATGATTCCCTGCGGGGTTGTAGTAGGTCAGGTTTAATGATCACACAGCAGACCGGAGGGCAGCAGGTGGGAGGGGGTTCAGGTGTGGGCCACCAGGGGAAGATGAAAGGGCGGCATGAGGGCTGTGGAGATGGGAAAGCCACATACCTTTCTTAGCCCATCTACCCCTTCCATACCTCCACATCTGAAGAGGTTCCTGCACCCATGCTATGCTGGACATCCAGGGTAGGCTATATCTTCTCTTAGGCTGACCCTTCCACTCTATATTTTAGCCCTGAAATGCAAACCTGCCACCACCCATGGAGACATGCCTGCGATATTCACACCTCCAGTACAAAACACATATGGTCAGATGAGCACACCTCTGCTGGATACCAATAGAGAAACAAGCTAGGGAAGGCCACCGGGGTAACCAGCTACAAACTAGAACTACAGTGCAGAATCTTCTACACCCTAGGGACTGGGGAAGGCGGGGGCCATGTTGTATTGATGACCACTTTATTTCATTACCCCAGGCCCTGGTAGGTAGGCTGTAATTTTCTCTGCAGGGCCTGTGACGTTATCACTTTCAGTAGGACATATAGAGGCCATCTAGGGACTGCTGGTGAACCCCACTCAATGATGCCGTTGGGGAGCATCCATTTCACCACTGTTAATTACAGAGGGCCTATGTTTTGTCCCATGCAACAGTTTGCAGAGTACATGTCCCTAACTGTGCAGCCTTTCTTCCTTATTTGTACTGCCCAGTGGTAATTTGAA
The DNA here is from genome assembly GCA_949317995.1 of Acholoe squamosa. NCBI lineage: Eukaryota > Metazoa > Annelida > Polychaeta > Phyllodocida > Polynoidae > Acholoe > Acholoe squamosa. Next base: position 62,168,859 of record OX439041.1, on the reverse strand, counting down.
TGCTCCTGGGGAATGTGTGGTGTAGCAATTCATAGACCCTTACATGTACCTGTGCAAACCACTTATACCGCCTATAAATTTACCTCAGACTGTTCATCTTTGTCAGTATTTAGTGGATACAGAATACAGCAGAGGTATGACAGACGGAGGGTGCATTTTAGTACATGATATGTTGATGGCACGCCTAAACAGACAGAGGCCAGCCAGAGCCGAGCGAACAGCCCCGGGGGGTGTCGGGTTAGTTCTAAATTTACCCACATGGTGTCAGTAGCGTGCCGTGGCCGTACCTTGGGGACCAGGGCTCTATTCAGGACTCGCACCTAAATTAAGTTCTCGACATGCTAACTTGACATCGACTGTGAAAAAGTTAATTGAAACGGTCTAGACCCACTCCCCATGTGTATTTTTAAAGGCACGGCAATCGCTGTGCAATTTAATTAAAGCCTTCATAAAACGTTTAGGCATTGACACGGCTGTTGGAGCCTGAGGGGGATATTTGAGGTTATGTAGGTAGGTAGGGCATACATAGAGGCGATATTAAACTCAAACATGAGTTAGACTTGTCAACACATTGAATTTTGTACTTCAGTGTACATGTACATACTCCCAGTGGGTTGGTTGTCAAACAGCTTAACACTATTGGGGAGCTCTTATTGAAAGGGCCTTTGTGAACAGAGTATAAGTTAGAGAGGGCTTCCGGCTGGCACACAATGTTAAGAAGACCCACTCAAGGCCTACAGAGGTTCACCCTCACACCTTTCAAGGCCCCCCTGTATCTCACCATCAACCCACCCCCTCCCATTACCTTTAAGGACATCTGACCCATGCCTCTGGCTCATAGCCCAGGTCCTTTGTCAAGGTAAAAACAGGGCCAAGGACCTTTTAAGGTGGTGGTTTGGTGGGTGGGGCATCGGGAGTATACTCGATATGTGGGAACAGAGGAGACAAGGGAAGGGATGACAAAAGGTGGGGGAGTAGTAGCATAGAGGTTGGGATGGCGACGTATTTAAGCCAAAAGAATGCAACAAATCTGAGAAACTGCAATGGAGTGCTGGCTATGTTGTGATGTAGGGACTAAAGAAACTATAGACCAAAACAGAAGGGAAGAGAGGGGAGTTACTGGGCTTTAGAGGGTAAGGGGATTGAAGGATTTATGCTGAGATTGTGGGGCAGTGATGGTGATCACTTAAGCACCAGCAGGTGAGAGCTACCTGGGCGAGGTGTAACTCCTGAACCTTAACCCCCTATAACCATTACCCTGCTAGAATTACATTTAGGCTCTTGCTGTAAAAGGTCTTGGTCGAGGGTTTAACTGAATTGGAGAGAGCTCCAGCTGCTTAGACCCCCTTAGATCCATGTCAATGCACCATTATAATGCTACCCATTGGACTGTAAGTCCCCATTTACAGGCCTTTGGGCTGGTTACTGTATAGGGGTCAGATAGAAGAGCTGGGGTTGAGGAGCAATAGCTTCAGGGCACAGGGGCGGCATTTAAATGTGATGGTTCTCAGGTAAAGGTGTCAAGCTTTAAATGCATGTTGGTGTGACTAGTTTGAAGGGGGTGGAACCGGAGGAGCTGAGGCAGCTGGTTATATAGTGTCCTTGGTAATAATGCCTGTCTGATACCTGGATGTATATAGACTGTCAATGGATGAAGGCGATTGCAGTTCTATAATGTACGTCAGACTAAGTTGATACTGTGAAATAGTTATTTCTTCTTTGTACACAGATTCATATAAAATGTAGATGGTATACTGTTGAATTATGTGAGCTGGCACGAGTGCACATTAGTAATGTATTTCAAATTAAACACAGTCAAAACTTGGTAACATAGTGCTGTCCTTTAAAACTGAACACTGTTGGCTTTCTTAGGTGGCTTTAGTTAACATCTGTAACAGCCAGTTAAGGGCACTGCCATTTTTGTGAAACAAAACCTAACTACTCCCGGAAGAAGGTCAGCCTGGATAATTATTGATTCTTTTTGCCAAAACCTTTCAGAAAAAGAAATCCTTGTTGCCATGGCTTTTTTCCCCTTCATCACACGAGCGAGTCCAAAGTGGGCCAAGTAGCGAAAAAAGGGTTTTAATTTTGTGTGCTGGTGAATCATCAGGGCCATGATTTAATTTTCCATTAAAAAACAGTGGAAATGAAAATACGATCCAGCGACACAAAATCAGTTCACATTATGGATCCTCATCGCAAGCTTCCGACCAAAGAAACCCGAATGCTGATAATAAGAAAATCTGGCAGAGAAAATTAGGAAACCAAGATTGGTCATGAAATAATCTTTAGGGGATGAATCCAAAGGTAGATGGCAGCTGTTGTCGGTAAATACAAATGGTGGGGTGGGGTGGGTGGCGAGAGAGATAATGGTGGGGAGAAAACATATTGCTAATGCCTAGAGATCTGTGGAAAACTGTAATGAACCTGGGTAAAATAAAACAATTGGTGCAGCTGGATTGTTGTGAGGGGAGCAAGTGAAGCAAGAGTGGGATGTGATGAGAACAGGGAGAGGAGTTGCGGGTGTTGGGGGGGGGGGTGTTGTGGTGGAGTTGTGGGGTTAAACAAAGTGGAATGAGAACACAGAAAAAAACACACCCACCCCCTGGCCTGATTACCAAAAGGCAAAGTCCCCCACCCTCCCCTCGTGCCAATGGGATTGGCACCCACAACCCATGAAGCTTATTGGCTTGATGTGGACCACTGGATCAAACCTGATAAGTCACGACATAATTTCTGTTTGGATATTGATATTGGCATGCTATAACTACCTGGGAATACAAGATATTTTCTAAGGCACGGTTTAACACTGTTGATATAATCCCTCTGATTAACCGTGAGAGGATTTTAAACAAACAAAGAAGCAATAACAGGTTTTAACTCACTCGTTCATAAGCCCTTTGAAGATCAATGCTGGGGCGCTTTTTATTAGAAATCATGAACCAAAAATAACATTTGTGTGCTTGGGGCAAAAACAAAGCTGATTCATTCTATTGTGTTCCATTTTTCACAAAACAGATCATTTATCATAAGTTGCCCTCAAAATGTAATCCCACATTTCTATGGATGTTTCTCCAGCATAAAAGGCCCAAACCATCCTGGCTGGAAACTGAAGTGTTAAGGGACAAGCACCTGCAAGTACTTGAGGTTGTCGGGTGGGTGTTGGCGGGCGTTTTTGTCCAGGGAGGTGTTTGATTTTAATGTGGTTCCCTTGTAAGCCCCTCGGCCTTTATCGTCTTAACATGTGTTTAATTGGGTGTAAGGGGGCGGTTGTAATGGTGGGGCAAGCCTGGGCTGCCCTCCCACCCCCTCCTGTCATCCACCACCTGGATACTCTTTACAACACACTCCATGTTACCATAGAAATTGGTCAGGGATGCTTATGCACGCGGAGGAGGGGTGAAGCCCTTTACATAAATGAAGGAGGGTCAGCATTCTGAAAAAAAGGAATGGCACCCCTAATTATAAAAAAAAAGTCTCGTGAAACTAAAAAGGTGCAATGTGGTTTTTAAGATTGTTCTCAATGGGGTGGCACGTTGGCAAGTATAATGCTTGAGGAGTTTCTGCTTGGATTTGACTGTAACCTTAGTAACGGGAAGTCTGCCATTATAAACTTATAGGTTAGGGGGTCCTTGTCCTTCCACGTCCATGTAAACAAGGGGGGCATCCAGTGCTAGCATATCTCCACATGGTAGGACTTATAGGAACGTGTGGGGTCTATTCACTAGAGCCTTTCTCTCCAGCCACATGCATATTTCAAGCACTAATACTGTCAATAAACCTCCCAGGGCACGGGTTCCTATAATGACATGTCACAGAGGCTGAAAAAAAGAGAATGCTGAGTCTTTTGTTATCCAGCTCCACAACCCACTGGCCTTGCCATTCTCTACATCTAGACCCACTCTACCGTGCCAGTTGGATCCATTTTACCACATTTTCCGGGACTGGAGATCAGATGACCCGGGAATCTGGGTACAATTGCATTTGACGCTCGGCCAGACACATAAAACAAATTCTGAAAAGACCCAAGGCCACACAACCACAATCTCCTATGCCTTCCCTTAAAACTATTCCACACACACCTTCACAAAACAACTAGAAATATAAACAATGATCAGAATTATTTACCATTTTCCTCCACTAGCCAAAAGCAAAACATCCAAAAAAGTAGGAAATCTCCGACGTGGAGTCGGGAAAGGGAATGTCACGTGACTTCCGTATCCGGTCCAACGACCCGGGCTCTATCTGGCCGTGAGCGATAATGCAAGGATATTCGCCCCAATATCGCCCGGCCCCCGCAATCACGACCATCCAGCTCTCATTAACGCAACCGACCGGAAAATCAGTTCTGTCTACTTCATTGAGCTTGAAAAATTCATTTTCTGTTGCCATGGCAACAGCTGCTGGCGGGTCAGCAAGGTGCATGTACCGCCAGGTTCTATTACAGTGGAGAGAAAATGTGAGTGAGTGGGTATTGTCGGGGAGGGGGGGGGGGTCCTGGGGGCGGTGGGTGCTAAGTCAGCAATGAAAATGAGAACGGCGATTACACTTTGACCCCTGGAAGCATGGCGGGGGTCATCGCTATGACAACAGGATAAAAAGTGGCCTTTGGTAGCTGGGTGGGAGGGCGTGACAAAGCACCCGTACCAAATATCAACCATATGTTGGGTCCTGATTTGACTGGTTGACTGCCCCTGGGAATATGTGTATTAGGGACATAAATCGGGGAGGTGGGACAGTGGGGGGGGGGAGGAGGGCATTGGAGAGAAAGTGTGGTCTAGCCATTGTTGAAAGGCCTTCAAGTCACAATTGAATCCAGACAGGAATCTGGTCCCAGGATCTACTTAAGGAAATATATTGTTCTTCCAAGCTTAAGTTGTGGTTTTACTTTGTAGCGTTAGGAAATGTAATGTACTCTGTAACTGTTATATCGCTGTCTGAATACGAGCCTATTCATGACATTTGCAACATACCTCTCCATGGCTAGGTTAGCGGCCAGACACCTTAAAACCACAGAACACCAACAGAGGCATGCCCCTATATGTACACAATAATCAGCTTCAACAACTAGATCCAAAGACCACATATATAGGGACATATACATGTATATATAGTCTATGGGTCAATGCTGGTCATAACATAGGCAAACAGCATGTTACAACATTTATGTATGGCCAATGCTTACCCTAAACCCTGAGCGTCGCATAGTGATTTAATACATTTGGCTTCTTAGTCGACACGCCAGGGTCGACATGTTGCATTCATAAGCACTCGCTACTGCTTCATGTCAAAATAAATTTTATGCAGAGCCCATTACATATAACATTTTGATACCTAATCCACGTGCTGAGAATAGACTTACCAGCACTTCATTGGCGCATTATGAAAGACTTATGAACGTGGAGGCATCGTGCAGCCCTTAAAGGGTGGGCTAGAGGCCAGTTCTGATCAATTGATCCCGGCCACAGGGGTCTAGACAAACAGCCCGGTCCCTAAGCCCCCTACTTGTAACATGTTAGCACCCAACATGTCAATCTGCACCCTCAGCATGTACACATAGCATATATACTGGAGGCTTGTCTGATATGGCTCTCCAGGGTCTGTGTCTACACATTACATTAGACCTGGAGCTAGTTCTAAGCCACCTCTTACATGGCACCCTTTCTGGAGGGTGTCAGCGCCTGAGTCAAAATACCGCCAAGATACACTACTCACGTGGCCACTGCTGGTGTAGATCACCTTCAGTTAATACGTCACCAACAGTTACAGGCAGCGATTAATCTACTACCCAAACACCGGGCCAGACTCAAGGCTGTGTACATACTCAATACGATAGCACCTTGTATAATGTAACCCCGGCCAAAATTAACATTGGCAACTCAAGCTATATTGCATCTCAGTAGGGCTCTTGTCTGGAGCACTGGAGGTTAGAGCATTATGCTGGGCAATGTTTACACTTGGCTCCAATCTTTGCCTTTCGTCTTGGTTGTAGTTGTAGATGTTTAAAGTGTAGATGCTCGTATGCTGTATTGGACATTGACGTATTTCAATGACAAACTGAACATCTTCACTAAATATTAGATTTCCATTAGACAGGCATTGATAAAGCCATGGATACGGCTTACTCATTATGAGCGGATTTATCAAGCCATGTGTAAAATACATAGTTTTATCAAGGAACTTTTGAAAATGAAATAGTAAAAATGTAGATGTTGATAACGTGAATAGAAGGATAAAAGATTACTTACCTTCACTGGCTCCCCACAATCATTATTACACTGCAAAAGATAAGAACAGTTGATAACATTTTTGTGAAATTATTCCCAGTATCTCATTCTAGCAGTATCCAGATCATCTAACTTCATTATCCTAAAGTGCTGTGCTCTGGGCATTATGCATGAAATGAAGCAATACAAATGAGTGATATTTTGATGGGCGGATAGTTCATGGGGAGGTTCGTAAACAGATGCGTCAAAACACACCATAAATATGCATGAGTCAAAGTGGTTGTAGATTGATTAGAATAACATGCTTAAACTAATGTGTCCCATGTGGGGGGGGGGGGGGTGAGGGTACATGAGTGAGGGGGAGTTTTTGGCACAACTCTTAAAAAACACCCAAATGATGCATGCATTTGAATATGTTTAGATTATTTCCCCTCATTTTAACCCAGCCACTAAAATATGTGCAAATGTGAACTGTAATGCAAACCGATGCAAACTACCGGTATTGGAAACACGATCCATGATATCGACAAAGGAGAACTGCCTGAAAGGAGGAAGGATGGGGGGGGGGCAAAATCAAAACCATGGTGTTTTACCCATTGGCTTGCAATTTGTCGATTTGGGTGTTGGTTCAGGGTGGATGTAAATAGTACTGAATAGTGTGAACGTGCCCCTGGTGTGGCACGCTGGAGGTAATGTAAGTGGCCCTTAAGGCATTTGTGAGGAGACTATAAAGGGGAATTTTAGCCTGGGAGCAGACACCATCAAAGTGTCTATAAAACTAGCATGAATCACAGAATCACAGCATCCCCCACCCTAGTCAGCTTTTTATCTAACAAGGACTCAACCCATATACTACCACTGGTTGCTCCCTACAAATACTGCCCACACAATGCTTATGGTGTTTGAATAATTTCCCTATGATATCTTTTCTTACCTACCAAGGAGGGTATGTATTTCCTGGGGTATTTCAAACTCTGAATTATCAGGGCATTAAAATACTCTGGGGATGCCTGTTTGAAATGCGTTTATACTGCTACACCTCATTTGCCTGGATCGTCCATACCACAACAGTTGTCGTGTATACATACAATCCCTTTAAATTGCAGTCAACAAAATCATAAATTCAATGTTGAGGTCCAGAAATTAACTTCCCAACGTGAGAATCATGCCCCATATAAAGGGAGATTACTTCCGTCTCACAATGGGAAAATATCAAATTGGTCCTGTTTCGTCTGCAGTGGAAAACATCCATGCAACCATCGATTTAAAGCAAATGACTCCTCTTTTAACATGAAAAAACATCTCAAAAACTTTCTGTTTTCCTTTTTTAATCATAGCAAAAAAAAAACACCTGAGGCAACAATAAAAAATGAACATGGCATGAGCTTCCCAGCGTTCGCCCTGAAGAAAGCACGGGATGTTTCTTCATGGCTGAAAAAAGTAATCCCCCATTTAACTCTTTGAAATTTGATTTCATTTTGTTGCGTGGGATAATATTTTATAGGATCGGCCGCTCTCTCGTCGCTCTGGAAACACGAGATGGTTACGGCATGCATTTCATCACGATCCAGCAAAAGGGCAGGACACAAAAAGCCCGGGTCCGTGATAAAGAAGCATTTTAGGGGAAGTCCATTATAAAGATCCATGGTAGTCTTCTGAAGTTAAACCTTGTAATACTAACAGCAAACCAATCGAATTATAACTAAAACGAGATACAAGTAAGCAGGAGGCAGAAAATACCCCTTTGTATACGCAATCCACTACAAAAAGAAAAGAAATAATAGAGAAAAAAAATCCCTCTCTTCTATACAGTAATGATATGGCAGTGTAATCATTATGTTGGCAGAGAACCAGATTTCGACAAAGCAAACATCAATATGGGAATGACAAAAAAAAGACATTCTGAATGTTGGCATGTTCCCTTCCCAATTACCATACCAATTCGCTCATTAGTTCTCTGGGCATGTTACACTGTGAATGACAACTATTTTGGCCTCTAGAATATACTGAAATGCAGTGTTTATGTGGCATACCCTCTCTGAGAGGAAATTCTGAGCAGCAAAATTCAAATACACAATAAGAGAGTTGTTTGATAAAGGTGTCAATGAGGTCTAATGACAATTGACATTTCCTCAAAGCCATGGGAAATACAGTGCTGTGCAACAATTACTCAGCAGTTGGATTCTACCCCCTACAAACTCACCCACTCCTCCATGGAATCTAACATAAGAGTCAAATATATAGCCAACAGTCCAAGCTTACCCATTAGAGTGCAGCTCATTATACCTGAGTACAATCTGCAGCCAATACCATCCTGTCTGCCATTTGTATTACAGACAGGTGTAGACAACACAAGCATGGCACTGGTTAGCACTAAGATAGCAGCTGATGTAAACTGCCATGGCTAACCATTTAAGTTGCCTCCCTGTCAAGCTTACTTGGTCGTCATTGTATTGCATTAGTGCATCATGCCCCCCCCCCCCTCCAATCCAAAATGTATGAACCACATAGGTTCAGGAAAAGACACGAGTGTAGCCTTGACGAACTGTTTTTATGACTACCAATGGCCAGGATCCATTAATGCACTATGCGGCCGTTAAGTTACTAAGCACCAAATGCTATGGTACAGACTTGGCAGTATCCTAGTCAGTGTGTTAGTGGTTTGGCAAGGATTTGGCAGTGGCTTGGCAGCTGCTACCTTGTGGCCTACATGAAACGTAGCACTGACTTGGGTGTGACTTTGCAGCCTGCTTGCTATTAGGAGTGGGGATGTTTAGAGTGAGTTGTAGTTGGCATGAATTTGTGTTGATATCCTGATCTTCATGTAAGTGCATGTTATTTGAGCTAAGCTGTACTAATGGATTGCCATTACAAATGTATGACTAACTACAACCTGAGTTTGCATAGTTAATGGATGACAACCTATACGGCAGTGAGTATTGGTAATTAGATAGATTGCCTTGTTTATCAGAGTTTAACTTTTCATACAACTGCAGTTAGCTCATGTGCTATATGATCCTGTAATACTCACCTACAGGTATTTGTCAATTATACAGGTGAGTGAGTAATAGATGTTTAACGCCATTTCGACAGCTAAGGTAATATGTATGGCGAGAACGACATTGCATAATTTCACAGAGGAATGTGGCGGTGCCCGCGCATACGTGCACCACACACATCCTGAGGGGGATAGGAAAGAAGAGGTATAGACCCTTTTAAGTGGGTTAGGGAAGCCTCAATTTTACAGGTGAATATCAGCTATGATATACATCTACTACAGCTATTAACCATGTCTAAACAGCAATCGACAGCCAGGTAAGGGGTGGGGGAGTATCTCTGGGCACTATTCCAACATGTATTGTAGTTCTTTCCATTGCCCTATTATCGTGTCACACATATCAGCATCACCCAGCCTAAGTTATTGGCCAGTGGGAGGAGGCTCTAACCACTTCCAACCCCCCTCCCTTATTCCCACCCACCCCCTCTCCTTGCCCCACCAAATGTGTGTATCGCTTACAGTGCCCAGGCGCGTGGCCAATAACGCCGAGTCAATATGGAGACATAATAAAAGCCGCGGCCCCGTCCGCTCATCACCATCCATCTCTATTTGTCGCCAGTTGTCGCTGACCGACCCACTCAGCCCGCCGCGCCGCTAGTGACGCCTGGTGGCGGCCCACCGCGTGGCGCAAGCCAAATCCGCTGCTCAGGCACACTCGTCATGTATTATCAATGTGGCAACGCTCCACACAGTAAGGGCACAGGCTGAACATGTTTTGGTACTAACTGTAGAAAATGCCGTCCCTTAAAAAAAAAATAACATCAACGGTCGTACACTTTAAATACTACCAGGGTTGTGGCTTCGTGAGTTGCTTCATTGTTATAGAAATTTCAAAGTGGCCCTAGAATATAATGAATGAAGCTTCTGAATGGCTTCATTTGAAATGCTTTTCATTCACACAAATATCTGCTTTCATAGCCTTCTATTCATAAAGTGTGTGTCTCTTTTTCATCTCCTAGTTTTTGCCACAGCGACAACTATTTCAAGTGACTCTGCCTTATATGGCTTCATAAGTGGCTTCCCTGCATGTACCGTGTAACGAACATCACTCACAACACCTCACATCCATAATCTGGCATTCACCCAGATCCAAGTTTCTTCAAACATACTATTTCACAACATCAATCATGAAAACATCCATAACGTGCTGCCAACTTTTATTACCTATTATGATTGATATATGTAACCTCTGCGAGCGACATCTCTGCTGGTGATAGGGCCCCCTGATGGAAGGCAGACTACTAATTGAGCCTGCTGTGAGGTGGCTTAACGAGGTTAGAGATAGGCCTCAGTAATGACAGTGTTTTCCCTAATGCCTCCTCTGCACAGGCCCCCAACACCTTAGTCACGCCATGCACAAGAACCTGCCTATGTCAAGATGAAAGCCTCAAAGGCGCTTTGATCTTCTAGACATCCCTCCCACTGGGAATGGTCTCTGTATTAGAGAGAAACTGGCGTAAAAAGCCATAATAAAGCTCAAAGAATCTAATGAGGACTTAATCCAAAAGGCCACGGTTTGAGACGAATGAGACTGCTTTGTGAGTTAATTACATTGGGTTTTTGTCATTTGTCGCGAAGCGGGGCGGCGGGGTGTCAGGGGTGGTGGTAATTCGTCATGAGAGGGTTAACCGCCCTCATGGATCATCTCATTAAAAGCACTGCAGTGCTGTCAACACCAAAAGACGAGACTGCACCTCTGGGGAGAAAAACAGCTGGCTGGGTTGATACCTAAAGCTACAAACATGGTTTCCTACATACAGGAGTAAGTGGGATTTAGGTACTGGAAGGCAAAGCCAAAGGTAGGCGTTGAAGAAGCCCCTCCGTGTCATCTTGGTATCATTAGTGGGGATTTGTTTCCCACCCACCCTCCCCCTTTCCCTCCCATGGCTGCTTTCACGGTATTCTCCCTCACCTGTCAGTGGGGGACCATGGAGGTGTCCCTCCACAAGTGGAAGGAAAACATGGATTGCACTTAGTGCCTCGCTCAGTGTTCCGTTCGCGGCGCTCTAATTCCTTGTTTTACATGTGATCCATCGTCAGAGAAAACATCCCGGCCTGTCACTATGGCCAGGTTATATCCCCCTGCTAGGTACCAGTGACTTACACAATCACAATCACCCCCCATCACCTCCCTTCCATGCCCTCATCCTTCCCCTTTCTCCTCATCCATCTCTTTTCCAACTATCTAAAACCCCTGGATGCATACAGACCACTTCAATTGTTAATATACTAATTGACAGGACGTGGGCTAATCCTTTACACTAAATCCACAATTTAGGGCCTAATCCAACAGTGTTATCTCAATGACAGGCTTAACGTTGCTGCTCCATAGAGGGGATTAAAGCATCCTCCTCCATGCCCATGCAGGGAAAACAGGGGCTATAGGCCTCCTAATGCAAACATAGAGAGATATTACAATAAACAAATTGGTATTTTTAATATAACTAACTCCCCCATTCAGTTTTTACTTCACACAGAAAAAAAAATCAAAAACCTATAACAGACAACTCACTACAGTTCAGTGTACCGACTCTGTATATCAGCACACGTCTCTGCATACAAGCACACCACATGCATGCACATTGGTGGTGAGACAGCAGTTGGGGGTCATTTATATTCCACGCGTTTCCCCCTCTGCTGCAAATATTTGCTGGCATCTTCGACGCGAGCCTGGACCAACAGAAGCCATATTGGCCGACGGTGCGGACACCTGAACCTCAGCAGCCATCGTCACGTTTTAATCATGTAAGATTACACCCACCCAGGTTGGGGTAGTGGAGAGTGAAGTACAAAAACAGAGTTGACATTAAAGAAAAAATTGGCAAACTCACATTAGAAATAACCTACAAAACACTGTCCCCATCTGTTGTAATGCTATCCAATAATCACGCCATTGTAGGCGCGGCGAGACAGGTTGAGATGGATCTCCCTTTCCCTTTCTTTTTTTTTATGTTTTTCTTTCTGTGTTAGCATTATTTCGGTTTGCTCTGCAAACTGAAACCCTGTTTGATACCTTTTAGCCGTGTTTGCCCCGGTCGTGTTGCCATAATAAAGAGCGACAGATGAACATGATTGAGGTTTGGTGGCTGCCCTCCTCTTCCCCTCTTGAAGGTTATTGTTGGTTTGGGTGCTAGAAGAACTGGAGGGCCAGTGGTGGAGACTCGTATGCATGGGACACCACATCACAGAAAGAGCTCCCAAATAACTCTATAATAAACCCCTTCCCCCCACGTAAAAAAATTCAAACATTTTACCTGTCCCTTCTGGTTGAAATATGAATCATGCAAAAAAAAAAAACACACAAAAAAAAACACATTATTTCCTACCCTTTCCATCTGAGGAGAAATTAATACAGGGATAGTATGGAGGTTTTTCTAATCACCAAGTAGTCCACTGAAAGACACTGGAGACCTGATGAAAATGTTTAACGTGTGTCACTATTTCTATTGAAAACGAACCCCTTAAAAGTTTCCCCGCTTGTTACTAGTATTCATGGAGGGTTTCGTATTACATTAATTACAAATGCATTATTTTGATTTTCTCATCAACTTCTTTTTGTCCTGTACTACAAATACCTGATTAAGTTGCAATAAAATTGCTCGAAGTTGAGTTGATAAAACTATGGTCATGCATTATAAAAGATCATTGACAAATAACGATCACTTTTGTTGGATTATGGAGTTCAGAAGGAAGATGGTTTTGCAGAGCGAAGCAAGAAATCGAACAAAGACCAAGCCTCTTTCCTTCTCATTATAGTCGACGAGGAAGGAACCGAAAAAACACACAGTAAATCAGTTATTCATAAATAACTTTAAAAAAAAAGAAGTATTGCAGCACCTCTCATTCTCACACCCTACAACCCTCACCCATTTTCTTCCATATAAGAATAAGAAGAGGAGATAGTTGGAAAAGGCAACGCCAGGGTATAGGGCACAGCAGAACAGAGCAGGTGAGATAGTGAGAGGCTTACCCTCAGTAACCCCAATCCTCCCTGCCCACCAGGCCAGTCATGCACCAACCAGGAGGCAACAAGAACAGAGGACGCGTGTTCAGACCATTGGATCAATGCCACTGTGAATCGACCAATAAGCCCCCTAATAGACAAATATTGCAGACTGCGCCCAAATATTGAGTTGGCGTTCTGCTTGTCCGGGGCTCCATTATAAGTCTCTACATCGGCTATTGGTGAGGGTGGGGGGTGAGGGAGTGAGTTGAGTGATGGTGTGAGAGGTGACAGTGGGGTGCAGTGATGGGGTGACCCCCAACTTGCACCCCCTAACCCATCCACTCTCTCTCACTCATACCAAATCACCCACCGGCTGCCTCGGTGCATTGATCTCTGGGCGCACAGATATCCATAATACAAGCGACAAATGATCCGCGTTACATATTTGATGTGAACGTGTTTACACTGATGGGCAAGGCGACGCTGCCGGTTAATGTCAATTGGTACGGCGAGCAGCTCTGGGGGAGCAGATTGGGGAGTGTCAAACAAGTCTCAGTGAACTGGTCTCTGGATCTGAGTGCACTGTCTGTAGGGTGTTTAATACATTGAGTCTTGGTGAACTGCCTGTAGATCTGTTTGTGTGTACTTGCCTCTATTGTCTGTGTGAGTCTCTGTTCACTGGCCTTGTATGTAGACCTATGAATGAACCTGTTATTTTAAAGTGAACCTATGTATTTGGCTTCACATGTCCCAGTGAATGCCCCCCCCCCCCTTTCCCTACGGCCCAGATTAGATGGGTTACGTCTGAGACTTTCCATACCACATCATTATATTCCCTACAATTGGAGAGAAATAACCTGAAAAGGATATCCCTGTCATTAGAATGTTCATGCACTAATAAAAGAGTACAACTTATCACATTCTACTCATCATTAGATAGCTTGTGATTCATTCTGCACATCTTTTAGGTCTTCCATAGTTTCAAATACCCCTTTTAATCATCCTTTGTATAGCCCTTTAATTATCCAATTACTTTGTATTACATAACAGTGTTCAGAGCCTTCAGAGGACTAATGGTCTACAGCTATCTCTGATTTCAAGGCCGAACCATTTAATAGAGCCTTTAGATTTATAATATGTACAATATGACAATAAACACCATGGGAAAACTTCCTATTCCAAATGACCCTCTGACAATTCTTCAATCCCTAATAGTCCATACATTGACGTTGATATGAGGGCAATCCGTATGCATCCCTGACTCTGGTGATATTTACTAATAGGCAATGTTCGCAAAAAGCAAGTTCCATTTCCACGCCTTTTCACAATCACAGAAGTTGATGTTTATGGACAGAGAGTTGGAGATGATTTAAAACATTTCCAAATGAAAGTTTAACCACGCTGTACAAATATTATATCTATATAGGAGTTGTGTACATATGGACTTCATAAATCCTGAAACGCTCAGATATATAAAGTGAACTACCAACAGTGCAGAATTTAAATGATTTCCTTTAAAACACACATTTGTATGTAATACCTAAAATATAGCAGACTAATAGCAGTGGTGGTGGCCATCACATTAGTAGGTATGAATACACACAAAGTACTTTATATGTTTGAAGAGGAAATTGGAAGTCGTGACACATATGTAAATACAACACTACATGTCTGTGATATATTTTACTATCTTGATGCTGTGGTGGATTATTCAATCTCATGTCAGGAAATACAAGTATATACACCATTAACCCTATTGCATGTATAGATCTGTCAACTTGGCGTCAGCAAGTTGTGGAACAAGTTATGGCAAATCAATCTTTAATACTCAAACAAAACAAGACCCTTGTACATGTACTGGTGGATTGCATCCATTTTAGGTTAATATACACACCAGTCCATGTGTAAGGGAAATATGTGAAATATTTTAAACATGCCTCTGTGAGCTGATCTCTATCTCCTCTTTAGTATTTCTTTTGCCTCAGAAAGCTACGACTGGCTAAGGCATTTAACATGGATGCCACTCACAGATCCCCAAAAATTCGGAAATCCTCCTAATTTTCTCAAATTACAATAGGAAATACCCTTAGGAATAAAAATCAAAAATTCGGAATTCCTAAAAAGTTAGGAAAAGTGGCATCTCTGCATTTAAGGCAATGAGACACAAAGTACATTTTATTCCATTGTTTATCCCAGGAGTTTTGAACGAGGTATACAGAAAACAATACATGTAAATCCCACTCATTAGGTCTATATTAAAAGCTTATTTGCTAAAAGATAGTGGCTGATGTCTCACTTTATTAGTGTTCCTGTTGATGAGACAACACCAGAGGGCTTTTTTTACCCTTATTCTTGCAAACAAGACAATCAGAGGCAATACTTTACAAATGAGAAAGCTGCGGCCCTTCATTATCACCCAGCCTTGACTTTCTGTCTATGGGCAGGCAACATTACCCCTATTTTGTTAATAACATACTGCTGCTGCTGGCTTACTTATTCATAATTTGCTTGACTGCATGGAAGCAAACGCCGATTATTCCATTTGGGTGCATACCACACCTTAAACGAGCACTGATAAATAAACCAATGAGCCTGGGCGCTTATCACTTATTGCAACCTATGAGTCCCCCTCATCTTCAACACAGAACAGCCATCGTTACTAATGCGATGGCATCAACACCAAAACCCATCCTTTTGCAAGAGTCACAATGCCCCTTCCGCTGTCAGAAAAACCCCCAGCATGGAGAAGGAAAGCTCAGTGTGTGATTTTAGGATATTCTTATTTTTTTGTTGGCGTGCGGAGAGGCCTCCCAGTGATTCTCCCATTCATTTACCCTCGGGGATTCATTTTTACAGGCATCGGTTTGTTAATAAAACGCAATCGCCTCAGACTGGGGGTCTAATTGCAAGGCGTTAAAAAGCCATTGGAGAAGTGATGGCAAAAAGGGACACATATGAAGGGATAGAACCTGGATGAGGGTGAGGGGAAAAATGAGGAAAAGATAAGAGGAGAAGCATTGCCAGGCCCGATGGAGTCTGCCTGCCGCCCGCTGGGGCGATAAATAATTTATCAGAACTAACACTCAGCGAATGAATATCAATTTAATGATGGATCTTGGCGGTGCGCCGTGGCCACATTAAGAAATAAACTCCAATTTGCTTTGATTACTCGGTAGCGGTGCGTGATGGCACAATAATTTAGCTGTGCGATGACAAATCGCGTCAGCGCGACTCCTCCCTTCATTATTGTATATGGCGCCTAATTAATAAGCTTGGGGAGAAAAAATCCTGAATCGACGCATATGGCAGCGTTGGTCGTCCCGCCGTCGGTCATCATTGTAAGCAGTCTCCATAATGACGGCAAGGCATTCATTTAGCTGTGATACAAATGTTGGTGATGGACTAGTAAGGTAGGATATGTTGCAAGGGAGGGGGGGGGGGAGAAATCACAGCAAAGTGACTCCTCTTTATTTATCAACTTTTTCTCCCCCGATGTGCATCCACAAATTGCCTTCTTCTATCTACAGTGCCGAGCGATGGGAAATAGAAGCGAGAAAAAAGCTAGGACTTGCTGGAGGGAAATACAAAGCAACATTAGTGGTGAATTTAGTGTTCTGGTGGTGAGTTTTTCCCCCCTCTCCCACCAGCACTTTTTATCTTTGCCAGGCATTGTTGGTGTTCTCTCTTTACACTCACTTTCTCGCCTCCCCCTCTAAGCCATTGCAATATGTATTCCATTAAATTGTAATCTCTTGGGGCCTTTACTTTAGCTATCAATAGCATCAATGTGTATTTTACTTTCCGCCAAAGCGAATACTTACTTATTCCTTTCGCTTCTGTCACAATTTGCAATAGTGCGCCAATCCGAAGACCATTACAACACAAAGGCATCTGCTCATTAAATGCCCCCCAATATCGCCCCTTTGTTGAAGCTACACAGATGCAGAGAGAAATTAGTAATAATTGGAGGCCATTCAAGTGATTCTTTCATCAAGTTTTTCCCCTCTTCTTTCCATCCTCCAGTCCCTTATAGCCCATGTGGGTCCCACATAATGCGGGTGGACTGGGAATAAGAAGGTGTTGTTTGCATCTACTAGTGGATGGTAATGCCTTAAGCTCCATTCACCACAAGAAGAAGCCACAAACAATTGATGGAAATTTCTTCGATTGGACAATAGAAAACTATGATTTGCTGGAGCCTGCTGTGTTTGGGGTGGAAGTCTTCAAGGCCAACATAAAAGAAATATCCCTTGTCAGTGGGAGGCAATGAAGGAGTGAATAATCACATCCTTACAAGAAACTGGAGAGTGTGTACAGTTGTGCTGAGGCATTAATGGCTCTGATACAGCATTAACTACCTTAACGCCAAGCCCATTTTGAGTAACCAAGACATGTAGGAACAATTACCTTTTGCTGTACATTCACACATCTTTTCTCTTTTTCTACAGAGCAATTATGAAGTAAATGGGATGAAGACTTATGTGGTAATACATATATATGCATTTCTTTATTTCATTTTACCTATTTCAATGCCCTTCTGTCCTTCAGTAACAGACTGATTCGTTTTTTGTTATCTTTGTTTTTCTATTGCTATTTCCCTATTTTTACAAGATAATTACTTAAGACTGTCGTTTATAGAGACCTAGGTCACATCAACTTGGGCAGGGACCACCGGCTCCGGGTACTTCACCTGAGGTACATTTGCTACATGTCCTCTGATTGGCCAAGCAACACGAGCGGCGGCTGTAAAATGCCTACTGATTGGCGGAGTGCCCCAACGTCGGCTGAAAGGCGGCGACTGATTGGCCCTGTCAGTTGTCAGTTGCGGTGCACACTAGGAAGAATGGTACTGCGGGAGGGAGTCACAAATTGGTCAAATTAGAAAATACAGCCTTTTACCTCTTTTTGTTGGCTGGCCAATAACTGTACTCACTACCAGACCCACTGACAGAGTGGATTGGGGGGAGCCTAGGGTCAGTGTTTGATTCTTGGCCATAGGGGGGGGGGGGTTCTCCTGATGAGAGTAATTGTACCTGTAGACAGGGGTGTAGTGGGACAAGTAGGAAATAGGGGAAGGTTCAGTACCAATGACACCTAATATACAGGCAATAGAAAACCTGTGGTGGTGCTAACATTAAGGACAGCATGACAGAAAAGGAATATGTGGGCCTAGCTTGGCCAGAGAGAAAGAATCTCAACTTTAGACTACAATATTGAGAGTCAACACCATGTCAGGCTGCTGTCTCATATCATGGCTATATTCACGACCTGTATTATCATGCAGATCTGTCATGAGATAGACACTAGCCTAATCAACATTCATTTCCATCCCAGTGGGAGATCCTTAATGCAGCAAGACCTTAGAGAACCGCTAACTGCCCAGAGTGAGAGAATATAGTGCATCACTTCACACCCTATAGGCCAGCCTTGGTGACCCCTTAGGGCATCCTCAAAGAACCTGTCCTAACCTGTGCATACCTACACATCACCTGGGTAACACCTGCAGTCACCAAACAGACCAGGTAGAGTGATGGAGAGCTGCCAAACTGTGGGAACTGTCAGTCAACATCAACAGTGAACCTCAATCTGTATTGATTCTCCCTGCACAGTTCTATTTCAAGTCCAGGTATTGGTCTTATTATCAAGAATTTCTTACTTGAATTCAACCAAAGAGCTTCTTAACTTCAGCAAAGGAGTGTTATTTTCCTGTCCTTAAGACAGTTTATGAACGCCTTATGGGCCCTAAAGGCAGGAATGGATAGAGAAATGATGAGAAGCTATTTGGGAGGAAATTGCAGACAAACTTCTATTTTAGAGGTTTTATTGGAACAAACTTCCACGGAATATAGCAAGATTGTATGAGGGAGATTGGGAACGTATGATTGTAATGGGAAAGAAAATCACTCTTTCAGTCACAACTTATAGACTATGCTGTAGTTCTTCATGAAAGTTACCTCAATGCCATTTTCCATGCCGACACATCAATATAGTGTGGGGTTTATTGGTAAAACGATCGGTGCACCGCATGTGGCTATAAGAGTAGGCTTCTTCTCTGTGCGAATTGTCGTCTGCTGTGTGAATTGCCGTCTGCCTGCAGTTACCTTACACTTGTTTTTACAGGTTTAACGGGCGCCTGCCTCCAATTACTGCTACATGGGTCGACAGGACGGTTTCTAATCTCCCTGGCTAAATGCCTGATATGACAATATCTCTCAGTAGAAGTCCCAATGAGTAGGGGGATAGAGGGGGAGCGAGGGAGGCTGAAGCATGGATGACGTTGGGCTGCGCGAATTAGTATGGAAGAAATCGCTTTGATTGCAATTTATTCTCACAGCATTTGCAGTGGTAGGGACTCAGATTGGCAGCCATTTTCTTGGAGCAAAGAAACTATGATGTTAGATGCTGAAATCGCAGTGGTAAAGCGGCCTAAGAAAATAAGGCACTCCATAAAGGAGTGAACGAAGCCATGTGTTCCGACAACAAAAGAGATGGATGGAACTGAACTGCAAAATTATAAAAAGAAACTGAATCCCATCTGTCAAGTTCAAAAAATGGTTATTTCTCTAAATGAAAGAGAAGAACCAATTCTCCTCCTAAATGCAGAGAAAAATGGAGGACGTCTCAAATGCAGAGTGCCACAAAAAAGTACGCAATGCACCTTCAACAAACAGTCAAAAAGAAGTCATCTCTGAATTGCTGCCGAATGAATCACACAAGTTCAGTGAAAAAAAAATCATCAAATGTCTCTCACAGCGAAGCGCTCGACAGCAATATGGAGTGTATTTTTCCCCTAAAGTGCCAACTATGTCCCTTGGCTTTGTGGACACTAAAAGGAGTATCTTCTTCCATGTTTTTTCATTGGCAGTTTTTCGGCGTTGGTGTTGGGTTTAATAAAGTGCCCCTGAAGCCACCACTCTCCGATCACTAAAAACCTCATGCTTGAAGTAAATTGTGCATGGCAATTTACACCCACTGGCTTGGAAGAAGAGGCCGAATGGGGAGAATGTATTTACCTTCATTTTACCCAGCAGCAAAGGTGGAAATGTAGTTTCTTGTGCTTCTAAGCAAAGAAGCCTGTGTTAGAAAGATCCTGTTTTGACCTGAATCCACTGGTGAATGGCTCCATTGCCTGGAGTGAGAATTGATGGAAATGCACCCACTGCTAGCTGCAGCTGCCTTACTACAATACATCTGACCTAGTGCCTCCAGCGTGACTGAATGACAACAAACCTTTACCCTCATCCACCCCCAAGATGCCAAGAGGCAATGTGCAATGGCCTAGGTGGATTTTTCTTCTTCTCGTTTTTTTTTGCCCATCACTGACAGTGTAAAGAGGGACTGGTGTGGGGATGGGGAGCGTGGGAGGCTTAGGGATTGTGCGGTCAGGGCTCAATAGGGGTGTTCAGTGGGCAGGACACGGAGTCGTCTGGGGGCACTCAGGAGTTTCAATTGTTTGTTGGGCGTGCCTGGAGGGCCGGTCTATTTCCCCTCGGGCCTGCCTCCCTTACTGATGGGCATTTTGCTGTGATAGTAGCAATAGTAGTAGCAGGGTGGCGGGAACTACTCATGAGCTGCTCCTACACTACAGCTGCTATAGGACCCCATCCACCACCATCTAACCCTTCCCTCCATGGCACAACCCACTCCTTCAGCATCCAGGGCCTACAGCCCCTGGCACTTAACAAACCCGTATAAACGACTACAGGAGTAAGTGCCCCCTTGCCTACACCCCTCCCTGTGGCCAAAAGGAGGCGCTGCTCCCTTGTTGTCCTTGAGCACCACCAGAGAGAGCCATCGCCAGGCTTTATCCAAAATGAGGCTGTAGACAGTCACGTGGTCGAGACACTGAGAGTGAGACCACTCGTCGCCATGTTGCCATCTCTCTCCAATCCAACTACAACCCCCTCCTTCTCATCTTCCTCTCTTTCCTCCCACCCTCCCCAGCCCACGTTCTCGCGCCACCGCGTTTTTGACCAATTGGCGCGGTAATCATTTTGTTTGAGCTGACATTGAGATGCAGACGACAATTTTTACGCTATCGGTCTCTTCAGCCACTCGAGCCCGCGCTTTTCCCCCACCACAACCCTCTCGGTTCCATATCTCCACACCTCGCACAGCCCCTCTCTTTCCCACTTCCCAACCCACTACCATTCTCTTCCACCCTCCCATGCACTCCCCTATGCCTTATCAGCTTTCGTTTTCCCATTTTTTTCCAAGTTGAGGGCAGCTCTCGTTGGCAGTTCTCGAGGCGGAGAGACCATTGACAGGGTGGAGATTGCCTATCAGCGTCCGTGGGTGACGACCACTCCTAATGACAGATAATCGTTACCGTCGGCAAGCTCACAGTTTCCCGCCATCTTACACCATTGGGGCCACTTTCATTCTACAGCAGCAGACGACAAAAATCATCCGTCTAAATTTCCACACTCCCACTGGGCACACCATGAATCAACGAGAACGACTAGATTCTAAAAGAAGACAGCGACTTATTGGGGGGCTTATTTTGCTCCCATTGATTTCTTGCCTTTGAAATCTCTCAGGTTTCTCTTTTTTAAGATTTGAAGGCTTCCACAGGAATATTGCAGTTAATCCATATCTAGATGCTTACTCTTCCGGCAATTTGAAAGAGGCAGTTTTTAAATTCTTTGCCAGGATTACTAAGACCTAAATACAAATGACTTGAGTTCAAATATGACTGTTGACTGCTAATCAAACATAAGGCCAATGTGTGAAGTCAAAAGTGTTAGATCATGCTAATGGGGTGGGTAAGGGTGTGTTGATGGTGGATTCTCAATTTGATATGAATGGAATCAAGTTGATTTTGAGATAATCTGTTCTCTGTTTGGCAAATCAAAGTGTTTAGAAAACATTTTGATCCTCGCACCATTCCAATTTCTATTCTTAACAACATCAACACATGTATTTCATCACTAATCCTTAACTACTTTACAAAGGAAGAAACCTATTTCATGTTGTAGGCTTCCTCCAGATCTGACTGAGACTCAAGTGCATGTCAATCTTTGATCTTAGCATTAATTACATTGCTTTGGTAATGTCAGGATAGTGTGGTATATATTGTATATTCAACCCATGGTCCAAGTCGTGATGTACAAGGATCTGATAGCAATGTGTCTGTGTTCTCTGACCCAGGAAGGAAAAATAAGGAGAAAATGAAAATCCCACAACATATCAAACGCTCCCACTTCCTGATAAGCAAATACTCCCACATCTGATCGAACACAGAAAAAAAGAAAACCTTTAGCAGACTGTAATTAGCGATCACATCATTATCCTTACACGTTTCTTTTTTTTACATATAGATATTTCTCCCATTTGTATACCATAAAGAACAGCCCTGTGAGTTCCATTCCCCTCACCTGAGACACCTTGGCCCTAACCCCAGTCTCACCAGGTATATACACGCGATCAATGTCGGCACCACATCAAAGGTGGGTCGGCGCCAGGTGAGGAAATCAGCATCGGAAGTCAAGGTGCGACACCTTAATGGTCTCTGAATCAGTTGTCACGGGAGACGCCTCCCGGATCACTACTAACCACTACTCCCAATCCTCATCCATTGGAGTCTCTATTAACTATTAACCTGCTGGAAGCTACTACCGTCCTTTGCCTATTTGGGCTCATTTATAAACCATTCAAATTGAGAAAACCTATGAAAGGAAATCAGTGCCAACAGTATTTTCTTCACACAGGTAAATTCTGGAAATATAATTGACAGCATTGCAAGAGAAATAGGCAATAGATTACCAACAGTTGCCAATGGTTATAGCTCTAAGCCCCCTAACAGGTGTGAGTGTGGCTTTGGGTTAATGCCTCCAGGTGGGCACATAATACATACACACAGAGGGCATGGTGATGACACCCCTGTGTTTCCTACCTTGTCTTTGGTCCCTGCACCTACCTCATTACACCCCATATCTGCTTAATGGTCCCCTAATACCTTGTTAGGCTTCTTTGATATCACCTCCAACACCCACTGCCAACTCGTCTTTGACGCCTTTATTTGTGACTGTTTTCCTGCAGGTAACCTTGCTGACTCTAAGCCAACACATAATAAAACCATAGTGTTGTAGATTTTAATACAATAGAAGAGAATAGTCCTGTGAGACATGGCGCGGCGACTTGTAATCTTGTGTCTAGTTTCAGTTGGTGAGACAGATAGGGCATACTATCATCTGGGCTTTTGGTAGTATATAGCATAAATTCAACCTGAACTACCCACTGCAGCTAAGTACTAATAGTCTGTAGACTGTCCATTCTGCATGCACCTCACTCAGCCGCCACAGGGACCTGTCTTATTCAATGTTCAATGCCACAGTCATGTGTGTCATTATGAGTGTACACTGTCTCAAATTGCCAGGAGCCTGCTCTGCCTGCCCACCCCCCCCCCCACACACACACACCCAACTGCCAATCACTTGTAATAGTCTGTACCTCTCACGGGCCAGTGGTCAGCAAACCGGCCAGATCACTCCACCTCTCTATAGAGAGGGAGCACAGTGTAAGTAACTCGGTGTACATACATGTTTTCAGTGTTCCACAAAATCGTTTATATAATGAAAGGAGTAATCAAATTAATCTTTCATCACCAATAGTAGATACATATTCTGGGATAGCATTATTTCAATGTAAACTAAAAATTTTACACAGAAAAGAATGTAGCAGTTCCACAAGGTGGCCTTACACTTCAACCTCCTCTGATTTACAAAAATGCACATATGGCAATACACACTTTAGTACTGATTTCTCCATAGAGATCTTTGACAGTGAATACTTTGTTCAAATACAGAAAATATGATCCAATTGTACCATAACCCACTGAGATAAAACCTGTACTACATATATATAGTAGTTTCAAAACGAACAATTCTAAAACAAAGGCTACAGGGATGCATTTCTGAATCTTAAAATGCTCTAATGCTAATCTGCCATAGGGCTCCAAATGATGAAATGTCTTATCTGCGAATAAAATCAAAAGTATGAGATATATTCTGAAAATTCCTTCACTGATAAGTAAAGTACACACACTGTTGTTATTACATTAGAATAGTGAGCAGGAATAGTCTATAGCAGAGGAGCCACAATCAGAAATAGATTGCAAGGCCTCCCTATCCCTTACACCGTGGCGACTGTGAACCATACACTAGTCTACTCATCTCACGAGTAGTACTCACTAGTCGCCGCGCTAATGAGGGAAATGATGCATGCCACGCCTAAATGAAACCTTATACAACTGTTGAAAACAAAGGGATCGTGATCATGAGATGGTGATTAAAAAAGGGAACAATTATACCTGAAAAAGTAATTGAATTCTAGTTAATGATCATGATAAGGAACGAAAACCATTGAGGAAAGGAACATAATGCGTTACGTAGTGTATGCTTATAAATGCAGTTGTTTGTTGTTGTTTTTTTCGTGGTTTTTTCTTCAAGATTCCCGATTCCTTGATCAAAACTTGTGTTTTGCAGGGAAAACGAGACTGATGTACACCACAGACACAAAAAATAATCAAATAAGAGATCCGAGATGTGATGATGAATCCAAAGATGAAAAAGAATCATACCTACACCTACTACCATATATTCTTACACATACAAATGCTAATCAAATATCGATAACAATCTCAAAGCCTACGACTACTTCCCTGAAACTAGATATGTTATGCTATCCTATGAACAGCACTTTGATGATGTTAACATGAAAGGCAGTGGTAGCGATCCTGTAAGATATATACTCGCCCACGAGGCTTATCTTAAAGAGGGAGGTTGACTTATGATGTGGTGTACAAAGGTGTAAGGGTGTTGCTATAAAATTGCTATGACTTTTTTTGTGTGCATCTTTTGTCAGCATTTAGTGGTTTATGCACTCACTCCTTATCTTTCTATTTTCAGGTCGTTAGGGGATGCAGATGTCATCATAATATTTGATCCCCCACCCACTCATGTCAATACACCGTTATAGCTGTATATCCTTTTCTTTATTTTCTTTTACGCGTCTATATAAAGGGGGCATATATGGCACAGAGAGAACAGCCTACTCTGATATTTCACTTTGTTATCAACTAGCATACAGTTCCCAATACGCCTACATGCCCAACAGTAGTGTGAATAGCCCTGGGTGCAGGTCAGCCTTCCTATCAATCCCAACAAATCGGCGATAATGGTGATTAGGTTCAAGACCTGCATGACCGCCATGCCAACAACTCAAGGAATAAAAATCCCTCCAGCCCCTTCCCTAAGCAGCCCAAAAAAATGCCACAGTGTGGGGATTCTGATAAAGGGAAATAACAGTAATATTGTTATCAACGACGAGGTGGGTGAAAAAAGAAGGTCCTGTGGCGGACAGGCAGGGAAATAAAGGCGACTTGATTAAATGGCTTCCCACTCATTGCAGTTTGTGGTTTGTGGAGACAGCACCTCTCCAGCCTCAAGGCACGACACTGGGGACACCATACGGCCACCGGTGATAACTCGCATTGGAGGAAGATGTTGCTATGGAGACTTTATGTCCAAACGGGAGTGAGCCACTCAGACGTCTCCAGGAGAGTAAGGGCGTCATCCGGAGTAAGTACATGTGTCAGAGAAATTTGTCAATCTCCAGGGTGGAGTGTTAGGGGTACATAAACAGTAGTTATCATCTGCTGGGCATTCTGATATTGGTTTCATGAATTTGAAGGACACCTCCAAGCATTAAATATACTTAACCTTTATGTGCCCAGAATTATTTGATGATTTTACATTTATTTCACACGTAAATCACCCCAGCAAGAAAGACATTGTAGCCTAATTCTGAAGAAGTCTTTGATATCAAATTCATATTACATACCTGATTCTCTTTTACTTCAACTTTCAGTTAAGACATAACATATTTGGCTGAGTGTGGTAACCATAGCAACCAAGATGTTCCCTTTGTTATCATTCACTAGTAGTTGTGCTGCTCTAATCTCATTAAGTGTGACAACTATGCTCTACTAGTCCTGCCTGTGTACCAAGATACAGAATTGTCTTAAGTTACAGTTTATGAAATCATTTTCATGGATACAAATGATTCCTATGAATAGAATAGCTGTAAGGTTGGCAGGTCTATCAAAGATGTGACAATAGGGGACAAATGATCCAGAATGACCTTGCTATCATGTTAGATCCTATCTCCTTGGGGTATTCCTTTCCACAGAGTCACATGTATGACAACTTATTTTAAGGTTTTGACTCACTGAAGTAATGGAGATACAGTCAAATGGATATTCTCATTGGAATTATGGGGTAATGGCCGTTCTAAGCAGGGTATAACTTTGCAGATTGGACCAGTAGATGTTTCTGGGTGATAATTTGCTTCACTATACATGTATTTAAGCCCAAAACCGCGCTTTAAAGCGTGCCTGGGCACCTAAGGGTTAAACATATCTACCTGTAATTCACTGGTTACATAGACTATGTTCAATACAATTATTTCTCATCGACCATACGGGCTTCCCTAGTCCGCTAAAAGGGGTCTATTTCTCCTCTTTCCTATCCCCTCGGATGTGTGTGGTGCACATATGCGCGGGTAAAACATCCATTACTCACTCACTCACTCACTCACTCACTCACTCACTCACTCACTCATCGACCATATCACCGACAGAACCTTTTTGCTAAAACAACTCCTGTTCAAGAAGTGAGTGAGTAATAGATGTTTAACGCCATTTCGACAGCTAAGGTCATATTCATGGCAAGAACTACATTACACAATTTCACAGAGGAATATGTCAGTACCCACGCATATGTGCACC
Organism: Acholoe squamosa; assembly: GCA_949317995.1. Lineage (NCBI taxonomy): Eukaryota > Metazoa > Annelida > Polychaeta > Phyllodocida > Polynoidae > Acholoe > Acholoe squamosa. The sequence continues at coordinate 62,141,839 of OX439041.1, read as the reverse complement.
ACACACATCGTGAGGGGATAGGAAAGAGGAGAAATATACCCTTTTAAGAGTGCTAGGGAGGCCCGCCTGTTCAAGAAGACCCATGCAGCAAACTGTATGTCCAAAAGCAGCGACTACCAGGGAAATATGAGCAGAATCTCCTGAATATGAGAATAAGCCGGCAGGAGCTAGACGTGTGTAGTGTTTATGAACACACCCTGGAGTGGCCTCCTCCAGGTGGTGGCTAGCAACCCCTCCTTGCCACACCACCGCCTGTTGAGTGTCTCCTGGTTGAGGGAGCTGCTCAGAGTTGACATGAGCAGGTGTGAGTGGGTCTATGTGCTCACCTGTCTGATAGCAGCCTGCCTATGTGCCTGCCTGTCCAATGGTACTCTACCTCCTCCTGACCAACCACTTGGTACTGCTCTGTAAGCAGGGGACACTGGAGTGGCTCCTTCAGCACCTTATTATATTCCAAACCTACCAGTGATAACTCCCCACCTGCCAGGTTAAATTAAGCCAATAAGGACTGGGGTGGCTGTCATTAAAGTATAGGTTGGAGCATTTTGATATGAGAAATGTAAATATCCATCATTTTTTTAATGTGTCTAGAAAATTACAATGCAAGCCACTGTAAGCCATTATTCAATGCTGAGACAAGGAGTATATCAGGGCTATACGTCATTGTGACGTCACCCATGAGTACGTGACCTACAAATCACATGTCAGAGCGCAGCAGCATACGTCATGTTAATGACGTCATTAACAACGTCACACGTCTAGGAGGAAAATGAAAGGCTATGATTTGTGAGTTCCTGTCTGGTAAGCTGACCTGACCAGAAAACTAACAAAGTTCCCAAGTTTTATCTTTGACGTATAGAATTAACTAATATTCCAACTAATATGAACTGTAAGCTGAGAGGCCATGTAAAGGGACTGGTTTAAATTGTTATTTTCCATTCCTTTATACATATATGAATGCCATTTTACATGTGGAATTTCAACAACCAAAAAAATCAGCAGGCCTGAACTGAAGGACGCAATATAAATAATCACTGACTGGAAGCAACCCTCTCACAAATCACAGACGGTCTGTAGGAGCTCTATGACACACCAGGTCACCACAGAATAGTGAATCAAGGGGATAAGACCAGGCGATAATCCATCTACATCTCATAATCCATCACCCTGGTCCACTGATCCAAGTACATCCCCGCTTGATGGGAAGTGCCACTGAAGCCAGGATTCATTCCGTTACCATGGCAACATTATCACCCAGCCCTACACACATAAACTATATACATGTAGGCTAGCCCTAACCCCCCCCCCCCGCATTTATACATCCTTTCTGTCTAGGTATTATCTCTGGTCTAAGCCAGTGCAGTCAAATGAGCTAATTTTAAATCTGAAAACTGCACCTCCGTTTATATTATAAAGTGATTTGATGTTATGTCTTTCATTCTGTTTGTCTTTACCAGCTTTGCTGCGAAGAAACATTTTCTCATTTGTTCTCTGTAAGATAATCCGATTTCACATGTCAGTGTCATGGTAATGTTTCTTTTTGGCTAAGAAGTATGAATATTCTCTAATGTTCTCTAGACTGTTGTTGCCGAAGGGATCACGCACAAATGTCACAAAGCAGAATCGAAGATTAAAAGTTCTGCTTCAACAAAGACTGCAGATGTATCCTCACATTCAATTAGGTCCATAGATTATCTAATTCAAAAAGGAAAAAAGAATCCCTAATCTACTTCAAAGGATGTGCAGTCTATGTGATTTTAATACATTAAACATGGACAGGCAAACTAGCTTTTTGTTCAGTTTTCCTTTTCATAATTTGAAACATTCATATTTCTCTAGTCTGGAAGCTCAAGGTCGTAGTGATGATTAAGTCGGTGTATAGCTAAATACAGCTTAAACAAATCTGCTTGGATTTCCCATTCAAACTTAATATTTCTGGAGGTGGAGTGTCTTCTACTAACTGCTTTAAGAAGTCACAATACTAAGGCAGCTGGGACTGTGGACGGATAGGACTGGGGTTAGAACAGGAGAACAAGCTCCCTCAGATCCCCTAATCTAAACCAGGACTGCTCCGTTGTCCCTCCAGTAGGACCGGCAGTAGTCTCCTGCGGGCGGCGATGTGCCGTGACAGGGGCGGTCAGCCAAGCCGCGGGGCCAGATCCCCAGCCGATTCAACCAATTTATCGCTGTCACCCCGCGGGAGTCATGTCATTTCTGCGACACTGGCTTCCTGCTCGCCACCCCTCCCACAGGCCAACATGGGATGTGTGTGCTCTCCTGGCCTATTCCATAAGAATACTTTCCCACATCTCATCCCCAGCTGTGGAACCATAATAACCCCTCCCCCCATATCAGCAAATGCCCCCTCCCATGTGTCTTGTCTGCCCATAGTCATTCACCAATGGCTTCCCTAGTGGCTTCGCCTTGTGGCTGCGCTACGCTGGTGTCGGCGTGAACAGCATACTGACCCCCAGGAGCATGTATAAATGCCAGTGCCTGTAGCCGGCGATTGCTTCATTCAAGCCATATTTATATCTTTATTTTGCGCTAACATCAGCCCCGGCTAGGCTCTGTGGGCGATTTCACGCATCATCCGCTTAGATTTATCCAGCCTGCTAAGAGCACAGCAGAGCTCCACAGCGACCAGATAAATATTTGCTACGACACCGCTGGCAGTTATATAGATCTAGTTTCGTATTGCTTTCACTCTCGGCTTCTTGCCCATCTAGCCGAGGGTGTATACATACATAAATCAATAGAGAAATATACTTGTGTCTCAGAGAATTGAACTGTATACCCGACCAAATGAAAATATCCCAAGTCAAGGTTGAAGTGGAGTGATTTAAAAGCTAGCTAACAATAAGAGACTGGTAAAATCGTTACATTTTCTCCACACTACATTCTATGTTAACAAAATATCCTTATCAACACCAATGCAACTTAGAGCCAAGTCCTCGTTCATTATAGCAGCACTGATGTTCCCTCTTAAAGGGGCCCAAACCTACAGAATACTGACCACTTGCCATACAATCAGCACTACGACACACTAACAGCCTACACCCACGGATAGCCCCACCCTCTACTGCATGTACACACACCCATTATGTCGCCATGCTACACGCCACATGTTCATATACTACTAACTTACACTCCCTACCCACCCCAACACCTTACAACATCCTTTATATACAGCAGCCGCAGCAACCACACGCCATCGCCTGTGCTGCTGTTGGCTATGATATACCCTTAATAACATAGCTTTCTGGCCATGCATTATTAAGCAGACTATTGCCTGTAGTTTCTTAGTGCACCACCCCTGGCTGCTGCGCCCGTGTCGGGTAGCAATACCTCCTGTGTTATTATTACGGCAACAAACGCAATATAGGATGTGCAGGTGAGAGGTGGCTGGAGGGAGCTTAACCATTTAAGTGCTGCATGGTTCCTCCAGGTCCATGCTCTGCTGAAATCTGAGTATGAGTAGACCCATGAGCACTGGATTGGTGGAGGAGCATACCGACTTTGATACACCGATATTGACACACCTTTGACGGTGTATCAAATTAGTGTAGTCTGGGGATTACAGGGATGAAAGTCACAGAGCACAAAAATCACTGAAATGATCCAATTTCGGCCCCAAAACCTGGTTTTTTTTTTATATAGGAATGTATAGGGCGTTGGAACTCCAAAATCCCTGAAATCAGGGAAATCCCTGAAAACTTTCATCCCTGGGATTAGACTCGCCAGGGCTGGAATGGATTCATTCACTATGTGTAACTTAAAGGGTTGAGGGAGGTGGTGGGTGGGGGTTGTTGGCTCAGTTACTGTATCAGTACAGGTCACTCACTACCTCTGGTTAATATGGGCAACATGATATCAAGTTGGCAGCTCTCAACTAAAGCAATATAAAGCATGATTAAAATGGCCACATGCTCCCTAAGAGTGTCACATTCATATTCTAGGATCATATCAGAATCCCACATATATAGAATCCCACCGATCATCAATACTGTATGATAGACCATTTTTATATAAATAGGGAGAGTGTGTGAAGGGAGGGGAGGGGGGTTCTGCTATGTACTATGGCTTAATCGTCAAATTAAAGCGTTGCTATGTCAGCAATAAGAGTATACAGGGGATAGAGAAACTGCAACTCTTTGTCTTTGACCTGTGAGTATACATGTACATACATGCAGCCTATGTGAAATGGCAAAACTTGAGTCTAGGTCTACATTATATATTCATTGAATAAAATGAAAAGAAAAGAAAAGAAAAGGGCATTACACTGCATTCACAACACTGACCACAAGTTCAGTGACAATCGATCGGATGTGTGCTTATAGCTGTAGCCCTTCATGATTAAAATTACTGTGGTAGAATTTGAACTTCAGCATGTAAAAACAGGCCTATTTGACTCCAGTGTCCAGGGCTGTACATGTACCACCGACACTCCCTACACACCACGCGAGTTAGCCTGCAACCACACCTACCGTGCCAAACTGATCTAGACACCATCCAATCTGACCCCAAACCTCGCCCATCACCTCCAGCTCACCTCATGTAAGCTGAGCTACTCACGCCAAATGAGCTGCTCACGTGACCACTGTCCCACACCCTGCCACATCATGGGAAATTGGGGGGTGGGTGGGGGTGGAGAAGGCAGGCCAGGGAATTAAGGAAAGGAACTGAAAAGAAAGGGAATTGAAGGAAGTCGATAGGGTGGTAGAATGTCCATACCGTAATTCTTCAGAAAATACCCTATCCCAATACTAGGCAATTTGTATGCATTAGAACTACAAATAGAAGGCCCACTTCTATTTTTTTTAGATTTCCTCATACCCTTATCTTAACATGCATACTTTATTGACCCCACCCCCTCATATGAAGGTGAATAAGGGGTAGGGAAAACACTTGAAAGTAAAGTAAGAAATGAGAAACGTGATAGCCTACATGGTCAGCTCCCTACCACAAGCCAAGGAGGCGATTGGGCGCCAAGGCATCTCCTGGGTCCCACTGACGACTCCTCCAGAGCCTGTAAACTAATTTAGGACTGGGCGCTGACTCGGCCTCCTGCGGCTGGCACCTTGCCTTCATTCCTCTGATATCATGTAAATTGTTTCTTTATTCAATTTCCGCCGCCGACAGGGCGCCGAGCGGGCTACCCTGGGTCCAGTAGGGTCTGTAGGAGCCGAGGGTAGTGCAGGGACAAAACAATGCTGGTAAAAGCAGCCATTTTTACACACGCCGGCATTGAATTGCGGCATTCCAGATTTGAGATGTATGTCTCTGACACTAAGTCCCAAGATTATTCACTTTCTGTTTGTGCACATGAATTGCGCACCCAGGAGTTTCTGCACGTAAATTGTGCACCCACTGATTACTCTCAAAAAGTAAATGAATTTTTCAGATTTTAATACATATAAAGGAATGCATTAAGCTACTACTCAATTAATTCACAGAAGACAGTTTCAAACTGAAACCTGGCCTTTTGTTGGCAGTGTGTGAGCAGAATAATATAATCTGTCTTTACCTGTCTGCTGGCGACTACTGTGATGCATAGATATGCGCTAACACCATTCCCGGCCGGCGCCAACAACAGCCGCAGGCACTAGCTCTTACCTCCAGCCGCCAAATCAGACAACGCCAAATTGAACAAATTGCTTTGTTCATTCAATTTGGCCGCTGTCTTTCATCTGTTCCGTTTTATGTTGCATCAGATTATGTGGTAATGCCCGTGGCCTGTGAAGTGTGAGAGGCGAGTGGGGACGTGTTGGGGGTTGTGGTGATGTGTTACTGTGTGGTGGCTGCCTGGTTTTTAGGGACTGCATGATGCCTAATCACGATCATTTGCTGTCATGATGCACTAATGCTGCACTGGAGAATCACTCCAGCAGGCAGTGCATCATGCTGAAGCTTCGGGAGTGTATCGAATCAGTAGCATTGGCATAAATGCAGCATCGGCTTGTTAGCTGCCATTGCTGCATTTATGCATCGTTAAGAGAAAAGGGGCATAGTGTATTAAACCAATGTTAACCCCTTAAAGGGTTAAAGTATTGGGCTGGAGGGAGGGGGTACATTGGAGGGGTGTTGTGCGTGTCAGCAGGTACAGGCAGGCAGCCCTGAGGCTAACCACCTGAATGCAGTGCTTCAAACGACTGCAATGCCCTGGAGGAGGGCTTTAGGAGCCCCACCAGGTGTGTGCTGATTAACACTGAGCTGTCAGTACCGGCAGGAGCCTGGAGTCACTGAGGGATGAGTTGCCCGCGGCCTATAAGAGCTGCTCTGATATAGGGTGAGTTGTTTAGGACATTAGGCGGCTGTTGTAGCCTGGGAGGATGAGCTGTTTATAGATCAGGTGGGCTGTTAAAACCTAGTCTAACTTGTTAAGGGAAATGCAGATTTTTGTGTGGTCCTTCTATGGTATTGGAAGCTTCAGGAGGGCCTGTTCAATGTGATGACCCAACAAGATCATATATCACCTTTCTTATATACTACATAGATGTGTGTGTGTATATATATATATATATATATATATATATATATATATATATATATATATATATATATATATATATATATATATATATATATATATATATATATATAGTAAAAATAAAACCATAGTGTTGTAGATTTTAATATAATAGTAGAGAATAGTCCTGCGACTTGTAATCTTGTGTCTAGTTTCAGTTGGTGAGACTGATAGATAGGGCATACTATCATCTCGGCTTTTGGTAGCATATAGCACAAATTCAACCCGAACTACCCACTGCAGCTAAGTACTAATAGCCTGTAGAGTGTCCATTCTGCATGCACCTCACTCAGCTGTCACAGGGACCTGTCCTATTCAATGTTCAATGCCATAGTCAACAGGTGTGTCATTATGAGTGTACACTGTCTCAGATCACCAGGAGCCTGCTCTGCCCCAACCCCCCCCCCCCCACACACACACCCAACTGGCAAACACCTTGTAATAGGTCTGTACCTCATCATGGGCCAGTGGTCAGCAACCCGGCCAAGATCACTCCACCTCTCTGTAGAGGGGGAACACAGTGCAAGTACCTCTGTGTACATACATGTTTTCAGTGTTCCACAAAATCGTTTATATAATGAAAGCAGTAATTAAATTAATGTTTCATCACCAATAGCAGATACATATTCTGAGAAAGCATTATTTCATTGTAAACTAATAAAGTATACACAGAAAAGAATGTAGCAGTAGCAAGGTGTCCTTACACAGGCCTAGGTCAGTCGTTTCTGAAACGTCCCCTGGCGGGAGGGTGATGTGGACAGAGGCAGTGGGGCTCTAAACCTCTGGGTAATAGAAAGTGACAGAGGAATTTCTCAAAGTCACAAAATCATTGATAAGCTGGAAGAAAAATTTACAAAAAATCTAAAACAAATCAGGAATTTAAACTTGAGGAAATGTAAAAGAAAAAGATCAGCCTACTTAGTAATAGAAATTACCTCTTTAAGAAAAATAGAGAGATTTGTAAACCAGGGGTCAGTGGTAGAAGGCCTCAATTGGACCCTTATCTTATATCTTATCTCCGATCTTCTAACAACTCCTCCCGACTGACCACCGACTGTACACTTCAACCTCCTTTGATTTACAAAAATGCACATATGGCAACACACACTTTAGCACTGATTTCTCTATCAAGATCTTAAACAGTGAATACTTTGTTCAAATACAGAAAATATGATCCAATTGTACCATAACCCACTGAGATGAAACCTGTACTACATAATATATATATATATATATATATATATATATATATATATATATATATATATATATATATATATATATATATATATATATATAGTAGTTTCAGAACGAACAATTCTAAAACAAAGGCTACAGAGATGCATTTCTGAATCTTAAAATGCTCTAATGCTAATCTGTCATAGGGCTCCAAATGATGAAATGTCTTATCTGCGAATAAAATCAAAAGAATGAGATATATTCTGAAAATTCCTTCACTAATATAAAGTACACACAGTGTTGTTATTGCATTAGAATAGTGAGCAGGAATAGTCCATAGCAGAGGAGCCACAAACAAAAATAGATTGCAAGGCCTCCCTATCCCTTACACTGTGGCGACAGTGAACCATACACTATATATATATATAGTCTACTCATCTCACGAGTAGTACTCACTAGTCGCCGCTCTAACTATACTTGCCTATTTGTTGAGATCTAGGATCACAATATGCCCTTCAAGCCACTATTAGCCAATCATGTAAAATGTGATTTAAACTTCTGCATTAAGACCTGGGTGTAACTAGCACCTCGCCTGACTGCAGTAATGCAGTGTGCAGGTCAGAACTCAGTGAGTTGCTCCTGCGTGCTACTCATAAAAGGCATGCATTGATACCCTTAATGGGCCACATAGCAATTTAATACAGTACAGTCCCTGGTCTACATTTATGCATCATAGCGACTCCAGGGGGTTGACATGCACCAATGTACATGTAGTTCTATACTCCTTACCAACACTGCATTTGTGGATCCTGATGACAAAGGAACATAAATTTCTGTAGGCATCATGTGGCTCCTACAATGGTTAATAAAATAGAATCTACTCACATTGTAGGCGGGGCCTGAACTAGGATGCGTGCTCCCCTGCAAAAACACAACAAAAACACCAAGCATGAATTTTAACACAGTCAACCATGAGCCGGTCGGGTTAATACGGACAAAGGTTGGCAAGTGGAGCCATTTTTGTGTACACAGACATTATCAGTATTGTACAGGTGCAGCTGTGTTTTTAAAGTGACAATAGTTTGGGGTTAAAACTGTTTTTAAAACGATTCAAACTTTAAAAGCTTGCTGAAAAGGGTGATGTATTATCTCGCTTCTGTTCTGATTTCACAGCGCTTCAGGCAAATACATGAATCTTTCATGCATGAGGTAGTCTTTTTTTCTGAGTATGGTATCAATTTAAACAGTTTAATGTAAACACATACTGTTTCCCTATCAATATCCAACTCTATCAACAAATACATCACTGCCATTATACCCCATAAAAAACCTCAATAGTGAGATAACATGTGTGTGCCACCATCACCATGAATAATTTGTTATCTGATATGAAGGCAACAATAGGATGTGAGCGATAATGGGGCGATGTAAGATTGCCTCAGGCAAGCCCCACAGTCTCCTTCCCCTGCGCAATCTCTGCTACTCAGTGACAATCTGCTTGGAGAGTGCAGTGGCGTGTGAATGATGGGAAATTGCTGCTAGCGACACCTAGGGGATGTGGTGGCTGGGGGTGTTCCGGTTCCGGCCTGTGTCACACCGGAAGTGGACAGGAAAGGCACACACTGCGCATGTGCGCCGAATCAGTAGACTCTAGAGGCCAGTATGAATCAGGCATTTGGACTGATTCCTGGGGTTGATGCTGCTGGCTTTATTCACTGGGATGGTTTTGGAGGAAATTCATGCAAAGACATGCTTTCATATTGGGGGTTAGATTAGGTAGTATGGAAGTGAAAGGTTTCGGGTTGGATTTTTAGAAGTTGTTTGAATGATAAACAGTGTGACTAGTGCTCAAATGGGATAATCACGACGCTAAACAGTAATTATGGGTAGAGACATTGATTTTGAATTTGAATGAACTATTTCTGCAGACCGTTAAGATGTCTCGTATTTGTCCATGGAGTTGCTGACTCAAAAAGATCGTGGCTTTCTTCAGCAAGATTCCATGTTTGTTAGTATAAGAATTGGACAGTATGGAGTACAGGGAGGATGGGACAAGGAGGGACTACATAAAAAGACCTCTGCTTTAATATGAGGCAATCTGCATGCATTGCACTTCCTGTTTGTCCTGTCACCGGACGCCGATGTCCTTACATATCACTACAAGGTTGGCCGCCTCTCTGCCTCCCCCCTCCCGCCCCACCGCGCATGCACGACCGGATCCGGAATGAGCCCCGGCCATGCGCAGAATACGTCCACCTATTTGCTCAGTGCAGGGTACACACGGGTCTATGCGACAACTGGACTGGGCCGCATGCGATGACACGTCCTGGGTGACCGGTGACGCCGCAGGGTGTGCACCAATACTGATGGTACTTATTAAATTTACCCTAGGCTCATTACCCAATAGGCTGCACTGTCATAAGCCCGTAAGGCGATCGATTGATCAGCTGCAATGGACACTACATGGTCATCTGACATCAATGACTCGGCTTACAACTGACTCATAAAGCACTGTGAATGGGATTAGTCCGACGAGTAATCACTCTAATTATACTAACCCCTGAAATGACACATGAAAAACAGCAGATTTGAAGAGAATGAATGTAGATGAGAGGAAATATTCAGGAATGGAACTCCAATAATTGATGTGTTAAAGAATATGAAATAGGCATACATGTATCCTTCAACACACCCCAGCCCATCTTCTCTTCCCTTCACCCAACACATCCTTCACCTCCCAACAATGCCTGTAATGACCATGGTCCGTTGGGTCAGTCTACGTGGGGGACGTCGCTATCGCCTATTCATTAGAGGTCGTGCCGTATTGTCATTGTCGCAAATGGCCACCATCAGATCGATCGACGCCGAGTGTGAGCCGAATGACAGCAGCCCTTTGTGGCGCCGCCCCGACCCCTGGTGGCAGTAATGCGCGAATTACGCCACCACAGCACCGCCCCTTGACGATAAATCCGACAAGACGGTCGGCGATAAGCGTCACTGCCTAACAGTAACGTGAGGTCACTACGTGCCGTGCCGTGCCGTGCCGTGCCGTGCCGTGCCGTGCCGTGCCGTGCCGTGCCGTGCCGTGCCGTGCCGTGCCGTGCCGTGCCGTCAGTGTGGTTGCCACCAGAGGGCCTCTCCATACTCTTCCATCGCCGGTGACTTGATAATACAAAGTTTAAGTGATTGTATCACAATTTCATTGGTTCAGGAAAATGTGCACTACCAGTAGTGATACCTATCGTCACTGTATGAATTTCGAAATAGAAACCTAACACGTTGGAAAGAGGCTGAATTCAGACCTACAAGAAAATGGTGAACGTTCAATTTCTGGTTCCTGTCCCAACATGGCCGCCATGAGTAGAATGAGCAAAGTCATGTGAGCATTAGTGTGTCTGGCCACGTGACCGGGAGTCGAGTGGGTCACGTGACATGGCATTGGGATTGTGGGAGAGTTGATCTGGTGGTAATTGGAGACAGTGTTAGTAGGGTACCGCCCCTTCCACCTCCCACCATCATCTGATACCACCTACACGTGACCAGTGTGTCTTATGAGACGCAACCAATAGCAGCCTTTGTCTCATCTAACCACTATGGGACAGGCTTACATCTCGCCGGTGTGAGTTCCATGTAAGAATAGTAATCTCTGTTGTTTTACCTGTAATCATTTGTTTGTTATAGGCCTTGTAATGATACTTAAATTTCAAATCGATGGTACAAATGGGTATATAATTGCATAAATATCAATCACCAAAAACATGTTTTGAAAATACTTGTAGATCCTACATATGAGTTAGTTTGCTTAAATCAACTGCCAGCAGAATACACTCTATGTTAACTGGAATATTGGAATAGATGAGGTCACACAAGCTGCAGTCCCTTTAACACTCCTGTCCCCACCTCTCCTCTCTCTCCCTGCTACTCTAACAGCGGTGGTCGGCTCCCGTCGATAGAGATAAATCTCCCGTGGCATTTCCCACAACAATCAACGCCCACTTTCACGGCAACCGCCACCAGGGTGCGCCCTTGTCGGCGCTGGGGGCAGCAAGCATCCGGCGGCGCTGAGGGAGGGATCAGAGCTCGTTGGGAGGGAGGCTTGAGGGGTACAACGGGTGTGGGGGCAGAGCCATTGAGGCGTCTAATGATATTCGATATGGATGCTCAGAGTCGCAGTCAGAGGCCGCCACTGCCGCCGATCGATGCCACCGGAAATGCCATCGGTAATCTCGTGTGGTCAAGACGTTAGAGGGGCTGGGGTGGGTGGGTTGTAGGCAAGAGCCTTGACCTGGACAGAAAGTCGAATACACCATGTCATTGCTGAATATATGGACTAAGAATAAATAACCTCCTGCACAAAGCCCAACCTATTCCTAATATCAAAGAGTCCATGTCAGTTCAAACTGACCTTAACATCCAGTCCTCGCCTATCTTTCTTTACTTCACTCTTCATTACAAATTGATATATCTAAAAGGCTTTCAAACAATCATCTTCCCCTTTTGCAAAAATGAAAATGAACCCTAGAATTTTATCATCAGCTTACTTCGCTTTAATAGCACTACTAACCCCATATTCCTCACTGGGCAAAATCTATACAGAACCTCTCATGCTCACAACTCTCCACCGCTACTCCTTTCTCTCTCTATCCCTCTTGCCTCCTTTGACCGACCAGTACCCACTTCCAAGCCCAGTAGACCACCATACAGTGGTCTTCAGCCCAGAAGCCGGTGACAGGTCTGGGCGATCACTCGGCAACCTGATCTGCTACTTCCGGTACCGAGTACACTTAGGGCGTCTCCGGCGGTCAATGGCTGGCGGTGAGTAAATAAAGCGGTGATGAACGAGAGGTAAAGTGTGCCCTGTATGTCCGCCCAGGGCCACCACCCCAATACCAGCGATTAGCACCGCCGCCATTAGCCCCCCGATCAATCGCCACGAGGGGGCACCACATATCAGGGTGTGGGAGGGGTGGGTGGGTGGTAGCTGCATGTAGTCAATAGTCTGAGCTGCTCACAGAAGGCTCAACCCACATTAACCAATACCCATAGGGTTTGCTGTTATACTACTTACTCTAGGTGTTTTTCTGTTCTGATACTGATAAAGTTTTCCCTTTCTGCTCATATGCATATACTAGTCAACCCATAAGTAGTTCTATACTGGTTATTAAAAGAAACTGGCCCGGCTTCAAGCATTTATCTATTCTACGTCCAGATGCCATTATATTGACATAAGCCTTGTAATCAAGTCTCACACAGCGATAACCAAGTTATACCTCGGCAGGCAAAGGAGTACGGTTATGACAGCGACAACTCTCATTTCATCACTCAGCTGCCCTATTCATTGCACCCATTACTCCTTGTGAAAGGCTCAGAAAGCGGTTCTGGACGGTCATGGGAGTGACTGAGTCCAGGATAGGTCAGTCATTCCATCACAAGTAGCAGAACGTCCTCAGCACAATTTTGTACGACAATTGGTGGAGAACTCAGCAGAACTCCATCTGACAGGCCAGACAGCTGCGTTCCACCACAAGGATTCTTTTTGTCAGCTTGCATTACACATTGCTAGCGCCTTCCCATGGTATAGATGACAAGCATAGAAAAGCTGGTTATCCAGCGCCAAGTGGGTTTTCTTGTTGTTCCTGGCTTAGCACCATCAGCACTAACAGATAGGGCATGTTAATTTGACAAACTTTCAGCTGGTGTTACATTGTGGCTTTCTAGGAGAAGTTCTGCTATTGTGGGGAGAACATATTAATGGGGACACCAAGAGAGCCAGGGAGTGGGGGTGACTTTAGAAAGTTATTAAGATGCCAATGGCAAATAATTCTCATCGCATTGACTCTAATCAGAATACAATGTAGGATGAAATCAAAGAAGTTATCAGAGATCCAACCTATCAGGGTTAAACCATGCCCCTATTATCATGATTATCCTTATAACACATGCATCAAAATGTCACTGTTTTCACAAATCTCCCATATATCATAGATAAAAAAGAAACAAATCTCCCATATATCATAGATAAAAAAGAAACTATCAGCTGGTGTTACACATAGTTTGACTTACCTCCGTTAGCCGATCGTGGTAGAAGGGTCTGTCACAGTGGCTTGGTCCATTCTGTTGGAGTTGGCTAAGGGAAGGCTTTTTATCAACTACTTCTTCTGATGACTGATGCTGTGGCTGAGGTTGTTGTGAATGATGATGCTGTTGATGATGATGCGTTTGATGTTGTAATAAATATGGTTGTCCTGGATGTTGATGAGGCTGTGGTCTTACTGGTCCTGGTTGAATCTGTAAGAAAGCAAATTAATATTTCTAAGTATATTTTCACTTTTATCATGGATCACAATGTGATAGAAGTAGGTGATGCAAATGATGCATTAAATGTAATAAGAAAGCCCTGGAACAAAAACAAAATTAATTGTCTCACAGAATGTATGGAAATGGTTCTGAAGAACAAACATCTAACAGCTTGAGACAAAGAACTTCTAAGTAAATGGTGCAACAGTTGAGCACTAAAGGCTCTTGAAGGTATCTTTGTTTAAGATACTCATCTGTAACCTTTGTCTGATGTCTAATTTTTGTCAACTATACTTGTGTCCACAGTATGCCCTAATAGCATCCTTAATACTTTTGTTTTTAAACCTGGAGTGGAAGACTTTGGTGCCTGGAGCTGTTAAATCAACCGTTGTTGCACCTTTATCCACTCATAAATCTCTAGGAAAAGCTAACAGTTTAGCATTGCAAGGAACTACTGGAATTGGTCTTATTGTTGTACTCTCCTTAACATTTCTTATGGGAAATCTACATCCCCTTTATTCCTTAACAGCGTTTACAGCCATTGCCTGTTGGTTATTTTTATACAAGACCTATATTGATTTTCTGTTATACATGTGTGGTCTTTGAAAGAGCTGCTCTAGGATTGCTCTAGAAAAATCACAAACACACACACAGGCGTTTCACCATGCAACGTAATTGAAACAAAAATAACCATATGAAACCTAAGAAATGATGCTGTATTTGCGGCCTTTCATGTTCAGTCGGGTTCATAGCTTCAAAGGTATCTCGGAAAGTATAGGAAGTTTTTGCTTACGCTGTTATCTTTTGTTGCCGCGAAGGCAGGATATAGACTTTCTATTTGGGAGCTTTGCTTTATGCCTCAGTACAGTGAAGGTGTACTCATATGGACCAACAGTCATATGATAAGAAAGAATTTGATCTTTGCTGTTGGCCTTTCAAGTCTAAGTAGAGAGAATCCACAATAAACTACATTTCATCTTTTTGTGTGCTTCGTGTTACTCTACACCAACTGTCATTTCCCTTCCTAGTACATATGAAAGCGTTTGTCTGCATGCATTCTACGGCACCTTACGATGCCGCAAATGTCATCACTGAAGATCAAATAACGCTCGGTGTATCTCTTCTATACTAATCTAAGATGCATTATATTGCCACTGTTTATGATTTCCAGTGGTGGAATTCAAAGATAAAGGTTATATTACACCAAATCTCCAGGATCAAAACAGGCCTATACACCATCCATACTGTTTCTTACATGAACAGGGAAATACTGTGCAGTGGGTGTCTCCCAGCCACTACTATTATTCCCATACTAGAACACGAACTGAACCCACACAACCCACTGCCCTGATGTAGCCAGCCTGGATAGGTTGCAGTCAGCCTCCACCTGGGACCACTGCAGGGCATACAAAAGGGGAGATCGGTCTCCAGTCTCCAGTCCATTACCCCCTCCTCCCTGCAGCCGTTCCTCAGGTGTAAGCGATGGGAACCCCCCATCCTATTACCTGTATTATCTCGTATTACCGTCCGACCGCCACAAGCGCTGTGCACACAGTGCTGGCCACTGGCGCCCATTTAGTCCCCGGTGTGGTTATCATGAGGAAAGCATTATTCTGTGCTGCTCCTGGGAAGCATGGCAAACACGTGCTGTGGACAGTGGCGTGTTGCTGGTGGGACATTGAGAAGGGGTGGGTGTGGGTGTTGGGAGGGTGGAGCTAGTGGGGTGTGGATCTGTTGATGGGAGTCAGTAATAACTGGATGTTGTTGACAAAGGAATTTGGATTACATTTATTCGCTGGCATGATGACAATATTGCTTCCTCATCTCATGCCCTTCAATAGAGAAACATGCCATATTTTCCAGCTATTGAAAGCCTTGGCCACATTTGGATTGCCAGTATTAACTTTAAATGATAAGAACCAATGGTACCTGTAGCACTACAATACCTGTATTTTTTCTCATATGGCTTCTAGACGAATACCTTAGAATATCTTAGATCTACCTCTCATCTTTTTTTATATAGTTGAGTTGATCTGCATTGCAATGTTATGAAAGGGAATTTTCTTTATATTAATTGACTCCACCTCCATCCCAAGGCCCATGTCTCCCCACCAAAAAATAAAGAAGAAAGAAAAAAAGTCTCACCGTTATCCTTACAAGCATACTTTACTCACCAATCCCATTTCTCCCTCCCCCTCTCATCCTCACCCCCAACCACACAAAGCTCATGGTCTTCCTGTTCAACAAGCATTTATTCAGGCTGTGGTAAAACGATAGTCTCCGTTCAATAGGTGTCCGACTCAAACTCTGATGTAAAACATACACGTCCCCTACCGGCCAATATTTGTCATAAATCTGCCCCCTACCAACCCACCTTCCCACCAGAGGGCCGACGCCACGTCCTTCACGCATGCGCTGGCGTGATTTGCCGATATGCACTTACTCTAGGTCGGATAACACAAATTACCAAATCAGACCACTATTGATTAGCCTTGTGTGTGGATGGCTATGTTTTTTTTTTCTCTTGTTTCTGTTTTTTTATTATTACCTTTGCTTCTATTTATTCTCTATCTCAATTCTTTTAATTGCACGCAGTCTATGTATGAATGCATTGAGGCTGATAATTGCCAAACACAAAAATCGCTGCTTGATGCTGAAGGGAATACATTGGCTGGGGTGATAAAAAGTTGTTTCACGGAGGGAGTGCATACAAGCTGATGACAGTCTAAGTGAGGTTTTTGTCCTCGACATCCAGAATAAACGAGTGCAAATGGAACAGATTGAACCGCAGTGTATTGATTAGCAGTTAGTGTGGAGAAAAGGGGAGGCAAGCTTAAAATGTCTAAAACACCAAGCTCTTTATACATTTGATTTAAATATTGGAGATTTTCTATGAAGCCAGACTATGCATTGATCGATGAATCTACCTTCCAAAGCTTGCAATGATAACAATGCTTAACATTTGTATTCCTTTACCTTTAAACTTTGTGTAAATTGCCTGTCAGACAGACTTAACTCAGCATCCCCCCTTTAAGTTGTCTTTAAGTGTGTTAGGTACCAGCACAGAGCCGTGTTAATGTCAAAGGGCGGGGCAGTTTGCTGGTGTTCGGCTGACTGGCGCTTTAAGACAGGCATTAGTATTCTTGGTTGGAGTGGCACCGGGTCCCAGCGCCTCCTACCTTGCTCCCTGGAGGCCCCTAAAGGGATGGGCCCTAAATGACGGCGGCCATTACCGGAAATCCCTCCAGCGCCCCCTGGTATTTGTCCGCCGGCCCCGACCCCCGCAGCAGGGCACTAAAGCGACGCCGGTCGCATATTTATGGCCGTGGTCCCCCACCTGATCAGTCCCGCCCGCCCTCGGCGACTCCCCCTACCCGCCCCCTTAAGTCCGATTTACAGTGGGCGCGGCTCCACGCGGCACCCACTTCGTTCAACTCAATGCTGCTAACGCTGTTTTAAGGGTAGTTTACAGTCGTCCAATTGTACATCATGGGATGCGTATACACATAGTACATGTAAACAGAGAAAGGCAGTGTAGACGCAGGACACTGCTCTTCACTGCCTCTCTCCTCCTATACCCAACTCTCTCCCTGAAGGTGCATTTACAGCTTTTAATGCCGCACGGCGACCAGCTGTCTTATGATGTCGCATTTACATTCTGGGCTGCGACGCGTCCCCCGAGGCCCCGGATGGTGCATGGTACCTTCCCTCCTGTCTGCCCGCGGGGCGCTCCGCGGCCGCTAAGTGCTCATAAATTAGCTGAAAATTTGCCGCTGATGAGCAGATAGCTGTAAACGCATTATCTGCCGGGCGGCGCCGCACGTTGCTAAGGGGGCACCCTGCGCCTTGGCTACAGATCATCACACCCTCGGAAGCTACTGTTGTCATGGCAACGCCAGAGGGGGTTGGTAGGGGGGTCTCTGAGGGAACGAACACGAAAGAGGTACAGTCTGTGTAGAAAGCTGACAAAAAAAGGATAGTAGCTGATAAAAAGGAAAGAGGTATGGAGGGGTGTAAGGAGAAAAAACGGATTGCTCCCCGAGCGTCGAGATTACTTCGTGTGCATCCTTCATCCTGATCGCTTTTTATGTGCGAGACCGACATAAAATTGTTTAAAGCCGCGAGGAAATTGTCACACACATCGGGTTTAATTGAAGGCATATACAATTATCCTCTTTTTTTCACCTTGGAGAAAAACATAGTGCTCTGGGATTTAGAAATATGAAAACACCCTTAGGAGCCATAACCAAGCCGGCTTTTTCATATACTACTCACAGCTGCTCCCTCTTGTAAAGCCTGTATCAATCTACCATGTTTATATACTACTTATAAGTAGTACCGCTAGAAAACCCTAGATGGGGATGGCACCTCTTACATTACATGCCACTGTACTACATAGTAACATTGGTTATTACATTGTAGATCTAACAACCCTTTAAAACTAAGGAAACACTGCTCCTATATAAATACACATGAGCAACAAGTCATCCCTAAAATGAATGACATGTTGCTTTACTCCATCACACTTCTCCCATTGAGTAAGCAGATTTCTCTCAGAACTCTCAAGTCAACTTTTAATAGCTACCGGTATACATGTATCATTTTATGATATTTCTACTTATGTGTAGCGCTCCTTTTGTACAATGTACAACTACTCTAGATTCCCTTTTCTAGGAACTCTATACCAACCCCCCCCCCCCCCTTACCATAGAGTACCATTTGCTTCTGCATTTCCCTAAAGCCACGTTCATTTCTCGCACAGCGCCGGATTGAGTAAACAGTAGTCGGAACATTGTGTTTAGCACCAGTGTGTTCAGGGCCAACAGTGGCAGAGGCAGAAGCCCACTATAAATTCCACCAGTGGGAGGGGAGGGGACTGTCCCGCTGAGACCCGACCTGGAGCCGTTACAACTCTAACAAGATATCTTTCAGCGTTTCCCCCGCCCCCTGAGGTCCCGCTAGGTGGCGTATTAATGATGCCGGAAGCGTGTTGCCCCCGCTACGCCCCCTGGCGGCTTGGTGATGTATGACGACGGGCAGGGGGTAGAGGTGGGGTGGGTATGATGTATGGGGGAGGGAGGGTGAAGTCTGTACCTACCGAGGTCTGTATAGGAGAATTAAGGTTCCCCTGCACTGGATTACCGTACATACATGTACAATACACAGAAGGGACTGGGAGCTGTCTTATTTTCAGATGCTGTCTATAATCCACATAGTGTACCAGCCACAGCTTGTTCCTGGTATTATTGCATTTACTCATCCGTTCACAGAAGGCCATACAAGTGTACTTTAAATACTAACGCCATAAATGTGATGAAGCAATGCTTAGAAAAGACTTAAATAGAATAGGCAGGTCAAAATAGACTTGGACAGAAATTTATTTTAGTGCAGGGGGCTACACTTTTGAGTGTCACTATCGATGGATCAGCGTGATAAGACGAATCAGAGAGGACCACAGATGATTTGTGTCACTACCTTCACATAACAAGCCAGTAAAAAGGGTTTCTCTCTCAGCTATCACGACTTTCAGCATGGCGAGTGCAAATGTCTTTCTTGTGAGATAAGATTGCCCCATTTGGCCTCAGATGATCTGGTGTCCATGCCTCTAGATCCTTTCTTCTCAAAGGTTAAGAGGACGACAAGTTCAGAGATTCCATTTGCTGTGAGGAAAACGTTTTCCATCCTTTTACGACCGTTCAGAGCTCGGCCAAAGTGAGACCGGCTCGGATGACTCCGATAACATGGCGCCTTAAGGGGAAGTATCCTGGCAATGTCTGTTCAAGCTCATCTCTCTTCAATCTCTATGGTTACCTATTTAAAGGCGCCATAATGCATTATTAATGCATCATACTATTTCTTGTCTTGATGCACTAATGCAGCGCTTGTGTTTCTACGTGCCATTGCTGCAGTAGATGCACCAGGCTTGCAATCTAGCACCATATTGATTCTATGGGAAAGATACTCATTCAACCAGTTCGCCATGATGTTCTGGTGCAGGGTAGATAAGTAGACTCACCAGCACTGCATTCATGCATCATGACGACCAAGGAACATGGCCCTGGAGGCATCATGCGGCTTCAATAGGGTTAAGGTAGTGAGAGGGCGTGAGCCGGGTCTATGGCAGGGAGGGGTGGCTAAAGCGTTGCTATGGTAACTTAGAGCATGTAAGGCTCTTAAAGCCTCCTCCAGGTGGTCACGTGATCCACTACGGGTGATTCACCTTAAGCCCTGGAGGCGTGGCTGACCTTTGACCCCTATCCTCGCTTTCATCCACCCGTTGCCATGACACCGCCCGATAACCTCCGTTGCCATGGTAATCCGTCACCAGGGACTCGACCTCCTCCTTTTACCAGCGTTGACGACGCTGTTGCCACGCAACCGCCTCCAGCGTCTCTGCGACCCAATTAATGCTGGGTCACGTGGCCCTATGAGAAGGAGGGTGTGGGAGTGAGGAGGGAGGAGGTGGGAAGAGGCTCCACACTGGAGACGAGCAGACCTTTGATGTGACACTGCTGGGTCACACGTGGCCATGCCTCCTGCTCCTTAACCCTTTAAGTACCGCACGCTGCCTCCAGGGTCCTTTCAATGGTCGTCATAATGTTCTAATGGTGATTCGGTTCTTCATTGATGCCTCCTACAGAGCCTCTTGTACTGAATAAATCCTGTAGGGTCGACATGGTATTGTTTTGTCATCAATAGCCAATAATTATAATGAACGGGTATAACAGGGTACACTTGTGTAGGTATTTATTGTATGCTGCATTATGTGTGTATTTATTATATGCTATATGGGAGAGTGCTATGGGAGTCCTGTATAGGGTTTATGGTAGTATAGAGTTTATGGTAGGCTGTGGAATGTGTAGACGGAGGGGAGTCGGCGAGATCTGGTCAGGTAGATTCTGTAGAGAGGGAGGGGGGAATACGGGTGAGCCAAACACCGGCGTCTGAGAGGTGTGAGGGGTTGGTAAGAGATAGGGAGGAGTTAGTATGGTGGGAGCAGCCGAGGAGGCAACACATACTCCTGGAGTAGACGAGGATGAAGCCGTTTAATATTTAGTATTACACTTAGCCAATGTAAGAACGGATTGAGCAGGATCTCTATGGCACTTATACCTCTCCAGTAGCATCGGATTGTTAAACATGAACTGCTTGTATGAATAGACTGATGTCGTTGAAGCTGTACAACCATGAGTGGACTCATCATCAGCTGTAACTGTGAATAACCAATGAACAATAAATGGTGACTTGTATCGGCGTCTTGGTGTTGGTTAAAAGGATGGGCTGAGCCAACATCATACCACTAGAGTTAGTCTTCCCAAATACGTGAGAATAGCGGAGTGAGCTGATAATAACTACACAACTTATACCACATTAATATACATATAAACACAACCCACACAGCCCAGATGGTGGAGAATTAGTGGTTGGGCTTATCATTGTACTGATGAGCGGCTCGCCGTACCCGATACCTAACAGCTCAGACGCTGAATGTGACTCAGCGGCATCGCCACACACTGACATTAGTGAAGGTGTGGAAGTCTATACTATCATACCTGCAGCGCGCACATTGCCTGGGGATGCGGCAGTAGCACATGGTGGTGTAGCAGAGGGACAGGGTGGAAGATCCGGAGTGAGTGAAGCGGGACCTGATCAATCACGTGTCACTCTTAGATCGGATCACACACATGTGCATGTGCAATTAGGACCCAGGTCGCAAGTGGTGCTTTTGCCTGGAGAGGAGGTGTCTAGAGAGATTGGATTCCCCGTGGCTCGGTCAGAGGAGGAGCGGGCGTCGTCTCAAAGGGATCCCAAGTCTGGGGGGACGTCTGGCCTACAGTTGTCTACTGCGGCTGATTCTGAACCAGCAGGGTCGGTGGTAGTGGACGATACCTCTGGACCATTCTCAGCATTGGGAGTGGAGAACGAGCATCAGTCATCTGCGGCAGAGTCGGAGACCAGGGCTGATATTTCTAGTGATGGGCAACAGGCGGCGGTTCAGGAGCACACAGTGAGTGCTGATGCAGGGGAACGGCCTGATAATCTCTGCAAAGGATGGACGATAGGAGACAGATTAGTGAATTATAAGTATTTTTCGACGCCCATTGCTAGGAGCTCCAGTATTAATTTCTGTAAGGCTACTCCTAGGTGCCTTGAGTTTGAGGGTACAGCGGACCAGGGACAAGTCAGACGCGCATCTGAGGGGGATGTGGCGGATATTGGTGATGAGGATTTGAATTTTGAAGCGATTGCAACGTCATTGGGGTTAATTGAGCCAGTACATGAAGACGGACAGGTGGATGAGAGTGGAACAAAGGATGGTCATGAGAATGAGGGGGACGCACATGGGGAGAATGATTCAGTAGAAGGGGCGTCTATGGTGGTGGCAGTGCCAGGGCAAAGCGAGGACGTCGGTGGGAAGATACAGGAACAGGGGTCGGAGGCCTGTGGTGATTCACAAGGGGGGAGTGCAGGATTGCTACCGTCTGGTTTCTTGGTGGTTGTTGAGAATGGGAGAAAGTTAAGTGATAGAGACTTGGTGGGTCAGGATGAGACTGGTGGAGTTGGACAGGATTGGACAAGCTGTACTACACCGGTTGTTACAGGTGATCGAAGTGACAGTCGTCTGGGAGAGTCTGTGAGTAAAACAAGGGTGGATGAAGTTATTACAGGTCTGCGGAACACTAATATTAGGGTACGACAAAGCATAGAGAGGGGGAGGGCCATATTGGAACAGGAGCTGAGATATCGGCAGGCCATTGATGGGGAGGAGCCGCCCGCGAGGCCGGAGATAGACCGGGAGCGTGTAGCACGAAGGGAGAGATTTTTGAACGACACTGTAAATTGGAGGAAGGTAACTGCGAATATCCGCTCAGGCAATAGTACAGGTCGTACTACAGATGAGGGGCATTTAGATGATGTTCTAAATAGCCATCTTCAGACTGATGTTTCGGGTGACTGGGAGGATTGGTGGGCTCGGAGAGCGGACGAAAAGAGAAGACGGCAGATAGAAAGGGAGGCCCGGGAGGAAGCCGCTGAGGGCTCCGTAGCTGCAGGTGTTGGAACTGGTGTACAGGGGAACGATAGTGAAGAGAGCTCAGTGGGTGATTTGGATGCGGAGAAACAGGTGGAGGAGGATATTGCACCTATTATTGGTTCTGAAGACGACGACATGGCGCCTAGTCCGAATGTTAAACTACCATCCTTCAATGGGGAGCCTGGGGAGGATTATCGGAGATATTTCAAGGAATTGAATGGAATGCAAAAGCTATTTGGATGGTCTCCGGATCAACATCTTGAGTATGCAAAATTGGGCTTGAAGAAGGGGGCATCGAAATGGATGGATGGTATTCCAGAGGGGGAAAAGGATACTTTGGACAAAGTAGTGGCTATAGTGAAGAGGGTTTTTGAAGACAAAAGGCCACTGTGGCAGAAACATAGGGATTTGCACTGTCTGAAGCAGGAAAAGGGACAGTCGGTCTGGGACTTCGCATTGAAAATAAAGGAATATGATGAGTTGGACGTTCCTGATGTCATCAAGCTGTCAGTCTTTGTGGGGGGTTTGCTTCCGCCCATTGATAAGGACCTGATGAAACACAATGCTGATTCTTTTGAAGAGGCTCTCAGACTGGCGTCTTATTGGGAAAATGTGGAGAAAGGAAGGAACTCCAAAGGTGTGGCGCAGTTACATATGCTAGAGTCTGAGGGGACTCGGGATGGAGCATGTGGGGACGATCAATTCGATCCTAAAGAGTATGCTAGAGAACAAACTAAAGCAGTGGTGGAGATGTGCACTATGGAATATAGACGGGGGCTCAGAGAAATGGAACATGGACGGGAGAATCAGCAGGGACAATATGCTGGAAGGGGTGGTAACTCACAAGGGCAGTATCAGGCGCAGGCGAGCAGAGGGACCGGCGCGGGAACATATGGTCAGAATAGGCAGTTTGGTACAGGCGGTGGAGGTCGAGGATGGAATTATCAAGGGGGACGCGGTGGAAATCAGTATAACGCATCTCAGTATTTCAATAACAGGTTTCAAGGACAGAGATACACAGGAGGAAGCAGGCAGGGTCAACAGGGGGATGATAAAGGTCAGAGAAGAGCACAGGAATATGCTAGGATGATGGGAGATGCAGGAGAGAGTCAGAAAGGAGGAGGGGCAATCTATTGCTTAATTCATGACTCTACTACACATTCTACAGAGGAGTGCACGTTTTTGAAGAAATACAGGGATCAGCTGTCATCCTCTCAGCAGAACAGGGACCAACGAGATCAGGGGAATGATGTTCGCAGGCCGGGAAACGGGCACAACGGCTCATTCCTACCCCAGAATTAAATTTGATATCAGGGGATGGGTCGGGAAACAGGGGATCAAAAGACAAAGCGCCATGGTTGGTTCAGTGTACTATTGACGAGAATACATACAGATGTTTAGTGGACACGGGCGCGTCTGATTGTTTTATAGCACGGACAATTGTGAGTAGTATAAGTGAGAGAGCAATTTGGGACAGGCAGCCATCTCAATTGGGGAAGGTGCGTCTGGGGGACAAAACATCGTTACAAGTTTATGAGACGGTGCGACTGCAGTGTTTTATGGATGGTGCTTGCATATACTATGATTTTAATGTGGTGGATTCACTGGCTTATGATATTGTGCTGGGACGTAATTTTCTGATTGACGCAAGGGCACAGATTATAGCTATAGATGGAAAGGTGCGTCTCTTTACTGAGGATCCGGTCTCAATTGAAGTAGCGGCGATTTTGGACCCATGGGAGGAAAGATTGGTGACGGTGAAAGGATGGGATGTTGCGGCTGAAAGGGTTGGAACAACGGTCTTGTTGAGACCATCTAATTTGGCGGTGGTAGCTGCGGATGGTGCGGTGAACTATGTGGGGAAGAAATGGTATATGAGAATTGCTAATCTCTCTGACAGGCAAGTGTATGTGGATACAACTGAGGTTATAGCATATGCGGAAGACATAGATGAACCGGAACTTAATTTGCTGGAGGTAATTGATACAGCTAATGTTGGCAGGGATAGAAAGGATGAGGCTCGTGAGATTGTGGCACGATGTAATGAAGACCGGCGGGAGAATGGTCAAGATGCTAGGAGAGGGTCAGAGCATCGGCAGGATCCTCAGGACAGTGGTGGTGGATGTGGTGTTTTTACCTTAAGTGAGCAGGAGAGGCTGGATAAAATTGAGAAGATCAGGGGCCTTGATTTGGGTGACACTATGATGACGCTGGAGGAGCAGAAGGTATTCAGAGAAATGTTGGTGGTCAACATGGACACTATAGCATTTTCTATGAAGGAGTTGGGTCATTGTTCATTGGCTCCAATGAAAATAAGGGTCGATGAGTCCAAGGGTCCGTGTATGGCACGACCATACAGGTATTCTCCTCAGAAAATGGATATTATTGATGAACAGGTGAGGGAATTGTTAAAGTTGGGAATTATTGAGCCCAGTGACAGCGTCTGGAGAAGTCCGTTGGTGGTAGTGCAGAAGAAGGATGGAAAGGCTAGATTATGTACAGACTATCGCATGTTGAATCTTATTACGGCGGATGACACATATCCTATGCCCACAGCCAGAAGCATGTTTTTGTATATGGCATACAGAAAACCTATAATCTTTACAGCCATGGATTTGCTCAGTGGGTATCATCAGTGCGATTTACATCATGACAGCAGGCAATATTCAGCATTTGAATCACCCTCGGGAGTTTGGCAATGGACGAGGATGCCGTTTGGTATGAAGCAGAGCCCATGGCAATTTACTAAGATTATGTCATTAGCACTAGGAGGCTTAATACCACGTACTTGTCTAGCCTACCTAGACGATATCATTATCTTTGATCCGGATGTGGAGAGCCATATTACTAATGTCGGCAGAGTATTGGCAGCTTTAGGTAAAGCAGGTTTAACAGTCAAGCCAGAAAAGTGTGAGTGGGGCAAAGCGGAAATCAAGTTTTTGGGGCACATTATTAATGCTGAAGGAGTGCAGACGCAATCTAAAGTGATCAGAAAGGTGCAGGAATTTGGCAGACCGTATAATGAACATACAACTAGGTCCTTTCTGGGGCTTTGTAATTATTACAGGAGTTTTATTCCTAACTATGCTGTTTTGTCGATGCCTCTGAATAATTTGTTGAAAATCAAGGTGCCATTTAAGTGGACAGATGAGTGTGAGGTGTCATTTAAGAAAATACAAGCAGCATTAGCGAGCACACCGTTATTGGTACATCCAGAGATCGGGGGTCACTTTTATGTTTTAACAGATGCTTCGGATGGCGCGTGTGGAGCGGCCATCTGTATAAAAAGGGATGGATTGCTGAGACCGGTAACATATTATGGGTATACATTTACAAAAGCTGAAAGAAACTACACTATAACAGAGAAAGAAGGCCTAGCTGTTATAAGAGTATTGAAGAAATTTGAGGATATGCTGACTGGGGCTAAGATCACGATAATAACAGACCATCAACCATTAATACCTTTGCTTCAACAAGCCAGTAAGGCTCCATCCAAAAGGTTGACTAGATGGGGTTTAGCAATGACTGACTTTGACTATGAGATTAGGTATGAGCCGGGAGCCACTCACTACCTGCCGGATTTTATATCCAGAGTGCCGTTGGCAGTGGGACAGGATACACCTGGCGAGGAGTCGGGGGAGTTTGAGCCTGAGGTGGGATGTGAGTTACTCGTGATGGAACTGATAGGGGAGGAATTGGATAGGGAAACCTTCATTCAGGAGCAATGGAAGGATGGATTCTGCAGGGGGATGATGAGATATTTGGCGGGAGATGAATTGCCAGTGGATGAGGAAAAGGCGCGAGGGATTTTACATAATGCTGATTTCATGGGTATGAAGGATGGATTGTTATGCAAGTATATAAAACCAGCTAGAAAGAGGGGTGGGCCTATAGCTGACCTAAACCCAAGAATAGTGGTGCCTAAGGCTATGGTGAATAGAGTGCTCTATCTCATGCATGATGATATCATGTGCGGAGGACATGTGGGAACAGTGGCGTTGAATACAAAAGTACAGGCTCGGTTTTATTGGAAAAATATGATGGTGGACATAGCTAGGTACGTGCGGCTATGTGAAAGGTGCGCGTTGAGAAAAAGAGCACCTCACTTTAGGGCCAAGGCAAGGTCATGGGATACGCCGGATTATCCATGGCAAGTGATACAGACAGATTTCGTTGGGCCACTACGTAGGTCCAAAGAAGGTTATAAATATATTATGACCTTCATAGACCTTCTGACGGGATGGCCGGAGGCATTCTGTACTAAAGACACAACTGCGCACACGGCAGCTGGGGTGTTTCTACGGGAGATCGTGTGTAGGTACGGCAAGGTGGAAGTGCTGTGCAGCGACAGAGGGTCTACATATATGGGTCAGGTTTTTCGTGAGGTCACAGCTAGACTATCAACCAAACAGAGGTTTACGTCTTCTAGGAATCCGACCGGAAATGCCAGGGTTGAAAGATTGCATAAATCATTAGAGGATACGATAGGATGCTATGTGACCGAGGATCATGAACACTGGCCAGAACTGTTACCCATTGCATTGTGGACAGTGCGCTCCAATATCAGTATGAGGACGGGGTTTTCACCATATGCACTACAATTCGGGAGGGATCCAGTGGCTATGTCCTTTGCTGAGGAAAGGCCGCTGCCTAAAGTGCCATCTGAGAGGGATTGGTTTCTTAGAACAAATCATAGCATACAGTTATTACAAGAGGCGGCCAACGCTCATACTGCTAAGTATGAGGAGCAGCTCAGACGTAGACTGGATGGACGGGCACGACCTGTCTCTTTTATAGAGGGGGAGTGGGTATATTACTATGATCCGAAATGCGCGGTGAATAATACATCGAAGTTTGCTGGTAGATACACAGGGCCACATAGGGTAATAGAAGTGGTGGGGGATAACAGGGTGAGGTTGAGAGCAGTGAAAACGGGCAAAGAGATACCTCACTTGGTAAATGTGAATAAACTGAAGAGAGCATACAAAGGGGAGGGTGAAAATGGTGAAGGAGAAGCCAAAGATGAGAGAGTGGTGGAAGTGGATAAGTCAGAAGTGGAATCACAAGTGGATAAAGAAGACATAGGACATGAGAACCCGAGAGGGGTGACTGAGGTGGAACATCCTTCATCTGGTCTGGAGGATACAGCGTTAGCGGACGCTGATAAGGAGGACAAATTGAATACGTCAGACGACGATAGAAGTGCACATGAGAAAAAGAGAGAGGTGGCCGGAGCTGGACCGCGCGCACCTATACAGGAATCTGATAATGAGAAAGATGGAGTTGTACGGCGAGATAGCCGGGAGAAGCACAGGCAGGAAGCTGTGGTCGATAATTGGTGTAAAAAGAAAGGGTTACAGGATAGTGATATTGATAAGGTCGAGGGTGGCCGAAGACAGGATAATGAAGAGAAAAAGAAGGGTAGAGTGAGAAATGTTGAGGTGAAGAGGCAGATGGACGAAGACAGAGAGAGAGAAGAAATGGAGAGGAGACAGAAAAGAAAAGAGAGAGAGGATAGGGCTGAGAGAAGACGGAGGCAAAGAGATAGGAGAGCACAATTGGCTGCGGGGGCTATTATGAGTAAGGAATCTAGCAGTGAACATATCATTCCAAAGGGACCGATTTGTAAGCATCACAGGAGAGGCAGAGAGGAGCTCAGCTCATCCAGCGAGGGAGAATAGGGCGAGCTTAGACGGGATGCTACAGGATGGGCGATAATCCTGTAGTATTCACGTGTGTTGCTATGAGGGAGAAGGGGGGGTGATGCAGGTGCCGAAGGGGGAGGGGCCGCCCGGAGGAGCAGGTCAAGCTGACTCATGCAGGTAGACGGAAAGGAGGGCGATACACAAAGAAAAGGGAAAAGTAGGGCAAGGTAGGAAAAGAAGGGAGGGGGGGGGAGGCCAGCGCAACAGGTATATGCAGGAGGAGATGCATCAGGAGGTGGCAGTGCGCGCACAGCGAGGGACGAGATAAGACCTCACAGTAAATAGCAGGTGCTGATGGACGGATGGCAGATAGCTGGTACGATAGTGTTGGAGAACAGCAATACCAACAATACTATAATACGTGGATGATTCAAGACAACTATTGCAATAGCACTTACAATGAAAGGAGCACAGTGTCTGCAGCAAGTTCAACAACAACAGAAACAAATGAAAAAGGATTTGGTGCGACTTCAACGTCAGGCCAACCAAGCTCAGCGCAAGAGCCAATACAGGTGGTGGAAGCAGCTCAAGCCGAGGTCCTGGTAAATCATCAGGGAAACATATGGGATAGCATACGTGACATCACTGTGGGACAGACAGAATGGGAGTGGTTGTTGGATGCCACTCTACAAGGCACCGGTGGTATAATTAAGAGAGAGACTCAGACCACAGAAACAGCGACACAGACAGAACCATCAATATTTTATAGTAAAGACGATGAATTTGTGCTGGATACATCAATCAGATTGGATGACATATTGATAGAAGAGTATTACAGCAGAAGACAAGTGACATCAAGACTTTGTCACATTTGTGGCAGAACAACGGCGACAGCGGCAGGAGCGGCCAAACACCTGGAACAGGTACATGGGATAAAACATCTCATATAATGTCCACTAGTGAGGATGCGGGAAAGAGAGCACCATCTATAGTAAAGGCAGGGAGATATAGGGGACAACAGGTAGAAGACGCGCTGGATGCTATATATGGATTTGGATATTCATTGCCGAAGGTATTCAGATACAATGGGGCGACGTTACAGGATATAGTAATGCAGAAAATATCAAAACTGAAATTGGACATCGCGAGATTGCCAAGATATTTGAGGGAACAAGTAAACAGACATCACTTTAAATATGGAGTAGGGAGTGTGACTAATGCATTCTTTTTCTCAAGAAAGTGTAGGAGGCATCGCAAGACTAGTAGAGGGAAACGATGCAGGCAGTGTAGACAAAGAGACGAAACTTGGGAAATGTTTAAACTGAAGCAAAAGGGAAAGCATATCACCCAAGGAGTATTGACATCCGGGGTTAAAGACAATGAGACGACCCTGGAGGAGGAGGATGTAACTGAAGACTTTGATAAATATAACTAGAAAGGATATGGGTTGATAGGAAAGAACAGAGGGACTGTATGGTTATAAAATACAATACCTGTTAAGGGAACGTTGTGAGGGGTTGAAGAAATGTACAAAATGGCAGGTATCAGTATAACGCCACCTACCTTTAGAGGAGCACCAGGAGAAAAGATAGAAGAATATTTCTACGACATGGATCTGATTAAGAGAATATATGATCTAGGGGAAATGGAATATGTGGCATTATTATTGTGGGGAATGAAAGGTGAAGTGAAAACTTGGGTTAGGAAGTTACCTGAGGAAAGTAAGAATACTGCATGGAAGATACAGCAAATAACCATGGCAGTATTTGCAGCTCCAGATGCCTGGAAAGAATGGGGTACAGGAGGAAAGAGACAGAAAAGACAGCGCGAGAATGACGGCGCGGAAACAGAGCCAGCGGGGGAATGAACACGAGAGTGAGAAAAAGGGGGGGGGGGAAGTGCCGGACACTGAGACAGACATATGTATATTAAGAGCCCAGTAACAGAAAAGGGGGGGGGGGAAGAGAGCAGACATGCGCAGGTAAAGAAAGAGATAAGATGCAATGACAAGCAAGACAGTTGGCAGTGTAGGAGTGGAACTCCAGCTGTACAGACATCGGCAAGCAACAGATACAGACTACACTCAAAAGTTTAACAAGATAGAACAACCAGCATGCTACGTGGACATAACCAAGACAAGACAACATAATCAGCAGTTTAGATAAGCTATAAACATGAGTTCTAGTGGAAAAGCCTGGATCATAGACAACGGAAGGTTCATAGCGGTTGAGATGAATTAATGGAGATCAGTAATAATTTACTGAAGGAAAGGAATCATCGCCCACTGTAGAGAGGGTAGAGATATTAAGGCTCAGATACACCCTACTCTATGGATAAGACTTAACTACTTAATACAGTTTGTGGAAAATTGTAAAAGGTCGGATCCATTTAGGATGCATTTAATATAAATACATACCTGAAGTGAAGATTTAAGGACTAGTAGGAGTAGAGGCATCATCATCATCAGCAGATGAAGCGGGAGAAGAACTGAAGATAGTAAATAAAGCAGGTATATGAGATAAAGAGAAAGAAGTGCATCACATACAGGAGGCAACCACTATGGGGCACCTTATAAGTTGTCTAAGGGTGAATGGAAACACTAGTCGGAACCAGCAGGACCACAGTCGCGACACACATAGAATGACTCCAGTAACAAGGTCCATAATTAAGAGGCCTAAATTTAAAGGATATATTTGTCCAGAAGTAAGGCATTCTGTTAAAGAACCAGAGCCTATAATGGTTTAATTATTTAGGAAGCCCAGACTCTGAGAAAAGAAATACGATGTCTATAGCTGTAGATATATATTCAAAAATAAGTGTGAGTGAAATTCTTTTCTAAGAAGGTATTAGGACACATAAAATTCAGTCATAGGGGTGTATTAATGAGATCAGTTATACACCTGAGACTGTGAATGTGATCGCCACTACTCACAAATTAGAGGAGCTCAGCGACTTTATAGAGTTAGCTTATGCAGATATTTTAAAAGAAAATATGTGTATAGTATCTTATTACAAGAACGAAGTGAGCGTCTCTAGGAATCAAAGTATGAATCGCTAGGGAAATATACTTACTTCTGCGAGAGGGTAGAAGCTGGGGAAGCCAATGTTGGAAGGATAGGACCTCCAAGATTAGAAGAACGGGAGGTTTGTGGTCTGGCAGGAAGCTGATAGGGATGATGTCGCGTA
The DNA here is from genome assembly GCA_949317995.1 of Acholoe squamosa. Classification (NCBI taxonomy): domain Eukaryota; kingdom Metazoa; phylum Annelida; class Polychaeta; order Phyllodocida; family Polynoidae; genus Acholoe; species Acholoe squamosa. The sequence goes on along the minus strand of OX439041.1, from coordinate 62,109,969 downwards.
GTGGTAGCAGATGAAGATGTCAAGAGAGATATGATGGTAGAAGAACTGTGAGTCAGTCGTGAGGAAGAGGCTATGGTGCTGGAATGACAGGTCAACGGTGAGAAGGGTGGATGTCCAGGTGAGATAGCCAGAGTACTCCAGAACGAGGGCGACATTACTGGAAGGTGTGGAAGTGAAGCTGCAGTGGATGAAGATGAAGTAAACTGACCGGAAGTGGAAGAGGTCAGGGCCAGAGCGGGCGTATGTAGACAGGAAGGCGGAGACCTAGAAGCCGAGGTGGAGCGGGCATCTGCAGCTGGAGCAGCTCGGATGGTGATGTGAGGCATCATTAATGAAGATACAGCAGGAAACTGACCGGAAGTAGTGGCGCTGGTAGTAGAAAAGGGACGAGAAGCAGCGGCAGAATAGGTAAATGTGGATGTTAGGGTTGTTCTGGACGTCAGAGGTGCAGTGGTGGTTAGCAACGGTGTGTATGGTAAGGGCGAAACACCGGAAGTAGCAGGAAGGTGAGAAAACACATTGTAGTCTACATATGAAGAGTGATGCTGAGGTGGCAATGGACGAGAAGTTGATGACACAGCGAAGTTGGCAGGCAGAGAATATTGGTGGGAGGTGTCCACTCGTAGAGGAAGGGTCGCTGTGCAAGTTGGTAGCGCATTGGAGGTAAAGGTGGATGCGAGGCTTGGAGCAGAGGTAGCAGGCACTATAGCGCTATAGGTGGGACGCGCACCTATGGGCGACATCAGAGTGGGATTCCAAGGTGGCACGAAAGGAGTGGTAGGGTTGACTGGAGGCGGAGTGATGTCGACATAAGCTGGTTGATAAGCAGGAGTAGGAATAGGTGGAACAGCAGCAGTTGATTGCAGGCGGTAACTGGGATCGGGCATCCCATCCAGGTGGATGACGCGCAGTGTCATATCAGTCATGTTACAAGCTAAGCGTAGATGATCTCGAATGGTGGTGTGTGAGGGCATGGTCGCGCCTTGCGGTCCGGTGCATACTAGCATGCACGGAGTAACGTTAGCATCTGTGGAGGACAGGTCTCTGCAGCCGACGATGTAGGTGAAGCCGGGCTGGAGACGATCTATCGGGAGATAGACGAGTGCGCCATTGACAGAAACGCTGGAATAGCTAGCCATCTTCAGTGCGAACAGGGTGGAAGTCAAGCATCGACTGAGAATTTAATTCTAGGTATCTAACCAAAGGGGATGGGAAGTTGAAATAAGAAAACAAAAATATAGTGAAAACTATAGTAAAAAAAAAAATTGAGGGCACATTAGGAGGAGTCGCTGAGACAAAGACTCCAATCCAATAAATTGGTGTTATCAGATGGAAGAGACGTACAGCTAGATAGGAGAGGAAGGCACACGTGTTTAGAGTGACGGGAAAATATATACAGGAAGGGGTAAAAGGGTCATGAACTGGTGAACTATCTGACACGATAGGGCTTATTAAGTGTTCAAGATCCATAAAAAATTCCAGGAGCGATCAGTTAGGAGTCGTAGTAGCCCAACTCGAACTGTAACCGGAAGCCATAATAAGAAGGAAATGGCGTGGCTAACTATACTATGTGTCTTATGTTCCTTGTGGGGTGTGGTAGATGCTGGAAGGCACACTTTCGAGACTTTAGAGAGAGCCGAATTAGGTGTCATTTTGCAACCTGGTAGACGTATTTCTACGGCTGAGCACAATCATGTGTCACAAGTGTTTGTATTAGAGATACCAGATAGATTACCAGAGCCGGAAATGGAAAGTATTTATGAACAATGTGTGAAGAATATGCAGGTTATGTGTGATATTCAACATCATAACAGAACCTTATTATTTGAAGATACCTGTGACAACATCAAACAGAAAGAAGAATGGCTGAATCAAATTATTAGAAAATTAATACAGGCCAGAGAGGAGGAAGTGGAAAAGCTGATGGAAAACATACCTGAACAACAACAAGTCAAAAGGTCTAAGAGAGCAGGTATACCGGGTCTAAATATTATAGGAGAGTTGTCGTACTATATTTTTGGCACTGGAAGAGCTGATGATGTAGCCAGAAATGAAAAGGATATTCAATTACTGAAGACATCATATTATAAGATGCGTGATGTTATTAAAACATTGGCCACAAGTACTAGCAATGGCTTGGAGGACGTCATGGCGGAAGTGGGAGAGTTGGCTGATAGACAGTTACAATTGTATGAAATGGCTAAGATATCATTGAAGAGACGGAAGTTGCTGGAAAGAACTCAAACTATGCACAGTGTGGCATTATATGAACTATCCATTGTATACAACCATGAAAGCCTGCTGACAAGGGTCAAATGGGGGTATATTATACATTTATTAAATGAACTCATTGAGATAAAGGATATGGCAGCTGAGGTAAGATTGGCATCACGAAGAAAACTATCCTCAAAATTGGTCACTAGAGAAGATTTGAAAGAAGCTATAATCAACACTGAAGTATATCTAAAGGCTACGTACCCACGATTTAGAGTCGCTTTTACTGATCCGGAATATTACTATGATAATAGTGTGGTGCGAGTATATCAGCACCAAGGTCGTGTAAAAATGCAGATAAGGATTCCGGTGGTGTCAGAGGAACACATATTTTGTGTATACTCTGTAAAGGTGTTTCCAGTACCAGTGCGGCTGGCCAATAAAGAAGCTGACGGGACGAGAATAGAGGGATTGCCATCAGAAGTAGCCATATCAAAGAATGGGCGGTATTATATATCAGAGCCAGTGGTGAATTGGGCGCGTTGCCATGGCAACTCAATAGCAGTATGCCCAGATATTCCACACATGAGAAAAATAGCCGAGCGAGGGTGCATGGCGGCACTAATAAGAAATGACAAGGTGGCCATAGCAGAAACATGTGAGATCAACTATATAGTGCAACCAAATTTTCCTTCATTTGCGATAGCACTGGGAAAGGGTCGTACTTTGGTATCGGGACCCGACATACAAGGTCAATTGATGTGTCAGTCAAGCCCACCTGTTAAGGTGAACATGCATCATTACGCCATATTGAACATTGGGTGTGATTGCGCATTCATGACTGCCGGGGCGTGGATGCCTTACAGTTTGGCAGGATGTGGTCATGTGAACATGGAAACTAATGTGACTTTTGTAAATAACGATTTGCTACAAATGAACAGTGTTAAGAAGTTGACATGGATAAAGGCCGTATTAAATGGTGAAACTGTGGAGGTATTGCAAGATGAAGTGTTGCCAAAATTAGTAAAGACCAAAATGAAGCACAAGGCTAGAATACAACAGTCGCCAGCAGCTGTCAATCTGAAGAATTTGGTGAGTGCAATGGAAGACGGATCAGCTTTGCCTGATTTGGATGGCATGAGTGGTGGAGGCCAGTTTCCTACTGAATCACTATGGGATTATTCACCAATAATGATTGCGGGGGTGATTGTCATGACTCTGATGGTGGTACAATATTTTTGTTTAAAAAGACTATTAATGGCATACATATTAGCAAGAATGCCTATGAGAATAAGGAGTCTAGAAACCTGGGACTATGAAAAATACGGTGAAGATGTCGGAGATAATTATGAGGAAGAAGATCCGGAACACAAAACGACAATAGCTATGTTATCATTGATATTGATAGTACTGATAATAATAATAGCGTTACTGGTGAGGAAAGTGCGACAACTAAAGAGGCTTCAACCAGTGGATGGACTGTATCTACAGGTGGCAACTAAAGAGATCACAGAAATAATACCATTGGGGGAGAGTCTAATGCCTTTGGACCAGGTATTTCAAAGACCAGCAGAACAGGCTCTTATTAGAGACGTAGCAATAAGCTATTCGTGCCCGAGGTACATAGCTACAGTACAGTGGGGTCGAGTGTTATATTCCACTGAGATGGCAACGGCGGAAAACACAGTGCCATTGCCATTACCGGCCACTGTGAAGGTGTCAAAGAAGTTAGCAGGGATACTGAACGGTGACTATGGATTTACGGTGATGACAAGATTGATTAGGTATAGTGGGGGCCTGGCGACAGGTGTACCACTAGAGATACCTATGATATCAGCGGCGGGCTGGACACCAATAAGGAACAGAGAGATAAATACACATCAGTTATCTGACACGGGACATGCCAGAGCCATGGCTCAGTTAAGAAGATCAAGACAGTTACCAGAAGTACCTGGAGAATCATATGGGGCTACGGCTGTCTCATATTCAGTAAACAAGGGGCATAAAGAGTCGGTGAACGTGGCTCTGCGAGGTCAAGAGCCCAGGACGGGATCGTCGTCGGTGTACGTGGACCTGAATGAATGAGACTGAAGGTGATGAATAAAACGCCATCATGATAGAGACTTGACATAGACGGTGTCAGGACATGAGAAAAAGGGGGGGGGGAGAAAGATATCGTGCAGCTGGCGTGAGACGAAAGGATGGAATAGACAATACAAAGACTATCTACAAATGAATTGATATAATGTCTGGGAATGGTGCCAGTGTATATTATTAAGTAAGATAATATAGCTAAAAGAAACTGTAATTTAAATGTACAACCAACTAATGAGACACTAACTACGACGTAATGTGGCAAGTGAAAAGATTTCTGATGTATATACTCGTTGACAAGCTGTGCACGCGTGAGTTAAGTAAGAGGTTGCCAGGTGTAACCCAAGACGCGTTAGAGTGTGTTTTAGAGTGATGCTTGGGGCAAAGGGTAGATAGAGGGGAACGTTTAGGAACAAGGAGTTGACAGATGTAAGGAGATTTATTGGCCCGATTGGGTGCAACTGGTGTCGACTCCCGGGTAAGGATAGTAAAAAGAATATATAAACATAGAATGGGACAAAGTGCTTAGTAAAGGCGAGTGAATGAGTAAAATAAATAACAAAGGAAAGAAAAACAAATTGAGAATCAAGAAATGAGAGAATTGTAATAATAAAGTATATGTTAGAGGACAAGTTTGCGCTAAGAATAAGTCACCAATGCAGTGTGGAAAATATATATAATAATAATGCATGGTATTATATAAGTGTGTTGCATATGTATGTACATAAATAAATATTGAAATGTATAATATAATAACGATGATTACCTCAGGTATTAGTGACAAAACAATACATAAGATGTATTCAAGCATAATTTATGCTTGACAATTGGTGTGACTCGCGTCACAAGAGGGGAGCGCCCGCACCTGTTTTGTCATCAATAGCCAATAATTATAATGAACGGGTATAACAGGGTACACTTGTGTAGGTATTTATTGTATGCTGCATTATGTGTGTATTTATTATATGCTATATGGGAGAGTGCTATGGGAGTCCTGTATAGGGTTTATGGTAGTATAGAGTTTATGGTAGGCTGTGGAATGTGTAGACGGAGGGGAGTCGGCGAGATCTGGTCAGGTAGATTCTGTAGAGAGGGAGGGGGGAATACGGGTGAGCCAAACACCGGCGTCTGAGAGGTGTGAGGGGTTGGTAAGAGATAGGGAGGAGTTAGTATGGTGGGAGCAGCCGAGGAGGCAACACATACTCCTGGAGTAGACGAGGATGAAGCCGTTTAATATTTAGTATTACACTTAGCCAATGTAAGAACGGATTGAGCAGGATCTCTATGGCACTTATACCTCTCCAGTAGCATCGGATTGTTAAACATGAACTGCTTGTATGAATAGACTGATGTCGTTGAAGCTGTACAACCATGAGTGGACTCATCATCAGCTGTAACTGTGAATAACCAATGAACAATAAATGGTGACTTGTATCGGCGTCTTGGTGTTGGTTAAAAGGATGGGCTGAGCCAACATCATACCACTAGAGTTAGTCTTCCCAAATACGTGAGAATAGCGGAGTGAGCTGATAATAACTACACAACTTATACCACATTAATATACATATAAACACAACCCACACAGCCCAGTATATGCAGTAATGGTGAGTTACTGAACTTACTCACCTGTGTTGTATTAATGCATCATGGAGACCAACGAGGATGGTGCATTAATGCACCATGACGATGGTGAACTGGTGGTAAGGTGGTGTCTTCCATGCGAAATGGCCATCTTGCCCTGGAGCAGGACGCCTGAGCCGAGCAGCTCTATGAGCAACTTACGGCCCCTGACACAGGAGTGGAGAGCAGCAAGGGGTCGGGTAGAGACACCTGCAGGCGTGTACAACGACACGAGATGTTACACTTTGTCCATCACTACAGCCATCTCTAAGAGGGTTGTATATTGGTATTTGTACAAGTTCTGTTCGTTAAAAATGCTGGAAATTCAATTATATTGTGCAAAATATCACTGCTAAGATTTTCCTGATGGACCATAGAAGACAGTACAATCTGTCCTCAAGGATGAGGTCAGCTGAACCTGCAACAACCATCCAAACAAGACTCTCACTCCTCAACCATGTGAAGAAGCAGCATCGAAATTGTCCATGTTCCTTTGTCGTCATGAGGCATTAATGCAGTGCTGGCGAACACTTGCAAAGCACCATGTGGTATTTAAAGGGTTAAAAGATGGCGGCCATTTTTTTTCTGAATGACACCAGAAAGCGCCGTGTCATCACGCGACGACGTGCGACAAAAGAAGCAGTGCCGATTACAGCCTGATCTGCTCCTCAACCTGCTCACAAGTAAAGTGAGCAAGTACAACCTGCTCCCAGCGCGATATGGGAGCATCTATGACCTGTAATGAAGATGGGAAAAAGTGACTCAAGAAGAGAGGTCAAACTTTTTTTTAAATTTATATCATGACTAGTCTATATGAGAGCAGATGTACTTAATCGTTAATGAATATACATCTTTAATGTTATGGAAAAGCTGAAGAATCCAGATAGTCGTGTAAGATAGAGTCTGATCAATAATACACTTTATCCCATTCATCATATACACGGGTCTCTGTAGCGGCCCATCCAGTAGACAACATCGGCAACTGCCCTGATAACATAAACTCCCAATCCATCGTCCAAGTAACAAAATCTTAAGGAAGCTATGAGAAAAAGTGCAATGTTATAAATACTCCCAGCTTGGTCTTCCATCCTGGAGTTCCTCAGAGCAGCTCTACGCCTAGAGCACACAATAAAATCACGCACCGCACAGAGGCCACCTCCACCACCAATCACACAGAAAGGAAATAAAAGCAGTTAAAAAGTGACAAGGAATAATAATAATATTGTACCCACCAAAGCATCCCTGCCAGCTACAGCATAAATGGAATTACTTGAGTGCGCCCGGGGCAGCGTGGGGGACATGGAGGGAAATTTGCTCGTTTTTCAATCGCAGTGTTTGCTATGGGGAATTTAGAGAGAATCCCCACTCTCGTGTAAATGTGTGTAGGGAATGGGTCATGCTCCTAAATTGATCTTCACCATAGGCTGCAAGTGTTTAGGATTTCTTCATGGGTCAAAGTATCTGCCCCTGGCGGTGAGGAGAAAATGTGTTCCGAGTATTGCCGAGGGTGGCGTTGTCAGTGGTGGTGGTCTTATCGGGGAGGGGGTGGTGCAGTCCAGTGTGTTCAATGGGGTGGGGTGGGGCTTGTGGTGGCCAGTGGTACTCTAGTGGCTCTGCAGCCAGATCGATGGCAGCTTGGGCTCGGCGGCCCGCCCCTATACGCTCCGCTAGTCTCCGCCAGGGCGCGCCACCCGCTTCCGGTGGGGGAAATGGATGTCAGAGCTGACACCTAGTGGTGGCCGGTGAAGTTGTAATCCACTTAGATAGCGCAACTTTGGCCGGCTGTAGGCCGTGGGCGGCAGGGGAGGGGGTGTGGGGTGGGTGTTAGGGGGGTGTTAGCAGGGCTGTGGAGGCTGATCTTTAGCCACTGTGAATCTGACCAGCGGACCGCAAGGATCATGTGGTCAGTTGAGCTTTAGGAAACCCCCTTTTCTATTTATCTTCTTTCTCTTCTTTATTCTGCCACCTCCCTTTTGCCTGCACCGACATGAAAGCCCCTGTCGGACTGATCCTCTTGAGCGCCCCTAAATCCCATGGCTGGTGCCTCGGCAGGGTGCACTGGGCTGCAGTGCATTTTACCAACATCTATTCAGGGTAAAAATCAATCTGATGCTGCGTATGTGTGCACTGTGGCATCAAGGGCGGCGCCGGTACACTGAAAACCTGGAAGATCCTAAACTAGTCAGCGGTGATGACTTTAGGTCCTCCAGTTGACTATACCTAAAACTACAGCTTTAGGTAGTCAAAATGATGACTTTAGGTCATCATCCTGACGACCTGAGTCGTCAGTATGACAATACTGACAGTACAGAGTTGTCATACTCATGACTCAGGTTGTCAGGATGATGACCTAAAGTCGTCATTTTGACTACCTAAAGTTGTAGTTTTAGGTATCGTCAACTTGAGGACCTAAAGTGGTCACCGCTGACTAGTTTCGGATCTTCCAGGTTTTCAGTGTAGGCATGGATGCTGCCCTGTCAGTAACAGACACGAATAATGTCCATGTACCTAATCTACAAGTGAACCCCTACACAGCTTGATCCATCATACTAGCAGTACCTTGCCATTTAAGTTCACAACAGTTTTTACACTATTCTAAAACTTGTGCTGACCACAAAGTGATAGCCTTGTACAGTGTGATGTGTTCTGTACGAATTGTTGCTTTTTGAAAACCAATTCACCGGCCAATTCAGCTTGAAGCCATTTGGGAAGCCATAAGTGAATAGTCAAATGTCAATTGGGAAGCCACATGCCAATTACAAAGGGCGGAGTCCGCCAGTTTGTTGCCAAAGATAACCTGCTTAGGTCATACATTTACTGCCAAAGGGCAGGCAACCTGAAGCCACATATGGGGCGAAGCCAAAAGGTCTGGTTCTAAGAGGCATTGGCTGTGCTTCTGTAGGCATTCAGCCGGAAGCCATAAAAGGCAGCCAGATCGTATGTATAAACTCAGCCAGCCATAGTGCTGCCTCTCTGGCACATACATACCTATGCCTCTCTGGAACCCGAGCCATAGAGAAATAAAAGTCCCGTATCAATAGGGATGCTCAGATATTGAAGCTATCCTGGATATAATGGTATTGCAGATAGACCTAATGCTAACTACGTATATCTAATATTCTAAAAGGAAAAGACAAAACAAAATTCAGGTTCACAACTTTACCCTATTTGACCGTGCAGTCAGCAACAGTCTATACCCTCGCATCTCTAAAAAGCAGCAGCTTTCAGGATCAGCCTCAGTCCTACCCTGGCCGCTGTCCACGCCTGCCCCACAAACGCCCATTACACACCAATCCAGGCTCTATATTTCTGTATTAGCGATAATTACCCGGTCTGGCCGCCGTATCCTTTACGCGCCCAATGAGGACGGATGGGCCCGCGGCATCGATTTTTGCCGGCCTTTAACGCTATTAGCCCCAGAGCAATCATTGTGTTGGGGCTCCATTGCGCCTCTTTTCCTGTTGAACGGCCCAACTCAAACAGAGCCATTGTGGCCGCCCAAATAGGCCTAATGATTAATAACGCCTACTGTCAATTTGTGCCCATTCAGGGGAGTGGTGTGGTTTGGAGTCTGAGAGGGAGAGGGGACTGACCACTACCTCTCCCTACCCTCCTCCATGGCCTGCGCCCACCCACGTTAAGGGTGGGAGAAGCTGCCGTTACCAGTACTACTGACAATCGCCGTTGCCTTTTCATTCAATTTGTTGCTCGTGCTGACCCCTGGCGTCGATTAGAGCGACATGGCGCTCATTGGCCACTCAAACGGCTGGGCTCACCGCGCGGCCTTATTCCTCACTTAAGGCGGGTTTACATCATCATTCCCTGGCGCGCTGCCGCCGCATTGACTCCCAGAAGGCGGAGCCACCCTGCAGTTGTAGATCACCGTTTCACCCTATTCCACCCAATCACGTTGCCGGTGGGAAATTTCCGCCGGTCCAAAATAACAGCTAATAATAGAGCGCGCTTGACCTACAATGCAAATACCCCCTTAGCCAAGTTGTTCTCCTTCTTGATCCCCATAGATCGGGTCTTACTGGACCGACTTTTCGTTGAGCATCTAGAAGCCACTCGCTCAAGTGAGGCAATTTGAATTGACCCTAAGAACCCAGTTTGGCCTTCAAATACCCCTGGGTAATCTTAAATTGTGATTGGTCCCCTTCAGGACGGAGGAAGATCCAGAGCCAATCCTTTTAAGACAAGGAACACATCTAACACTAGCTGCAATTGACTTTTCAATTGCATTGTCTTGAAAACTGAAAGGAGCATTACTGTATATCCACATATCTAATGCAATTTGAGAGGGGGAAAAACTGAAATAGACTGTCACAATAGTAATAATGGAATTATCCTAGAAAAGAGCTCAATTCATTGTAAAGAGAAAAAAAAGTAAAGAAGAATATTTGCATAGGGCGTTGTTACAATGCCCTCAGTTAGGGATAAGGAAAGATATTGGAAAAGGGTGAAATTATACCATCTGAGACTATCTCAAAGCGAATCGCCCTTTTCATCAGCTTTCCATTCACTGTTTGAGTGTCTTCAAAGCAGTAGATACTTGGAGCCGTCCCTTTTCTCGAGTTGATTTAAGTGAGTCGCCATCCACCCTTCAACACTAGAAGCCAATCCTATCAATATTCGCTTCTGTCGAAGCCACACACGAAGCCACTTTTTGCTATTCATTTCACTGCACTGTGCCAGCAATCACTGAACTAGATTATAGAGCACCCACTTTCTTGTTCACTCCCATTTTTCTGCATGAGACGCTGCGATAAAACATCACTTGTTATATTAAAAATGGTCCTTGCTGCGGAATGTGCTCGATTGGAGATGTATGCGAATAGATCCATTGACCGTCTCAGACTGGCTCGGTGGTGACAGAAAATAACTCTAGCCAATGGGACTCCATACAAAAAAACTTAAATTGAACCAAATGAGGTCCTTTATATGCGCTAATATCAGAGGATAAGCCAGCGGATAAAAACCTAATCTTAGCGCTAAGCAGACTGATATTCTGCATATTGATTTCTCCGTCATTGATTTTTCCTCCTAGTGTTGGCGGTGAGTTTTTCCTCTCATTCTTCTTCAATCTACCATTCCTGAAGTCCTTATAGTTTGCTTTTTACCTCTTTAAATGTGGTCTCTGCATGGCTTCTCATCTAAAAGCCATTGCAAGAGGCAAATTTCATTACAGGCTGTCTGTGATAAAATAACATTGACTCATTCTCGCGAGGCTGTCTTGATGATGAGAAACAATTTGCCTTGGTGAGTACATGTTCTTCAATTTCCATGGACTAAAAAAGAGGGACTTTATTCCATGTAGCACTTCGCCTTGGGCGGCGTACGTGCGGCAAAGGACTCATTCTCTCACGCTCCAGACTAACTGTAACTCACTGATAAGGAGCTACTGAGAACTTCTTGATGAGTTAATATCACATCCCACGAAAAGGGGGGCCTTTATGCTTTAGCCATGTGTGCCTTTTAACAACTATAAGAAGGGGTAGGTGTAATTTTGTTGCTTTTACTTTGCGTCTGTGCTCTAATATCTGCACTACCTTAGTGATAAGAAGGTATTCTTATCTAAATGCATTTATACAATCTGTCTAACGTTATGGTACTTTACCGCCTGCCTACTTCACCCCCTGTGGAGGCGAACTACACTGAGTTCACACAATTTAAACTTCACTCAGCAGATGCCTGTATCAAAAGACATCAGTGCTTGTGGTTCGACGATACCACCATTAACACTTCTCTTTTTCCAATTTATCAAGCTCTATCTTTCTCTCTGCGCAATTCCTATATGAGCACAATGATATGAAACAACATAAAAGCTCCATGAGCCCCACCTTAAGCTACCTAGTTTTTATCGAAGTGCATTTTTATCGCTTCATCATTCGCCAGGCCAGATTTTGAAAATGAAAGAGGACCGAGGGCTTTGCGTGCTTGCCACAACTTGACGATGGCGGTTGAGACTTTGGATAAAACATAAGGCATGTCTCGTAGAACCATCAGGCAAGAAGATGGGATTGTCTCCTCACAGATGCGGCTCTAGATAAGTTCCCATTTGGTGCCGCCTCGTTTCGTTACGGCGTCGTTTACGTCTTGGTGGCGCGTCCGATCCCCATTTACGTCTTCTCCGCCATCAATCACGACCAGCTTTCATCCCGCCACCAGATACGGTTACGGAAAATCCTATTTATTAGCAGCGATTACCGACTAACGCGCGCCGATTACGCCCGACGCGCGCCCGGACAACACACAGATAATTACTTATTATCGACCTACTCCCCGCCACTGCTACCCACCAAGCCTCAACCCTCACTGCACTCCTAACACCCCATCCTCTCCCCTAACACCGCACCCTCCTCTTAACACCCACCCTCCCTCCTAACACCCACCCTCCCTCCTAACACCCAGGCCTCTACAATGTACTTCCTTAGAGGCCGTGTTGCTATGGTAACAGGGTGGGATCAAGATCCAGCTCCCATCTAAACCCAACCACTGCAGAGACATACAATACCGTCTCAATCCCCTCGTCTTCTCAGAATAGAAGAATGCTGTGCAATGAGACAGGAGGCTGGTCTTGACTTGCCTCCAGGGGGTGTAGAGCCCCAGTGATTTACTTACATACTGGAGGAGATATCCCTGGGGCCCTATCCTATTGGACTGTATAGCAGACAAGGGATATCATGGAAGAATGTGAGATGATATATAGAGTGTCAGTGATAGAGCAATTCCCAAGAGTGAGTCCCTCGTATACTGCAATACAACCTGGGTAAATTTCCCATTGCTGTATACTACTACCCTCCTTGGGTGCTTCTATGGTAAGAGTGTAATTTGACGGAACATGTACTGGCACCGACAATGGTTGAATGCCCATTATGGAGCACTTGCAATGAATCAGAACCATGGTGCCTCCTAAAAATTAAATGAGATAAAACATAATTGTTTTATAGGCATTGTTCTTCAGATTGAATTGAACTTTGTTGCTACTTTTCCTTTATGACACTACCTTTCAAACACCCCCTCGGTGCCCCCTCTAGTTATCTTTTTTAACACTACATTGTATTTATCCTCCAGGGTTAGCTGAGAATGTGGCCGGTAGGTGGGATGAATCTGCTGTCATCATAACTCACAAATGGGAAGATCTTTTTTTTTTCAAAAGTTTTTTTGTTCCATCCTTTTTATGTGCGGGGGGATCCGGTGCATAAGGATCAATGGACTGCGGAATGTAATCAGTTTCTGTGACAATCGTTGTCGAGACATTAGTAGCACTGATTACTTTACCATGGGAAACCATATCAGGGGGTGGCTGGAGGGGGGAGTACCGGGGGTGTAAAATGGGGGGAAAGATAAAAACTGAGTGAAATCAATGTAGGGGACCAATTATAACTTCCTTTAATCAACAAAACGCGACTGGAACTTGTGATAGAGTGTGTGGGATATTCTATAGATATTATGTTTTGCAATTCAATGTAGCACATCTACATCAATTACATGTAAGTATCCATTCAGAATTCAGATATGCTAGTATATACTGTGCTACAATATTCAGGCAAAAGGGGGCATCCTCATCACCATGATGTATCAAATGACCCCATGATCTCTAACAGTACTATCTACTCCTGCACTGAACCATACCCCAGCACACTAACCTCCATATTCAAAGTATTCACACGAGGACGATTCCATATTCCCCTGAGAGTAGTATAAAATGGACAGCTCCTTAGAGCAGCTCACACCCAATGGGAGCAGCTCAGTGGGTGGAAAATTGTAAACGGTGGACAGGGGCCCAACAGCAGGATTGTCACATTAATTCTCCCCCCTCAATCCCACCCCTTTCACCACCCCCATCCATGTACACATACACATGTTGCCTGCAACCGCACCCTACCTCCCATCTACTACTAGCATCCTCTGGGTCATCCAGGGTAGGACTGGAGGGGTGGGGGAGGGGGGCTGGGGGCTCAATGGAATGGGGGTATAAGAGAACTGTAGCTGCAAGGGTAGGCTTATCTAAATCCCTGCCCGCCAGGGGGAGGCTTTTCTTTATAACACCTATAACGACATTAGCAGGTAATTGCATTTGTGGAAATGACTGATAGGTTTGGCACTGAGTAAAGGGAGAGTACCCGGGGAGAGTACCACTGCTTATGCTGCCTCACTGGGGAAGGGGAGAGCAGGTGGATGACAATGTCTAAGGAAATGCCTAGATCTAGCTTCAATTGCAATAGCGTTGATTTTCTCACCCCTACCCACTCGTATAGCTCCCCTCCCTCCCTCCCTCCCACCAACCCACTACATAAAGCCCCTCTATGCCTGCAAGGCTTCTCTCTTCTCCTTTTTTATGGCATTCAATAAATTGCCGCGCGCGTCTTGTTGTAATTCCGTTTTGACACGCGCCGATCCAGCACTAGGGGGCGGCACCGGACACGCAATCAGATTTATACGCTGTTGGCCGTAACCGGCGGGCGGGGCCGTGTGGGAGGCCGCGAAATAATAAATAGGGATGCTGACAGTGTATCGCCGCATCTCGTCCTATTAGGATCAGCCAACAGCCAGGAGACTGGGGAGGGGTAGGAGACGGAGGCTGCGGCTGCTGCTGCTGCAGTCGCCGCCACTCACTCTCAGACCTATTCATCTGTCCTCCCGCCATCTCCCATAATAAATATTTTTTTCTTCTCCATGGCTAGGACTGACTGACGACTGTGCAGACTGCCGAGAAGAGTGAGGAGGGAGGAAAAACACAAGAATAAAGACCGACATAAATTGACTTGGTTTAATCAGACTCTCCGGCATGGAGATGGGATTTACGATTGGGGTTAAAACATTATAAGCGATCGCTAAAACGAGGGGATTTGATACTTGGAGGAAATGACATAAATGGGCCTGCTATTGAAATTAGTGATCATCGTGATAGTTTAACAGTTTTGGTGTTCTATTAATGGTACAGACAAAACTGGATACCCCAATAGATAGAACTGCTTCATTATAGGACAGAGCGCCTGTTTGAGGTAAGGAAATTACTATACCTAGCAGCTTAACAAAGGACCTCACATACTGTATGTTATGATTATTCCTGTCTGGTCATCCACCCTGTAGAACAGTAGGATTCATATATAAATGGTGACAAGAGAATGCAGCCTCCAGAGAGGGTTATCCCTGTCGTACTGGCAGCTTACTCTAGGTGGCACCACTGCATTAGGGACCTGGCATGCCACTTAATACTGTGTTCACGGCAGCGTAGACAGTGCCTTTTTATCCTTCCCAAACAGTGCTGTCAATTCAATTGCTTACAATCCATTGAACGATAAGAATATGAATTCACAATTGCACGCGCGGTGGGCTGTTAGCTATCCTTTCTTCTTTCCTCCCTGTTTTTTTTCAACTTTAAGTGTGGAATGGAATTCTGCTGGAGAGAAAAATACCTCCAAGGCCTGCCCCCATTCTAATAAAACCCACATGAATCTTGAACACGAAAGGCTAAGAAAATCACATTGCCCCAATCGCAATAATTCAAGCTATAAGAAAAAGCTACGGTATGGCACCTTCCCAAAGCTTTGTCCTCATTTTTTCCCAACTCTTTTATTTTGCATAATAATGATAAATGCCGTGTCTACAGTCGGTTTGTCGGGCTTTTTACATCATTCTTCACTGCTAAAGGAATGAGTTCGAAAGGCCTTGGCTCTGTGGTGTTTTTCTTACCCAGAACTGGCTCCCGATCAGCCAATTTGCGAACCACGGGCAATTACGCCATTCCAAGTCTGTTTCTTTGCCAATGGTGGACTCAAAAAGGAATAAAGGAGCGAGCAAAAAAGGTGGATCTGGGAGCGGGGCTTGGGCGCCTAATGCATGATGAAAAAGAATCAAAAGGAGAATGGTTTTGATGTGGCGGAGTGCACACAGATGAGATGAGAAGTACTGGTTTTCTGTCAAGGCCAGGCAAAACATCTGTGGTTAAGGTCAGGATGGCAAATGAGGGTAGGGCCGTAGATAGGGGGTGGGCACAGAAATAAATTCTAACAAGATGTGAAACACAAAAAGTCTCGTTTAAAAAAAAAGAAGGTAAATGGGCAGGCATTTGCACAAGAGGCTAGCCATGTCTGACAAGGATCGAGGGTGGGGTCTGATCGGTTAGAAGATAAGGTGGCATATAATGTGGGAGGGGTTGGACAGCATAAGGGGCAGGGAGGGTGGGAGGTGGGCTTAAAGATGGAAGAGGTGGAGAGATAAAATTTTATGCTTGGATTAATTACTATGCTTACGATGAACATGTCTGCTTGGGAAAGGAGAGCTGCTCAATGAGCTGAAGTTGTCAGAGCTGCTCTGAGAGCTGCTCACGGGAGCAATACGACAAAACCACACAAACCAGCCCACAAGGGGCGCCACTGCATGCTGCGGCAACCTCTCCATCCCACTCCCCTTGCACCCACAGCCCTACTCTCTCCCAACCTCCCCAACACCACCAGCGGCCTCATAAAAACCTTTATGAATTTTTAATCAATGATGCAATTTCAGCTGCCAGCCAGGGATGTTGTTTTCCATGCCTTGCGGCTTGCTCAATTTAGGAGCCTTTATTGGCAATTTGGTTTTTGACGGCAAATGACAATTAACTTTGAAACGAAGGCGGCCGGCGCGCGGGTATAAAAAAAGCCCTGGCGTCATGTTGTAATGAGAGGTAGTCGCTCAGGGAGATAAAACAGGGAAAAATGGGGTCCCCGGCTTAAAGGGGGCGCTTAATAGGGATCTTTAATCATGATAAATTAGAAGACGAGTGAATGAGGCCCTCACTAGATTGACAACAGGGGAGAGCGAGCTGCTCCGAGCTGTTCCTGTCTTCCTTACGGCGACCAATAGCCAATTAATATAATCAGTGTGTAGAATGTCTCATTAACACTAAAACACGGTCATGCTAATTTCTCCCCCACATAAGAGGCTGTGGCGGCGCTGGTGGTGGAGGTACTGTCTTCTCCACATCATCATACTCACCCACTCACTCATATCTATTGTCAGCATTGTCTTGGCACTTTTTACTATTAATTTTTCTTCTCGCTCCTCCTGCTTTGTCTTACTCTCTTTCCTATTTCTTTTTTTTTAAATCATCATAACAGCTCTGATAACAACTCACAGTCCTAAACATGTGCTCTTGTTACGATAGTAATTGCCCCTGACATTTCAGTTCCTATTTCCAATTTGATTTCTTATTGAAAGAGCCGGATTCAGACATTTAGCTTCGAAGGAAGGCACTGTCACAAAGATAGATTTTTTTTTCTATCACGTATTGTTAAACATACACATTAGCTCCGGCTCATTAGCACAACATATATCTATCCATCCAACCTGACTCCACCCTCTCTGCTCTCCCAACCCCTACCCCCCCTCCCTCCCTTCTTCTCCCACCCCGGGCCTCCCCAGCCCCAGGCCATCTTTAAAAGGGGTCTATGTCTTGCTTTTCTATCCTCTCTGAGTGTGGGTGGTGTCCATATGCGCGGGCACTGGCACATATTCGTTCCTTGAATCTCCTCTTTCCTGTCCCCTCTTTCTTACATGTGTCTGGTGTCCATATGCACAGGCACAGGCACATGTATTTGTGACGTGATGTCTAATGTACTTTTTCCGCCATGAATATGACCTTAGCTGTCGGCTTGGCGTTAAACAACCATTACTCACTCACTCACTTCTCCCACCCACACACCCACAATCACACATCACCACTATGAAGGTCACGACCAGGTGCCAATTAATCAATTTATCTCAATCTAATTAAGGCAAATCTCAGGCAAATCAAATAAATTACCGACCAGAGTTTGTGACAAACGCGCTGTAGATGGCACGTGGATTACTAATGGGTGATTAGGCTGTGGTGGGGAGCTGGCGCATCACCAACCCTTAAATAGCTACAAGGTGCCTCCAGGTTAGTCTCCCATAGTCGGCATGATGCACCAATGCAGTGCTGGCGAGGCATCATGCCAGCATTGCATTGGTGCATCAAGTCGGGCCCTGTTAGGTCACCATGATACACCTGTGAAGCCCAGGTATGTTCCTAGGGGGGGCTACATTAATGTATCATGATAACAAATAGGTTAAGTGTATCAAAGCATTAGGCAGCACTTAAAGGGTTAATGCCGTGCAAAATGGATTTCACCTTGTGAATCCCAACAATCTCCCCACCGCCAGCACTGAGAGCCATGGCAATCTAGCTGCACAATGCTAATACAGTGGGAGAGGGATTAGAGTTTGTTTTTCAATCTAAATCTATCCTCCCTTCAATCTCCATTTAGATTATATCTGATGACGTGCAAGCTCGTTAGCATACATTACCATTTTTATCATTAAAGCACTTTTAGAGATTTGACTAGGAATTTCAGAGAATTGTTCTTCGGGATTTTTAAGTTAATCGAATGAATCTAGAGCCCACGGTGAGTTGGAAGGGGATTTGAATAATGCTTTATCAGAGAATCTAAAGCAAATGAACATTATCTTTTTGTTAATAAACAGGTAGGTATGTGCTACCTACGTGTAGAATGTCCCTGGTAGCACCCTGTCATCTCACACAATACCTGTTCTTATCCCTCTAACTATGACTAGCTATGATGATGAATGATGTCCTTTACTGACATTTCCATGTCAGTCATCACTTCTGATAACGCCCCCCCCCCAAGGAGCTTCAACCTTGCTCCAGAGGCCGACACCGTTGGCTGGACCCCATACCATGGATTTAACAACTACAGACAGTATACTACCGTTAAGACCACTTTCAGAGGCTGATTACCGGGCCAACAACGTCCTGACAAATTGCCTGGCCGCGCTTGAGCGACTTCCACGACAAGATAACCACACCTCCTGAAGCCCCAGTCCCTTCTCTCACCCCAAGTACAAAGGGTCGCCAGTTCGAAGCTCTCAAGTTGCACTGGAGTCATTTTCTCCTCTTTACCACCCTCTCATCCCATATCGTGTTTTTTTCTTCCCCACTTTTACCTCTATTCTGACGACACCTGAACCGGATGGTGGCCCCCATGGGTGAGTGGGTATGATCAAAAGCTGGCCTGTTGCTATTGCCGTTGCTAAGGTCAAGGTGGGCCTTAGGGGGTTGAGTTAGCTGTCTAAAGGTGAATGGTGAAGCACCTATATAGGTGTGATAAGCCAACAGGTAAGTGGCAACCTGTATACCCCAGCCGTAAGGGGTAATGCAGGTACTTGAGGCTGGGGGGAAAGGGGAGGGGTGGGGGCAGAATGCTCACATCAACTCTTAAACCATACTTTATTTGATGAAAGAGCCAAGAGCTCAGTTTGAAATGAAAAATAAAGATACCATTCTAAAGCTAAAGACTCCATTTTCTATTTCATGAGCATCCCTACAACATTGCCACTGACCCCCCAGCTCCACCCCTGCTACCTTACCTTCTATGGGAAACACAGAGGGACACATGCTGGTCTATACTTAAGTGTAAACCCATCCAGGTGGATCTGGGGGTGTTGGCCTGTGGCTAGGTAGTATCGAATCTCAAGTAGCTTTAAGTGTCAATGAATACTGGTATGTGAGAACCATCCAGCCACATACAACTTACACAGGCATGTGCACGCCTCCAGGGCTATAACTAGATTCTGGAATCTAATGCAATTTCTGATTTCAGGTTTTAAATTCCAATTCAAGCTTTAGCGTTCCTGTCTGTGATATAGACATACATGCTGCTGTTTGAAAAGTACAATTGGGTGTTTACTTTTTTAATTTAAGTAGACTTTTGTGAGGTATTTTGACACTTTTTATATCTTTAATGGTGAACAGGTTGGGCTGGTCCCTGTCTCCACTGAATGAAAGGCTTGGCAAATCCAACTCAAAACCACTTCAGCTTTAACACTTTGGAATCAGCTGTTCAAAACACCAGACACTCTACACTGCTTGTCCATCTATAACTTGCTTATCTTTTTCACCAAAGAATACACCATTATTTGGCTGTTGAATAAAAGACACTCGAGGAGACTTGTCATCTGATACCGAGAAGGATCCAGATTTAATTTAAGTTGTAACTGAACCGTTGCAGAGTACTTAAAAAGACTGATTGCCTTTATTATACGGGACTATTCTATAGTTGAGAACATATGTACTGAATAGGTGAAGTTGATCTTTGTTCACTTTCTAAAGATTAGAGTTTTTCATGGTGCAGGTAGGGATAATACGTCTCACTTTTCAACAGTGACGTAGGCTAGTATTTGCTCTACTAAGTAAATCATACAAATAGTTTGTCTATGGAAAGGGGAGGATAGAAAAAAAGCAGGATTAAGGTTATTTTTCACCACACATTCTTATTTTTATATGCTGACACTCTTTCTATGACTAATACTTTTCAACCAGCAGAAACAGATAAAGACTTGAATATCCATATATCTCATCACAAACACAATTCACTACATCGCTAAAGATATATTTGAAAACTATGGCTAGGTTTTATTGGACTATTTAGATTATACTTACATGAGACAATTATATATGTAACCCACTTTGATTTTGTGAATATTCTCTCAGCTAGTCAATACCTATGTTCATATATTTATAACTAGACACCTAGATATGATCCCAATGAACTTACCTTTAGACATGGGTCTTTGGATGTGTGTACACTAAAGTTATTGTTATCCTTTAGGGCCTGAGTGCATCCAAATCCCCAGGCTATGTATCCTATCTGTATATATCTAAATAGATCTACCTAGTTAACAATGCCCCTCAAGGGCCTCTATATTTTGAAACATAAAATGAGTTTTTTTTTATTGTGCCTGGATAGCTACCTTGTGGATCTTGAATGCATGTGTATTAGTTTTAGCTCTGCTCTTGGCAACACCTATAGAGAAGCAGCAAATAGGCAGGTGGAGGAATTTGAGTTGGGAGCCAACAAAACACTGATAACAGGACACCCCTCAGGTTGATTGTGGCATATCTGGTGTGAACCAGCTGAGGGGTGTCAGGTTGGGACTGCCCCAGGTAGTACACTATGGGGGCCTTTTAGCACTTTAAGGGCGACATATTGCATCAAATTCCATATTCCTTTGCTGCCATGGTGTACTATTGTACTGCTGGATGGATATTAGGCAGTGGAGATATAGACCAAACCTGGACCGAGGATCACAAAGCTTGCAATGCAGTACTAAGGTACTCCCCTAGTCCATTTCAGCACTATTGTCATGTATTCTTTGTGGGGCATTCAGTGGTCGTGGGAAAAGAGCAAATAGTGGCGTTATTATAGGTGATATCGAGCCAACCTAGCCTATTGAGATGTCGGCATGACGAGTGTGCCGAAAGGCAAACATCGCACAGTACATGGTATACCTGGCTGGAATGACAACACTCCTTTATTCCTACACTCACCTTTTATTTGGTCTTTTTGGGTGATGTTTCTTTTTCCTGCATCAAAGGGAGTAACAAACTACTTGCATTTCTTCGTGCTGCTTCCATGGACGGCTTTATAACAGTGCAATGGAAGGAAGACTTGAGTTTGAGTGTGAATGGCAAAAAAAAGGAAATGAAAGCTAATCACTATTCTCCTCCGTGACAAGAGCTGAAGGGGATTGTTTCCTCCTTTTAAAGAACTCCCGCATCAGTCACTCCAGCGGATAAAATCAAGCCACTTTTTTCTCTTAATATAAACCTCCTTTTTCCTGGATGAATGTACTTCTCTAAAGGCATAAGAAACCACTCTTTAATACCAGCCTTTTTTACTGCCTGCCTCACCCATCTGATGTACTCTATTGAGGAGACATGATGCCCTTTTTGGATCATATTCCTTTTCCATTTTTAACACTCTTCCTGCCACTGTCCCACCCTCCCCTCTTCTGTTTCCACCCTCTCTAGGCAGTTTTTCACACCATGCTCTTCTCTTTTTTATATCTTCTTCTGTTACCTCCCAGATAGCACCCACCCACCCACCCATCCCCATTTCTTCTGATGCAGACAGACTCTAGCTAATACCAAGCCTCACATCCCAAGCAGCATAAAAAGGCAGAGAATTATTACTAAGATGTGAAGAAAGATCTGCAAGCCTTCCTTAGAGCAGAAAACTACACCATGTTCTTTCAGAGTAAGAAGTCTCCTCCTTCCTGTTCCCTAATATCCTCAATCTCCTTGGAATGAGAGGACAATCCCCAGTAAAGGGGATCCCAGCACCAGATCTCACTCAGTGCTATATGGGACCGGAGATTGGGAATCTCTGCTTCATCCATAGGCTTCATTTGTACACAGTCAAAGGCATATGATGAGGGATTGCTTTGTGTATGGGCGTCTTACTAACATTGGTACATGCCATACTTCTGCCACCATAGCTACACAGAGCAGGAAACATGTGAGTGCACAGAGACACAGAATTCTGAGCAAAGGAGGGAAGTAACCAAGGCAGAGAGGGAGCCTTTGTAAGAGATACATTGTCATGGAAGGAAGCTTTTACTCGAAGCATTGCAGAAGAAGGCTGAGCAGGAAAGAAGCTACTTACTGGAAAGTTAGCTTTTAAGGCCAACATAGTCCTTTAGTGCACTATGTCAACTTCCCATCATGATGCACCACTCCATGGCTTGAGGCATGCATCATGCCAATACCAAAATGTTAGTTGATACTCTCATTAACTTGCCAGCACAGTGTTTCTTTTCTCTCACAGCGAGTAAGGAACATGAACCTAGAGGAACCATGTGAACCTTGAAGGTTTAAAGTGATACGGGTGGGGGAGGGGGTGAAAGTGGCCACTTGTCAGGGATAGCTTTGAAGCTCATGGTATGTGACCTTAAGGTGTGACAAGGCAGGTTAGCCTGGTCCACCACCTTCACCGTTAGTATCAAGTTACCTTGGTCACTATTCTTCATCATGATTTTTCCATTAGCCTAGACCTGTTTTCAGTTATCATCTATGGGTAAAAAGCCTACTCCGCCTTTACTATAAGGTGAATTAGCTTTCACAAAAAAAGTGTTTTCGTCCTCCGTTTATTTATGCAAACACCTGTACATTCTTATCTATGAGAGAAAGTGGCAAATTCACCATGACCATTTTCACAAAGAATGACATTAGAATAGTACCAGATAGATTCATACAGCGTATACAAATGACCTTAGATTCATATCATTATCATTCTAAACATACCCCCCATTGGCTATATAAGCTGTGCTGTGAGTTAAACACTTTGTCATGCCCATATACATGTATAACATGACATGGTAATGACCATATAACAAAACCACAATTGTACCCCCAACACAAGTTTCTCCTGTGCTCTGAGCCTCTATTCACACTGCAACATATACTTAGCAGTCAGACTACCCATAAAATATGATATGAAGATTGATGTGAGATTGGGGTTTGACCCTTGAAAGGTTGCTTTATGTCTCTAGGTTTAGCTTCCTGGGTCGCCAGGATACACTAATGCAGTGCTGGTGAGTCTACTTGCCAGCACAGAATAGAAGCATCATGCCAACAGTTCAGCCTCATAGGATGGGCATGATGCCTGAATGCAGTCCTGGGAAGTCCCTAACCATGCCCGCAATTCTACATCATAGCCACCAAAGAGCATAATGCATTACTGCACTATTGTGCCCTAAAATGGTTAACATGGTGGTGAGTGGGCAATAAGTGAGGATTAGAGTAGGCTCTAAAGACTACTTGTCTGCTGACAGTGGGGTTATCTGTGGGGGTATTTGTGTCAGGGCATACAACGCCTACCCTGCCACTGACATGGTGGGCCTGGTGAGGGATGGATCATGGGTGACATATGGGCACATGCCCTACCCTGTAATCAGGATCCAGGACAGCGGCTAGGGGTGGTAGGTGGTTGACGTGAAAGCTGGCTAGGGATGGTGTAATAATGGAAAGGCAGTTGATAAATATTCTCTTCTTAAACATTTTAGTGTAAAGGAATTTTGGAATTAGTATGAAGTATTTAGGCTTATATATCTCTTTTTCCTTTTTGGTGGGGGGATATGACTGGTCACTCCATTCAATCCACGACCCTCGCTCCTTCCCAGCCATGTCTACTCAGTCTCCCATGACCCCCAGCAACCCTATGGCTAAACGACTAAGTGGGCTGAGCCCTGTTAGGGGGTAATGATAAGGGAGAGCCAGTCGTCTAGCCTTATAATTGGGAGAGGTACCTGGCCAGCCGACACCGTTGATACACCTGTAATCAGTGATGGCCTGAAGGAGCAGACCACAGGTGTGAACTGACCACCAGGTTACCTGACCACGCCCTCCGCCTCAGGCTACCGGTCATTTGCCCCACGCCTAATGTCCACCTTGCCAGGCAGCCCAGCCAATTGGAGGCGGGGCTCGCAGGAAGGAATTATCAGCTAAATTATAGACCACCACCCCAATAATGTCTACCTCCCCTCCTCCCACCCCAACTTCTACACGCAACCCCAACCTCCCCAGTCCTTCCAGCACATGTAAAGACAACCAGGGTTTTCTGTAGTGAAAGCCTGCTGTTGCTGCAGCTGGGGTAGGCAGTTGACTTTCTTTTTTTAGTTCTGGCGATACACTGGCTTATTTTTTTAAGTAGACTAGGGTGTATTAATGAGGAGTTATTGCAGTGGGAGAAGGCCGTCCTGAGTCTCAAGACATATTGACTGCTTATTGATGGGTATAGGGCAGAGTGGACTCTACTTCCCACGGTCTTGCATGTGCGCTTTCTTGCTGGGTGAAAAAGCCAACGTCCTTCAAGAGGTCAGCAAGCCAATGGGCATGGGGCAAGACTATATTACCTACCTCACACTAACCCCACCCCGCAACCTCCTAGTTCCCCGATAACCCCTATCCATTCCTTCCCAAACATACATACTGATCCCTATCACCAGATACTGGTTCACCAAGCCAAGCACCCCACTATCTTAACTCAATCTTTTCTTTATGATTAGAGGAATAGCTTCTTGATGTCTTTCTTCTTAGATATAGAGGTTGATACACTCTACCCCCAAAACAGACACTTATCCTCCAAGGAGATAGCCTAAGCCCACATGCCAAGACAAGACTAAAACTGTTTACTTCCAAATCCACTCTAGGTGGCTAGCTAATTTATTTGTCCCACCCCATCAATTCGTGTTCTTCTCCTTGTACAACTGATAAGAATGTTCTGGCCTTGATACATGTATTTTCAATTCTACCTACCATAAAACACATTTGATATCTTGGCAGCTTTCTCCATTTCCACCATCTTTATCACCCTATCCATCTAAAGTATCCTTCATCAAACTTTATGAGTTATGACAAGATGATATATCAGACATGTATGATAGCCATATGCACGCCAACATCATTAAGATTCAAGATCTAGTCATAAAGTAATGTGAGGTCATGTAGGTACCAGGCACTCCAGTCTCCACTGACTTAAAGGTAGATGGATGGGAGGTAAGGTGGTGGTGGGGAGGGGGAGGGGGAGGAAGGTAGGTGGCTGGGACGAGATTCTTACCTCTGCCAAACTAAATTGCGTCTTCTTAGTTCTATATGCCCAGGAAGGGCAACAGCACCAATTGCAGCACCTTCTGTGCCAAGGTAAATAAATCGATCTGATTGCAGCAGGCCATGCGAAAGTGGCCAAAACACGGGGCTTAAGTCTATGGTATAATGCCAAGCAGGTAAGGCTACTGTTCTTGGCTGGATGTCAGTTTATTTTCTGTTCCTTTTGGTCCTTTTAGTTATCGGTGCTATATGACCTTCACTATTGCTATGAGTCAGCCACCTTGACTACCAAGTATTATTGAAGAAGGGAAACTGTAGCATTAAAGATTATATGATTGATGTGGTAATTTAATAGGGATGTTGGGTACAGATGTGTGATTATTAGTTCAGGCTATCAATTAAGGGAATACCTGTGTTAAATCATGCCTGTTACCTGGCAGATAGCCACACCGCCTATCTCGCCTGGCACAGGGTAGGTGATAAGCAGCCAGGTGAGAGTGGCCTACATACCTTTAGTACTGTTAACCCTAACACTGGTTAAAGGTGGAGATCTTTCTACATTATTCTTTCACTGAAACTGATTCCTAAAATCTCCTTACAAAATCTCGATTTATTGAGCAGCAGCATTCATACACTACATCACTGGATTGTTTACTGATAGTAGCATAATACATTAAGACTTTGACTACCTTAAAGCTAAATAAACACAAAAAGGGCAAATATCAAACATGGTAATTAAAGTATTGATGTTTATCCTCCACCTGTCCAGGATGGTGCTAACACAAGTAACGTACACAGACAGATATTGGTGTAAAAAGTAGACGAGGAGATGCCTCTGCACCTAATGGGTGTGTTGCTGTTTAATAGCAGTTTTGGCAGGTGTAAGGTATTTCCCTGCCAGGTAACGACCACAGTTCACAGGTAGGATATACATACACTATAGGATCTAAGGATCAATGACAAGAGGCCCTGTGCTATCATTTACCTGACCCATGAGGCCTTACAGAAGATCAGACCTCATCTGACCTGGACACCACATGTCGCCCCATAGGCTGTGGGTTACTTCAAAGTATAGACAAGATTTCTTCACCTTTATATACCACAAAGATTTCTCCCTTTTATTCCAGTTGGAGCTAGTGGTTCAAGACTGGGTCTACCCGAGAAGGAGCCAGAGGATGATATGAAAAGTCATATACAGTAAGAGGTTCGAAAATTAAAAAAACAAAAAAAACAATGACAAGGTCACAAGACTAAGAATTTGCACAGGCTTGTTTATCAAAATAGTCACATACCGCTTCAGTGCCTTCCACTAAATAGTGCAAGGCGTGGTAGCAATGTTTTCACAGGTGAAAGCCTTGGTGCCAGGCAGCGAAAGTACCAATTTGCATCTTTAAGATTTATGACTGTTGGCGTGCGTGTGATGCTCTATCCTTTTCCAATGGCGATGACTCCCTTTCAGATTTATGACACCTGAGGATACACCAGGCATGCTTCCAATGGTGGCCCTCTGGCTAACCCTTTCAGGGACACAGAAGAGTATATTCCCCAGCACTGCACTGGTGCATCATGCCGACCCTTCGAGAGTGATTCAATGCATGGACGAAGCCCTTACAAGTAAACTACTGGTTCTTGGCTGCATTCATGCGTCATGATGACCAAAGGGTTAAAGCACGATGTGGTCCAAATAGGGTTAATAGAAAGTATCACGCACCCTAACACACATACATACCTCATGACAGACCAGCACCCTGCTGCAGCCAGGTAACTATGACCTTAGTTTGACCTTGGCATGACCTTGGCGCTGGTCACCTTGCTCCTGCCTGTGAACTGGCCAGTCTCAATGATGGAGGGAGGTCCGTGCAGGGACAATGTCCACACGGTCAGAGGGGGCGTTCTCGTGGTAGTAGTCTCTCATTATAAACTGACACAATACTGACTTTAACACTGGACATGCAGGCAGGCTGGCCAGTCTGGATAAAGGGTTGGGTGGACGTTTGGCCCGACAAATGGTAGTCTTAAATGACTTGCTGTCCCTGCAGTAGTAGTCTCCTATAAAAACTTTAAATGTTGCTTGCCTCAAATCAACGTACTCGGCCATTTAAATGTTAATGCAAATCTGAAACAGCAGCACTGACAATTTATTCGAATCCATTAACCAAAACCCCAATCGAAATGTTACACGTAATTTTTAACATTTCAGGTATAATGTCCACTTGCAGTCCATGCACAATGGAAATTCTTCACTTAAAAAAAGTTTGAAATTTCATTTCCTTTCCCAGGTAGCAGTAATACTAGGTATTAAACGATCACATAGTTGACCTCTGTCTTATTTGTACCAGAGAGAGACACTCACAGGCCGGGCTCGCAGGCAGTCTAAATAAGGTGACAACTATGCTAAACATTGTCATTATAGAGAAGTTGATCACGTCCCCCCTGGAGGGCTGTCATCATTATACATAATGCCTGCAGGGTAAACACATAGTAATGATTATTATCATGTCAGTTAATTACTACCTACTGCTGATGTCTCCCCTCCTAAACATAGCATGAACAGTTGGACTAACAGTAACATGTACTAAGGATTTTACTACCAACTACTACTTCAGCCCTGGGGGAACTTCAACTACTTTTACATCTTTATTTCACATGAAATCCCTCTGGGAAGATTATGTTTGTATATATAAATATTTTTGTTTCCCTTTGCCTCATTAAACATACATGAGTTTGCATATGCTTGTCACTTTTGACATGTATTGCTTAAGTGTCAGTGACTTCTATTAATTTCATTCCATTCATGCCCCATTTAGCTTATTTAACGACATACTACTTAAATTTAGCCAACAGCGCTGGTCTATCCCCCCTTTTTATTTTTTAGATGACATGATGTGTTAGTTGACTTAAATTTTCACAACTAAATATATTTGCAAACAGAAAAAAGGCAAATTAACTAAGAACACATTGCAACTGACGAGATGTTCTCTCTGTGAACAGATGAAACCCCCTATATTTAGGCCTTTCTCCTCTCCATTTATTTGTTCCTATGGACTGATATAGAATGGATACTGCTGAGAGATCCTGGGATGTTGCTTTTGTGAATGGATAGGTTGGGAAATGTTCAGAAAAAAACTCCTGAAACAACTGCAAGTCTCTTCTGTCTCAAATATATGGTGTGTTTAACATTGGAGCCTCCATGCCTGCTGACAGCGACAAAGCCTATCCTAGCGTCAGAGTGCGGAACTAATCCACCCTGTCACACTGGAGGCTTTAATACGCAAAGCACGGTACTTCAACAAATCCATCAAGTTCTACAGTTCACACTAAGAATATTTCTGATAATTAAAAATGTCCTGTCCATTGACACGACACCCTTTATTTTCAAAACAGGTAAATTTGTTGTCATAGCAACTAATCGAAGAGGAAATCAAGCCAATTTCATCCTGATCAATGTTTCGTCCTTTAAGACATATTAATATACACATGTACAGCCTAATAATAGCATCTACATTGACACATATGCAGAGAAAAAGAAACAAGACACTAGCAACTTAACATATGAAAGATCCAAAGGATACGACGGGAGGGCTTCAGAAGGACAAGAAGAATTAGCAGGAAGGGGGAACATCGTATAAGAAATCTACTGATTTCAAGAAATGAAATAGTCCTTACAGCACAACCCCGGCAGCTTCGGTTCCAACCAAACCCCTACAGGATCGGCCACTTTTAATGACAGGCCATTTTTGCCTGGCGTTATGCATTCTTGACTCATCCCTTATAAATAACCCCAGCGCCTCTCAATTATTCAGCTCCCCACTGGCTGCAAAGTGTTATTGATTGGGATCCGATTATACAATAACAATATGTCATGATATATTAACTGCCAGCTGGATAAGGGGGAGCATCAACCTGTTAGGTATCGATAGCAAAACATGGCCCATTAATATGGCTGACTTCAATAGAGTTGCCCCATCCCATCCACTCAAAAAAATGGATTTATTATGGTTTAAACTGGAAGATAATATCTTGTTTATTTCATACTGAACTATTTTACCGGATCAGTTTTTGTCTTATTTGGGACTATCACCCTCACACACACACTTTTAACCTTCGTCAAAGCTTTCTTATTCCAAGCAAATTGGGCTTCTAGTCTTCTAGGACGATTATCACCCCAATGTACACACCATAAAACAAAGAAAGCAAGGGATTTAGGACTAGAACCTATCCTATAAAACAGTACTTCATGATAAATCTATATAAGCAGTGAGTCATGGACATGGAACATTTATTCAGTCACTAAACATTAGCCCAGGGACCTCTCCATAGCACTTCATCCAATTTATCATATTTTTTTTACTTTTGGCAATTTTCCTGAAATCGAAATGAATGAGAACCATCCACTTCGACCAGCATCACAAGGGACATAAAGCATTTTCTTATGATCCTTTTGGCGGCAGATATTATTCATGGTGGGCATTACCGGTGATGACAGAGATATAAAACGTATGAATAATGTGCTAATGCGTTGACATTAACTTCAGTTTTATGCTTCCTCTATTGATGAACAAACTTGAATACACATTCAATACCAGACCACCTGTGCCTATATATTTGAGTTCATTTAAATGTAAATATTTTTAGCTGTACTATATTTAGGCCTCAGGGAATAAAAGTATCCCAACATAAAAGAATTTGCTATTTTTTCTTCTGAACTCACTCTCATGACTACGACATATTACAGACCTAAATCTGGCATTAAACCCTGCACTATTCTGAAACTCAATAAACTTCAAAGTTATCAAAGTACATGCAATTCAAAATTTAAGTCTCTCTCAGTAACTACCGTCCCCCCTCTGAAATTGAGCAAATATAACTTGCCCAGGTGGACTGCTCATATGAACAGTTCATACTCACGTGAGGCGCTCATGCAAAAGGGGAGGCATTTTCTACGCAGCCAAATTAGTTTTCCATATGGATCTGCACTGCCCTGAGTGGCTGGTACATTTCCAAGTGGGTATACGTCATCGATAATGCATCTAGATTAAGGCCGGGAAGTGATCGCTATGGCGCTCCAGTGTAAAACACTGGAGATAAGTATCAAGAGAAGCGTTACCAATCAATTACAGCCACGGCCCATGACATCAATAAATCTACCCTTCCTCCTCTTTCCACTATCTAGTACATTTTGGCACAATGCCTGGTTGCTGCTTTGATATCTATCATATTCTGATAAAGCTGTAAGTCCTAAATCATGCCCTGGGTGGTGGAGTGATATCATTGTAAACTGAGATAGGTTTAAGCACAATATTTACAGCCCCCTACCCTCATGTACAATAGGTATACATCCTACTATTCTTCATTATGGCCCCACTCTTCAAGGACGACATGATGCCCATACTTATTTGCCATGATGCACAAAAACAGTGCTAGTGAGTCAGGGCTACATTCATGCATCATGTCCACTAATGGGAATGGTAAATGAATACACTATGCGGCCCTGGAAAGGTCAAACCACGTCTATGTTATAGCAGGGAATGAGGATGATTCAGTCACTGTCCTCAATACCTCAATACTGAATACAACATGAACACAGTCTCCTCATGATTAAAAACATATAAACTGCATTGGGTGCTACAGAGAGACGAGGGGATGGCAGAGTGTAGAGGAGAAAAACTCGCCAGTTCTAATCCTTTCCAATTGATTGTGTCTCGCCAGGCTCTTTTTACCATCCCCCCTCCCCTCATCCTGCCTGCCTTCCTTTCATATCGATGCTGAGTACAGCATCTGACGATGGAGGCCAGGCTGACCTACTTTCTATCACACTGCTGGTACTGGGATCGGCGTGCGGCCCTTTAAGAGAATCACACCGCCATTGGAGGCAATGTACAGCAATGCTGAGGCATTCAAACAGCTTACTGCTTATACAGAGTTGGGCCACTTGATCCTAGTTTAAACCAAGATATAAGGATTTGTCATTAACTTATACAGATTTTGTTATTCTAATATAATATCCAAGTTTTGGTCTCTATATACAGTAAATTAAAAAAAGAAAATCCTAAATCATTTTTTCAATTCATCAAGCAAAACAGCATTGTTTTGATCATTACACGATGTCAGTAACCTCATCTACGAGCACATCACCTATGACATTGTCCACTATCCTATAACAAGAGAGAGACAGGTGACCATGCTTGCTACATCAGCATATTGCCATCCTGATAGTTATCATCACTCATTCCTTCAAATATAAATTGCTCATATGAGCAATGGCTACTTACATTTCTCCTTGAAGAAACTGCACAGGTGGTACCATCCAGGTGAGAAACACGTCCTAAGCAGCTTCAAATCATGGATTGGGACCTGTGTCCTGTATTTTACTAACCCTGGAGAGGGGGAACTCTCATTACCCCCAGGAGAGCAGCAAGCATGATTCCTCCAGGGTGTGTTTGTAAACACGGGTGTTCCTCCAGTGGTGGTAGAGTGACACCTTGTCAGGTGGAGCTGCAGTATATGACAACACCCAGTTCAAACAGAGCAGAAAATATTGTGTCTCTCTCCTACTGTCACTGTTATTAAAGTGGCACTATGCATTACAAGTACTATACAACAATGTACAATAAATGGAGCACCAGCAGCTGAATCCTTAGTGTCTGGTTGATGTCTGCACCTGGGCTGACTGCTCCTGATCCTAGAGTGGTGCACTCACTACATGGAGTATGCTCTATGTTAATGCTCATGTATATATGCACAGGAGGACTGACAAGTAGAACATTTGAACTCCCCCAGCAGCCATCTAGTAGTGTGTTCAGTCTCACTGGTACTCTTCTAACTAGACAGTGCTCTCTCACCACTGCCTTGCTCAGCCTCTGGCTCCCTAACAACTGGAGTGGGCCCTCTCAGGCAGGGTACTTGTAGTGGTGGTGGCAGTGGCTGTGGCAGAGGTAGGGAGCAGGAGGCAGCAGCCAAGACACGATCAGCCTGTCTGGAGAGACACTCAGAGGGATATGGCCTCCCAGTCACTATGGTCAACTCCCCCCTGGAGGAGTCTTAACTTCTTTTGAGTTGGGGATCCACAGAGAACCTCCTGATATTACTAATCTATGCCTTGCCTGGGTGGCTGTGTCCATGTTGGAGATGGTGATCAGAGGCGTAGGAACCAAATCTTGATTGGGGGGGCCCAGGCCCAAGCCCAGGGGGGCCCTGTCGCACTTATCGTAATTCATCGATAGAGTGGGCCGACACTTATTCATGGGTACATAAGATATATGTATTAAAATATCTTTGATGACTTTTGCCTGTGATTTAAAGCCCAGGCTCCCCCTTTTTCCATTGTGCTACCATATTTGTGAAAGATTTGGGGGAAATTTTTGCATTTTATCATAGGTCTTGACAAATATTGGGGGGGGGCCCATATATATTCAGGCCCCACCTTCTCTGGGATTGGGGGGGCCTGGGCCCCCCTGGCCCCCCCTTTTCCTACGCCCCTGGTGATGTTAAACCAAAGCACTGGGTCATACAAAGCAAATCAAGTTTTTGGCTCAAGATGATTTGCTTTTAATACTGGTAATGTAAGGTAATCTATCTAATATTCTTTTCTGTTTGGTCTGGTATGGGTTCTGTGTAATACATTGCAGTGCACCGGTATTACATTGCAATGCAGAGTGTGACAGAGTGCATGTATAGATGCAGTGACCATTTAATAGTAAAGTACAGTGCACTGTGCAGTATAGTGTCTTAGGAGTACATTGTGCAATCTGTAGTGACTACCAGTACATCTCCATAGCATCTGTTGACCATTGTTGAATGGCTGGGGCTGGAAGTGCAGCCCAGGTCATGGAGAGACAGGAGGGATATAGACAAGACAGCCTGGAGGGTTTCCACCCACACAAAGACCACACAGACCAATTTCTATTGGCATACAGACGGCCCTCCCCTGTTCCCACCAATCTTAGCTGCCTTTTCAGATCCCCAAAGCAAATCTCCAGCCTCCCATCGACGCTAGCCAATTAGATGGTACAGCAGAGCTCCCTAAAAGTCTTAATGCCCCTCCCAGGTGCCCCTGTACATCTAAATTAGCCTCTCTTGGCCACTCCAGGCACGGCAGGCTTTAGTCAGCCACTACTGGCATCGATTTCATGACAATTCGTTCAGCTCCTGACTACTGGAGTCAGCTTATTCATGTTCATGCCATCGCACTGGTGATGTGGGGTAGTAGATTTATGAAACATTTCTTTATCAGTCTCTGCCAGACATGCCTCACCAGTAGGGATTGTTTTGCCTTTTCATAGGATAATTGGGGGCAGATAGAATGCCCTTTTTTCAATCAAACACTATACATGTCATTAAAGACCTGTTTTTTTTTGTAGTCACATACCACAGGCATGGAATAACTTTTACATTTT
Source organism: Acholoe squamosa (assembly GCA_949317995.1). Taxonomy (NCBI): domain Eukaryota; kingdom Metazoa; phylum Annelida; class Polychaeta; order Phyllodocida; family Polynoidae; genus Acholoe; species Acholoe squamosa. The sequence continues at coordinate 62,076,231 of OX439041.1, read as the reverse complement.
TTTCTATTCCCCTTTTCATCTACTTTCCCTATAGCACACCCTTTGCCCCCTTTACATAACCTGCCATCCTGTAAAGTGGGCAAAGGTCTGCCTCCTGACATTAGCCTACCCTCTGACCACCTACCCCTGCTTTCCCTTATGATCTCCTACCATGAAGTGCTCTATAAACGAAGCCTGTCTACAATGAACCATGTGATGCTTCCCCTGCATGGGTCTTGAAGGTGCTGCCAATTTGTTCCCCTAGAACGGTTCATCAGTCAAAGCAAATGCCATGTTTTAAAGCCCTAGACAGCAGGTCGGCTGTAGCAAGGTGGAGGAATACGCCCATGAACCCCAGCTCCATAGCTCAGATTGTATTTACATCCCCATGGTAAAGCTTCTTATTCTTTGGTTTTTAAGAAGGACATATCATTGGCAGAATATATATGCCTTGCTATTGTTGTGCAAAGTCGATGTCAGAATGACCTGGCTGCAACATTAGAAAGTAGGCTCTCTAACTATGGGAAAAAACTTTCAATTATTCAACCTCTGGAAAATATGCTGTTTCTTATCACCTTATATAAACACCCCCTTCAGCCATACTGTGACCTCCAATTCCCCATATAGATGGCAATCCAATTGTGAAAGCCAAGGAGGGTCTAAGGAACAAGTGGTACATTCCTCTGGTAGTAGATTGATAATTTGGCCTCAAGTAGGCCCTTGAGATCTCCAGGCCACTTCTCCAGCCAATCTCCAGATTACTACTTGGCCGTCCTGTAGGAAAAAAACTATTTGACACATTAAGTGGTTTGCTGTGTATTGTTAAGCACCAGGAAGGGGGCCAAAAGCACACAAAAGCTACACGACTTTCCCAAGTCCTCTTTACAAAACAACCAACAGCCAGGAGTGCTTATATGTGACAGAGGATATGTCATGGACTACTCTACATTGTGCTTTGCAGGTGTTTGAAACAGATAAAGGATGGATATTTTATTCAGTGCATTTTTCCTTAAGCTATTATGATACCTTTTTATGCTGAAAGATTTGAAGACACGCCCATTTAAAATACATAGGATTTATTTGTGTGTTTATCTGAATCCCTGCTGTATTAACTGATGCATTAAAAGATGAACAGATTACTTTATCTATGTGTGCACGTCTTTATCAACTTGTATATGTTTTGCCTATATATACTATAAACGTTTTCGTACCTTCTTTTGATGGCACATCCTGTTTTTCTTATCAAATCGATCATTTCCTTTATGGTAGTTTACAACCTTGGCCATTCTTATCTCTATTAAATGCAAGTATTTTTGAATGATTCAATGGTTTCTATATCGTCAAAGATGCAAAAAGTTTAGTTTTCTTCTTCTCCCTCTTTTGTAGGTAGTGAGATGAAATGAATGTTAATAACTTCAGTATCTTAATACATTTCCATTTCCTATAACAGGAGATGATATGTCAATTTCTTCTATTGGCTTTAGTCTGACAAGATATCATTCAGAAACCAATACCCATCCTTCCATTCCTTCAGGTAGTATCCATTTCCCATGCTACCCTCCCCACCTCTCAACACCCGCCATCAGTATTCTAACACAGGGCATCTGGTTTCCTCCCACTGAAAGCCGTCACCTTGAAAATCAATTTTCCTCAAGGAGTGTTTTTGCTTTGCCCTGTGGATAATTTTCACCATGGCACAAAAGGGCGCCATCACAAAAGCAAGAGAGGCTTTCTCTCTCCTTTACACTTTTTATTTCCCCATATATACTTTGCTGACATTTAGGGGCTGGGTTACAGGAGGAAGGGGATAAGGTGGTAGTGTTTCTCTCTGGTGGGAGCCTGGATGTGTAAACCCAACTAAAGGTAAACATATCCTACCTCGTTAGTGGAAACATGGCCTCTAACACCTGTCTATCTAGTGTCTACTGAGGGGATTGAGTTCTCTACACCTTTGTGGGTTTACATTACCAACAATGGACACTGTGTTAGACTTCCTAGATGCACTGCACCTTATACCTTTACTGTTATTTGCCTTTCATTAACTACAGTGGAAGTGGGGATATTGAAAGGGAGTTTAGGACTGAATACTGACAAGAGGATTCATCAACATGCTAAGATATGAGATATTGGATCTTGTTGACCAATTATAGAAATCCTCAAATTTTCCTTCCCCCTCTTTTTTCTTCTTCTTCATATATCATGATGCACCCTCAGCCCTTTTCTCTTTAATTTCCATCAATCATGCAAATTACTTAAAGGGAAACACTACCTACTTTTATGATAGGGTATTTTGATAGATTTTTTAGCGCCTCCCCACGCCGCGTAGCGGCGGTCCCGCGAAGCGGGACGGGAGGCGCTATGATGATTGCATTTCCCCCATGTGATGAGGTGTCACAATACAGAATCCACAAACTAAATTCCCTCGTATGCAAGAAATGACGTGACCGCTTAAAAAAACGCAGGGAGGCGTTTTTTACGCGGTCACAACCGCATTTCTTGTTTTACAAAATGAAAATATTTTGACATAGTTGGTAAAACGGTGATCACACAGCCAAAGATATTTTTCTTGAAATCTTAAATAATCTTACCTGATGGACAAAACTACCAGTTTTAAGATTTTTAATTTTCTTAAAACTGGTAGTTTTGTCCACCACGTAAGATAATTTACGAAAGAAAAATATTTTTAGCTGTGCATTATAGAGAATTATAGAAGGATTATCTGATATAGCTGATGACGTCACGTTTGAGCAAAATGCAGCACTTATTGCATTGTTTAGCATAGAGGATTTAACAAAATGTGGTGGCATGATTAGGATAATGAAATGCCTAGCGTCTTCATATTGTATAGGAAAGTTCCATAGGGTTATTTAGTGAAAACTGTTAAAGGGATAAATGAATCCCAAAGAGAGAAAGCAACATACAGCATCTGGTTATATCCTATCAATGCAATGTAACCACTACTGGGATACATTTCGCTCAATCATGACGTCATGAGTTACGTCAGATAAGTCTACTGCATTGCTCTATAATGATCACTATCTCACCAACTATGTCAGAATATTTTTATTTCAAATGAAGGCTATCAAAATACGCTATCATGAAGATAGTGTGCTGTTTCCCTTTAAGTCTAGTTCATTTCTCTGCCTGTGACTCTGCTACTGAAAATGTGGCACTGTTATTAGCTACCTTCTGCTTTTAGACCATGACCTGACATCAGTAGACTAAAGGCGTATTGCTGCCACCATAACTGTCACCCCTAACACTTACTATGGCCTACCCTTCAGCACCCAAACTAACACCTCTATAGGTATTGAATAGTGTGGTCCCTGAGCACAAAACACAATATAGGTAATTCCATATGTAGTTATGACCCTTTTGGCAAGCCATAAAGTGGAGTGACTTGTATGAGCCGAAAAGATAAAAGTGTGAATGGTTGCAGAGCTGTGGATGAAATGTTGCCTTCATTTGGAAAAGTACCACAGGGGATAGAATAAATAGCACTACTGGTGAAATATTGACTTGTAGTTAATAAGACTAAATCCAACAAAAATCAAATGGAATCTACGGCATTGTATATAGATATTTATGTATCAAAGCAGGGAGTTCTACATAGTATGTTTCTTGTCTCTCTAAAACACATCACTGTGCAAACACCCCGGGCAAACACTGGCACATCAACTGATTTATATGGCGATCGATTTTCAAAGCACGGTGCTTCCTTTTATTCCCTTTGAGTCTCAAGTGAGATGAATGGATCTTGAAATTAAATACTATTCGGCTAATCTATAACTTGCTTTCCACGAGACACTGACTTGTGAAGCAGAAATGAATAGAGGTAAAATACATAGAAAGGCTGTCACACACGGGTGGGAAGATAGGCGAAAGTGGTGTTGGCTGTCAACACTCTGATAAGGCTTTGGGTATAGGAGTCATTAAGGTAACAGCGACAATGTGACAGCAAAACTTTTGTTAGGGAAAGACATATTTTTAACTTTGCTTTTCCTTAAAGGAACCAGATGTCACTAATGGACGTATTGATCACATAATATGTGGAATTTACAAGTAAAATATCATTTACTACAAAAGAAGTGTTTCATATTATTAAGAGTAATAATGGACTATAATCATAAATGGAAGAAATGATAGCTAATGTTGTAACATGTGTATGAACTTGTAGATATCTTCTCTTTTAAATGTTATTCACCATATGTCTGGAGATACTACATTACACTGAGAGTGAGTAATAGGTGTTTAATGCCATTTCGACAGCTAAGGTCATATTCATGGCAAGAACGACATTACACAATTTCACAGAGGAATGTGTCGGTGCCCGTGCATATGTGCACCACACACATCCGAGGGGATAGGAAAGATGAGATATAGACCCTTTTAAGTGGGCTAGGGAAGCCCGACATTACACTGAGTTGGACGTTTCAAAAATATTAATTCACTTAGGGGGGGAAAATGTGATTTATTAGAATGGTTTGAATTGTTTGCTCTGGAGAAGTTTTTGGATAAACTAATGCAAAACTGACAGAAATACGACCAGCAACACAATAAGTTACCGGTGCTCTGCTAATGCATGGGAGGGCGGGGGATCTCCTGTTTATATCATCCTCCTTAAAATCTGGGGTTTGTTTTCATAAAGCTTTCTGTGTTACATTACCATCGATCTTTTAAAATAATGCGGCATAATTCTATCCGTGGGAAAAAGTGTGTAACTGAAAACTATTTAATCTCCTCCTGCCTGAATATTACTGCCACCGCCTTGTGGAGCGGTAAGTTGTTTGTTTTTTTACTGTCATTCACTCCCAACTTCCCATGTCAGAGAGAGAGAAGCACAAAAAGAATTTTACTCCCCTCTTTTTTTGTATTTGCCAAGATGGCGACTTGAGTTTTTCGCTAGATTGGGTAATCTCGGGACGGCATCAAATAGGGGCGAGGCCGGGTGCATTCATCTGTAATATCTCATTTTGCAGCGACTGTCAACATTTTCCACGCCACTTGCCTCCACAAAGACAAACGATTAGATCAAGATTAACCAATCTTATCCGCCCACCCTCACCTAACCCACCCGGCGACAGCCTCCCTCCAATAACCCCCATGCCTTCAATCTCCCCTCTCCTAATGTCATTTCTTATTTGATTAAACCGCCACAGCTTTAAAGTTAATGTCGCCTCGCGGGGAATTCGGGGGCAAATATGCCATGGCGGAAATCCCAGGACGGCCACAAACCGGAAAAAGAACCCGGTGCGGCTCTACCGTGGGGCATGAAAGGTAATTACCCTGGCGGAAAAACACGCCGGGCCGTGGTTGTGATGGAAAACATGCTAAGCAGTTTTAAGCTTCTTCTCAGTCTATAATCATTCTTCTTTCTTGGCTCAACTTTGTGAAACATAAAAAGGTAGCCCGGCGATAATACATCATAGGCTGTCCTGTGGGGGACCCTTATTCATACTGATTTATAATGTCTATCGTTTATCAATGGCAGTTTTATCCCTCTTTTCAGAGTTACATTGAAAACCATTTCAACATCTTCCCCTATTCCCTTCTTTCAGTTACCATAAAAAGGTCGTCCCTGAAGTATTTAGTCCTACACTAACTCTGCAGCTCTCATACATGAAATTGAATTGACAAGGCTACAATTAGTGATTATCATGGGCAATCACTGATTCCCCTTAAACTATTGGCCGTTGCTATATCATCAGTACCTTCTCCACTACTCTAAGTGACGACTGGAGCGCCTGCAGCTACTGACACCTAGTAGGAGAACGCTGAACTAGAGATGCATTGCTCAGAGATGCCACTCACTGGCCAACAAAAATCAGGAAAACTGGACTTTGGACACATTTTCCCAGGAATTTAACACAATTTAATACGGGAATCTTGGAATTAAAACCAGGAATTCCCGGTAAATCAGGAAAAGTGGCATCTCTGATTGCTGCACACACTCAGTGGAGATGTTTCATGTGTAGTGAGTCTGAGATGTTATCTATCCATTTCTCAATCATTTATGAGTCTCATTGTTGAGTAACTCACCAGAATTGCAATGGTGTACCATAAATACCTCAAATCCTGAACATGGGGGCATCATATCTTTAAGAAACCACCGCCGTGTGCGTGAAATGTGATTACAGACATGTGAAACAAATTGTTTCTATAACATTGACATCATGTTACACAAAATACGTGGATAATATTTCGGTAAAACATCTTATTTCAGCGTTAACATTATTTCCCCTCCCCAATGATCTATCAATGCAACTAAAACACGTTTGCACAGAAACAGACAAAACAGAAACAACTTTTAGAAGTAACATTTCTCGTAGAAGATCAACAGGCGGCAACCAGCCTTTATCTGATTCTCTTGACAAAGCAAATATATCTTTTTAGTAGGAGTTAAACTTCATTAAAGACCCAGTACAATATCGATAGTTCATCAATAGTACATGGTGTACACGATGTAGAATTACTGGCTTGGCCGAGACTTTTATCTAATGTATCGATCCCCTGCGATGTCAATCTTTTGTGAAATTCACAAGGATACCTTTTACTCCAAAACAATCTCGCATGATCATCCCACCAAAAACATCCATTCTAGCATGAGTTCTGTCAATAGCCAGAGGAGCAGTCCCGACAGAGCAGTAGTGACTGTGGGTAGTATAGTAGTACCCTGCGTTAGGGCTGTTCCATAATCTAGACCCAGGGCAGCTAAATCACCTTGGGAGCAGCTCACCGCTGGCAGCAGCTATTTAGTAAGGTCCTGCTCGCCAATCGCTCAGTGCTGAGAGGCTGAAGCTGAGCTGCTCTTGCCGCCAGGGCCTGTGTGCTCATCTGCTCGCTGCCTGCTCAACACGCCGCCCGCCGTGTCAATGACTGCTCCCGAGGGCAATGCCGGCGTCAATTATTCCACGAGCTGCTCCCTACCTACCCACTCACTCTCCAAGCGGGGGTCTTCTTGTTTGGTGCCTCTCCAAGCTGGTGATTTGTACCTAGTTACCCATCCGTGGAATATGTCAGCTTCAGTAGAAATCTGCTCTGAGAGTGCTTGATCATATATTCTAGTCTAACAAGTTGTTATCTGAACCAAGTCTAGACATCAAGCGACGCTCCCAGGGAAGTACTGGCTACCGTTCCATTTACTTTTCTTCTTTTAAGTATGCAGACCAACGGCTTTATCTACAATAAATTCTAGGATTTAACTGGGAATCTAGTTTGAGTGCGTCAACGATGGATACTATTTGCTTTTGGTAATTTTCTTTTTCCATCCATACAGCTGTCGCTGTGCGTGCATGAATTTGTACCTAGGGAGAATAAATGATATCAACAGCACTGGGTACTTCCATCCAGAACGACTGAGCAGCTCGTGCCAATAGGAAGTCCCCTGCCCCCAGCCAACCAGCAGCCAGTACATTCAGCCACCAGAGGGCACCTTTGTTGTTCCATTATGGCGGATTAATGGGTGGGTAAGTATCCCTGTCCTGTGTGAGCTGCTGCCAATATGAGCAGTTGTGAGCAGATCGATAAATGGGTCAGCTCGGCTGGGCAGCGAGACAAAGAGGGGGTGACCCCGGGTGTGCACTGACTGTGTATGCACGGCCAACAGTTGGACGGGGCCCTACCTATATATCACTGTATGGGGGCAGGGTAGGGGGTATACTCTATCCAGGTCTAACCTGGTTGCTAAAGCTTTGGTGGAATCGACCATAGGTGCCAGGATAAAAGCAGAAATTCCTACTATACTGCTAAAAAGATGCACTTTTAATGAATATACGGTAATTCAAATTTGAAACACATCATACCCGGTATACGTTTCACTGATAGAGCAACTGATTTAACCGTAATAATACTTCCTTCTAGCAAATATAATGGGTTGTTATTTAGTGTAGATACTGCACTGATAACTACATCAATGATTATGGTATAATCTCTTCTTACCCTGTGCAGTTGTGGCTGTTGGTCATTAAGTTCTGTAGTGTTACCAAAGAGGGATCCACAACAATTGTTACATACCTGCAAGAAAACAAAAGGAATCACTATTAAGTAAAGCACAGAAAGAAAGAGTATCACATGTATACATGTGTGAATACAAGTTATTCATGCTATTTACAGTTTTGGTCATTGAAGTCTTTGTAAAATAAATGTAGATTTGTGTATACATGTGTACATTTTTATTCGGATCATATAAAATGGATATCATTTGAAATGATCAATTCACAGTTGGAGTCTGGTGGACCATTGTGCTTGTAAAGGGCATTTGACGACCTGTCCATAATACCACTGATCAGCCTACCATACATACCACACTGAGCTTAAACACAAAGTGACAAAGCACTAAATGACTCTAGAGCTTAGATATCCCTTAATCCAATCCCAGACGGTGGGACGATCTGAATAGACCTTAGGACTTGGCAAGTCTTGTTGGGCTGTTTGGCTGAGTCAGTCAGAAGCTGGACTAAACAAGTATGAGGACACTCTTAGCAGAACACCGTATGCCAACAAAGGAGTATCTCCTGGTTATGAGGTCAACAAGCCTTTTCTTAGTCGAATGGCAATTCCAAGTTTTTAAATGGTTTAAATCTTTTGTTATATTCAACATTTAATATGTTGAAAGCTACACCATTTCTCAATGTCTAGACCTATTTCTCAATGTTCAAATTCATTATGTCTATTTCCATTTGGCCAGGGCCTTCATAGAGAATACAAGTCACCATAAGTAAAACCCCCAGGGTAAAACCAATGGATACATCACCTAGCCATATTGGTTCCTCCTCTGTCAACAGGTGCACAAGGATCTAGGGGTACTCGGGCTTCCCTAGCCCACTTAAAAGGGTCTATTTCTCTTCTTTCCTATCCCCTCAGGATGTGTGTGGTGCACATATGCGCAGGCACTGACACGTTCCTCTGTGAAATTGTGTAATGTAGTTCTCGCCATGAATATGACCTTAGCTGTCGAAATGACATTAAACCTCTATTACTCACTCACTCTAGGGGTATTGTATATATTATCTTCTCAGTACCTCCTTTGTCATAATTACCAGAAGTTATAGTGTCATTCTTTACAATAACTGCCCAGCCTATGCATGTTTATACCAATGCAGCTGTGCTATGCGAGAGGTCCCTCAGTATAAAGATGCCTTTATACACTGAATTCGTTATTGATAGATTAGATATAAATTTCAATTTTACAAGGATAGATATGATACCCATTTTCATTTTACAAGGATGTTTCATAATGCATTCTGGCTAAACAAACAACGCATCTCCTATACGTTTGACCCAACAATAGTATACAGACCAACCGTAAAATGGGATGATCCAAAGAGCCTGGATGAACAAGTATAGTAGACTAGTAGTACATAGAGTTGGTGGGTTTTACATATCCCCCATTATCTTTTGCACAAAGAAACCTTATCCACACAAATCATATGGATTTCCGGTGGTAAACTGAACCTACTAGTAAGCAGTATATGGGATAACCAGGTAATACCTTTCTAGATGTCTGCTATGCCTGCACACAACAAGGGGGATATAGGCCTGTTTTTGCAGACTCAAGTCTAGAGGTGATATGTATGTGTGGCTGTTTCTTCTCAATTGTTTTTTTTATGTTTCTTGCCTGGTAAATGTGTATAAGTAATTTAAGAACAGTATTTTTGACGGTGATGGGTTTGAATGGATATGTCAATGGTGTCAAACGTTAAAGGCATTTGTGTATACACAAAGTATGTGAGCGAATAATGTTTAAAAAACAGGTACTTTATTTCAATGAGTTATTTGTTTATTTACATATCTGTGCCTTTAGTGATGTAACCACACACTGAGAGGCTTAGTCAGAAAGCACTTACCATACCAGATAAAACCTTAAGTACTTTTCAAATTCCATCTAACTCATTTAAGAGACCATAAAAGTCACTAAAGCATTGCGCCCATATTGCTCATTCAAATGAGTTGTCCATATAGTTTAACTATCGTCAAAACCAATAAATTGCAGTGGTCTTTAAATATTTTCACTCTAGATCCTTTCACACCTGCCTATGAATTGCAAATGGCAAGATCTAAGCGGCAACATTCAATTCCCTCCACAAAGGAGGAGCTGAAGGACACACCTATTCAGATTGGTCTGAATGTAGAGGTGCAAGCTGATTCTTGTACCAGCAGGTTTAGCTGGTCCTTAGTTAACCCTTTGAGAGCTCGGTTGGGTCATGGTCATGCATCATATCAAGACTTTAATATGGGGTTGATACACTGCCGATGTGTTAGTATATGATACACTTGTGCTATACGCTAGCACTGCTTGCCCAATGAATTTTCTTAAGAAGACAGGTTATGTTCATAGGTAAATTATGTGCCTACTGGGATCTGAGCCATAAAACAGCTCATAATGACTACCTACTGGAGGCTAGGTTATTTCCTTGGCGAGGTGAGTGTTTGATGTACTTTTGCCAAACCGCAGGCTCTTCACCAAAACATGAGCTCACCTTTCTTCCAATACCAAAGCTTTCTATTTTCTGCCAAAAATAGAACCGTGTGACATTCCTTAGTAATTTCATGTTGTTCTTTGTTGTATTTCTTTTTCAAAGAACGTCTTTATCATTCCCCTTTGCAATGATATAACTGTAACCAGTATACATCCACATGGTATCTCCTAGCTTATTATCTCTGCTCTTTGTAAAATGCTTTAACTTTTCACTTCTGTCTCCCTGTCTTCTGTGAGGTCCCCATTCTGTTTAGTTTGAGTCCCTTGCCTCTTATTTTTGCGAGACTTCCCAGAGTGGTGGCTAAGCAGACCTGACGTGCCTAGAAATAAGAACAGCTGCCATTAGCTGACCACATCTAATGCGGTCTCCCCCTGGCCACCCTGACCAGAAATGGGCTCATTAGCCCGCTGGTGGCCCCTCGTCTATCCAATAACACTGGCCCTCCGGCCACCAATCCTATCTTCTCAATCAGATTTCATGCTAACAGCTTTTTCTCTTGTTTAGGGCACGGGGCGTGGGTCAGGGCAGAGTGGCATGCTCTGGATCAGAAGGACAAGGCTCTCATACCATCCCTTTACTCCCTGTTGAGATGGGAAGTCTGAATTCAAAAGGTGTTATAACGACACAACCATGCCCAATAATAAGGTATGACAGATACATGTGTTTGCCAAGAACATCACTATTCTTGAATCATTTGATCATTTCAAATTTTAATTTGAGAATGCAATTCCTCTAATGGGCTGGAATTCTCTGCTTGAATTCGTTTGAAACGACCCGTGCCTTTGTTCAGAATACTTGAAGACACACTCTCAACATCAGCGGGGACTTTGTAACGAAACTATGTTCTTCTGTTTTGCCAAGCCCCTTCACCACCAATGAAGCTGTCTTCGTCTTTCAACATCTTTTAACTTTCAGAATGTTAAAAAGATCTGGTTTCTCATCCGACTGTTCCCAGCTTCAAGTAAGAGTCCTTCTGTGTCTCTGTGGCTTTTTGAATCTGGAGCTGTAAGGAAAGACAACTTGTTGGTAATGAGCCTGAAGTGAAGTCTTAAATCGGGACTTAAGTTTGGATCCTCCAGAGTTTAACTGGATCCCACACACTCATCCACCGTTCTCCAGATCCTCTCTAAAATTAAATCCATTTTAATTATGTTCCCTCCTGCCTCTTTTCTGTGCTGCCGCCAATGCAGCAGTCCTCTTTCACGAAGCTTGTCGGATCTGTGATCATGGATCACTAATTAAACAGTAATCTGTGAGCATGATTGGGTTGTCATATTCAATGCATTTGTGGCAAATTGATATGGTTCATTAGCTGATATATAAGTAATACTGAATTCTGTTAAAACTTACAGCAGGAATATTATCAAGGCTGACCATCACATTCTTTCCCTAATCAGCCCATCCATAGATCTGCTGGTAATAACTGATTGCACTGTACAATTTCCCCCCTCTCTTCAATCCACTGGAGCCACCACCATTCAGGTCAAGTTGCCATCTGGCTCTCACTGAGGGAGAACAGAGGAGATTAATTGGGCCCTTCAGCAAACTGGTCAGCAGTGAGGACCTCCTAATTGCTTCCTCCATCAAGCTGAGAGTTGGATAAGATTTTCGTGGACAAATGCCTTGGGTCAGCTCACAAATCCGATCTGGGCACCTTCCTTTTTCCTTATCTCAGCAATTCCATTTCAATTTGGCAACAGTTAAGAAGTCCATGACATTCCTAAAAGGTGTCTTGTTTGCTGATGATGTGATGCTGTTTTGAGCCCTGAATGTGTTATTTCCGCCGTGAGGCATGTGGAATGCTGCTTTGAGGGTCAGAGAAATCAGGCAATTTGTCAGTGTTGGGGTCGGAGCTAAGGAGGTGATGCATCTGGGGCCCTCCTACTTGTAGACCTATAATGGAAAGGTTAAGAGCCCATCACTCCCTTATCTTCCATTCGCTTCCGCCGACTTCTTCGGTCGTCCTGTTAATTCGTTATAACCTTGTTAACTGGCCACTCGACAGGACCCAAGAGCCTGCCGACCAGGTGCACAATGACAGGAGAAACTCTGCAGTGATTGGCTGAGGATTGCTCCAATGGACGCTCAACGGTCACTTCCGGCCGCCACCTGGAGGACTTCCGGCACACCTCTTGACCCCTCTGAAGGTGTGCAGAGCGGGGTGCGTCATTAAAGGTAGTTGAGCTTGAGGCAGCTGGCGTTGGAATTCATTTGCTTCTAAGTAAACTGTATCCTCTATCAAACTCAAATTACACCAAGAAGACTGCGGTTTTTATTTACAACTCCCTTTAGAACGTTGCTATTATTACTGGTAACTAACATTTTTGAGTTCGGGTACTTGGTCATACCTGACAAATATACGTTGAACGTTTGGGAGAATTTACGTACAAATACCATTTCGAACTAAATGAAAATGCTTGGGTCCACAAAAGGGTAACGTTAAACTGTCATCGATCCACAGGTAACCCAGCTCAATGGTCTAGAAGAAACCGTATTCATCTGCGGATGCTTTCTGGAAGAGCGGCACGGCCTGTGTTGCTTTTTTTCTACATACACATGCAAGCACAACTGGAGAAGACAAGCAGTGTTACCTACTTATCACAGAAATGACCTTCCATGTCTATTCCATAGAATCCAACCTGTTTTGGTGGCCTATCCATCCTGTCCCATGTATAAAACGCCGTCCCCTCACCCATACAGCACCACCCAGTCACCACACCCCCCTGGAGGCACCTGACACACAGCAGCGTGACGCCCCTGCAGCTTAGTTCCGCGCCTTTACACCAGATGTCCTTGGCGTCACGCTGTCCCACGCCGTGCTTGCTACTGGGGGTGAGTGAGTGAGTGAGTGAGTGAGCAGTCCTGACTTATCTTCATTTGCCTCTGGTTTACATGTAGTGGGTGGGTGTTGGGGATTAGACGGAGCTGGAGGCAATGCTGGAGGAAAGGCCAGCAGGAGGTACCCTTTAATACTTGGCACATTTTTAATACTATAAAGGTGAATCTTCTTCTATCTAACCTTAGTTTCTTTAATTTACAAAGTGTCGTCTTTCTTAAAACAAGGTCGTTCTAAATCTAATATCCCATGGTACCAGCTGACCTGACACTACCAGTAGTTTGGTATATCAGTCTCCTGTTCATTGTAAAATACTGTGGCACTACAGGGCGATGGCGCGTTCACTATTCTCATGGCTTACGAAACTACTTCACTGTGATCAAGTTTCCAATCCTTAAGCATTTAAAGGTCGTATGGTGGGGATCAAGCACCAGGCTCTTTGGTGCACCACCGTTAACTTAGGGTGTATCTTTATCTTCTTTTTTTTTTTAATCAACCACACAATACACGTAAAATCCCTCGCCAGGGTTGCATCACTGCATGTATCAGGACAGCCAATGGCCTTAATCCATGAAGGTACCACACCAGCCTTAAGGGATCAACTCACTTAGCACCACTTCTAACACCACTTGTGCATTAATAATTCAGGCATTCCTTTTAATTACAAATCAAATTAACCCACAGACAGGGACAATGCATTGCACCTACTGAGCAGCATCCTGTGAGCCTTGCCTGCCTCTGTTAAGAGATACTGTGAGAAAATTACTGCCAGTGACTGGGAGAATGTGCAGATGGCAGGCATCTATCTTGCTTGAAGATCCAATGGCACGGAGCTGGGACAGTAATGCGATTAAACAGTGCCAACACATGCTGCACACACAGGCATCACTATCAGCTACCCTTCAACTCTAATCAGTGAAAGCTTTCTGATACCTACTGGCTGCTGTAGCCATTATCATGTTAAAGGTTGGAAAGAAAACTCCCAAAAAGACTTCAAGGGATTTGAAAGGAAAAAAAGGTCCCAAAGTTCACCTTTCATAAAAGGCCCATAGGTTAGCCTTTAAACTGCCTTTTATCATTCCAGGCGATCTGGAAAAAGACTAGAGTGAAAAAAGACACCCAAGCAATGATTTTATGCATATTTTCTCCACTTATAATTACGAAATTTCATCTCAATTTATTCAACCATTATCTTAACTTGATATGGAATCTGTTGAGAGGTTTAACAAATCATCTAGTTTCACATTCATGATGCTTCAAGTTCACACAATCTCATATGCAGATTATTTGATATTCTCATTACGTCAATGAAACATATTACAATAGTGAGGTTGCAACAGGTAAAAGAACGATTGATTGCACTCTTCAGATATATGGCAATTATGAGCAGCAGTTGTAATAAGGCCAAAAAAAAAAGGTGTGTTTCCGGTAACGTGGTCAAAAAAGTTGAGGCAGGTAGGTCAGATTTTTTTGATTTTTTTTTTTTTTTTGGGGGGGGGAAAGGTGTCATATAGTCATTCTTTCCTGAGTTTTCACTGGTGGATGTTAGAAAAAGTTCATTTCCTGCATGGAATATTAGAAAATCGTTGGGAAATATGTCCCTACATGTCAAATAACAATTTTGGAAGAGAATGTTTGAAAATTTTGAAAAAATCTTCAAAATAAATCTTGAAAAAAATCAGTAAAAAATTGAAAAAATCTTCAAAACATTCTAAGGTCGGCCCTGTTTAGCTGAGGACGGTCGGATGACCGGAACAAACCTTTTTTTGCCTAAGCCTCTTTATTCTACAGTGTACTATTTTTCATGATGACATTCCTTTTGTTTTTGTGCGAAATACTGAGGGCCCTCTTTTATTCTTTGTTTATATCTTATACACAAATAGCTCCATACAATGGTGTATCATAAAAGACTACAATGAATTACTCGCTCTATTGAACAGTATCATAATGGGTGCAGACACAATGTACACAAGGAGTTATTGTCACCCATATTGAATTATCTATTCACATGTGTTTGTCAGTGCTTACAGTACACCATGCATGGTATTTTATTGACACGGCATTCATTGTAGGCTCCAAGCATCATATATACATGTACACAAGAATACTCCCCTATCTAAACTGAAACTAGGATTTTTTGTTCCCTGTGCATCTAGATCAATGTTATCATTTGTACACTTACCTAACCGTATACGCCCCCACTCGCCCTAGTTTGATCACAACCATAGCTCTATCTCGCATATTTGCTTATGTATAATGGTGATCATGGCTTTTGTCAATTCTTTTTGTAGCATGACCAAGTTAGTCCTAATTTATCTCGTCCTGTAGTCTCTCTGCTGGAACACATCTTATCACTGTGCCATATTCCCTCCTATATCACCATACCTTTCCACTAAGCTGTGCTCTTGCAGATACTGGTACTTGTCTCGGCACTTACTATATCTGTACGAACCCTTGAAGGAGAGCACGATGTTCATGTTCCATGAGTGTTCGTTTGTCTTCATGTCAGGTGCACAAATGCATTGCTGGCCAACCTAATCTCCAGCACAGCATTGGTACATCGTGACGACCCTTCGGGACTGCCCCTATACCATAGAGGTCAGCATGATGCATGGATGCAGCATTGGGGTAGTTCTCGACCCAGAGAGAGTGAGTGCGTATTTCGACAGCTGAGGTCATATTCATGGTGAGAACTACATGACACAATTTCACAGAGGAATGTGTCAGTGCCCGCGCATATGTGCACCACACACATCCCGAGGGATAGGAAAGAGGAGATAAAGACCCTTTTAAGTGGGCTAGGGAAGCCCTCTCGACCCAGAGATGTAGTCATTCTGATCATGTTGACAAATGGGCATGATGTATCAATGCAATATCCTGCACTTAAAGGTTTAGTACTACATCTACCAGCAACACGTCTATCCCATACCAAGGATGCTCAGTCTGAGCAGCTCATCCAATGGCACCTCATGTCGTGAGCAGCTCCCCTACCGGACAGAGTTAATCCTTGCCGACCAATGGCAAGTCATGCAATGCAAGGCAAACCTACTCCACTCGCCAATCGCAATCTTCCTCCTCTATCCCCATCAACCTCACCCCATCTCTTCCTAACAACCCCTCACCACCACATCACCGCTTGGAGAGGGCATTCACGCCGTGCGGCCGGCTGTCACGTCTAATTGCCGGGATGGATGGCGCGGCTCCGGACGGGATATTGCGGAATGGGAGGCGGAGGCCAGCCCAGGCCTCTATTGACTCACACAAGATTTGTCGACGGCCCCCTCTGATGGCATGATTACACCGACCGGGCCCTCATTAAGCCGTAAATAATTAACAGCACGCCGACTAATTATCTTTGACTTTATCTCCTGCGGGACACTCACTTTAGCCCTATTTGCCCACCAATAATGAGGAGTAGCAGTCTAGCAGCCCGAAGAAGGGATCGAGCAGGGGGAGGGGCGGGAAGAGCAGCGATGACTGTATTACCATCGTTACGTTATAAAATACGCACGAGGGGGACAACTGTGATTTTACACTTATAAAACATACATTTTTAGTCTCTTCAAGTCTAGATTATTTTAGTAAAACGAAATAATGTTATATCAATTTGGATACCCATCAGACTTACTGGTCTCTATATACTATTACAAGAAAAACAGGAGCATTCCTAGTCATAATATTATTATAGTGATGCTCTTTATAACTGGCTGTTAAGATTTCTACAACCTTTGGTTTAGGACAATCTATAATACTGTGGACCACGCAGATGTATACACACGCTTTGGGAGGTGGCGCTAGTGTGGAAAGAGGGCCCCACCATACCAGTTTACGCACAGTTCTACACCATTCCAGAAGCCCCTAGAGCTTATTTACGGGCTAGCACACCTCAAATACCCATCACACATTGCATGGTAAAGAGCCATCAGTAAACCCTTATCGCCATGGTTTAGTGGCAGTGATATAAAGAAACAGCTTTCTGATGATATTATAACTAATGGATGACTAGATTTAATAGGCTGCATCTCCATCATACACTTTAGTGCCATTTCCTAGGCACTACTAAAATCAAGCTCTGTGATTTATTTTATGTATTGCTCTTTTGTACATGTACTGCAGATGATTATGTCCCTTTTTCTCCCTTCAAATGCTCAATGGTGCAAGTACTTGCATGTCATTCTCTGACAGGTCCAAATTCCAAAGATTTTCACATCATTGTATCCATTTTAAAACGAATCAAGGTCTCGTGATTGTGAAACCTAAAATACCTCGGGGAATGACAGCTGTGGGATTGGAAAAGAGAAGAAA
This sequence comes from Acholoe squamosa, assembly GCA_949317995.1. NCBI lineage: Eukaryota > Metazoa > Annelida > Polychaeta > Phyllodocida > Polynoidae > Acholoe > Acholoe squamosa. Next base: position 62,058,633 of record OX439041.1, on the reverse strand, counting down.
ACACTGAAACTTCATTTGCCTACAAAAATCTCATTGAGGTCTCACCATCTGCCAAAGCTGGGAGTCTGAGGGTGTTTGTGATGGTATTGAAATAGACTGTACGAATTAAGGTTGTACTTCTATTGAGAGGGAGAATAATGTAAAGTGATGGCAATGGTTCAGATTATGTAAGTGTGACCTGAGCTTGTATCTGGGCGGTGATCAGATGCGAAACTCAGGGATGCCACTCACTGATCCCCAAAAAATCGGAAATCCTCCTAATTTTCTCAATTTACAATAGGAAATACCTATAGGAATGAAAGCCAAAAATTCGGAATTCCTAAAAAGTTAGGAAAAGTGGCATCTCTGGAAACTTAGAGCTAATGATCAGGAGGATGGGATTAGTGATGGGAGTGAATCCTGTAAGAATTAAACATGGTTACCCAGGCTGATGATGAGAATATTGGTGCAGATTATGCTTATCGGTCATTATTGACACAGCCCGCCCAGATATATTATAATATACATGATGCTAGGCTTGTAGGGGCTCAGCTGCAGCAGTATCAGATCAAGAGGAAGCTGGCATTAATAATAACACAACCTGGTGAACCGTCTAGCATTAATAGCAGTACCACAGCAGGGTAATCCTCTCTACTCCAGGGCTGATGAGCTCAGGTAAACCTCTTTGTTCTACCTGGTCCAATTACCTGTCAATTGGCTGTCTACCTCAGGCTGGATCAAGCCAGGTAAGCCTCCATGGTGCAAGGGGATCAAGGCCTGCAGGATCAAGGCCACGCCTCACTGACTGACTGACACCCTCTGTGGCTGGTTGAGGTGTGAGTGTTGGGTAGGTGGGGAATCAGATAAAGGGATATCAAGGTCTCTTATGTGGTTCTGGGCTGTACCTTTGCCAACCAGTACTTGGGAGATAAGGCATGGGATACATCGGGGAAGTACATGCATCTCTGATCTTATACAATGTTAAATTGTAGGATGTATTTTCTTCTTTTTAATAAATGCACATTCATCCAAACATATGAATAAGGAAGACGTCTAGGAGGGCTTTCATTCGGTGAGGAGTTTTACAGTGTAAAAGGCCGGGGTAAATAGGCAACAATTGTACATATAGCCGGACACTGAGACGACCACGCGAGCAGCTCTACAGCATATGTGAGGAGCTCAGCTCTTAGAAGTTGGCAAAAACGCTGTAGAGCTTAGGCACATGATGCCCATCCAAGATCTGAATCATCCATGACCTCTAGATCAGTACAGGACAGCTAACCCCTCACCCGCTGACCTTTGCACCCTGGCCTATTGACCTCTTTATCCCCAGCAATTCCCTCTACCACTATCCCAAGTAGTCTTGTAACATTACCATTTACCGCAAGGGTCATGGTAACAGCAACTGTCTGTGAGCTCCAGTTGGCTGGTTATAAATACCTCAGAATATTCCCATTGGCTACAGCTGTAGGTCATGACCTAGTTCCTGACCTATTCAGCTGGTACTGGCTGTCTTCCTCTAACTACAGTTTAATAGCAAGGACCAGCAAAATTCCACTTCCTCAGGAGTTTCCCACCAGAAGTGATGTCATACCAACCATCAGGGTGCTGCTGTTAACTAGACTTACACTACCAGTAGCAAGCCTGTGCGGCCTGAGTAGCGTGGGGCGGGACTAGACTATACGGGCTTAGCAGGATTGATTATTAGCCAATGAGATAATCCCAACTATTAACTGCGGTCCTCTCGGGGGCCAACTGGTACCCATCTGTCTTATCAGTAGAACTCGCTGGTGACAAGCTCCAGCAATGGCCGCCCCCATGGGACAACCTGCTACCTCGGAATATCCCAAGTAGCAGTGGGGGCTGAGCAGCCAATCGGATCGCGTGTTACTGCTGAGGTCGGGATCCCATCGGACAGCTCGCCAGGCAATAATAACAAAACAATTTGGCATTGCGTATATCCAATATGCCCTGGTGTGGGGGCTTAAGGTCTCTTCATGCTACAAGCATAGAGCATATCCTTAAGGCTCCCTATAGCACGGCTCCTGTAGGCAGTATGTAGTTTATGGGCAAACTCTCCATACCATAGAGCTGGTGGTAAATGGAAAAGGATGGCTTCTGCATATAGGGCGTCGTTGAGGCACTCAATGGGTGCGTGTGGGAATGCAAATGGTCCATAAGTTGGGTTGGGGTGTCCCGGGGTGTATGACTAGAGGTTGGGGTGTGTGGGTGGGAGGGGGGTTTATTAGTTGGGCTCAGTGGACAACCAAAGGGTGAGACCGACCACCTAACCCGATTAGTGAGCATCAAGTCACTAGGGTTTGTGGGCAGTAGGGTGGGTTGGAGGCTGTTTGGGGTAACTTAGGGTTAGGGTGTGTGCTTGATGTGAGGGGGTATCCATGTGTATAAGTATGGCTATGTCTATTGGAGAGTGTGAGTAAGTGTGAAAGAACTTAACCCTAAGTGCCTACACTGTGCACTTGTACATATATAAGACACTGGCTAATTGGACTAAGTAGTATAGTGGATTGAGGTATTTATTTAGGATTGTTGCTCACACTACATGGCGGTGTAGATTTGACTGATGAATAATTGTGATTGCCTTATTTAAGACCCTAAAGATGGCTTCTACATTAAAGATACATTATGGTTATTGTCCACCTTCAAATGTCAAAACACAATATAATTTTGAAAACCAACAATAATACTAAATGGTTTTCTCTTGATTACCAACTTTTACAACCTGTACCAAGAAACCATTCCCCACCCACTTCCTCACATCCAGCCTCTCCCCACTCCATCTGGTCGTCGGGAAGGATGCTCTGGTGACAGCGGCGACGTCCAGAGGGCGCTGGCGGCAGGTGGTCACTTCCGGGGGCCAACTTCCGGCGGTCACAGCGTCTGACATAATGACGTATAGGCCAGAAATGGCTAACATTTCACCCGCTGTCACACTAGGCCCAGACCCTGTCATAACTCCAGCACTCAGCTGGAGCCTGGTTTCCCTCCCCCCTCCTTCTCCCCACCAGGCCCTGGAGACTGGACAGTTTCCGGTTACATCGACTTATTTTACCTACTAAGCTTTCCACTTCACTGTACAATAAGTCTCTTTCTTTGTCGAAATGAGAAATGATATCTGGTGGTCTTGGTGGATATACTGTTTCAGAAATGTAGTTCAAAGATGACATCATCTGTGTGGGCTTGTTCTGGAAAGAACTTGTTTTGCTTCGGGTGGATCTGTTGTTAGTCCAAAGCGTTTGATATGGAAAATAATTTTCAAACGGAATTATCAGTTAAAGATTTGTCTATAAATCTAGAAAACATGCAATTGGCCTGCCAACAGATACCAATACTATTTAGTCCCCAGAAGCAGATACCAATTCATTATACTACTTAAGTGTCCAGAAGCAGATACCAATTCATTATACTACTTAGGTGTCTAGAATAAGACACCAATTCATTATACTACTTAAATCTCCAGTAGCAGATAGTAATTCATTATACAACTTCAGTGTCCAGTAGCCTTTTCCTCATTCCATATACAACTTATATGGTATACCATGTTCACGCCATAAATTGGACCTACATTGGGGATGCTATTTCTATCGTCGTTTCACTAATATGTGATTATTCTCGGGAGCAGAACCCTGGTTGCTAGGGACCTGGCAAAGGGTCAAATTATATAGGCAATGTACTAGAAAAAGTAACCTTTTTGCGGTCTTCTTTTTTTTTTATAATGGGATAAGAAAACAGTGCATCAAGTATGTGATGCAGATTTTCAATATCTTTTAGATTTTATAATGCAATTTGCTGTGGGATGTTTAGATCTTTACTGATAAGGGTTTTAACACCTTTTCCTAGTATATTTCCTATATAAAATAACCTGTCATGAGGTTTCTTATCTGAGAGTAGGGAGATAAGCCTGATTAGGGCCGCGCTGGTTGCTATGACGTCACTGCTGCTCCAAAGAATAGGTATCACCTGTGTCATGCTTTCATGCTACACATCACCATTATGTGGTTTACCATAACAAACGCTTATTAAACACATAATTATATGCTAGTTAATAAAAACAACAACCCATTAATTACAGTAACTGATACCCATTATTAGACACGCATTATAATGTTTCATAGCCCGGGTATCCTACTGAGAAGGTGTGTGTGTATGTGTGGGAAGTGGGAGGTGGGGGGGGGGCAGGTGAGGGCTGCCATGCACACACAGATATTAGCAGACAAGCACACCAAAGTGAACAGATTCAGTTACATGCCTATACCATAGCAGCACTGTGGGTGTGGTGGGGAGGGAAGGGGGTCCCTATTGTGTGGCACAAGGAGGTCATGGACGTTAATAAACACGAGGGCGGCCAGGGATACACGTGGACTACAATGGGCTCATGGTTTAAAATGACAGCCATTTGGTTCTGGCCGTGCTGGTCTGGGAGGAGAAGCTTTCCAGTTGTCTGGGAGATGCAGTTTTCCGTCAAACAGGTGCTTTGATTTCGGTTGAAAGATTTTTTCGTGGAAATGCAAAAGTGCAAAACTTTCCTTAAAACAGAAAAGTGTCTTTATTAAGAAAACGTTTTCTATCATACCTTCGTTCATTACTTTTGTTCTTTTTCTTTTTTACTTATTTTGTATGTCCAGTTGCTCTATAAATGTAGACAGCAGTGGAACATAGACTACCAGTAGATCTCAGATCAGAACTAGCATTTAAAATAATTTGGAATGAAATCTAACAGCTACTCCTCAAACACTCATAAAATATTTTTGAATATATCTCCCCATACATACTGTACCAGCCATTAAAACACAATCTACCACTGTTATATCACTCATCGGTTTACACGACCTGACCTAAAAACAGTGGAGAAAACCACAAGATTCGCCTATAGCCAGTATTGAACAAGCAGTGACAGCAACAGCCTGCTCCTACAGAACAGTTGTCCCAGTCTCAACACTGAGAACAACCAGCAGCTGCTATCACACTGCTGATACTTGGCGAGGCGTGCGGGCCTTTAAGAGGACTCCATGTGTTATAGTGGTGGAGTGCTGTGGTGGTGGGCTGAGGGGTGGTGAGCGCTGAGTCGGAAAGTGAATGCGGGTGAACAGTCTAGACTTGGCTTCCACACACAAAGGCATTAGCAGCCGGCTCAGACTAATGTGTGTCCACCATCACCTGCTGGAGGAACTCCCACGCCTGCTCACACTTAGTTAACTTTGTCTGACTGCATGTTAGAAGGTTTCTATCTGACTTTGGGTATATATCTCCAAAAGGCAAAACTATATGCCACATGTAAAGAGGCATGTAAAGTTAATAGTATTTATCCAATGTGGATTCATCAATTTGTGTTTGTAGTATTCTGTTTGTAGAAGGAGTAATCGACTGGGGTACAATGGTAGGCCTACATAATTACATTTACATCGGTAATACACAATGGTCAACGAGAGGGGAAGAGTCACTTGTATGTCCCTTCTTTCACCCCACCCCCCTAAAAAGAACCCTCCCCCATGCTACTTCCAATGGCCTACAGCAAGACCCAAAACATGTAGCTGTCATACATATCATACTATCATGGCCAGTACCCCCCACCCTCTACCACCCTTCACCCACCCCCCTACCTCCCATCCTCATCCCCATCAGTACCCATCTGCACAGACAACAGCCGACATAATAGCTGCTGGGACTGGAGGTGGTCGTGTAGTCAGTACATGAGCTCACTGCCAATTTACCCACTAATGTTTTGAGCGGGTTGGAAATTAGCGTTTAATTTACGGCATATTAGGACGTCTCCCATGCTACGCTACCAGTGCCAACTGAGTGGTGGCGAGCATGCCAATATGAATCAGAATGGGCGGACAGTACTTTTGCTATAGGTGACGTTAGAAACTGGATACTTTGTGTTTATTGTATGGTAGTACACCCTTTTGTATTGAGGTTAATGTAGGTGTTGGCACTTTTTCTGAATGCCTCACTTGTTTATACACATGTAGAAATACCACAGGAATGTCACCCTGTTTAATAGTAAAGCACGTGTATTTAATTCTGTTCCCTTATTTTATTTTAATTCTAAGGTTACTAGTGCTATACTTGATGCCCCAGGTGGTATTCACCTTTTACAGGGATTTTGATAGGGCCGTACCTGTGCCATTTGACACATTTAAATCTTAAATGACACATTAAAATCAGGAACTGTGTGCTAATTGTACATAAAAAATCATAGTTATCGATATTGAATTCAGATAGATTTATAGATCTTAGATGAGTAGCAGAAATGAGTAAACTACTGTAAAACAGTGTATTAAATTTTACTTTGCTAGAGTCTGCAAGGGACAGTTTACATATTATTAAAATATGGAAACTCTACAAAGCCACTGACAACTCATCCCTCGAGTGTATTTGGATCAGATGAGTACTCTTCCCTCGAGAGCACATGGATCAGCTGAAAACTCTTCCCTCTAGAGTATATCGTCAGCTGGAAACTCTTCCCTCGAGAGTATATGGATCAGGAGAAGAGCACAAGATCACATGTCAATGCGGACAAGTCTAAGATAGGGACTGGAGATACTGACTTTACATCAAGTATGTACAGGCCCATCAGAGGCTCCCCTCACCTTTTTCAGTAACAGCATTACATACTGGTAGTATGTCCCACTGTTCTGATACCTTGTTTTCTATACATTGTACATACCGGTATTAACATGTATATATAGACAGCATTGGTGCAATGTGTTTTTTATTCTATCTCTTCCAGGATGCCTGGCTATCATAACAACACCGCCACATCCACATATGATTGTTTGTTTGTTTGTTTGTTTGTTTAGTTTTACGTCCGGGGGCCATAAAGGAACTCAGACATTCAAGGTTTCTCGGACATTAAGTCCTTTCTTTTCTGTTTGGACAGGTATTTATATGCTGCTTGCCCGACACAGCAGTGACCGAATCTATGAATGATCGAATCTATGAGATGAATGACCGCATCTATGAGGAGGGGTGAGGGGGAAAACCGCTACCGGGGCTTCATTCCCCTACTCTTTTCGAAGGATAGCAAGTGTTCTTTTATTTGCCTGGTCCCATAGACAGGGCCAGACAAACCACGGCCTTTGATCACTCAGACGTGGTTCACTGAGGGAGAATCCCATGGCAAAAGGCAAGCATGTACGCCTGGGCCCGCGCATATGGACACCAGCTGCCCACATGCTCACCCCAAGACACAAGAAACCCCAAGTTTGTCGCCTTTTACGAATCTGGTATGCCCACTGGTAGAATGGAAGGAGGAAAATTCCTCCTTCGTGGACTCCCAATGAAGTTATTCTGCTCCTCCATGCCCTCACATGAAGGTCCCCACTCCACAGGGGGATCCACATATGACAACTCCGCTGACTCACAACACATATCGTACACTATTATACACTTCAAAAGTCTGTTATGTTAAGCCAGTATTTGAAAACTGACCATACCAACCAGACAGCCCCTCCCCTTGACCCTCAGCCCTACTACTTGTATGTCAACTGACCATTCAAGCCTACCTTAACCTGGCGGGTTAAACAGCACCCTTTACCTTAAGGATCAGGCCCTAGAGAAGGCGGGTCATTAAGTAGCTTAGATCAGTGTGGATCAGGCCTTTAGTTGGCTGCTAGTGTCACCCTATCTTTCACAGCTGTACTTAGGGGTGACAGCCCCAATTGACCTAAGGTTACTTCCTAAATGGGCCTTAAACACTGACATCCCCATAGGGAGAGGAGGTATTTAGGTAAGCTGGTGTCCTGATAGGTCACAGAGCCACCTGACACCCCCTCCCCTCCCCCACCTCCCATGTCCAATGACCTTCACACGACCCCAGGCCACTTGTCGTCAGTATTGATCTTCATTATATAGTCAAGACCGAGGAATTTGGCAAGCCCCCCCCCCCACTGGCGGTCATAATCCCCTTATAAGAGTGCTAACTTGTTAACATCAGATACCATCATCTCACACCATTTAAATATCTCATTAAAATGGTCATTTAGAAGCAGCTAACACTCTCCTTAAATTAACACAATTCAAGATCACAGGTTTACAGACCTCATTTATGGTGGAAATGGGACCCTGGAAGTGATGAAACTGACCACAGGGCATTTGTGAATTCACCCATCTGAGTGAACTACTTGTCATTTATAAACCCCTGGTGTTTTAACTCCAGGGGGCCCCCTTTGTCGGCCTCGCCAAATTCTTAGGTCTTGACTATACCTGCCTACACCCTGGGATCTATCTCAATTCCATCTCAAGGTAGCAATCTAAAAATGTCCCACTGTGAACTGAATTAAAGATGTACTTGAATATATTGCACTGTATTGCGAAATCTTTTGTAAACACTACAGACATTTTAATATTTCATGCAGAATGTTAGGCACTTTATTTTAGGTAAAAATTATATACTTATCAGGATTCATCATACATCATTCTGCCTCGGTATAGGTTCTAGCCTAATTACATTGCTCCTGAAAATATTTATGAAAATGGATGGTGACCCCAGACAGAAGGTTAGGTGATATCTCCTTGGTAAGTAATGAAGAGCAGGTAGAGGGGAATGAATAATGTCTCCTAACTCAAGTCTCTGACTAACCCAGTCCACATTCATATCATATTTAGACGTTGGGTCACATGTGAAGGTCGTAGTTTAGTTTCAAGGTCATACAACCGATGGCTCAGCATGAGGAGACATTTCAGATCTTAGCAGCAATAAATCTCAATGTATGACATTGAGAGGTTCAGATAAACTTCTTCTCCCAGAGTTTTCTAAATGCTGACTTTTGAAACTGGGACTAAACTCATGCTGCATCAAGTGAGCTTCTCATATTTAAGGTGTAGGTTATACGTGAATGCGGCTTAATATATGAGCCATTTTTTATGATGTGTGTAGATTTCCCTGAATAATTTGGGGAGCTATCAATATGGTATTTAACAGTTATGTTAGAAAAGCTGCTACAGGGTAGACCCAGCTAAGAGGATATAGATCCGGAATATAGATCTAAAGATCTATTAAAGGAGTATTTGTCACACAATCACTTTCTCTGGGTGATCATGAATCTCTACAGAAGTTGGACTTAAAAACATCAATGGCTGACAAAAACAGGAATATACAATGTCTTCTTTGAGCCATCACTCTCCCTCCCTCATACATCTAGTTGGCTATGAGTTTGCTTTAAGTGTTTGTTATATAGGCCTCTATAGGAGACTGTGGCGACAAGCAGACTCAATGCTCTTACATTAGGGGAAGGTAGTAGAGGTTAGGTCCTATGTATAAAGCTTGCAGAGGTATTGACTAGATAGTTTCAATATCACACTAATCGATAGCTTATTGATTCCGATTAGTTCTCCGGCCCAGCCTAACCAAGCCCCTGCCTATCTGCAGAGAGGCAGACTCGCAAAGGGCCCCTCTCAATCACTCAAAGGCCGACACCAGGCTTGACGACGACCCGAACCCACGACCTTGGGGAATAGAGTCTGACTATTGAGGCTGATCAAGAGACTCTACAGCATCAGGCTCTACATATTTTGACTGGTCTGCGTTAGCGAGGATAAAGTATGACTTATAGCTCGCAATTCTCATGTATTTATTTCTATTCTTTAAACCAGTGACAGGGGTCCTACATACATAGCCACCCCCCCCCCCTCTATCTCGACACATCCTACAGGCCATTTTAACCTTTACCCAGTTTCTACCAGTATGCTTTCCTTTACCTATAGACATCTCAACAGATGCTTTCCAATATCCTCCTTCTGTGCTTTAACATGTCTGTCTAGGCTTGGTGAGTTCTTTTTTGCCCCACCCCCTCCCCCCAACCCTATAGCACCGGCCACTAGTCCCTCCATCACTGCCCACATTCCTTGCCAGCCTGACATTTTGACGTCGTCCAATACCTGTATTAGCGGTCAGAGAAAATGGCGTGCATCCTCATTTCCTCCCTAGGCCAGCCTCAATCCTGCCCCTCTCCAGCTCAGACCCCTCCCCATCCCACCACCAGCCTATCCATTCCATGGTCTCTACTGTCCTTGGCATTATTGAGTGCATGGTGGAGGTAATGTAGATGCCCTCCGGACAGAAAGGCAGTCGCCCCTGGAGACAGAACCTCTATGGAATTAGGTGTCGGAGACCTTGGCCCCCAAGTGTCATGTAGTCTGACTTCATAATAGGGTAGATATCTAGGAAGGCACCTATCGTTACCATGGCGACTAGACAAAGTGGAGAGAGAAGCTACACGTACGCTGTAGTACAGGGACAGAGAATGATGAAAACTCTTTCAATTATGGTGTCCCAAAACCAGACGACATTTCACCTATCAAACTTTGCTGTTTTCCAAAGCGTGCTTTTGCTTGATTTATAGAGTTGGGCTGAATCTAGGAGAAGTTGGTACCAGTGGAAGTTACATAAGAGTGTGAATCCAGACAACAGTGCTTCACCTGGCGGATGCCTCTTGAGACCAGACTATAGTGGTCCTTGACACAGAGCCTTGGTCCTTGACACAACACACTCTGCCTCTTGACACATCACACTCTGCTGCAAACAGCACTCTATACATACCTAAATCAAGGTCCACACCCAATGTGAAAACCAAATACAACCACTTCTACATGTATTTAATTTCCACGACTCCATTGCAATCACTATCTTACAATATAATCCAATCCAACAGCGTTTCTTTAGAGGGACCTACAAAAAGGATATGAGAGGACACCAAGTAGAATCCACAAATAATAAGTGATAAAGCTACTTGCTGAACCTTTCAAGTGCCATATGATGCTTCATAGCGACCGAGTGCCTAATTCTGGAAGTCACTGTTCTTAAGTGGCCAAAAGTGACACCTTCTAGAATCTACTACAGATGTGGCTCTGCTATGTGGCTCCTATAAGGCTCTATGATTCAGGATGATATCTCAAGCTGAGGCAGCCTGCTGCAGGTGCTTGGGGTGCTCAGGTGATTACTACAAAGGTGTCAGAGGTAATACATGTATGTTTAAGATAAGGATGTCCCACTTAATCACCTCTCCTATGGCTATAGCAATATATTAAAAAAAAAAAAAAAAAAAAAAAAAAGCTGGGATAAAGGGGGACTGACAGGCAGGGTGCAAACGGGCAAGTACCCTGTATCGGCTGGTAGACAGATGAGAGCTTTCATAATGAGTATGGGACAGCAGCCAAAAGTGTGGACGCATTGGGAGATGAGGATGTCGGGTTAAAAGTCTTGTTGCTAGGGGGGATCTAACCACCACCTGCAGGATAAAAGCACCCCGGAGGAATGCCCTTGGCTGAATACAACCACAATTAGATCACCACCAACATTACAGATAGTGTGTGCCACGGGGAATTTATTGGAAATTCTAATGGAATTTCGATGGCAATGGTTTATGAATGCTACTTTATCTACCATAAGCGTACTTTTATATTCCAATTCATCTCTCATTGTTCACAGCTTTACCATATCAAATGACAAGCGCTGGATCAAGAAGAGTCAGAGCTGTATGCACCATGTACTTGTGCTACCAATCTTTGTTGTTCATGGAACAAAACTATTATCCATAAAACATCCCTTATCCCTTAAGACACAACAATATAGATTCATCCCCTCGGCAGGTGTAGTATTATAGGCTTTTAGGTATATGTAAGTGTAAGGTATATGTAAGTGTACCTCAACCAACCTGGGATGTAGCTGCCAGGGGCTTTGGAGTATGCTTGGGCAGACTTGAGGTTTCAATTAGCCGAGATAGACAGGAGATCTAGACTCCGGGAGGTGGGTCGATCAGGTTGTAAGCCTCCGGTTACATATTAGTGTATATAGAGTATACCCTATTCAGACCATTGGTTGACACCTTATATGCCTATACGTGTGTGTATGTTCAATGAAAGGTATGATAAATGAGTGTTTGTCAAGCTAAAATATGGGCAGTAGGGTAAATCATCCCTGACTCGACCACTATGCATGTTGGTATCTTAAGTCGACCGTCCTGCCTTATTTCAAGTTATTTTCAGAATACATCAGGAGTGTTGGTGTCAAATACAGGATATACATATTGTAGTTTATGGTACAATGTCAACTGTGGTTTATTTGCTATCTGAGAGAAGATAACCCAGGGTGGTCGACTTAGGGTACTAACATGCCTAGTGGTCGAGTCAGGGGCGAGTTACCCTACCTGCAAATATAGTGGAACTCTACACCGAGGTATAAGACTAAATTGGTATAGGAATTCTACTTACTTTATGTCATACTCCACATAATCTCCAATCATGTATAGAGCACTCCATCAGAATAGAGAGAAAAGTGAGTCACTCATAGTTGAGTCCCATATAGATTGGTGGGAAGATTGAACCCAAGAAGTTCCCATTCATATGTATACCTTAGTTATTAGCAATAGAACTCAGGCTGTCTATATCCTAGTTTACACAGAGCAGGTTGTAGGCCCCTCGATAAAGACAACATTAGATTCTTCAGAGCAGATACATGGGGATACATTTTGCTGTGTTTACCTTACAAGCATTCTCACAAAGTCATTATTATGGCCTGAGCATCAACAATATGGTAGAGAGTTCTGGTTTATGGTCATGGCCCAGCAGGGCTTTGTTCTATATCCATGAACATCTGTAATAATGACTTGTGTTTCCTTTACCCATAATGAAGTCAGTCAAGCAAACTATGTCTCTTTTTTATCCCATGTATCAATCCAATGTGGTGGCATTCCACTGGACGTATCCGGCCAAACTGTGATGAGCACTCCTTTTTACCTTTTCAATTAGTTTTTTATCCACTGCTTTCACTTCATTTTTCAGCCCCGACGATCCAAGAATGGGACAGTTGCCCCCTTTTTCCTGTGTGGCCTCTCTTTATCCCCAGCAATCTTCAGTGAAATATTACGCCCTTTTTGCCTGCTGATTTTCCCAGGTCATTGGAGTCAATGGGCTCTAGCGTCAAAGCGTGCTTGGAGAGAGAAGCTGTTTGGAGAGTGACGGACGCTGTCCTCCAGTCTCTTACCCACTGGCACCCGTCTGTGAGCTACTGGAGGAGCTGGCAGGAGGAGATGGAGGCATCACAGGTTCGTGGTGGGCAGGAGGAGGGAGGCATGTGGTACTTCTACCCCTAAACACCCTGAGCTGCTCCTTCTGCAACAACCCGCTCCCTGCTGCTCACCGCCAGCAAGCGCCCGACGCTGCTCATTCCTCTGTTACCATGGCGACAGCCAATCACATCGATCGCCTGCCGTTGGCTGCGGGACTCCTCGTACAACTGCCACTACTGCCCTTACAAGCGCCACAACCGTTGGCTTACAATACCACCACTGGGTGGCGCTGCGGTGCTGGTGGTGGTTAGGGGCTTAGATAACAGACGCTACAGCGAACGTCTGCCGAGCAGGACGTGATCTGGGCGAGCTGCTCACGGCCCCTGAGCCAGGGTGACGCTCGGTCACTCCGAACCGTGTTGTTGTTACGGCCCGAGGATTTAAGCGCGAAAAGGCGAGAAATGTCGTCTGCTGTGGACTCAGAGTACACACGGTTCACCACCTCCTGGCCACTATTTCCAAAAGGAGCTCCCTTATTGGACTTTGGGCATTTGGCGACCAACTCGTATCTATCTACCTACCGAACTAGGTAGCATCTGGCCCATACAGCAGGGGTAGGTGTGTGACTGTCTTTTTCTTCTCAGTGCTAGTACCAGAACATTCTTGATACTTATTCTCTGCACTTGTAAACTGTAACATTGAACATTTCAAGATACATGTATGCCTTGCTACATGCTATACAAGTAGACCAGCAAACCACAACACGCGTCTTTTTTGCTTTATCAAAACACAAGCACTTATATATAACCCAGGCATATAACTGGTAACTGACTTGTACAACCTACGTCCAACATTTCTTAAAAACTACTACCATCAATTGCCTAATTTAAGCAATTATGTTGTTTCATTGCAGGTTTCCTCGTGGATGTTTATATGATACTAAGTGGGAGACTAAAGGGACAATAGATTAAGAGCCTAGAGCCTATCACCACCACACTATGTTGACACCTACTAATACCACCGGAGATCTGTGGTCACATCCAGGAGGACAAGACATTAACTGTATCATAATGCCTCCCCTCCAGGCACCCAGTCTCCAGCAGCGCCGTGGAGGCAATGAGAGCATGTCATAGAGGAGGGAGGAGTAAATGTAGTACTACAACAAGCCGCGAGGTGTCTCTACTTGTCGTGCGGCGAGGCTAACCTAACACTAACAGGTGGCGAAGGAGTCACGGCTCTCACAAGCAATAACATTAGGTACTAGGTGAGAGTTTTAAAAGGTTGACCAAAGAGGATGATTTGGAATATCAAATTGAAGATCAAGTTAGAAGTTTATGGTCTCTGAAGAAAATGTCTTTGAAGGCAGCCACAGGTTTCCTAATTGTGGCAAAACGTAGCGGAGCTTTGTTTGGATCTTCTTTGCACGTGTGGAAGTGACTGAGCACAACAATTCCTGAAATGTTCAATTAATACCTCATAGATTATAATGTAAAGATGTATAAGTCATTGGAGCTTGCAGATCTCTGAAACCAGAGAAATCCTGAAGATTCATCTCCATCACTATTTTGGGGTACAAGGCATTGGGAACCATGAAACAAAATTTAAGTGCACCCATACCTTCTTTTATATCTTTTTCTCGTATTATATAATATTTCTTTGGTAAATTAATCAACCCACACAGCTTTCTGTTAAAATACACCTAGATACTTATATATGATAAATTAGAGGCTCACAAGTCTTTATTCCCCTACAGTGCTATTTGGATCCTACCTCCCTTCCTCCATTCACCAAACCCAATTCTAAAGCCCGGGTATGAAGCTCATCAGTGCCATGTACTACTAGGGAGCAGCGCCCCGTGTCGGTCCTTGTCTTATTAACGAGCTTAATTAACACTAGCTCTCTAATTACGACGCGGGTGGTGAGCGCTGATAAAACCCAAGGCAAAAAGGGCCCATGGAAACAGGAGCTGCCAGTGTCTGTGTTACATTATAGGGCCTACTAGCCATCTAAAGGTTACATAGGGCTTTAGTGTTGTAAGCCCTTTGGTCGGCATGATGCATGATTGCAGCCCTGGCGAGTAACTCGCCAGGGCTGCATCCATGCATCATGCCGATCCTACAGGATTGATACATTCACGGAGGGTCGTCATGATGCACCGATGCATTAGAGAGAGGATCATGACCCTGGAGGTAACAAACACACTGCCTTTAAAGGGTTAAGTACAGAGGAGGAGGGCAAAAACAAGACACAGCCCCACAGCAGCCATTGACAAGGCTTCTCCCCCCCCCCCCGTGTGAGGGGTGGATGGAGCCCGATAGTAGTTGTGGTAATCTATTTACCTTTATAGTCTATGGCAACCGTTTGAACTGGTAGAATAAAGTACACCATTTTGATGTTTCTTATAAACTGAAACATGGCTTAACCCAGCTGGTTTCAAATGAATCGATTTATGATAAATCAGTTAGGAAATACATTTCCCATGAAATCCTTGAAATAAGAAATTTGAGTTGATCCCTAGACATAGAGATATACCTACCGGTATTCCAAATACCACAGTTGAAATAAGATAGAGCGTGCTATAATTCATTTTTAATCATAAAATATTCACCCCTTTGCCGTGTTATTTTTGTCTTATCTCTTTTTTTTTAATCTTTCCTGTGTGTGCCCATGCATGAACATCGTTAAATTTTCCATAGCAGAGTTATTATGGCCACCTTACATTATGGAGCTCTAGATATAATATCATCAAATAATCGCCAGTTAACGTCAAAATAAAATAAAATATCTCCCTGTCGCGTGTCGACCTTAGACCCCCACCCCGTCCTTAACTTCCCCCCTTCCCAGGGGAGGTTTCTCCCATCCTCCCACCCCCTGACAACCCTCCTCCCACCCCCAACTCGCTAACAACCACCCCTCCCTCCCTAACCTTTGTGTCACGTGTCATTAGTGGAGGCCCGGAGTGGAGGGGTGGTGAGCAGTGCCACCGCTACAAGTCGTGTCAGTACACCGTTAATATCACCTTACTATTTGTTACAGCAGGAAAATGGCGGCTAGAATAGCCATTCACAGCATATTGTACCCATCCTGGTCAAACAAGTGTAGATACATGTCATGTATTATTATACTATCCAATGCCACACTTACTATGTATCTACACCGTTGATACTTAACCCTTTACGGGTCACAGTGTCCAATGCATTGCATCGTGACGGCCCTTTGGATTTTGGTTCTGAGACACTCCAAAGGAGCCATTTGCATCATGACGTTGAAGGGGCCTGGGGCAGTACGCATCACTCGTTCCTTATAGGGTTAATCCACCTCCTACATGGTACATGTACTTAAAGAAATAGTTCTTCAATGCCTAAACATCATGCACCTTTCTCTTGAAATCATAGCATGTATAAGGGGCCCTTCTGTTGATAGGGCCGACTGTGAATCACTAGAGGGTATCCTGCTCTGATGAACAATATTGAACATGGCATTGACCCAACGACAATTGATGTCATGGGGACTACATACCTGCCTGTTAGGCATGACCATGGCCTCCAGGCCAGCCGCACCAACAGACATGCTGCAGATGACTCAAGTGCCCCTCCAAGGGCCACAATAATGGTTTACTGCTATTACCATGTCCCTGTATATTTACAGGTGCCTGGAGAGCTTTGACTCCAGTACTGAACCAGTAAATACTACCAGTTTGATTTCAATAAAACAGTGTATAATATACAATTTACTATAGACACCTGGATACACTGCATGGCCTCCACTGCATATGAGTTCAATGGCAGAGATGCCAATCTGTAGGTGGCAAAGTTTCTAAAATCTTAAGATTTCTATAGCCAATATAAGTTATCGTCTTGAGTGGATTTTAAACTCAGCTTTTATGAACTTGATATTTCAGACCATATTCATGCTCCCAATACGACATTGTATTGGTATGCACCCCACACGGTTTACATACAGGACATAGAGTTTGGCCCCTAACGTGTGTACACTATCATGTTTGTATACACCAATCCAGGTGTGCTAATATTAATACCGCCACCTCTATCCCCTCACACCAATCCTACCTTGTAGATATGCCACACTCCTAAACATGTACTAATCAAACAACCTATAACATTCCACCACACCAGGGATGACTGAGATTCCTTACACACATCATTCATATATCTACATAAAGCCTGGATGGTGGTAGGTGGTAGCCCCTTAGCCTCACAGGTGAGTGTAAAGAACTGCCTGCTTAATACCCACACCTCCTCCAGGGTGGTTGCAGGCCTTGCCCAGATCTACAGGGTGGCTGTAGGCGTGTGCGCTGGTGGCCTGCAGGATCACTATGTCAATATTGCCGCAGTGTGGTAACTAGCGGTGGTACTCCGGTTTGTGTTGGCACACAGGAAGTCGGCCATTGCTGCCTCCAGGGGGAGGATTCTAAGGGGTTGTGGACTGTACAGGTATATCCTAGTTGACCTATGTAGATTTAACCCTTTAACTTAAGGGCCATATCATATCCTTGCTCAGGTTCCTCAGCATTCAGTAATACACCGATGCAGTGCAGTCTACTCGCCAGCAGTGCATTATTTCATCAAGCTGACCCTTCCGTGCATCAACCCATGAGTGTCCATGATGCCTGATTGAGGCACTCGGGAGTTTTTCGCCAGGGCCGAATTCATGGCTACCAAAGACCACTTGGCCAACCATAAGGGGCTAGTAGACCCATAGAGGGTTAAGCTTTGCTTCCTGTGTAGGATAAGCCTATGCTGTGCTCTTCATAATCCATGGCAGATCAACTCCCCCTTTTTTGCAGGTATTATTCCTGCTCGGCAGAACTTGCAGGTTAAGCTTATGCTGTGCCCTTTTTAATCCACTGGAGGTTATTCCTTGGCCTCACTCCGCCTTAACGTATTAAGCTGGAGGTATTTTGCAGCCCACTGTTACCATTGTGCCTCAGATGGGGAGGTGAGTAATCATCCTTACATCAAATTACAAATCACATGTTTATTATACATGTAGAATTAAATCCGTGTCTAGAACTCAGTGGTTGACATAACAAGGCTTATACAGTCCAGTCCACTTCAGGGCAGGTAAAATTCCATTACCATGGGAATCCCATGTGATCAATATTATGGGTCGATATTCTCTGATATCATTGTTTTAGCTAAACATTGCCTATCGTATGGCCATGCACGCATGTATGTACGTACAAAGAGACTCATACATAGGACCAAATGGACATTTGGAAACAATTGCTCAACATCTTCATGGGTTTATATAAAACTAACTGATAATTAATATCTCTGTATACAACCGTGAGACACTCATTGGGAAGAAAATACAATGATCTGAAAGGGAAAAGAACCTGAAAACAGACCCTGGAGACTATTTAATGTCTCATGGCCAAATACTTCTGATAGAAAAGTAGAGTGACTGACCTTAATGATTGACTTGTGATCTGGAAGTTTGTTATTCTCCAGGTGCCTATTGAGATGGGTCGTCTCTAGGTGAGACTCCGACCGGTGATGATGATGCTCAAGTGGATGTTGCTGTGATTGTTGTTGTTGTGGTGACTGATGTGGTTTTGACTGTTGTTGTTGTAATTGGTGATTAAGGAGCAATTGTGGTTGTTGTTGTGGTAATTGCTCTTTAGGGTTCTCAGTCCGGTGCTCGATCCGGTGGTCGAGTGTCCGGTTTTCTTGTTTGGTATCTGTCCGGTCGGCCCTATCAAGCCTAACCACCTTTTGGTCTGGATTCGCCTTAATAATACCCCCTACCGTCGGCGGCGGCGTCGTCGTTGTCAACGACGTGCCGCCTAAAGACGGCGGCGGCGTTTGAGGCGCCATCTTATTGTTCTCACCCCCTACTAACACAACGACACGCTGCATGGACCGTCCACAGTTCTCAGGACGTGACGTAGGCGTCATGGATTGCTGTTGCTGGTTTTGCACCGTCGGCGGAAGTATCGCCGACGAAAGCGGAAGTGGAAGTTGTGGTCCGCCGGCGTTGACTACACGGCCGACGATGTGTTCTACTTTGTGTTGGACCTTGGCGTCCAGTAAAGGCGCTAGGTCGGCCTTAGAGTGCGCCTCCACCACCCCTTTTAACCGCTCCAGTTGGTTATCAAGAACCACCTGATTTAACCGCTGTTCCAGCTTCTCCTCCCGGAGGTCCAGCTTGTCCACCCGGGGATGGATCTGATTCTGGATCTTAGCCCCGTCCAGGAGCCGCTTCCCCTTCTTAACATCCTTCTTGTGGTTCGGCGGCCCCTTATCACCCGCCGTCGGCGTCGACGTCGGCAGCGCCGGAAGTGACGCCGGCGACGACGGGCGGCTCGGGTTGGGAGTGGGTGTGGTCGCCGTCTCCATGGCTATGGCGGTGACGGCGGTGGTCGGCATGGTTGGGGTGGTGGCGTTGGTCATGGCGTTGAGACCGGCACTAGCAGCGACCACTAGCGGGGTCACTGGCCCTGCTTCCGGTGCGGCGTCGGCCTTGCCACCGCCGACCGCGCCCCCGTCGGAAGGTGAGAGTGGCGGTTTGACTATGGTGGCAGTGGGATTAGGATGAGGCGCCGATGAGGTGTTGTTGGGCGGAGGTTCAGGTGGCAGCAGTTTCTTCTGTTGTTGCCTGACGAGGTTCTGTAAAGGAAGAAGAAGCAATGTGCGTTTAAGTAATGGTAAAACTTTATTATATAGCTCAGATTTGCACCTATTTCTAGTAAATCAGTATTTTACAAAGTAACAATTTCTTCCTGACAAGTCCTGAAATGTAAATGATCAAAGTTAAGAAATTAAACATAAACATTTTATCAACCAGTTGCATTTTGATTCCAGATTTATCAAGAAATATATGCAAATAAACCACCAACTCTTTTGTAATCATTCTACCGGTACTACATTTAATCTTATATAAAATTTCAACAGTTAGAGATGTCTAGTCACTAAAACATGTGGACCTAACCCTGGAGTTTGTGAAACACAGCTCACACATGACCAATTACATTAGCAACCTGAACAACAGTCACAGATGTGAATGTAACAGACCTTAGCCAATGCTCCACTTGCTGCTAGAGACCCCTAGTGAGCATCCCCAACATACTGCACTGTCTGGCCTCACCAGGCCAACAGCACCGACACCAGAAGGCCTTTAAGAAAATCTTTCACCACTTCACACATAAAAAGAACTCAGCTACTACACTTTTATTTACAAGCACACACTAGGTAAAAGCAGACACCAGTGTGAAGCCTCTTGAGAAATTGCAACCCATATCACGAACAGGAGGAAACAGCCTTTTGGTTTATTATTGCCAAAGGTGACTACCACTAGTTTGCCATATTGATTCGTGGCATATTTGTAACGGAGCGGGAGGAGGGGAGGCATGGTAATGGGAGCCTCTTTGTTTGGCAAACACACAGAAGGATTCTTTTTTATTAATCTTGTAAAGGGTCTTGGTAATTATCATATTCCTATGTACATATTTCATGAACAGATATATGTTTATGCAGGTCTAAGTGTCTGGATGAGGTAGTGAATTACAATATCTCCATTTATCTATAAAATTACATACTCTATTTCACTTTATCATACAAAAATGTATATTTGTTCATGTCTACTCTTGTTTTCAGCCCCCAAATTTAACCTATCATTTTACTTTTAGACTTAACATAATATAATTTCATTCATGACCAATGTTATTACCACTATCTACAATACCACCATATGGACCCACCCTATACTAGGCTATAGTGTTTAAGATCTGTATCACTATAGGCGTTTCTAACCGTCTGTGAGTGCAGGAGGTGACAGTGGTCAAACACCACCCTGTGAGCGTGGACTGGCAATGATAACCAGTGTATGTGTACTGATGCCAACACCAAATCAATACCCATCAATGCACCACCTCTACCACCACTACCACCTCCACCCTCACCACTGACGTGATGCAGTCAATCCTATAGACCACTTTATCTATAGGAAATGGCCGTTGGTGGTTATATGCTATAAGCACTGAAAGCAGTGGGATCACTGGATGGATTGTTGAGAATGCTACACTGTAAAAAGTTAATGTATACATACAGCAAATTTTGCTGTTATCATACAGTAGAAGTTGCTGTAGTCTAACAAACAGCAAGTTTTGCTGTACAAGTACCAACTTTGTTGCTGTAAATACAACATTACAGCAAGTGCTGCTGTGGGCTTACAGCAGTTTTCATTCTTATATTTGCTGTAGCCTCAAATACAGCAACACCTACTGTTCAGTTACTGAATGTATTACTGTAGATGCAGGATTACAGCAAGTATTGCTGTAGACACTGTGGTTCTATCACTTGACACCAGGTGTCCTTAGCATCTCTTAGGGAGAGAATTTTCCTTAATGCTGGATATATTTTCATTTATGAAAAAGAGCTGAAATGTGTGATATAATTGAATAATGCACAATAGTGACCATGTTACATTTTAGTTTGATAATATGCGGAACTCTTCATTTATCTATGTAAACTCAGGCAGAAACTTCCATAATCTGCCACACACACCTTTCCTGTGGCATGGAATTAAATATGAGTATGGATACCCAGCTTCCTTGGGTATCAACTAATGTATCTGTTGTCACACTTGCCCATTGTGACTTAAGTGTGATACTCAATGGCTAGTTTTAAACCCATTTAGCCATAAATGATGTTACATGGGTGGCTATCAAGCTGACCCAACTACATATCTCAAATTGGTCAGGCCAACCAAAATGCAATGACTGTAATATTAAAATCTACTGTATATTTACAGCAAATTCCAATCTACTGTATATCTACAGCAAATTCTACTGGAACCATAGCTGCCAGCAACTTTTGCTGTACTAAAACAGTAGCATGATCAACATTAGAAGGTACTGTAGATCAACAGGAGATGTTGCTGTACCTTTACAGCATGTCAGTTGCTGTAGACCTACAGTAAGTCAGTTTGCTGTAGACCTACAGCAAGTCAGCTGCTGTAGACCTACAGCAAAATCTACTGGAACCACAGCTGCCAGCAACTTTTGCTGTAGATGTACAACACTTACTATTTACAGTGTATGCTATCCAGTACCGTATCCATCTGCCTGGATTGAGGAATTCCCATTCCCCACACCCTTCCCTTTTCTAAATTACTTTTCTTAAAGATTTCTATTTTTGTTTCCGTTTTTTCGGAGTAAAGTAAGATGCATCAGAATCATCTTTATTAATATTCTAATTCAGGAATGTCAGTCACGCATGAGCAAAAATCAGGAAGCTATACATATACTTGACAGAAAGGCCTTCTATTTTCTTAACAGCCCTCCTCACCACTCTTATAAGGAAAATACAGGTCATTCAGAATTTTCAGAAATCAGGAAATCCTGATAAAACCTGAAGTCTTACATCCCTGCTAATTCTTATTCTCCTCATTTTCTACTCTCCTTTTTCCATTTATTATTTTGATACTGAACTGACCACTCCAAATACTCAGCTGAGATAAAACGTTTTTCGCCAATCGGGAGCTTTTGAGATGGTCTATCAAAGGCCAAATAACCAGTTACCCAGTCTCCTTCCTGCTACAGCAGCAATCCTGTATTAAAAAAAGGCTAAGCCTTGAGTCAGTGCGTAGGAATACCACTTGACATTTGGGTGTCTGGTGGGCATCCCATTTAACCATTCGAGGACCACGGTCCACTACTGCTTTATTCCATCATGCCCACTTGCCTTGATGGTGCCTGAATGCAGTCCATTGAGTTTATTTGCAAACACTGCATTGGCGCATGGGGCTGATACACTCCCAGAGGGTCGGCATGATGCTCTAATGCAATGCATTGGTGCATCATGACGACCAAGGAACAGGAATTTTGCATAATGCAGCATTTAAAGGGTTTATCTGACCAGACTTGATGATCAGATCGGTCAATGGCGCGCTACTCAATGTAATGAGGAGGAGCGTCTGTGGATGTATACCTGATCTGCCTATTCTGCACCACAGCCTGGCAGAACCAGGCAATAATGCACCTTATACTGGACGGCCTTTCTGAACTGTCTCAGCTCGTACTTCCAAATAAGAATGATAGAAATTGTGTATTTCTCCTCAATGAGGAGTACATTATCTACCTGTGTGCCCTTAAAGAGATGCTTGATATTTGTATTTTCATCTAATAGTTTCTTTCGTGGGACGAGGAGATCAAATTTTTGCGTACTTCAGGCTCCGACGGCGAACTTAAAGCCACTGATAATCTGTATAGATATGAAACTGAAAAATGTTTAAGGTTAGGGCTATTTCACAGCCCTAAGATGTTATTGGTTTCTATGTTCAAAGGGCTAGACTCTATATGAAATTACATGTACATGCAAAAGTGGTATGCTACATGCAAATATAATACAACACTTCACATCCTGCATCATAGCTACAGTTATACATGTAGGTGGCCCTGAAGGGGTTAATGGTCACAGGTAAACAGTACAACCCACTCAACCCCTTGTGCAGCAAGCTGGAACCTCTCCTTCTTCCAATAAGCCAATGACATAATTACTACCTAATAAAGAGGATTATATCTGGTCCATCCAGATGTGTGAGCATGTACATGGCTATTTCTCTTAAGGCTAAACTCACCTTGAGACAATCTGTGCATTTTACTTTTTCATCCCAATACATGTATAACTTTCATCTAACAAAGGAGTTTTGTCATTATAATGACTAATGACTTTACCACATCCTGATATTCTAAAATCCTCTTGTAACATGACAAATACCTCTTTCAGATTTGAAATATTAAACTGGGTTTTGTCCTTAAAACTTTTAACGAAGCTACCTCAACCCCTAGATCCAGGTACCTTAGACTTGTCCAAGCTACTTGTCTCAGTCTAATCCTATGTGAACACTAAGGACTTTTATGTGGGCAAGTCTACCCATTTTGCCACATTCCATTGCATCGACTCCCCTTATGTGACTATGTTATTGGCTAGCCAATAACATAAATATATCATAAACTAAACTAGAGATTTATGCGTCGATCTAAGTATATAAAGACATCTATGTTAATTGAAGACTTGCTCAAAACTGAAACTGGGTCATGTTCCTGACTTCTCTCTCTGCACATGTGAGTCTGACTCCTCCTCCCCTCACCTCTTACTCGTGGTTCTGACACAGTCAAGTGGGCATCCGTGTGTGAAGCATGAATGTAATGGGAAGTATGGTTCAACCATTCAAAGGCCACAGAGTACATTAATGCATCATGTCCCATTGCTGTCACGATGCCTAACTGGCAGCACTGCATTCATGCATCAGGTTGGCCCTACAGAGTTGATACACTTATGAAGTAGGATGGTACTGGCGAGTAGACTCATCAGCACTGTCATAATGACCAAGGAACATAAACTTAGATGCATCATGCGACCCTCAAAGGTCCGCCGTGATTTACTGACCACAACTATGATGATGATAACTCTCACCCCCTCACCTCCCCTCCTTCACCACACCATCCTGCTGCCACCACTCACACTGGAGGAAATCAATTACTCCTGGAGGCACTCCTCCTGGTGGTGCCGGGGTGGGATGTTATGAAATATGAGTGTCTGCACTCAGTGTGAGTGAGGGAGACTATGTCAACACTGCCAATAGGATCTGGGTATTACTGAGGGCTGTCTGTCTGCCTTGTTTCTCTGTCTCTGTGTGTACTAACGCTGTGCTTTATCATGGGCCAGTGTGAAGGTAACCCTTTAGGGGCTGTGTTAACGCAATACGCCAGATGACCTTATCGGTTTGATTGATTCCTGAAGGGTGTACAATGTACATGGCACATCAATGCAGTGCTAACATCATGACGACAAGTAACAAGAATCTGGAGGTATCGTGTACATGTACACTGAAAGAGTTACTACGGGAGTTACTGGTTAGGGTATTCTTCATTTGTGAAGGAAATGAGGCATGTCCACATATGCACATGTGCAGTGAAGAGGATAAGCTAGGTGAATGCGTCAAAAAAAAAATGTCAAAGAAATAAATGAGAATAGGACGCATGCACTATGGGAAGGACTGAATCTCCTTTAAATAACCCTTTATTATCCCCGGAACACGGATATGCCTTACAATAATTGACAGCAATGATTCTACACCATGTATTCTTTACATTCCTGTGCTACAGTATATCATGGACTCATGGCAGAAGGTGAGGTAGTTTTGACCTCACCGCGGAGACAACTGCTCTGGGTGCAAGTCAGAAGTGATCTCAGACCCAGGAGGGTTTAATCATTCATGGCCGATCTGATGTTCTTGTACAAAATGTATTAGTGCCCATCCACCAGCAATATGTGCCGCACCAGAACCATCTCACTTAACGACCATCAAATATTAACTCTTTGAGGGCTGCATAATGCTTCCATGTTCCTGTTTCTTGGTGAGTCAGTTCACCAGCACTACATTCACCCAGTCCTGATAGTGGCACTATCTGTGGTTATCATCTACCTTCAGACTTATTTTAATATACATTAATTAAGTGGCATCACCATTATTAAAAGGCCAATTATATTATTATAAGATGCTCAAGTATGGCTTACCTGCAACTAGTGTCTACTCCCTTCTAAAGAAGGATCAAGAGCTTTTGACTTATAATGCCAACAACCATATATGCCTTTTTAAGTCAATCAGCCCATGTTAGTATTTGGCACACACATAATGAATTCCCCTTTCAAGCTTCAACTCTCAATGATAATAGGTTTAATGGGCTAAGGCTTTGTATAATGGCAGGATAATGGATTTAAATGGAGGCCAGGTGCAATGGGTTTACTCCTTGTTTTACTATAATTAGGAGAATAGAGAGCGATCGATGCCTATTATATATAACAGGCATCGATCGCTCTCTATTATACTAGTTTCCCTATCAACAACACGCTTTTGAGTCTCATCCATGGCAACAAAAAATGTTATGCAGAAGTACATTGCTCTTTGGGAGGCCTTTAAATGTCACGTCTTAAGACTATTATGAACATCACCTTTCAATATTACATGTAATTCCCTTTTCTTCACATTTTTGCCACCTAGCACAGCATCTTATTTGTTTGAAACAGCTCTCAGCTCCAGACTTCCTTTTGAATAGACCTCTCATATCAAAGTGTTTGTATTAAAGGTCTCGTATTTGTCTATTTGCTAAAGGATCTCAGTTTAAATTGGAACTACTCTCTCCAAAACTAAAGATATGCTTTATAAACCTTTAACCCATTGAGAGCTAGCATCGACTATAGTCGACAGCATGGCAGGCCTAGCGTCGACTATAGTCGACACGATGGCAGGCCTAGCATCGACTATAGTTGACACCCATTATATAGGATTAGCATAGGAATTGAAAATAGGCTTGTCCTCTGGGAATTATACTTTTTTCGGAGGCCGTCCCCATGGACAGGGCAACAATTTTTGCTCTGCCCTTAAAGGGTTAAGAGAGCGCCGGAATTGTATAGGCGCATGGGGGCGCAGGGATGATAACCCACAAAGGGTTGAACTGTATAATCACAGGTGCACCTAAATGTGCAATTATGGTATTCTAAAGTTTAAGTCAGTTAGTTGTGGATATACATTAGGACCTGACATTCTGAGGTTAGGACAGGTGGGAGAGACAGGAACAACCCTTTATTGACATTCACAGCCTTCTCTGGTCGAGTTCCCATTGATGCCGACCCCGAACCTCATTTAGGGTAATAAAATCAACACTAACGCAAAAACACTTCAAAACGCGGCCAGGAAATGAGCCGACGATAATGGAATTGAAAAGTGTATTGTGGAAAATTAAAAGAGGAAAAAGAGCATTTGGTCTGGAGGCCACCGGATGCGAGCACGACCGGAAAAGTAGTTATTCAAATGTTGATTTATGTGAAGCGTTGTGTACATTATATCACGGTGAGAATAACGTAGGCTTACTACCGGTAATATCTATGGCTGAACGTTAGCGACTAGGGTAATATGTATTGAGAGTGTTAAAGATAGCATGGTAGGTTGTAGAAGAAAGGAAACCAAATTTGACATGCCTCATTGCCACTCCAGAAATACAAGACACAGCATCCTGTGATTGATTTATACCTCGTTTATCTTGCGTACTGTGCTGCCAGTTATGGCTTTTTTAAAAAAAAAAGACAGCTGGCACTTAATTATTTCTTCACGTATTTATCATTTTCATTTGCATGTCATTTGCCTGTTTACAGGCTTTTTCATTTCATCTTCTTTTGACCATGAACCTATTTTCCTTCTAATCATCTCCTTCTGACATACCTATATATCATAGAATGACTAGTACTGGCACCCCCCTTGGGCTGTGTGTAATCAGGTTTAAATCAAAAGCCAGTTGTGCCTGACTAATTCCCCCATGGTGGAGTGGTGCTCAGGTGTCCTGGAGTACACACCTTAAGTTAACCCTTTAAATGCCACATATTATTTTAATGGATTATCCAATTTGGCGGCATGATACATGAATGTATCCCTTGCCTTAAGGGTTGAGATACCCCCAAAGGGTCGGTATGAATGATGCTCCAATGCAGTGAATGCTGGCGAACAGACTCGCCAGCACTGTATTGTTGCATCATGACGACCAAAGAACAGTTACCTGGAGGCATCATGTTGTCTATAAAGGGTTATCAGCTGGTGGAACACCTGCCGGTTAGAGAATAGGCCCCTGCTGTGACCCCCTGTTACACAGCCGGATAGAATGAGCCTTTCGTTTATTTACCATAGTACACAATGTGCACTAGACTTGCTTAAACAATAAAGTCTCTGGGCTAATTCTTATTTGGAAAATGGAAAAATAGGGTGCATACAAATCTAAATCTTCAATTTTCGTGATTAACTGATTGAACCCATTCTAGCTGCTTTTGAAAGAATTACCATATCCTGTTACATTTCCTTTAATTTTTTATCTTTTAAGTCTAGATCCGCATCAAGAGATATGGGTGAACATGTGTTCAGTGATGAGTTGTGATGATTTAGTATTGAGACACTGACAGCGCGTGTGCAGTGACTCTTGACCTGAGACAGGGAAGAAGACTCGACCCATTGACACATGATCGGCCCCTGCAGAGGTCAGTGACCTTGTCAGCCCCCCCCCCCCCCCCACCTCCCAATCCATTTAGACAATCCAGAGATAACACAGAAAAGAAGTAGGAAGTCAAATATATATAACGTTGAAAAGGGCAACCAATACTGTACAAGAATTTCCAGCCGTTTTCAATCCGATTCCCTATTGTTTGTGCATAAACAAGGGATCTGGGAGATGGCATGTAAAAATGTAGCATATCTTCGGTATCTAAGTCTGACAGACTGTAATGGATTGAGTATAGGGTTTATCGTTACCACCAGAAGCTAATGGAGATAGAATAGTTGGGTGTATGTCTGGTTGTTGTGTGGGTGGGTGTCTGGGGGCTGGTCGGCCAGGCACTGAGGGTAGGGTCTACTTGAGATGATCAAGTTGTGTGTATGTAGCCGGGGAGGTGCCTGCTGGGGGCTAACTCCATCCATCATCTCCGCTTAGACACCCCCTCTCCCACCTCCAGCACCACCCCCTGCAGCACATGCCTGCTCTAGTCCCACCCACCTCCCAACACTGTAAACCCTGATATGATACTATTGTCCATGTTAACCACCTCCTGACTCTAAACCCTGACATGATAATAGTCCATGTTCACCACCTTCTGTCTCTAAACCCTGACATGATAATATAGTCCGTTCACCACCTCCTGACTCTAAACCCTTACATGATACTATAGTCCAATTTCACCACCTCCTGACTCTAAACCCTTACATGATCCTATAGTCCATGTTCACCACCTCCTGTATCTATACCCTGACATGATACTAAAGTCCATGTTCACCACCTCCTGGCTCTAAACCCTGACATGATAATATAGTCCATGTTCACCACCTCCGGGCTCTAAACCCTGACATGTTACTTAAATCCATGTTCACCACCTCCTGACTCTAAACCCTGACATGATACTATAGTCCATGTTCAGCACCTGTCTCTAAACCCTGACATGTTACTATAGTCCATGGTCACCAACTTCTGGTTCTAAACCTTGACATGATACTATAGTCCATGTTCACCACCTCCTGGCTCTAAACCCTGACATTATAATATAGTCCCTGTTTACCACCTCCTGACTCTAAACCCTGACATGATACTAAAGTCCATGTTCACCACTTCCTGGCTCTAAACCCTGACATTATACTATAGTCCCTGTTCACCACCTCCTGACTCTAAACCCTGACATGATACTATAGTCCCTGTTCACCACTTCCTGACTCTAAACCCTAACATGATACTATAGTCCACCTTCTGGTTCTAAACCTTGACATAATACTATAGCATGAAAGGACTACTGCCGGGGACTACTATCCCTGGTCCATGAGATAGACCAGGGAGGTTGGAGAGTAGACAGGTAACCATGACAGATTATGATCCTTAGGCCCCAACAAAATAAGTTGGTCTACGGATTTTGGTTTTGAAAAAATGGTGTGAGCAAGCGAATTCTTTTCTCTTTTTTTAAAGAATTTTTTTGGCGTCCAATGGATTCCTTGCTGGGAAATTGAGGCGAGCGAACAATTTTTTTTTTTAAATTTGTCAAACATCACAAAGAGAAAACTGAAGCGAGCGAAATATGTACACAAGATTTTTTTCAAAGAAAAAAATGCATTTCCGAAAATATGGAGAGGTCGATCCATAGACCAACTTATTTTTTTGGTGTGGCCTTAGGCCATTTAATTATGATAACTTGGATTACGGATTTTTTCACCTATCTGTAAGGTCGGGCATCGGTAAAAAAAGAAAAGAAAAAGCTCACTGACCCCCCCTATCTGACAACCAAATATACCCACCGCCGGGAGGAAAAAAAAAAAAAAAAAAAAAGTGGCATGGAAATC
This sequence comes from Acholoe squamosa, assembly GCA_949317995.1. Lineage (NCBI taxonomy): Eukaryota > Metazoa > Annelida > Polychaeta > Phyllodocida > Polynoidae > Acholoe > Acholoe squamosa. Next base: position 62,028,736 of record OX439041.1, on the reverse strand, counting down.
CAATTTTTGGACATCAAACAAAGGAATATAGAGAAATTTCGACCACTGGAATACAAAAAAACGGAAGGTTTTGCAATAACTACATAATATCCTCAATAAAAAAAATTGCAGTGCTGTAGCATTTATCTTATTCCATGTTACACTGATTCGTAAACCTACTAGAATGTAAACCATTTGGAGATTTAATGACTTAAAAACCTCGGTTGTAGTATTACAGTGGAGAAAAAATGTTGGTGCCCTCATATTTTGGTCATAATTTATTTACAACCAATTCCATTCTTATTTGTTCCTAAATTACAAGCTGCGGTTTCTTTTTCTGAGGGATCCTAACCCCAATTTCTCAAGAATTCCTTTCAATTAAATGAAGGGAGAAACAGAAGATTGAAAATGATAACATTGACCTCTTCTTAAAAAGAAAAACAAGTTGAACAGATCAATTTGAGAGCCCCTTCACGGACCAGTGCTTCAGTGATCAAATCAACCTGCCTCTGGCTCTCCAATGTCAAGGCTCTTCAGTTATGTCTTTTCTTAAAGCTTCCCTTTCTATAATAAATCGGGGGACATGTTTGTTTGCCTCCTAGCCAATGCCTCCAGTTGCTGGCCCCTGCACTCTTCGCCCCCACAATAAAGACCAGGGTGTTACCGTGCCCTCCCCTCTGGGTGGTCTGGCCTTCCCGGGGTGACCTTTAGTTCACCAAGGTCAACTCTCGAACGCACCCGCTCTGGGACGCCGGCCGGACGACGATCACTTCCGGGGACGTGCTAGACTTGTCAAGATACCCCTTTTTATTGCCATTTTTACCGCCACCAGCAGGGAACTGGTGGTAGGGGATCAGGGTTTCTCCTCTGTCATTCATGTTGTGGGTCTGAAGTCACACAGTGTTGGCTTCTTTAAGAGAACACTGTGGTTTAATGATTATAGTGGTTCGATCTGTACTGCTTTGAGGCTGGGTAGCGATTGATTGGACAGAAAGCAATAAGTGGGGTTGTTGGGTTACTCTCCCAAGCAATATACAGATGTACCTAGCATGTAACCTGGAGTATCACCAAGCGTCTCTTAATGCTTCAAGTACATTCGAAAAACATTTATTTATGATTCTTTCTCTTGCCCCTACTTCGCCCCTTCACCTCCCAGGGAGACAGGTGGGCAGGTGGCACATACCTCAGTGATCACTCAACACACACTGAACACCATGATTCTTCACCTGAATGCACATACCTTCATATCCCGGTCTTCATATGGTATACATGTACAACTCACAATCTCACCTATCTCTGTCAGGTAATTCTACATCTATATCATTACAAACATGTAATCCATATGTGTGTTTAGAATGAATCGTTTAGATTCACGTCCTCTTACCTATGTTATTCCTTTTAGGGAATCCCAGATACTGTATATAGCCTGTGTACATGTGCAGCCGTTGCACTGAGTAGCTCACTGTGAAGACAGTGAGTAACTCGGTAAGTTACAAGGTGGTTGTATGAGCAGCTGTCTGAGTGGGTTACTCTCCGTATGTCTACCAGCACTAACTCAATCTGTGAAGTATGTAGCAGCAATGTCTGGGTCAGGCTTGGGTGGGATGCCTACGGCGTTTCTATGGACACCTACCCCTCCTCACTCATCAAACTCATCTTAACCCATTAATGGACCGCTGATGCATTAATGCATCATGCCCATTGGTCAGCATGATGCACCAATGAAGTGCTGGCGAGGCTGCTCGCCAGCACTTCATTGGTGCATCATGACGTCCAATGGGCATGATGCCTGCAGGTTCATCCTCTTTGGTCGCCATGGTGCACATTCATTGACACATTAATGCAGTATGCAACCATTGAAGGGTTAACTGCATTCCACACAGCTTTGTGCTACATCAATCGTACTGCCCTACAAAAAAAACAAAAAAAAACAAAAAAACAGGAAAACCTACGATCAAGGATACCCTCTCCCAGGAAATCAAGATGCTTCAATGCGTTGATCTATACATAAAACCAAAAATTACCGTATTTCCTAGCCCAATCAAGATCAATTAGTTAGTCATATATTTGATTTTAAGTGAAATTATGTCATGTACCTTACATAGATTAAATGTTAAATGAACACTGAGGCATATCTAAATGGGTATTACGTTATATTATGGTTTTAGTATCAGGAAATTCCTGCAAATTTGTTTATACCATGGAATAAGACTCAGCAATATATCAAAGAAGGAGAGCAAATTTCCTAGTGAAATTAGTATAAGACTGCCTCGAATATAAGCCTGCCCCGAATATAAGCCTGGTCAATATGTCACTTGAAATCATTACAAGCCCGGGCTTTTAATTGAGGAAGTACGATACTGGTAAACCAGGAAAAGTGGAATCTCTGTACATTAAGATAATACATGTATCTAAAACTCTGTCTCCTATGGACGACTTTTACACATATATTTAAATCAATCTTAATTTGAGAGGAATACATTGTTCAGAAACACTTTGATTTTGCTAAAGGGGAGGGAACATTGATGTGCATGAGGAATGAAATGTGGGAACAAAATCAGCTCAAGTAGGCTCAAGGGCATCCCCTTCCCTCCTTTGAAGTGCAATACTGAGAACAAATGCAATACAGAGAACAGATGCAATTGCAACTGCACTGTGTTTGTTAATTGGGCAGATCTAATTTAATGGGTCAACTTGACGCCAGGGTATTAAATGCCACCAGCACACGACCGAGGAGCCTTAATTGAAAAGCAGTAGGCTTTAGAGCCAGCCAGAACTCCATAACGAATCATAACTTGGGCTTGTTTCCCTGGCAACTGACCTAGTTAGGTTCTGAGTCAGAGGCCCCGCCCCAACCGTCAATCAATGGGGGTCAGAGGCCAGGGAACATGCGCCGCGAGGGACCGGAGGGCATCTCAAAACAAGCAATTTGCTCTTAGTGGTTTGTTGATAGAAGCCATAAGCACGCCCTGGTGGTGTAAGAGGTAACTGGATAAGGGGGGTTGCCTTCACCTTCTCTACCATTCACTGCTCACACAATAAACATAGCAGTGTCAATATTGAAGCTGAACAAAATGTACAGAGTTTCCTATATCGTTCTCCAATGTCCTCCTCCCCTGAGAGTAGTTGATATCATTTCCAGGTCAAGTGCACATGTACAGAAATGCAACTGGGGAGTTTATATAGAAGGAAATGGCCAGTATAACACCTATAGTATAGATACTGAAGGTATTTTTAAGCAACTCCAAGTTCCCTCAGTCCTATGGGGGCGTAGTTGGTAAGGCAATAAATGACTGAATAATACTACAATCATATTAAACTTTTCTCCTCCAAAAATATATAGGAAAGGACTGAATAATACTACAATCATAGTTAGATATGATTGTAGTATTATTCAGTCATTTATTGCCTTACCATCTACGCCCACATCAGGGGTGTGAAACGCTAAAACTGGTTTAGGCTGAAGTATGTATTGTGATGATTTATACTCAATTTCACATTTGATAAAAGTTGTCCAAACAGCTAATTAAATGAATTATACCACGTTTTAGGGCTTAAGTATGATTTAGATAACAGCAGAAACCAGTTTGGAAGGTATCAAAACAATGTGAGACTATATAGTTTCAGTCACCCCCCCCCCCATATAAATGGTACTTCATTTTCTCAGTGGATTTACACTGATCTCAGGAATGGTCCAGGTGAACACAAAAAAAAAAGGCTGAATTCTGCCTTTAGGCAGAGATTTCACACCCCTGCACATAGGACTGAGGGAACTTGGAGTTGCTTAAAAATACCTACAGTATCTATACTATAGGTGTTATCGACACAGAGAATACACTCTCTTCTACTCCAAGTACTCTTTTATCTCCACAAAATATTCAAAGCAACTCTTAGTAATATAAAGCGCCTCTTGAATAAAACAATCAAAAGCACAGCTTTAATTGTAGGTAAAGGACTGAAAGCCTTTTGAACATGAAGTGCTCATGTAGGCTTGCCATAGGGTTGAAATGAGGCGAGTAGCTCTGCATTTGACTGAGTAGCTCACCCACTGCCAACCTGCTCCGCCACCTGGCCACTGCTCTATAATACACACCTGCAATGGAAACAAGACACATCTGAGTAAGGGGGTAGAGTGTCCTATACATAAATATACATGTATTAATACTCTCAATTTAGTAAAGTGATCTTGCAGCATTATTGGAACATTATTTTCAACCTTTGTAATACAACAGTATGTCTTATATTGCATTGTGCACAGTAACACTTCATTTATCGTCTCACATAATGATATAGTCAAAAGAGGAGGAAAAACAACAACACTTTCAAATGCAATTCTATTCTCCCATTCCAAATACACCTGACAGCGACAAACATCTGATACATAAAACATAGGGATGTGTGTCATTATAGTCAATACACGTACAACCAATATGTCGCCCATATTCTCCCCTCCCTACTCACTCCCATTCCTCCCATACACAGTGGCAGCAGCACCCTGGCATGACGGCCGGCCAGGCTATGGGAGCTGACGTCCTGAATGAGTTGTCAATAAGGGATGTTTCTCCTCCATCACTCCCCCTTTCACAGCTCCCATTATCGCACATAGTCAGCCTATTCCTCACCATCTCTGTATACCTATAGGGGGACAGCTATACTGATAGCTTTTATGTACAAGGCAATGTGAATGTAGTGGGACAGGGTCTATGGTGGTAATCTTGCTGTGAGATGTGTACTTTAGATATTGTTAATGTTCATGGCTGATATATCTAGATTTTATCTTAGCTCCTAGTCGAATCTAACATCATTAGGATGCATTATTCCCATCCACTGATCTTTCCATGTCTTCTCTATCAATCAAATGGCAATAGCCCATTACAATCAGGATAAATAAACAATTTTAAAAAAATCATGTGATGAGGCACTTGATAGGTCATTTCAGTAGCATTTCATTTTAAAAATGTATTGATTGATTTATTAGTGCAGTATGAAAGGGACTGTGGTATAAAATGGTCGGGCAATGGTGGATAAACCTTAGCCCCAAATACTCTCTGACCTGCCACTCCCCCTACAGTTGACTGTCCATCCTAGAACACAGCATGTCTCGGACAGGAAGCCAGGGGGAGCCCGCCATCACATCTGGCGTTGATGTTATAGAGATAGAGATGGCTGACCTTCGCCATGGTCAAAGGTCAAGTCTCAGGTCACAGGTCAGAGACCAGAGTCCATCAGCACTGACACCTGGGAGAAATTTTGCTGCTGCTGCTATTATCGGTTAGTTGATCCATTAAATACTGGGCAATTAATATTAGGCATATACGACAAGTCATTGCCACTTTTACTCATATACTACCTACAGCTATATCTGATACTCTTATATCTGTAAACAGTTCTCAGACACAAATTGAAATTATAAATTAGACGCCATTGTCATTTATATGTGTCTCTCATAAGCTCATTCATATAGACACAATTCAAATCATATTATACTCTTAGATGATTAAAGCAAACAGAAGAGTAGAGTCAGGCGTAGGTGGAGGCAGCTGGGGGCGTTTATAATGCAGGAGCAGCAACAGAAACCTGAAACTGTCACAAAAATACTGAATAAAAGACCATAGACATCCTCCATGAAGCGAGGAAGGAATACCGTCAACTAAACCAATTATATCCCATCTTTTCCTACAAAAACTTGACTGGCTTCTTCAATGAAAGGAATATGAGGTGGGTGGCCACAAGTGACGTTCTAGCAGCAGTGGTTTAATTTTACTATAATATATCCCTGTCATTTCCTCGGTGGTAAGTAGACCCATTACATTTGGATAGTTTACACAGGAAAAGCTTTTTAGCCCTTAAAAAGGTAAAATTGTGGGAGGAACCATGCTCATGTGATCACTAATTTGTTGTCGATTCACTTTTCTGCTTATTAACCCATTGAGGGCTAGCATCGACTATAGTGGACACCATGGTAGGCCTAGCATCGACTATAGTGGACACCATGGCAGGCCTAGCATCGACTATAGTCGATGCCAGTTATATAGGATTAGTATAGGAATTGAAAATAGGCTCGTCCTCTAGGAACTATACTTTTTTCAGAGGCCGTCCCCATGGCCAGGGCAACAATTTTTACTCTGCCCTTAAAGGGTTAAGACCATTCACAAATTCCTATCTTTTTGCTATTTCCCTTGTAAGAGGTGAGTGTCAATGAGAAATATGTCTATCCAGCATGGGAATGCTGAGCATGGCTAGACATAATTTCACGGCCCCCACCCCTCACAGTCCCTAACACACCTCACCCATCACATCCATTCCTCTCACACCTCTCCCCATCCCTACCCTCCCCGCTATCGGCGACCACATAAACCACACGTTGATTTAGCCCTAAATGGCTCCTACCATGACACATTGTAGCGCCAGACCTTGGATCGCGTGACCTTGACCTCAGAATGACCTTGACTGGCCGGGTGCCAATATCATCCATGGGCGCCTGGAGGTCAGGTAGGTAGAGTGAGTGAGTGAGTGAGTAATAGATGTTTAACGCCATTTCGACAGCTAAGGTCATATTCATGGCGAGAACGACATTACACAATTTCACAAAGGAATGTGTCGGTGCCCGCGCATATGTGCACCACACACATCCGAGGGGATAGGAAAGAGGATATATAGACCCTTTTAAGTGGGCTAGGGAAGCCCACAGGTAGGTAGATGCCGTGTTGTGAGTATACATGTACATGTACATAATACCGGTAGGTACACAATGCTTGATTAGGACACACATGTAAGTATATAAAGATACTGGTTATAATCTGCATGGAATGGCACTGATTTACTGTGTAATTTTAAAATTCTGTCACCCATCTTATAACACGGCCGAGATCTGATAGCCATTTACTGAATAATTGCCCTAATTGATATAATTAAATTATAGCAATTTCAATCTGTGTGCATATAGACAGAGATACCCTGTCCCCCGGCCCCTGCACTTTCTATGGTAGAAGTACACCACCTGCGTTCCCAAAAGCAGGGGAAAAGGGTGATTTTCCATCTCATTCCAATGTCCCTGGAATCAAGAAAAGGGGGGGATTTTTCTCAAATAACCTCCATGGTTTAGAGAAAAAAGGGGTGTTTTTATGGGCTGACTCCATGGAATTTGAAGAACATGGATGCTTTCTGTAGTTTAGAGGATTTCCCTCCTTTATTTTGCCAATAAATATTCACACACAGGCATAAAATTTATGCTGTTTAATTGAGAAAATATCTCAAATTATTTTCAAAGTGGGAAAATGGGGGGGGGTACTAACAATAATGTCAGCATTTTGTGAGAAAAAGGGGTGTTTTTCTACCTTGAAAAGTCAATGTTTTCCCACAAAAAGGGGTCTTTTTTGCATAAAATTCCATGGAAATGGGGCACTTTTTTGAAGGAGGGAATGCAGGTGGTGTACATACTACATATAGAATGCAGGGGCCGGGCCCTGTCCCAGGCCTCCTCACGTCGTATGGAGCGATCTTGGGAGTGGCAGACGGGTGTGGATTCCCCCACACTAGGTGCAGATTGATAAAATCACTCAAACCGTCCATATTTTAGGAGGGCTGCCACCCGGGGCTGGCATCTCCAGTACATCACCAACCATTCTCTACTATATTTAAAAGACTGATAAATACATTAAAGTCACAGCCAGGATCAATACATTTGCGAATTGTGTCTTTGAATCAGCTGTTGAGGAGGACATATTGATACTTTAGACAATGATATATCTCCTTGTACTCCCCCTTCATCGCTAATCCCATAACCACCCAGCCTTCATTCTCCACTTCAAAGACTTTGAAGTGGAGTGCCCTTGTTTCCATGGATACAACTTGTTCCTTACACTGCAGTCTCCTGGGGGTCTGACTGTCTATCTAATTACCATGGCAACGCTCCCAGAGCCTCACAACCTCTCCTGTCTTTGTAATAACCTCAGGATATTCTCTTATGAGCCAAGAGAGACAAACAGTAATGGAATCTTTGGGTATTGAAAAATACTACCAATTCCTGAGACACTTAATAATTGAAAAGTACCCGGTACTACTAATTCCTGAGCAACTTAACACAAAACAAATATTAGTTGTACAAATACATTTATTGTGTTCTGTGTCTGGCAGCTAAAGGCAAGTCTACTCATGGGGATGTAATAACCATAATCCTTCTCAGTGAGTAGCTCTCCTCCTTCTGCAGACTGTAGTGTGTAAATTACTTCCTGTTCATGGCTCCTGAGGACATGTAGCTAATATCTGTCTCACTGAGTTAGTTAAAGGCCCTGGGTTGACTTGCTGGGTCTAACTGGCAGTTTCAATCCAGAGAAGGTGAGTATTTATTTTGTAACTGCTGACTTAATTGTGATCTATATTTGCATCCCCATCATATATACTCCAATAGACCTATTTATCTTTCAATAATCTTTTGAATCAGGATATATTTCTGATTGCCATAGGACTTCAAAATTGAAAGTTTTATTTCCCTTGGTTTTCACATGAGTTTTGACATAATCTATAAACAAAATCTTCTATTTCCACTGTGCACAACAAGAGTCAAAACCCCATCAGAAAAAGAAAACCATCCACTTATCTTGCATCATTTACATGAAAGTCAGAGACTTTGAGTTGCCTAAAATGTGGCAGTAGTCTCTTCCATCATTTGTTTGAATACTACTGTCAGGGGAGTGAGTGATGAGGGAATCATCCATGTTACTTCACTCTAACCCTATAAGGGCATGATACCTCTGCCGTCATGTTCATTGGCCATCATGATGCTCCTATGCAATGCTGATAATACTAACCAGTGCTGCATTAGAGTATCACCGCAACACTGTAGGATCAGCATGATGCATGAATGCAGCACTGGTGAGCTGCTTGTCAGGGCTGCATTAATGCTTCATGACAAATTTGCATGAATGCATTTATGCACTATATGGCCCTTAAAGGGTTTCAAACTACAAATCAGGAGGTAGCTAAGGCCCATATTTAAACAAACTCTGACCTGAAGGTCAATCACATCAATCATCACCTACCTCCAGGTCTGTACTTGTAATTCATTCTACTACATGTTCAAGTGTTCTAAGGTTGTTTGGTGTATTCATGAACTGAGGTACCGACTGCTGGATTGCATGCAGGCAATCTATTGGAAATGGAATTGCTTTGTGGGCATCATGTATTTCTCACTTGTCCATATCTATGATTTACATATTTATCCCAAACTTCATCAGTATTTTATTTTCAACCCAAATATACCTTCAGAATGTGATCAAGAAATTCCAGTGAAAGGGTAAAAGTTCCGCAAAATTGGTATCCTTGATAATATAAAATTATCACTTGAGTGTCTATATGCCCCCACTGTGCAATTTTCTAATCTCTTTCAACTGCAAATTATACAAACCATTTGCTCCAATAAACGATTTAACCTGAGCAATGTATTATTAATACATCTGGTATAGACCTTTTTCCTCAGCTTCTTTTTATCATCCATATGAGCACCTGCAGCCTTTTGTGGGAGAGGATGAGGGGGTCTACTACTAAGCTGGTGGTATAAAGATGGGTCGTGACCAGGGCACCTCAAGTAGGGGGTGGCGTGTGGGTGTTGACATGTTGACATATCGACACGCTGGGTAAACATGTTAACTATTCACTATACCGGCCTATACCCCACACCACACACCCCATCTACCCCGGCATCTACCATTAGACCAAGACTTCACACCCCTACAATGTGTGGCAAGTGGGGAATGATTTGTCATCTTCTTTCAATGCATTTTTGGAGGTTGTGTTAGATTAGAATGGTGTTTTCATGTGAGGACTGTCTAGAGTATTAGGACTTTGCATTTTTTTTTCATTTTCCCCACTCTTATTTTTTGGAGAAGTATTGATTATATGCACCTCATGCTGGTGTTTTAATCTCCATTTTAAGCATCTAGGTAAACATGAATGGACCTAGTTTAACCAACTTTTTCTACATGTATGTGACCTGACAAATCCTGCACACACTGGGATTACAAGGGTGAATGATCCCTCACAATATGGGGTTGGGGTGGGATGGGGGGGGGGGTGAGTGTAGTAAGGGGGTAGGTGAGCCATTTGTTCACCTGTGTCTGAACTGATATCCTTAAGGTGTATATAGTTCTTATCACTCTGATTTACTCCTGATAGTTGGAGTGATGAATAAGTGGTTAATTGGCTGTAATAGCCGACGCCCCTAATATACATATACCCCTTGACATACACACTATTGGTATAATGTTTCTGAAAACAGAAACCTACGCTGGGCTATATACAATATCATGCACGCATAGCATCACCATATGGACTCCCTATACGCATCTGTATGTACATAGAAAGAAGATATAGCTAGATGAATTGAGAAGCTGCTGCTCCATGACATAGGACCACCCTACTTACCAAACACTACAGTCTCTCACTCCCCACACGGCCATCTCGTTACAACCAGCCGCCAGGGGGCCCTGTCTTACAGCTACCAAGTCGGGGGCCAGGTAATTCCCAAAGCAATGCCCATCAGGCTGTGTGGAAATGCCTTTAGCGTCGGCAGCCCTTCCTTTCACTGTGCTCGGCTGCACCAGGTAATTTGCCAAGTTAAGCACCCCGCTCTAACATCAAAGGGTTAACGCCGATCAGCTAGGACTGGCTTTGTGTGGCTGAGTAGAGTGGATTCATCTTCTCCTGGCAAACACCCACTGTGAAGATATTGAATGTAGTGGATTACCTAGCTATATTATTCCCTTTTGTGTACCACCCAAATGGACTTATTTCATCATGAGCATTCATAATTAAGTTACAGGAAGTAACGGTAAATGATTCATCACTGAATTATAGATAGTATGAGTAAATGCTGAAGAATGAGTGAATGTTAACCACTTACTTATAGGAAGTATGAGTGAATGATAGACCATTGACTTAAAGTAAATGGTTCATCATTGACAAGTTCATAGGTAGTATAGGTGAATGATGCATTAAGTTATGGGAAGTCAACTGAAGTACTGATCAGTGACTTAGAGGAAGTACTAGTGAAGGATTTATAATTGATTTATAGGAAGTATCAGTTAAGGACAGGTATGGGCTGGTGGGAACACTCTGTAGGTGGAATTTGATTCCTGCATGCACACAGCAGACATAAAGAGTAGTCCACAGGGAGCTAGTAAATACAGACTGGGATGAATGTGAGTCGGTGGTGGCGGGTGGGGAGCAGCTCTGAGCAGCTCAGCAGGTAGGACATGGAGCTGCCAGCCATATGCAGCAAGCCAGGGCTGCTGGCAATAGTCTGATTGCATGTAGTCATGCCACGCTTCATTTACCTCCCCCTCCAGCCGTCACACTTGACTTGACCGCAGGGTGGGGTCCCATTGTGCAGGGTAGTACGGCGCCGAGCAGCTCTCACCACCTGGTTATACGAGCTGCTCACCATATACACAAGGGGAATCGGAGATCATACAACACTACTGAGCTGATCTTACTGATCCAGTGGTGTAAACTGTTATGTGAGTGAGTGAGTGAGTGAGTGAGTGAGTGAGCGAGTGAGTGAGCAAGTGAGCGAGTGAGTGAGTGAGCGAGCGAGCGAGGGAGACAATTACCTCTAAAAGTAAAGGACGAAAATAGCCAGACGTATAACACATGTAAAGATAAAGAGCTTTAGCACTGATAGACGATGTTCAGCTACTTTCGGGAGCTGCTCAAGTAGAGATGTTGAGTTGCTCACTGGGTGTAAGTGCAGCAACAGGAGCCTGCTGTATAAATATTACATGTAGGGTAGGCGCCTGCTCCATCCCATCCTCAGTATGCTCCAGGCCTGGGGTTGGTAGAGTGTGATCTAATAAATCAGGGCATTATGTTTATATATTTAAAAGTGAAAGTTCATAGAGTAGGCTATACCTCAAAACAGGCTTCATTCATGTGTGTATAGTCTTCTATTTGTCGATTTCAACAGCATTCATCCAGCACACTTACCTACTTTTTAAATATATGCCCGGATATACATGTATATATTCGTATATATTGGAGCTCCAGTAACTTGAGTATGTCAAAATAAGTACTTGTCTTACAGCTTATATCTTTCATTTACGATATCTACTTATCTGTAATGCTACACCACTTATAAATGTCCCCCTACTTCCCTCTATTGTCATCTAATCTCCATCCCTCTGTTACATAATGGCCGTCTATGGCACGGTACTCTGTTAGCTGCAGGTAGACCCAGTGATCTCTATGTAAATCTACACTAGGTACCTGACACACAGCGTGTGCCTGCTGCCCTGGGTTTTTGTAATAATCCCATTGAACACGCCCACCACACTAAGGGGCGGCTGATCGATGAGGGAGTAGACTCAGGAGTAGAGTGTAGACACACCAGGGGCTCCTCCTCCAGTACCTGCATGCACAATGCTGGAACAGCCTGTCTGTCACACTACCTTAGGATCTGGAACAGCCTGTCTGTCATACTTCCTTAGGATCAACACAATGATATAATGGCCATAGCACCTTGGAGAGAACTCTAATTGTACCAATTAGTAATACTGTTAATAAGGCTGGTTAGGGTTAAATGCAAGTGGGACTTGGCATTGTTGTGTCATCCATATATACATGCACAATGTGTCTACAAACCATGTCATTTGTCATTTTGATGTGAGCTATATTCAGCCCTCACTTCCTCGGATCTCTAATTTCTCGGATCCCTCATCACCTCACCCCAAACAATTGCCTCTTATGTTTTCTACAGTCTTTGAACTCAAATTATCGGTTAATTTGCTTCCTCATGCATTATTCCCTGCAATTTCTTAATTTCAGGAGGCAAGGGTGAACTGTATTCATCTCATCTGAATGTATACACGCTGACACTGCTCAGCTACGAGCCCCGACTGTACAACATACAGGCAGACGCTGAATGAAAAGCCAGCTGCCGGAACTACTTTTCTGACCCAGATCTAAGATGATGACCTAGTTTCGCTCTAGGGCTGCAAGCATGGCAACAGCTACCTCTATTTGCACATACTTTTGGTCACAGGACGTACTGAGGCAGTGTAGGGGCATTCTTAACCCTATTAGGACCGCCTGATGCTTCCAAGTTAAAGCTCCTCTGTAGTAATGCTGCCCCAATGCAGTACTGGCCTACATGCGAGTCTACTCGTTATTATCCTTCAGGAGTTTATCAACCCCGTATAAGATTGCATGGGAGAATGTTTATATGCATCATGTGGCAATTAAAGGGTAAAATAGACTGGTGTATGGAAATACAAGGGGAGGAGGGATCTGGGACGTGGTGTCGTGGGCGGCTGATCGTCCCTGGAGGGGCGGGGAGGGGGAGGGGAGAAGAGGGGTGCTGGAGGAGAGGAGCACTGGTGGCTGCTGCTATGATTCCCTCCTCCTGCTCCTCCTCCTGGGTCTGAGGCTGATGTCAATGAATACAGACACACACCGACAGGAGGTGAACCCTCCATGTGCGGCTGTGAGCTACTCCAAGCTGCTCAACCTCAAGGCTGTGAGCTACTCTAACATTGTAAAGGGCTGCATAGTGCTTTAATGCATCAGGTCAATCCTACAGGTTTGATACACTCCTAAAGACTCGGTTGGTATGATGCCCCAATGCAGTGCTGGTCAGTAGACTTGCCAGAATTGCATTGGCATATCATTACCAAGAAATGTGAGCATGGAGGCACCCTCCCGCCTATAAAGCGTTAGGGTCGTCAGCCCCGAGGCTGATAGATGGTTGGTTGGGTGGGTGGAGCGTTGTGTGTGTGTGGGGGGGGGGGGGGTGGTATGGGGTAGGATTGGGACTGATGGATAGATGGATCCACGAGGACTATACCGGCAAGGCACTACAAATGGGTCGGTGAATGTGTTAGGGAGAGGTTGAGGTTTAATAGGCGGAGAACTCCGTCTGAAAGGAAAGTGTTGTTATACGTTTTGTCTTTTATTGGGGACAGGGGTCAGGTGTGCAAGGAAGCAAAACAGAGATCAGACGCCCTTGTCCCATACCAGCGCCATAACTCGGGTGTCAGAGAATCTCATATCTTTCTGCAAAGTAACTCAGTCTAGTACATACACCACAAAAAGACGAGCAGCTCGGTGTGTTAGCAGGCAGCCTCAGACTGAGCTGCTCCCCTCTCTCCACCCTCAGTCATGATGTTGGGAGTCAATTGCCATCTCCATCCTGTGTCAATACGTCCACAGACGGCTGGAGGAGCAGCTCAGGGGCGCAGTGCCCTCCTGTTTCTCTGTGGGTGGCCGTATTAAGACTAACCCCAGCAGCTCATACTGGGTGCTGCGAGCTGCTCATGGTGATAGGAGATGTGGGGTAGTCTATACGTCTCCCTAGCCAGCCACTCCTACCTGGGAGACGAGTTATGGAGGGGATCGTGAAAAATCTGCTAACCACCTCGTTGTGAGAAATAAAACTTCACCACACATGTGCTTCACAATAGGAAGTCCTTTTCAATAAGGTATGATATTTTCATTTTCAGTCATTTCCAGTCGGGCGACTGATGTTACGGTGTCACCACCCTAAATCGGACCACTTCCGGGTTTACTGGCCAAATAGTCCCTTCTGAACTTAGTTATTTTGAAGAATTTGGCCCCAAGGGAAGGGAAAGAGGGGCCAAACCCATTTTTATTTGGTATCAGAATGATGAGTAGGAGTGTTTCAATAGGCCCAGAATATTTTTTGTTCAAAACATAAATTCAGTGGAAGTTTATGGGGTGAAGGGGTCCTGATGTGTATTCATGCGCTGATCAGGCCTCACCATGCAAAAATCACTACCTGGTTACCATGGCAATTTGCGCAAAATCTAGCCTGACTATGTTTATGTGGACCTATCTTATTTTTTTCTCCATTTCATAAGCTAAAATATGGTGTAGGTTGCTAAGCACTGTGAGAATTTTAAGTATATTTAATATCAGGTCAACGGTGGAAGACCTGTGATTTTTCGGATGGTCACAAGGCATTTGGGGTGGTGACACCTTAAAGGAAAAGCTGATTTTGATACATATGCCACTCAGAGGGGCATTTTTGAGCCCTTTTCACATTTTTTTAACAATAAGTTTTGGTTGTTTGTGCTGGACACCTCTTATATATGGGATTTGTGTCCAAAAATGATAGAATTTCTTGGAGTTTGGCCTTAAAAATGTCTAATTTTCACAAAAGTTAGACCTTGAAACTAACTCCCTTTTTTCTAGTCCTTACAGGCATTTTATAGGAAAATTTCACTTCCTAACTAAATCTGATGAAATGGGTAATTTTTTTTTAACTCACCTATCATTTAAAGGAGCGAATATCATGACACTATATAATGGAACATTCAAGGGGTGAAATATCCCAGAATTCCATTGATTGTTATGGTTACCATGGCAACATAACAACATGTTTCCTCTCCAAGGGGCCTATTTTGGGTCAAATTTGGCTATTTTGGCCACAAAAATGCCTGTTTTAGGGCCTTTTCACCAATTCTACTGACTTCCCTAATTCTCACAGTGCTTAGTGGCATATTACTGGAGAAAATGGATGTTCTGGGCTGTCTTCTAATGCATATTTGCCATAACAAAGTCAGGCTAGATTTTTCGCTATGTCAGATTAAAAACTTGTAGCTAGAAAAACAACCTTTTTAGGGCAGTTTTGGTCTACGCACATTCCACCACTGTCCCAAATGGCCCAAAAACCAATAAAATATGGTTTTTAGGTAGAATCTGGGGACAAATTATGATTGAGGGTCCTCAAAATGTTTTGTTTATGAAGGAATCTTTTGGTAACCATGGCAACAACAAAACCAGCTTTTCTGTTAAGGTGTCACCACCCTAAATCGGACCACTTCCGGGTTTACTGGCCAAATAGTCCCTTCTGAACTTAGTTATTTTGAAGAATTTGGCCCCAAGGGAAGGGAAAGAGGGGCCAAACCCATTTTTATTTGGTATCAGAATGATGAGTAGGAGTGTTTCAATAGGCCCAGAATATTTTTTGTTCAAAACATAAATTCAGTGGAAGTTTATGGGGTGAAGGGGTCCTGATGTGTATTCATGCGCTGATCAGGCCTCACCATGCAAAAATCACTACCTGGTTACCATGGCAATTTGCGCAAAATCTAGCCTGACTATGTTTATGTGGACCTATCTTATTTTTTTCTCCATTTCATAAGCTAAAATATGGTGTAGGTTGCTAAGCACTGTGAGAATTTTAAGTATATTTAATATCAGGTCAACGGTGGAAGACCTGTGATTTTTCGGATGGTCACAAGGCATTTGGGGTGGTGACACCTTACCTGAATACAGCATTGGGCCTAAACAGGGCTACTTCAATTCATCATGCAAACCCTAAGGGTTTAATGCACACCAAGAGGGGCAGCATGGTGCCCCAGTGCATGAACATGGAGACATCGAGTGGCCTTTAATAGGATGATGCTGAGCATGAGACAGGAGGCAGTAGATGTACATAGTATAGTGTTATGACACGGACAGCAGGTGTGGCCTGGTGCTTGGTCTACATTCACCCCCAGACAGGTACAAATGGGTGGCACAGACCGGGGCTGTAACTGGTTTCCCGCGTAAGACATCCCTAAGACATGCTAGCTGTATATTTGACTGCTGTACCAATGCCAGAAATCTATCTGCACATCTTCTTGTACATGTCCCTACATGTTCACTGTTAATGTTACCTGTTGGCCGCAGCCACTAGACTACATATAGTTAAAGTCATTGTAATTGATCCGCCCATAGCTGTTAAAACAAAAAGGATACAATTGTCCCTTATTTTCTCGTATCAAATCACTAGTAATTCAGGCCTGGGTCAATGAGCATCTAGGGGCTTTGGCATAGAGGATTGATGAAGATGAGGCGGGGCCGGCCAGATGGAAGAACCAACTCTATAGGAAAAGACTGCAGCCAGTCAAACTGGCCACCTGAGATGAATGGCAACCCTTCAGTTACATCTGTAATCTCTCACCTGAGGTCATCTCCAGCTGATATCATCCCTGTTTTACAAATACCCCACCTGGATATCGTCAATATTACAGACAGCCTCATTCAACATGTGCAGAATTATCTATTTCTACCTGATGATCTCTAGCAAGCAGCCAAAGAACAAAGCAAGTTGGGAGATGAAGATCCCATTGCTCCTTTCTCCAGTTTCTTCTATGTTGTTTTTGGAGCTATTTCTTGGCTATTTTTTTTTTTTTTTTTAATTCTCCTGTTTCTTTGCCCCTCCACATTTCTTGTTGCCTTGTGCATGAGACAGGTTAGGTGGGAGGTGAAGGGGGGGGGGGATAAAAGTTGTAGGTAAACTAGGAAGTTTGGGTGACAAGGGGTCGCGATCTGCCTCTTCAAACTGTCAAACAGCCGTCAGAGGACACCCCCGGGGTCACCCTGCCTCCCTCCTGTACCTCGACTTCCCTAGCCTCAGGTGTTAACAGCTAGGAACATCACCTGGTACTTCATCATATCTCAGGTTATAATTACATACATTTAAATCAATTGTACTGTGGTTTTATCTCCTTCTTTCTCTCTCTCTAATATAATCAGACATGCTGTCAGCATTTTTACATGGGTAAGAATCATATTGATGATTATGAGACAGGTGAGATTTATAATACACTCTAACTGTACCTATGGTAAAATGTAATATGATTCTACTGTGAAAGGCCACATTCTATCTGCATTGAGCTATAATCCACCATCTCAATCTAATCATTGTCCCCATTCAGATTGGAGATTATATGATTCGCGGATCAAAAGAGAAAATGAGGATTTTGAAGATTCAAGAACACCAGTAATTCTCAACTATTTGATGATGTACAGAGAACATATTCATAATTGCCATGTCTTTTGCCACAGATCCTCGCGTTTACACCATTATTGTGTGTATGAAATTCCAGTGCGCCTTATATGCAAGGTTATTTAACATGAGTAGAATTAAAAGGGTTACAATTAGGCCCTTTGAATATTATTATATTGAAGTGGGTTGAAATCCATCACCACCTTAGCTGTGATTACGTGCCCATGCCTCATCAAACTACATCTCCACATGTTCCTGCAATTTCACTTTTTTTTTTATGAATGACATTTGAAAGGCAAAACATACCGGTAAACGTTTTTCAGATTTTGCTTTCCTGTTTTCAATGTTAGAGCTTGTTCCTTTTAACGAGGATTAAGAAATCGCTCTCTGCATCGGCACTGCTGAACATTCTGCGTCACTGTGGGCCTGTGCTGACTAAAGTAGGGGCGGTTTGTGTACTTTAATTGCTCCTAATTAGGCGAAAATGTGACCAAAGCATGCAAAGAGTGGCCAGACAGGAAAGGCGAGTGAGAAATTCTTGTCGGTGGAAAAGTTAATAAGCAATCACCAAATGGCGTGTGAAGTTCATATCGCCTCATTTTATCAAATTAAGGGAAATAAGAACCTGGTTGACTCACCCAAGCGTCTTAAGGAGCCAAAATGAGCCGGCTTTTAACCCTGTGAGAGCCTCACCGTGCATTAGTGCATCATGTCTGCTTGTGATGCATCAATGCAGCCCTCGCCAGATTCTCCATTCATGCATCATGCCAACACTGCAGAGGTGATATGTCCTACAGGCGGACAATGCAGTGCTGGGGAGTAGACTCGCCAGCACTGCATTGTTGTATCATGAAGACCAATTTCAAGAAACATAAACCTCAAGGCATCATGCAGCCATTAAAGGGTTAAGAACAGTGTGGACAGCAAACTACAAGGAGCAGTGAATTTTGAAACCTCAGCGGTTCTCTTAATGAAAAAAGTGGCAATTAATTTTTTTATCACACCGAAGGTATTGCATAAACACAAAAAAAAAAACATGATATCTTACAACTGGTTGATGATTAATTCCTGAGCTAGCAATAATGGCAACGCTATCATGTTCATGTCTACCATGCTATTACCATTTTTTTTTTTATCTTATCCTGTTACTCTCGCATAGCCATCATTTAAATGGCACTAATTTGTATTGTCAGGTAAAGTAATTTCATATGAAAACCTGAACATGTAGGTAAGCTAGAGCCTGTAAATGATAACAATATCAACTTTCACTTTACCAATAAGACTTAGAACAGCAGTGCCTTTCCATGAACTCACATTTAAAGCATATTTCCCACCATTAGCACCTTAAATGAAAGTAATACGACACGCCACAGCCATGATTTGGGTATTATCACCAGCCTTCCGCTCTCCTTTCAGGCAGACTAATTGGCCTGGCGTGTTTGTCATTCTAACACTTTTCCTCCTGCCTCCGAGATCAATACTAACGACTACATTGGAACTTACACAAATCAATGCTGCCGCCAGCTAGCTGCCTGCAGCCTCCTAGCCACCCACCCACCCACACCTCCAGGGTGTCACGCCAAACCTACTCATAACCTACGGCCTATTATGATACAAATGGATTAAAAGTACCCTGATGGAACTGGGGGCTATTGTAGGTAGAGCGAATAATTATGTCACATTGGTAAACCACCTGTAGAATACACCATTCCTAACAGCCATCTAAAAACATGTCTGGCGCTCGCTTTATCTAACGTGACACTCAGTGTGGTATTGCTCTGAGCTGCTCTCGGCGTGGAGGAGTGGGAGTATATAGAGGCTGGTGTGTTACACCCATCAGGAGCCTTATTGATTAACACTACATAGACACAGGAGGAGGAGATGGAGGGGCAGGTAGTGTTCATATACAGGCTGAAATGTAGACTAATAGCTACTGAGACGTCAATACAGATCACTCGACAATGTCTGGTGCAAGTCTACACTTTAGTTAGGTCGCTTAATTCCAAACAGCACCTTTTTTTTTTATTTATACCCGGGATTTAGAGTGACTATGAATGATTTAACCACACCAAATGTCTTACCTGACAGCAAAGAATAATTGAGATTGTAATAAACTAGAAGAAGCATGGTGCCCTTAAAGGGGTGATGTACTTTACTCTATAGTTCCTCCACTGACGGGGTCAGGGGGTGAGGAGGTATAGGTGGGGGTGGCCGGAAGACGAAGTCATTGATTCTCATGGCATGGGACAATAGTGCAAAGGAGGTGTACGTGTCAAGTCAGCGTTCTACAGCCTTATTGCACCACAGGTATATTTCCTCCATGTCCTCAATATCGGAGCCACCTGCGGCTCTCTGGGACCCCTCCCCCCTCTCCTACCCCTTATCGGTGTTAGAGCTGGGTTATACTATTAGCTGCAGATGTAGTGGTACATGTATGAGGTGTAGGAGTGGGTGGAATCATACTTGATAATTGATGTAATGATAAGGTTTGATTTAGATACCACATGCTTTGCTGGAAATCATGTTGGCTAATTTACATGTCAGAATGTGCATGAATGCAACCACTTCCTAAATGCATTAATGAGTGAGTGAGTGAGTGAGTGAGTGAGTGAGTGAGTGAGTGAGTGAGTGAGTGAGTGAGTGAGTGAGTGAGTGAGTGAGTGAGTAAGTAATAGATGTTTAACGCCATTTCGACAGCTAAGGTCATATTCATGGCGAGAAAACTACATTACACAATTTTATAGGGGAATGTGTCAGTGCCAATGCATGTGCACCACACACATCCGAGGGGATAGGAAAGAGGAGAAATAGACCCTTTTAAGTGGGCTAGGGAAGCCCCAATGCATTAATGAAGCCATGTCTTAATCAGGTATTATAATTCAACCAAGAAAAATACCGAAGCTTTGATCCAAATCCCCTTCATTTTCTATGTTTCTTTATATTGTCTTCAAAAGTCTAGCAATAACCGAGAAATTACTTGCATATTTACCGAATATGCCAATTGTAAGTTATTAGTTTTCATTTCTCTGCCTTTCAATTACAAATCCAATTTAACAGATGTCCTATAGGGCCCTATAGCTCTGTGCAATTCATATACCTAACCTCCATACTTTACAACAGCAGACAAAGGGCTGTTTTCAATCACACTCTCTCATTACTAAACCATCCTTACTCCCTCTCGATCTACATGAGCTCAGGTTATTCTGGCTCAGTAATTTGAGACAGTGCTTCAGGATAAAAACACCTGACGGTGACAAGTGATATTCCCCCCCTCTTCCCATAACACTCAGGCCATGAGTTCCGGCGACATTCAAATCAATGTCAAGTTACTGATCCCTGACGTACTGGATCTGTATATTTTTTTGTGTTTCATCATCTTTTTTTTTTATCCAATTTATCCAGTCTAATGATATTCTTCTCTATATGCCATCCATTTCCTTTTGTATCAAATCATACCTGGGCGAGTACCTTGATCATTTCCTTTAATAATATAAGGGATGAAGTAAACACAGGTCATATTTCAGTAATTAATTATATAATTTGAAATTGCTGAAATTATCTACCTCTGGGTGTGGCAGGCTTATTCTATACCACATCAAAGGTTCATTTTCCTACTAGGAAACATGTATCTTCTTCCTCCAGTACTGCCCATCTCAGGTTGGTGTCTGGAGGATGTGGGCACGGCCACTTAATGCCGTTCAGTAAGGAGTAGGAAGTTGCAAATATTGGCTTCGGGTTACAATGCTCTTGAACCATTTGCCCACATTCTATTTGCACAGTATAAAATGTGCTGGTTCAAGAGTGATTGCAAATCATTCACACTAAGCATGTACAGCTTGGAGTTGGTCTAGCACAGCAAATGCTAACATTTTTACATGGCGGCTAGACATGGCAGCTCCAGGTTCAAAGGCATGTGTACATATTAGAGTTTGCTTAACGCCCCGGTTTAGCTCCAAACTGAGACTCTGGCAACCCTTCTTGTGAAGAGGTAAGGTGCACATGGACTGCATAGTAAATCACTCCCTGGGGTTAAGGTTGTTATGAAGCACTAACATATACATGAATTTTCCCCCATTTTGAACTAACGTTTCTTTTCTTTTTTTTAACAGGTTTAAATCAAAGGATTTATTTCCTGAAAAGGCCATGTCAGGAGTCTGATATAAAATACTATTTCCACCACCGAGAGAGCGATCAAATCCAAGTCATGGTCATAAGTATGCACTGAAGAAATGCACAGTATATAGTGACGAGTATCAGAGGCATTTGTCTGGCGCCAATGACAAGGGAAACAGCCGACACCATACACACCATTACATGTTGCCTCTACCAGAGCCTTTAGTAGCAGTTGCCAATACAGGTTGTATCAAATGCCATCCAGCCATCCAATATCACACTACCAATAGTTCCTTGGTATGGAATAGACAGATTTACAATCCCAGGGGAGCAGCAAATACCAACTAGAGGAAAGCGCCAGAATCGCTCCTAACTAGGAAGAGGTAAGGGGGGGGGGGTTGTGGTACCACTCTGAATCTTTCCAACACCCAAAAGTCATTCTCCCAGCACAGACTTTATGATTCATATATAAAGTAGGCATGGATGAGGATCTATCTGCCTGGAGAGTGGCCTAGAGGCTGTCATGTCTGATGACATCAGCATCTATGGTTAACACACATCTCTATGTTTAACACAGCACACAAAAGGGTGGGGAAAAAAGGTTTCCCAATGGAATGTGTATTCTTGAACATTGGAAAGCCAAAGGGTCGCCCCTCTGCTCTTTCTATACAACATTTTGTAACCCATGAATTGTGAAACCATCACAGATTTATTCAATAACCATTCAACATATTCATGATCTTAACATATCAATCTACCTATATATGAACATATTTTTGTAAAATTACAGTTCTTTGATGCTTTATTTCCACAAAGTTTGGCCATATCTGCCTCTTTTTGGGGACCCCCAAAAGCGTCTTAATCCATGGTGGTGCCTATAACTCTTCCGAGTTAATAAGCACAGACACAGTCAAGTGGAGTCATTCCTTTATAACTGATTGGACATTGTATTATACATTGTTGTACTGGTTGCTCCCAAATAAGCCAATACAAGAGAAGGTACTCAGAACTATGCAGGGCACCAATAGGTGTAGGCACAACTAAAGTGGCCCCGGTAGTAGCTTCTCCCTATTGGCAATGCCCCTCGGCCCTCAGCCAACTATAAATGAGCGACTCAAATTAGAGTAGTTCCACAATCTCTTGGTCTCGTGTCATTCCAGGACAGTTATTGATATTCCTTGGTTTAAAACATTCAACATAATTTTTTCAATCAAGATTATCACCCTATGTCTAATACTGCTAGTAGAGCTGAATGAGAGCTGTCAATCATACAAGACTTGCTTCTGTGGATGATTATTTTTGTTTCTCTCTCATTTCGTACCAATGGCAGAAAGTTAAATAAAGGGATTAACACCTGGTCCAATCAAGTCTCCTATTAAAACAGCTGTAAATACCCCCAGTAGTGCCCTTTACAGGGTTTTACAAGAGCTCATGGTCAGACTCTACGTTCAGCGTGAGCTGCTCAGGTTTTATAGTGGGGTGTGGGTGGGAGCTGCTTTCTCCCTTTATAGCCAATAAACAGACCGGTGAGGCGGCCAAGTGGGCTGTACAGGTCCCTGCTGGTCGAGTGCTCGCCCCGCACACAGCCGCCCCGAGCAGCTCGCAGACACGCCCAAAACTCACCCATGGGGCGTTCCGTGTCAACTGTATCATTTGTTTATGGCATACAGAGTGGGGCGTCTTACTAAAACATGTATATCAACGGTAGCCTTGTGCTTATGCCTTGTGTTCATTGATATTGGGTTTCATGTTTTTTTTTTACCAAGGTTTACCTGCTGCAGTGAGTCTTTAGTTTGGATCTCACGTTGCTTCCATAAGACATGGTTACATTGGCACAGAAGCATTGATGGTCTTGAGAAGCCCCTTGTATCACTTGAGAACATTATAAAAGGGCATTGTACTTGGTTTATTGCATGTGCAAGTACTGGTTTCAATGCACTAAGGCCTAGAACTCACATGCTCTTTAGGTTAGTACTGTTTTAGTGATATCTAAGGAGCAAATCATGTAATGTCACAAGGAGAGTCTCAAACTATACATTACTCTGACCATCAAGCACAGAGCATACGTTGGTGGACACACTATAATATCCCTCATTACTGCGTCCCGTTGGAGGTCGCCCTGAGTTGTAACCACCGTAATAATGTGTTGAGGAGACGCTCTGTGTGAACATTCTATCTGTTGTCTGCTTAATAAGCGTCTGAGCCTAATTACTTGAGGGGCCGTCACTGCTACTTTGCTGCTCCACAGCAGAGCTGTTGGTGTAAGTGCTTTTTAGAGACTCAAGGAATTAGTCTAAATCCTCGGGTTACAGTCTATGAGTAGTTCTCTATATGTACTCCTTGCACATTATGGATATCAAGTTATCTAACAGTTGCCCAGAACTGCTGTCCAGAGAAGGATCTGAAGATCTGAAGACTTCTTTAATATCCATTTTTTTTGTCTCGAAATGTATTTGAAATGTCTATCAAATACCTTTATTTTGACAACTTTATAGTCCAAAAGCCAGGGGTACTTGTCGCGGCACATCAGATGTTCTAAAAGCAAAATTGATCATTCCCAGTCCCCTACTGTCAATCCCCTCAACGCCCACCTAAGCGTAATCTCCCTGCTTAACCCCCACTGAAATAGGACCGCCCCGTCCGTCGGCGGCTAGCCATCAGCTCGTGATCGGCTTCTCCTGTGAACACGACCGGTCAGCGATCAGCTGACCTCCGCCGTTACCCGGTCCTTATGGGGATTCCTGACATCTTTTTTCTCATTCCTTATTTTTAAAGGCAGTTTCTTGTCCTGTGATTCAATGTCGTCTGCTCCGGTTAAGGGAATCAAAGACGCTGGTAATCTAAGAACATGAAACCCTTCAGTGGCCGCACGATGCATTCAGTCACCGGGGGGCGGGGGGGCACTGACTCTATGTAGGTCACCTTCAACTGCCGCCCTACCGCCCTATCTCCCAGAGATCTAGGAATTTGACCGCCCTACTTGACTGATAAGCTGGACATAGACGCCCCCCCCCCTTCTCCACAATCTCGAATATTGACTGGACCGCACCCCCTTCAAACCACCAAGCTGTCTACTGTACTCATGTATTTGTATGGATCAGAATTTTTCATTGTCCAGCACTGTGTTTTTTATCACTTTCATGCCCTCATATGTATGGTGTATAAATAATACACTCTTTTTGAGATCTAATGGAATTCCACGGCCCTGCTATTAGAGATCTGATGGGAATCCACCGCCACCGCTCTCAGAAGTTGGGCTGCAGTTTTTATCCATTTCATGGGCAAGTGCCCCGGGATTCAGTCCCTTCCTATCTCTTGTCCCTTTCTTGCCGTGATGCACGGATGCAGTGCTGCATTGGTGCATCATGATGAATCAAACCGATAAGGTTAGCATGATGCATAAATGCAATCCTGGTGATTCGGTTCCCACGCACTGCATTATCAATTGTCACAATTTCCATAGTTCAGCTCCCAGGAATCCCACACAGATCTCACCTCCAGACAGTTCTACTGGTAGTTCTAGGAACTTAGGAAGGATACATATCAAAGGGTTAACAGGAATCCCACACAGATCTCACCTCCAGACAGTTCTACTGGTAGTTCTAGGAACTTAGGAAGGATACATATCAAAGGGTTAACAGGAATCCCACACAGATCTCACCTCCAGACAGTTCTACTGGTAGTTCTAGGAACTTAGGAAGGATACATATCAAAGGGTTAACAGGAATCCCACACAGATCTCACCTCCAGACAGTTCTACTGGTAGTTCTAGGAACTTAGGAAGGATACATATCAAAGGGTTAACAGGAATCCCACACAGATCTCACCTCCAGACAGTTCTACTGGTAGTTCTAGGAAGGAAACATATCAAAGTAAAGTGATACTCTTTTCAGAACATGCTCTGACTACCATGTAGCCACTACTGTTTAGGTCTTGCAACCTGTTTGGTTTATTTATCAAACTAAATCCTTAGAAGAACAACACGTTAACATAATATCATTTCCATATCTATTGTTGGCCATTGTAATGGATTTTGTTTTTCTATTTCAGAAGAAATACAGTGTAGAGTAAGTGCGCCGACCCTCTATGTTGCTTCTGCGCATTCCCACCCACCAGGAAGAGCAATGGCAGCAAACAAATGGAAGGTGAACGAGGAGAATATAGAGAGAAAGAAGTCTGAAGACAAAATACCCTGAAGGGAATACCTCCTCCTTGATACCACAGCCAGGATCCTGATAAGCTGGTACCCGACCTAATCTTCAACTCATGCCACACCAGATACCAGCGTCTAGTGTTTTGGCGGGAAAGAAAAGCTGCGTCTTGGCGAAAAATCGTCTGCTTTGGTACAGACGCCGAACACGTCGTCTGTTTGGCCAATGTATTATGTAAACAAGTGTCGTAAGATGCCAAACAGCCTTTTGTATTGGGTGTTATTTGAGAGGCTGTGTGTTGTGCTACAGGGCAGCTAGGGGTGTTACTCGGAGGTTTACAGAATCAAACATAACTTAAGGTTATAAATGCACGATGTAGACTGTCATTGGAGATGCTTTTTAAATAACATTCCTAATGTCATTTCATTAACCTTAAAATTAATATCCCACCCTGAAGGCACTATTCCCGGCACTATTACATGCATTTGTATAAAACTTGATATCATAACAACAAGCAAATAATTTGCTTGTAGTTATATTTAAGTTTTATTCAAACCACATTCTAAAATATCACCACACATTTGCACCAACTCCATAATCAATGTTTGCCTTTGCAATGCTATTATGGTGTCACATTTCATAGGCTTACTAAATGCATTCCCCAGTCCTGCCAGACGGCAAAGAACCACTGAATGTCACAGTACCTTTCTTCCACGGCGATAAGCCAATAAGGCCACACTGAAGTACCGGGTACTATGAATAACCCTAATCATTTCTATTGAATTTGCTTAATGGCTGTTGACTAGGGCGTGCTTGAAAAGCCCGGTTAACCACTGTTGGTGATAATAATTTGCTAGTTCGCAGTCACTCATGGCAAGCTGTATAAATTCCAGACGGAAAACAGTGCCGTTTAGTTCCGTTTAATGGAGAATGAACGCCAGCCAGGAAATCCAAGCCTAGAAACCTAGCAGCTGCCACTAGACTTGCCTGATTCCCTTTATCACACGTATAATAGAGCTGTACTAACTTTGCTCATGGCCCTTGATGATGGTATAATCATTTTCATTGCTTGATTTTGCAACAGTTCTAAGTATACCCTGTAAAGCTCTCTAATGCCATAATACAGTCAGTTGTCATTATATCCTCTAGTTTTATTTCATTTTTCTCCTTACTGAGGCCTTATATTAATGGTGTCGCTAGGCTAGTGTATCCTTTAAGAATACATATTATTAATATCTCAATAGGCCTTGGAAATTGGAAACAAGGACCCCTCTTAAACTCAACTGCGAGAGGTTAATTGTAAAACTCCACCTATTTGCCAATCGTCGTGGTGAGAGATATGGGCCACAATCCTTATTTTACGTATTACCTTAGTTTCCGTTGGTCACGTGCCAAGAGCCATCGCTTCCTCTTACTGCTCTCAGCGATCCGTCTTTTTCTTCCCCTACTAGCAGTAGCCAATCACACTTTTTCAGCTAACCCTTTGAGGGCCGCACGATGTCTCCGAGTTCATTGCCCTCTATTGCTATGGTGATCCAATGCAGTCCTGGCGAGTCAATCACCATCGCTGCATTGGGGCATAGTGTTGACCCAACAGACCGTATTAAGTATTAACCCTGTAGGGTTGATATGTTGTAGCCAGGGACGCATTCATACATCATGGAGACAAATGGGCTATACACAGGTCTCTAAAGGGTTAAGCTGTACCCAGGCATTCCGGACAGTCGCTGTAACCTCTTTCTCTTAGCCTACTACCTGGGTGAGTGGGAGACCCACATAACTCACTCTTAAGTCTACTAGACTAGTCCTGGGTCTCTCCCAGAACTGACTGAGCTGCTCTCCTGAAGGACAAGCAACTTACGGTAGATATCTGATTCATCTTAAGATATTGACTTCTGCAAGTCTACAACCCATTGTATGGGCATCTACTGAAAATTTAAGTTTCTTAAAATATTCATTTTCATCACACTTAACTAAAACCAGTATTTTTTCCCGGTCGGTAGAAAAAGTTTTCTCTACATGTACCTTTGTATATCCTAGAGTTAGAATATGAAATGGAATTGACTTATTCCAGCTCCATTTTTGATTCACAAAATGATAACCCATACAAGAATACACGTGTAAAGCTTGTTGGTGGCATTTTTCTTCTCGCTCCATCCCCCAAGTCTCTCCATGCGGCGTCACGAGAGTCTTCTCCACTCACCGCCTCAAGCAGGATTGCTGTCTGGTTACCATGGTTACGAGTAAACCCATACACAAACACACACACCCTTAGTACGGTACTCCTGTAGTCTCTTCAACTTCCCTCATGATCATGGACCAGGTTGAATCGGCTCACCTCTGACCAGACCCCGCCCATGGGCACTAGGTTTTGTCCCCGCCCCTACCCCCCCCCCCAACTTCTTCCTTTCTCCCCAAGGGAAGAGAAGTGCCCTTCTTATTGGAGTACTCTCAAAATAACCCAAGGTCTAAAGACGACAACATAAAAAGAGAAGATTATTTTATGAGTCAGACTGAGGTGAAGGTGGCTGACAGTGACACAGACGCCCGTGGGACCCATTCCCATGGTGGAGCAAAGAACCTCCCTTCGATGTTTCCTTTAAGAAGATCCTGCCACTTTTCATGTAGAGGAATTTTCTTCCTTTCGTGTCTGAATTTACACTTAAATGTGTATAAGCAATTAATGTAAATGTGACCTTAATTATTTACACCCCTCCCCCCGCAGCCTTGTTCAATATTAGGGTTTTTTCATTTAAAAATGATTATTTTTCCCTCTATGAATGGCCTTCATTTCTCAGCTACATGACATCTCCAGAAAATTGGACCGTCGTTAGCAGGGTAAGTTTTAAATCCAGATATTACCTCAGGTTGATCCCCAAACCCTACTCTAGGGACACTCTATCCACGTTATTCTCATCCAACCCAATGGCTTAATTTAATCCTCGTCTGTGACTGAGACTAGAGTGAGGATCTGTTCCCTTATACCTGGCCTCCAACCTAAGCCAGTGTTATGTACTACTAGTTCAGCACGCCCAGGACGGACAGAGGGACCCACTGCAATGTGAACTAATCTAACCAGTGTGAAGGTCTGTGGGCGAGGCTAACCAATTTTAAGGATCGCTTCACCCATCATGTCAAAACTGGGGTTGATACATGTACACTCCTAACAGATCGGCATGATGCCCCAATGCAGTATTGGTATGTACACTATCCAACTGTTGAACACTGCAGCTCCGTATAATATGACAACCAAAGAACATAAATTTTGAGGCATTATGCTGTTTTTGAAGGGGTAAGAGTGGTGGAGCTCTCACAGCTGGAGCTCCATTACTACCACCTGTCCATCCATCACCCCAGTACCTAATGTTACCCCACACCCCCTCCTCCAGTTCCCCTACCCCTGCCCACCTCCAGGTGTGAAAGACTCACCTTTGCCTCACCTGCCTCCACAATGTTGCCGCCACGATACACCCACAGACCATCAGGCCCACTGGAGATCAGCCCATTAATCAATCATCCAATCAATTCATCTCTGAGGTGATCAATGAATCGATCCCTGTCAATTAGTACTGCCATCAATCAATTACACACACTTCAGTACTGCTCACAATGTGGCTTAGGCCATTTAGTCTAAAATTCTCTAAGCAGAACGTTGACATACATACGACAAAATTATTGGTCACTAACTCACAAATGCTTAATACAAAATGTACACCATAAGAAGAATCTAAACTTAGCAGACACTTTTCCAAGTGTACGAAATAATGTAGACTAATAAGGGGAGTCTCTTGAAGGCCAATTCATATATAAAAGGGCCAGTAGAGAATATTACTCTATTTTGTACTCCAGACCATGAATACAAGCTTTGGGAACAGCAGTTTATGATAATGTAGAGTGATTTATACAAGTGGTCTGAACCAGAGGTCATGCTTGTATGTATAGTTCACGGGTCCATTTCATCTTATAGCGTTAACTGTATCTCAGCCGTCAGTATAACCTACACCCCCTATGTTTTATGTCCGTCCCGGTGTAAGGGGAGATCATTTATTACCAGTCAGGGGTAGTGGATTGAGAGCTTACATCGATCAGTGGCAATGGGTATTTCAGGGAATGGATTAGAGAGGGAACAGTGGTTTTGAGAAAGATATCAAGCTCGGTTTTTCCAGTACTGTAGCCAGTGTAGGCTAGTGCAGGAACTCATATTGTGTCGATTGAAGACAAATTTACCACTTGATAAGAGCTACATGTGATTGGTTTAACCCACTAATATTGACATCTTACCTCTACGTCTCTCTGTCTAGTCTCTTGTCTGTCTCTGCCTCTCTTCTCCAAGTCTGTTACCAGGAGACTGTGAATGCCCTATAGAAGCACCATCCACATGGGAGGGGAGCCTGGATTTGGCTTTGACGTCTCAACTCGTCATCATAGCTGTCAACTGTGACACCAGACTTGTGTCGCCGTGTCCAGGTCTCAACGGTTGACAGCTGGCCACCAGCAGAGGCAGTGGCGGATCCAGGATTTGGAAAAGGAGGGGGCGCGGCCCAAAAGGAGGGGCGCACCCCCTATTTTAGGGCGAATTTTGGAGTCCAAAATATGTAGTTAAACTCTTAAACTACTGGGGAAGGGGGGGGGGCGCCCCGCGCCCCCCCTCTAAATCCGCCACTGGGGGTGTTTCTTTTTAGACTTTTATGTCTACTAACTCGACACCCCGACCAGATCCTCCCTTCTCTCTACACTCTACTGCCACAATAAATATCACATCCCTCGGCTTGGATGTAACCCATTGGATTCAAAAACTTATACTCAGTTGTAGAATATTCCCGAAAATATTATCATATTGCCATGTCATGCACCTATTTCTACCGACATTGTCATCACTTAATCAGGCTTCAGTATTTAGAAGATATCTCTATCTCTCGTCCCCTACACCAGCCAGACCACCCTCTCAGTTTCGTCTACTAGAAATTGCACGATTCAAGTTTCGGACTTGAGTAATATTGATGACTATCAATATCCCATGGTTACCGCCCCTTGTACTAAACAGCAACCACAAGTGTCAAATGCGGCACAGGAAAGGTGAAATTAAAGATTCTTCATGAACCGATCCCCTTTAATTCTAGACGTTGTTCGGCCTAATTGGAGCCTTCACGGGTACAAATCACGCCGACAAGCATCTATTCTCTTCCTCCCATCCCTACCCCCATCCTACTCCTCTCCGACTTAAATGGGGGCGGTCTATGGTGTCCCTCAATGGATAAAACAGATCAAAGATCTCCTATCTGAGCCCCTTCTGTCTTTTTCCACCCACCCCTGAGCCTCCGTTAAGCAGATAGGAAGGAACAAGGCCCCCTCTCCATCGCCATTTATGCTAATCTAGTCTTTTCTTGTGTGGACGGCGCTCAGGAGCCTCCCCCTGCTCCCCTCCCCCTGAAGGCACATAACCTATGCTCCCCTGACGGCAACAATGCCATTCACGGTAATTGCCGCTCCCTGCGCCCCTCTGCTACAATGACGCTCTAATCACGGCATGCTCCCCGGTCACGTGACCGCCCCTACTCTCCTAGCCAAGTTCTCCTTCCTGCCCTCGCCACCGCAGGGCATTGTGGGAGGTTTGGGTGGTGACCCTCCGACTGGCCGCGGAGAGGATCACGGGAAGGGCGGTTGGCAGAGAGGATCACGGGAAAGGCAGTCTGACTTTAAGAAGGACCTCTGGAGTCTGGTGGGATGAGGATGAGAGATGGCTTCCGGTGTCTGTGTTGGGATGGGCTGGGGGGGGGGGGTATTCTCTGTCTCCTTACGCTGACACTAATACCGACCTGTTCTTTGGGCTAGTTAACGGCAGGCCGGAGGTTGGAGCCTAATTGTCGGCCGCCAAAGTAGGCGTGAGTGGATAGGGAGGCAGGTAACCATGGGAATGTCGTCTGCTGATTGAAGAGTCTACTCTAAACGTACCTCCCTAAAGGAGAGTTCTACTGCTACTGCCTGAAATGTACCTTTGACACTATACGCTATAAAGTCAAAGTAAAGAATTTCTGGACGCTTTTAAGGAAAGTAAAACTATGCATATAGCCAGTCACCATATTTGCTGATGGCTGCATTCATTAACCATTGGGTCAATCGGTTATACTTATAGTTTAATTGCCAAGGTAATTGGAAGGGATGTCCTGATTAGCTTAAAACAACTCATCGCCTAACTATGTTTAGCACGTAGATTAATTCAAGAATGTTTTTAAGAGGTTCCCTAATTTGCCTCGTACGGCCAGACTGTATCTAAAAAGCTGTATTGACCTTTTGGAAGCTACTCTGCGCTTGTTGTGGGGAGGAGGAGAGCTGGCTTGTTCTACTTCCTGGTCTACCAAGGGTTGCTTCTTTGCCATTTTTCTTTTCCCTTTTTAATCACCTGCCTCGCCACAACCACAGTGCATTATTTCACCAAGAAGAGGGTTAGGAGCACTGCACACAACTATGTGATCGTCCTTTTATTTCATTGTAGGGGCCAGCATTCCATATGTATTAATAACACAAGAGGCTAAATAATGCTATGGGATTAAAGAATTATTGTGAAGTTTACTACTTCAAACACCAAACAAGGTGACAAAAGAAGGGGTAAAAGTAACCAAGAACCAACAAATAGTCCGAAATGTTCAAATAGAGCACCTGAGTATACGTTTGTATAGGAATGTACAGGTCCTTGAAACTTATAAGAAAAGTAAACAGATCAATATTACAAAAAAGAAACTTAAATACTGGAAATGCATCAGCACCCAAACAAAGGTACAAACATCTCCTTTTAAGGTTGTCTTTTTTATCACCTAACCGCCCTGTCCCTATAAACAACTTACAAGTATTCTCTCCTCTCCATTGATTCAACGGAACATTAACAAACAAATAATTAGTTCTATCATCGCCAATAGACCTACTTAATACGTATGTAATATAAATTACATATATACCCCAATGATGAACACGCCCTTGGGGTAATTAGAAACCATTACACATCATACTACATAACAAAGATAGAGCTTGATGACAATTAACTTGCCAATTAAAACTCCTTTGACATAAGTAGATACAGTACAGTACTTCAATGGATAACAGTGCTGAGCCAACCTAAATAATTACTTCATATTTGAGATCATAATTCCCATAGCCTCGTGATTAGACCATAATCCCCATAGCCTCGTCAGTAATGGCAAGCCATATCACCGTGTCAGTCTCTTTTTCGTCGGATGTCGTCTTAAAGGCGTTCAGTTGGCTTTATTTATAACGGTCGCCACTGACATTAAAATTTCTTGGCAATTGAAATTTTCTCTGGGCCTTTCACATTCAATAGCTTTATTAAATCGTTTTTTTCTTTCCATTTCAATGAGAAAAAGGTCACAGGATCCTAAACACCTGCGGTATAGAGGCTCTGCTGGAGCAGGCCCATTCTTTACACTCACCAAACACAGGAAGCACTCTCCCCACACCGACTTACCACGCACCAGCACACTCTCCAATCACAAAGCACGTACCTGCAAAAACAAGGAGGGACGAGTTAGAATACACACCAAATATTGGTCCAAGTTCTAGTCGGGTTTAATGGCAAACATACCCAAACAAATGCCCATTCAAGTGCAGAGACACGGCCGTGGTGTATTGGCCGATAGGCTCTGCTCGGATTGTGGGCACAGGAGGAAAAAAGTACTTCTTTTCATGGGGCAAAGTATGAGTGTTTACATTTACAAGAACACACTGATGGATATAAGCGACTACCCAATAGAATGAGCAGTTTCCTCATTTTTTCCTTCTCCTTTTCTCCTC
This sequence comes from Acholoe squamosa, assembly GCA_949317995.1. Classification (NCBI taxonomy): domain Eukaryota; kingdom Metazoa; phylum Annelida; class Polychaeta; order Phyllodocida; family Polynoidae; genus Acholoe; species Acholoe squamosa. The sequence continues at coordinate 61,994,902 of OX439041.1, read as the reverse complement.
TTTCACAATACTACATTTCCATACCTTTTTATTGGAGATGTGTGATTATAAAATGTAATATTTGTTTGACAGTACATGACATTTTTTTCCATCTCTGTTAAGAGCCCACCATAGCCTTAATATTATTTGAATTGCATAGTAAATGCATGAATTGCGATGACATCCAGGCACCATAGTGGTATAATAACTACTGTATGCACTACTGCCACGAAAGTGAAATGATATTTTCTTTTAAAAAGAAAAAAAAGAAAGAGGACAAATGTCATTTCCCTTGACTTCCCAGTCAAACACGAACACTTTAAAAGTTGTCAAATCTGCCTATCTTCACACCTTCTACACTATTCTGCATTCATGTCAACGTAGGATTTCTCCTCCCACAACAAATGACATCTCAATCTGACACCTTCTGACACTTCAGTCTGTTTTTTTGGAGGTAAAGTGGTGAGCATCTACAGTATCTATTCAATAGAAGTGACAAACATCGATTGAAAGTGGGATGGGGGGTAATAGGGGGGGGGGCATCCCTGTTGACAAGTATGAAAGTAAGACTTCTTTATTGGTAAAGATTCTAAATCATCACAGCCTGCTTGCCGAGGCCTGCTCGTCACTGAACTGTGACTTTTAGAGCGTCATGGAAGGAGCACTAGCTATTACCTTCATGACATGGGCAGTCCATGCCATGAAGGTAATACCTAGTGCTAAGACTCAGACAGGATGACGATCTACATCGCAGTACCAGTTTGCCATATTCTGAAAAGCCATATCAAGTCATTTGACTGCATAATTTTGATCTCCCAAAATCAATAGGGGTTAGCTACAGGCCCGGGGCTACAGGTAGTTTAAGTAGAATATTGAGTGGGTGTATTGTGCCTTTATTATTTACATGCAAACAGATACTCAGCTTGCAATGGGTATGGGTGGGCGTGTCTGGGGATGCTTATGACTTTTGCAGGAACGCAGTGGGTGGGTGTGTGGATGTGGTGGTGGTGGGGTGGGGGGGGGGGCTGTCAGTCTCAGCACCTGAGAGTGCCGGCTGGCTGGCTGAGATTACCCACTAACTAATCCACTGAGACGGCTTAATCCCACAGTTAATCACCCCTGCAATTGCTGTTTCTACTGCTGCTGCTCCCTTAACACTTCAGCACCCGTTATTGTTAACGTAACTCAATACTCTTTCCATTTGTAATTCAAACAGCAAAAATAAAAAAAAAAATCTCTCAGATTTTTGCATATGGGACATACGACTCTGGTATCCTATTAGATAGATGGTATTTAGGGATGGGGTTATGAGGTAAAATTATGCTGACCTAATCCTGTTTGCTTTGGAGTCGCTGCTGATTACCCCTGTCAAAGTCATCTGGTCATAACAGACTTATCATTATCATTAACAATCGTGACATAACCACTGACAGATATCATATGAATAATGGATTTCATGTCGATTGCCCTGTCTTCTCATGTACAATGTAATAGCTCAAGATGATTATCACAACATACTAACATAATCATGAAGACATCATAATGCAGTTATAGTGTTGATATCCTAAGCTGGGGATAAAAAGGTCTTTGATGGTAAAACTGATATTGACCGTCAAAGCAATTCAAAATGGTTAGCTATGTCAGGGAAGACACTGGGTATGAATGGTATGGCTGTCTTTCAGTATCTATTGCTACAGGGTCCGGGTCAGGCTGGGCCAGGCTCCCTATTCCAGAGGGGAGGGGGATGTGGTGTGTGGGTGGGGGATTGGTGGGAGGAAGGAGAATTGATTATTTGTGTGAGCACCGCTGTCGGTAGTTGGTTGGTGATGGCGGTTGGTGGCTTGTGGCTATGGAGCTCCAAGTGTTTCTCCACTACCTATTCATTCCATTTAAGACTTAACGATTAATACGGCTGCATAAAACATAGACTCTTCAATATCTAGATACGAATACGCTAACTTACAGGCCAGCTTGCAGGATACATCCAGCCGATACATTACCTCATAACACTTCTATTTTCTACAACCAATAAACCCCATTTCTAAAGAGAATCCTTTTTGGAAGAAGTGACACTTGGCATCACATAGTGTGGAGGCTTAGCCTGGGGTGATTGTAGGCGTCATGGCTGTAGGTGTGGAAGGCCTAGCATCAGACACACATGGCATTACCCCTGCTTAGTGCTCTAATCAGTCCACAGCCCGACACTAATCTGCCGCCCCAGATAACAGACTGCATAGTTAATATGCATGAGACATCGACCTAGATAAGGCCCCTAGCCTTAGTTAATATTCATAGATTACCGACCTAGATATCATGACTAGGAATGGGCTCTAGATTGTACCTCGGAGATCTATATGGAGGTTAGTCTCTTTTCTACTTTTGCCATTCCATATGCATCATGGATGATTATATTTGGTTTAAGCACTGCACCCCACAATAGCTACACAAAGAAGGTAGCAAGGGTCCTGATTAAAAGGCCATTGGCCTTTACTACTGACTACTGACAACTGACAAGAGTAACTCATTGCCTCCTGATTAAAAGGTCGCTATCCTATACTACTGACAACTGACAAGAGTAACTCATTACCTCCTGGTCATTGTCCTATACTACTGACAACTGACAGGGTAACTCATTACCTCCTGGTCATTGTCCTATACTACTGACAACTGACAAGAGTAACTCATTACCTCCTGGTCATTGTCCTATACTACTGACAACTGACAGGGTAACTCATTACCTCCTGGTCATTGTCTTATACTACTGACAACTGACAGAGTAACTCATTACCTCCTGGTCATTGTCCTATATTACTGACAGCTGACAGAGTAACTCATTACCTCCTGGTCATTGTCCTATACTACTGACAACTGACAAGAGTAACTCATTACCTCCTGGTCATTGTCTTATACTACTGACAACTGACAGAGTAACTCATTACCTCCTGGTCATTGTCCTATACTACTGACAACTGACAGGGTAACTCATTACCTCCTGGTCATTGTCCTATACTACTGACAACTGACAAGAGTAACTCATTACCTCCTGGTCATTGTCTTATACTACTGACAACTGACAGAGTAACTCATTACCTCCTGGTCATTGTCCTATATTACTGACAACTGACAGGGTAACTCATTACCTCCTGGTCATTGTCCTATATTACTGACAGCTGACAGAGTAACTCATTACCTCCTGGTCATTGTCCTATATTACTGACAGCTGACAGAGTAACTCATTACCTCCTGGTCATTGTCCTATACTACTGACAACTGACAAGAGTAACTCATCACCTCCTGGTCATTGTCTTATACTACTGACAACTGACAGGGTAACTCATCACCTCCTGGTCATTGTCTTATACTACTGACAACTGACAGGGTAACTCATTACCTCCTGGTCATTGTCCTATACTACTGACAACTGACAGGGTAACTCATTACCTCCTGGTCATTGTCTTATACTACTGACAACTGACAGAGTAACTCATTACCTCCTGGTCATTGTCTTATACTACTGACAACTGACAGAGTAACTCATTACCTCCTGGTCATTGTCTTATACTACTGACAGCTGACAGAGTAACTCATTACCTCCTGATTTAAAGGTCATTGTCCTATACTACTGACAACTCACAGTGTGACTGATCAACCCCTGAAGAAATGACAATCGTCTTATACTACTGACACCGTGACTGATTAACTCCTGATTAAATCACAATTACCCTATACTACTGACATTTAAAGTGTTGAGGCTATGGGTTTGATTAATTATAAAGACTGCATTACTTGTGCATTGCATTGTAGACAAAGATTTCCTAAATACAAGCATGCCCGTAGGAAGCAGGCAAGGTGAATATGGTAATGCGGTTTCTCAACAGTTCTATATTTGTGTTTGTAAACAAAACGACTGTATACTCCTGCCTTCCTGCTTCATATGTGGCAGCTTTTTTTTCAGTACATCAACATCTTATCTTAATGAAGGATATTAAATGATGTGGGCCCATGGATCGCAGAACATTGCTACTGGCCTATTTGCTGCCAGATGTGGAAGCTGACATGGGCGGGTGTGTGTGTGTGTAGTGGGGGGGGGGTGACAGATTGCCATCGTTACAGAGCGGAGCACTGAGCTGGTAATTAGAGTAGGAAATGAAGATTTGGAGGAAGAGACTGTGAGCTCTATATGAAGGACTCAAGTCTCATCTCAGTCAGCCAAATGTCGTCTGCTTTCACGTACACTCACTGGTCTCCGGCTTCACTGCATCACCTATCGTGCTACAACATACACACACCGGGAATCATCCATTCGATCTGACAAGGTCATCTCTCACTGCTGGTTTTTGGCAAGGTTTATCTCAAAGGGCACCCAATGATGGGAAGGTCTTTTTCTATGATTTGGACTTCCGACCTGAGAAACCAGACACTGAGACCAGTGTTCCTTTGTCGTCATGATGCCTAAATGCAGTGCTTAGGCAGTGTATCACCACAGACACTTCAAGAGTGACAGCAGCATTGACCTGATGCATGATTGTAGCCCTGGTGAGTTACTTGCCAGGGCTACAGTTCAATTTTTTTTGCAACATGACATCCAATTGTTGAATAATACTGAAGCATTTGGCGGCCTCTAAGGGGTTATAGTACTTCCACTCCACTACAATCATGTGCCAAGTACAAGTTTGGCCAGGCCCTGGTATATAGAGATTAATGCACACACGCATACACCTCCACTGGTAGATAAGAGCGGATAGGGGGTGATGCGTTGCCAGGTGCAGATCTATAAATCCACTAGGCCCTGGAGGAGGGTGTGTGGGTGTTATCTGACAAGTATGGAACAAGATTTACTCCCACCTCTAGTCGTATATCTCAGTCTGCCATAGACCTCCTACCTGCACCATAAACATTCCTACCTCCACTAACAGCTGATACAAATGTGCTCTTTTTACACCTCATCCATTTGGACTTTTACCACGATGATCTCAGCTGCTTCTTTTATTCACATAACTCACCACTGGAAAATATCATTCAATAAAAATATTGATGTCTTTTGTCTTACCATTACAACGGATCATTACAATTATAGTGGATCATAAGTAATTTTAACCAAACAAAAATCATTTGTATATATCAAATCAATAAGGTAAAGCTCATAAATTAGCGTTGTGCCATAATCAAAAGGCGGTCCTGCCTTGCTCTTGAAGTTCAATAGAGGGTTTCATTTCACCACAGGTAGCACTGTTCCCAATAGAGACTGGCGTATGATATGTGTGTGCTCTTTTGTTAAAGGCTTCCCATATGTGAAAGGCACACATGGATCGGATCTCAAAGCATAAAAGAAGTGTTCAAGTTTCTGAAGCACACATCCTGCGGTTTGTTTGTTTAAACTGTAAGGTAACGCCATCAGTGAAAAGGCAGTTATATGGATACTGCTTACACAATGTACAATGTACTCACAGTATCTTCTTTGTGTGAACACAAGTGTTTGATTTTTTTAGACCACCCACTGAGCATTAATAACACTCATATTACGGTAATTAAATTTTAAGTCTGAAATAGACGGATTAAGCAGGTGGATTAAGGATGTGTCTCTTTAATGGTCATTTTTTTTTTTTAAATCAGAAGGAAAGAATTTGTAAATGGGTTAAAATCACATGGATGTTAAGTTTATAATCAAATAGAGTAGTTGATAAAGAATTTGAAATTTCTTTTTTTTTTCAGGCTATGTTTTCAATTCTATCCTTTTCTTTAATGTGTTACCTTTTCTCCTTCTTTTTAGAGAGTGAGAGAGTGGTACATTGATCAATCCACTAGTCAACACACATAAACCAATAAACACTGTGATATTAACATTAAAGGGGCCCTGGCATGGTAATGCATGCCCGCATTAAAAAGTCACGTGATCACCCCTTGGCCAATCAGGGTGTCGCGATTTTTCCGCTGGTTCCCGCGATTTTATGATCACTGTTTGAATTGGTACCCATGTCGTTAATTTTCCATGCCAGCCCCCCTTTAAGGCCTCCTCCCTGATGGCAGCTAGTGACTACTATACAGTAGTACATGCTGTACTGCTAATTATCCCCTCATTATCTCACTAATGACATCCTCACCATGACACTTCACTCCCCTTCCTTTATATAATCCTTTATATGCTAAATAGACATTTAATACGTTACTCTCATTTATCGCCATAATGCACAAATGCAGCCATGGCGAGTCAACACGCTAGGGCTACATGCTTGAATCATGTTAACCCTACAGCGTTGTTTATACACTCCTATAAGGCCAGCATGATGCATCAGTGGCAACTAAACTCACCACATGAGTTGTTAGCACCACACCCCAGGGGGTACTCACTATACGGCACATGGCTATTGTATTATTGACCAATGGGAAGCATCCCTGGCATTTACTGCGGAGACGGGGGCTGAAGGTGTTAGTCATAGGTCAGTCGGGGTCTAATGGCGGCCTCCATAGCCTAATGTGCTAATGCCCTATATGATGCTATCTCCCCACTGCCAAACTACCGAACCCCTGAATCCATACAATCCCCGACTCCTGTAGTAATCCACCGCCCCCTAATTTTAAGGCATTCAAAGTCACCGCCCCTTTATTTCAAGGCATTTGAAGGGACGAAACCTGAATTTTTTTAGAAATATTTGCAGCAAGGTTCCTAATTTGTAAAAAAAAATTTTTCTGATGAACATAAGATATTTACCGCCCCCTATTTTTGAGGTGCACACAGAGATATCCCCCCCCCCCTATTTTTAAGGTGCATACAGAGGTACCACCCCCTATTTTTGAGGTCACACAGTTACCGCCCCTGAATTTTCATCTCACCGCCTCTGCTTCTGTCGCCCGTTTGGCAGTCGGTAGCCTATTCCGACCTGAGTACCCCCCGGGCACCACACTGGTTAAGCATCAGGTTAAAGGAACATAAACCTGGAGGCATCATGTGGTCTTCAAAGGGTTATAATTATATAGACACTGGCAATATGCCCTGTTAGTCTAACCACACTAATCAGTGAAAGAAAGTAATCATGATTATTAATGCAGACAAGATTGATGGCCTTTGGTTGATGATAGTGAGGTTAGAGATGAACCCAACCATCAGAGCCAATTCAAGATCCATCATTACTTATATCATAGGGAGGATCGGTTTCTTTCCTTATTTGTTAATCAAGATGTGTTTAGGTAATTTACTGGAAAGGGGATAATTGGTATGACTAGAAACATTAATCCTTAAATAAGGGATTTTCTGCTGAAATGTCCCCTGCTATGAACCGATGACAAGGTCTGTTCTCATGAAAAGTACTGAGCAGTCCAAATTCAAAACCAGGGATGTGAATTCAAACAATGCCTGTGTCATATCAAAAATCAATCACACAATCCTGAACAGCCCCACAAACATTTATAACCATCCCTTGCTTCCGGCATTAACCGTTTGTACCTGGACATCCATCCTTAATACCTACAGGATAAAGGACCCTGGCCTCAGCCTCAGCTTCAGCAGCCAGTAAACCAGCTCCCACCATTACCCCACCTAGTCACCACACCCCTAACGCCTGATGACCTTAGGTACACTTAGCGCTCTCATCAGCAATGGCTCCGTGTCAACAGCACCGCATTTGTCCGCCGGGTGGCGCCACTATCCCTGACCGCCCCTCGGCAAACAGAAGTGACAGGAGGAAGGTGGGGTGAAGGGGGGGGGGGGGCTACAGGCATGACTAGAGCACTCCCACTGCTCTGCTCTGGAACACATTGGTTCATGCTGCTTGTTGATGGGACACTGGAGTGAGAAAATGGTAGGTCTATCAACTCATGGCAAGAATTTTCATTGACACATTTTCCATCTCGCATTAGTTGCAAATCTTGGCTTTGGTTGAGTGTTTCCTTGGTGAGCTGTTTATAGCTGAGGCTAAGTAAGTACTATCACCTTTCTTTCTTTATTCTAAATTAATGCTATATAAAGAAAAGTAAATGGAGAATCAAAAAGGAACCATAAAAGTGTCTGTTATACCTATGGGAAACTTTACCTTTAAAGGATCAATACTGAGTATGCCTTCTGATAAAAATGGCACTCTCCCCATCCACCTGTAGTATAAAGAACTGGGGCTACCTGTCCCCTTTCTTTGATCAAACCTTGGAACAGCCTGAGTTGCTCTGCAATGGCTGAGCAGTGAGCAGGGAGTGTGTAAAGTTGTGTGAGTAGGTGTCAGGTGAGGGGATATGTTGTAGGTACAGGTGTCAGGTATCTCCATGTTTGTAGATAGCTTAGGCTAGTACTACATGTCTGTTTATCTCCTCTCCTTGTAGGTGGGTGTTGGCCTGTGTGGTACTGGAGGATGTGGCTACATGCAGTGTGGGGAGGAGTATACCCCATGGTGTAGGTTTAGAAAGGGTCCTACCGGGTATATCTATAGGTCGTGTCACAAGTTCTATATTACTGATGCGTGAAGAGCAATTGCAATAAAATAAATGACAATGTAGATTTGGTTAAATGTAAGTGTTAAAGGGAGGTGATTCGCGAGGTGATGCTTGATTAGGGGATGCTAGGTCCTATAGGTGATTCAATCAGCTCCAGCTCAGCAATTTTATTTGAATTACATACACAGAAATAAACACCTGTACCATGAGTTGTAGTCATTACTAATAGCCTATATGAAATGAATTTGACTTCCCTATTCATTTTCCATTCCATATTTCACTTCTGTATGGCCTTACAATAAAGCCCCATTCTATCAGCTGCGTTTATTTACACCTCTCACAACTGACAGTGCATTCTTTATTCCAGGGGGTGACAAGGGAATGGTAAGGTGCTACGGCCAGCGATTACTCACAGAAAGGAGAGCTGAGGACAGACACTGACCTGCTGTGGATCAAGAGGTGTGGATGGAAGGAAAGAAGATGACCCATGTACCTTGCATACATGCATTTTGGCCTTTCTTCTCTACTAGAAACCCCTCTGGACAGACTAACTGGCTATCCTCAGAGCAGGCCCAAGCCTAGCCTTATCCCATCCCTGCCCCCTTTACTGACCAGAAGCCACCCTGGCCACTACATGATTCATTGAGAAATGGCTGGTGGACGGCATGGAAGATGGGCTAGGGCACAGAAGCAGACCTAAAGGGGGAGGGATGGGAGTAGGGGGAGTGGCTACTGCTCTTGTATAAGTGCACTTTCCAAGCTGGGGCCTCCTCCGGCTGATGGCCTTCTAGACCACCCTTCAACCCCAACCACCCTCCCTCTTAGCCCCGACAACAGATACTCAGCCATTCCACATCAGCAGGCTCTCTTCCTGCTCCTCCTTCCTCCCACCCACCCACCTTCCCCTCAGAGCTACCATCCCCTACCCACCCTCCGACTACCCCAACCACCAAGCACCCCTGGGACACTGGCATCCACTTACGGTAAATCCTCCACTGTGCTGGAGATGCTCTGTGCCAGAAAGCCAATGGATCATGATGCATCTTACCTTCCCACTTCTCCTTCTTTAACAGTGTATTGAGAGTTTAGCTTATAGCTAATTCCTCTAAAATACTTGAAATGAAATGAATTGAGTTCAATCTGGTTTCTATATGCTTCCTTTGCCACCCGGTCCACCTTACCACCCCACCTTTGCTGAAATCCTCATATCTAAATAGGAAATCGGTGACAACCCTGCACACACATTTCCCATTTGTTTTGTCAATGTTTTGTCTCCTAGGGGTTCCTCCTCCTTTATTATCATTATTACATCCACAAGCCTGCAGGGCATACTCAGGGTATAACAAACACTACTTTGTTCACACGCCAAGATCCGCTGTCTTTCTACCATGGGCCTTAACTGCACCTGTTAGACCCATCAGGACCACCCAAGTACAACGGTCACCAAGTCACAATGCTAAGTGTCTAGCCAACCTACTAAACAGTGTCCGGGTATATTCTTGTTTCAAACATTTCTTCAGTGGGTTGTAAGAGATATCAAGTCAGCAAGTTCTTGTATTTTATTTTAAACTGCACACTAAATCATCCAACAACATGTTGGAGAGCAATTTTCGTCCACCGATCTCATCTTCTGCCGCTCGTTTCTCTTGGCTTCTGTCGCTATTCTAAATTAGTCTTTTCTCTTTTCTTTTCTGATTTTCATCGTCACCAGGTGGGTGGGGGTGACATGGCGGAGCAACAGTCTTCACACCTGCCAAGTCGTATTGTGAATGGAGTTATTTCTACTTTCTGCCTTCTACATCAGAATGTAGCATTTTTTTCCAGGTTAAGTGCCTCTGGTACAAACATCCGTTATACTGCTCCAATTTGATGGTGAAAATAGTTGTTGTTATCTAATTTTTCTCCTTACTTTTTACATCCATTCAGCTAATACTCATTCCTGACTATGTATGTTCATTTTATTTTATCATGATATCCTGGTGTATAAGCCGCGCCTTGTACACAGGCACTATGCCAGGCACTATATATATTATATGGTACTAGGATCATTTTCAAAGGTCAAGTTAAATTGTGATGGATTTTAAAATATGACCAGGTAGATATTTGCCCAGTAATTATTGCATTAAACAGTGGCACAGGCGTCATAAAGGCAACACAAGTGGCCTAATTGTGAATCAATTACGGCAATTAATCTCTATAATTTATGCATATTCGAGGTCAGATGACACACACCCCTTGGGCACATGCGCACTCAGTCTGGGCACAAGGGGATATCCCAGAATAACTCTTGATTGAAAAATAAACCCTCCTAAAATGCATTATTCTACGTTCTATAACTTTAGAAATTCCTAGTTTAACATTTTAACAGTGTAGTTTTAAATATGATTTCGTTCTCTAGTCAGTAAATAATTCCCAATGTGATTTGTCGGTGCACAGAGATTGCTTAAAATCAGCCCACTTTCATGTTGCCGGTGCATCACTGATTTAATTTGTAATCAGTTTATTGACGGTGGCTGCGTCTGCCGATGCTGAATGGGATAAAAGTCTGCGGAGGGACAGTGCCATTCACTCGTCTTCGCATATAGTCAAGACCTAAGAATTTGGCAAGCCCCCGCCCCCCCCCCCCCACTGGCGGTCGTAATCCCCTTATAAGAGTGCTAACTTGTTAACATCAGATACCATCATCTCACACCATTTAAATATCTCATTAAAATGGTTATTTAGGAGCAGCTAACACTCTCCTTAAATTAACACAATTCAAGATCACAGGTTTACAGACCTCATTTATGGTGGAAATGGGACCCTGGAAGTGATGAAACTGACCACAGGGCATTTGTGGATTCACCCTTCTGAGTGAACTACTTGTCATTTATAAACCCCTGGTGTTTTAGCTCGTGGGGGCCGCTTTGTCGGCCTCATCAAATTCTTAGGTCTTGACTATAGGTCTGCTGACTCACTGTAGTATGGGCCTTTTCTATGCTTTCCTTCTTTGTACATTCATACTAAGAAATGAATGAGAACTCACTTATATATTTCAATATCAAGCCTACTGGGGAGGAAGCTCTTTCATGAAAGTCGGAATCACTTTTACAAGAAGCAACAGCCAGGAGGCACGCACGCTAAGTAATTGTTCTCCGAATACAAATGCATTCATTTATCATTTCCCTATCACAAATGTACCAGTGAAGTGCCGTACTTATAGTTGACACGCACTTTCCGTGGATAAGCACATATACCTACCATATGTTATTAGATGTCCATGATTCACCCAGTAATAAAACTCGAGGTAACCCTCGCGTACCACATACACTTCCTGTGGGAAATAGAGTAATGCATGAATATATGAATTTCCCCAATGTAACTTCTCCTGTTGGGAGGAGTGTAGAGGCCACACTAAGTAAACATACGTTATTTAAAGCATTTATACTAAAGACTGGTGTGGGTGATGTCCCGGGTGGTTGGCAATAATTGCTACAAGCACGCAAGGCCCAAGGGCAGCCTACACGGCACCAATTCTGGGAGGCCTTCTCTCCATGGGATTAGTACCGTAAATTCTCTCCTATAAGCCGCGGCTATTAGCGGAACCCAAATAAAAATGGGGCTTTTAGGAATAGCCCTAAGTCATGTTGCGGCTTATACGAGGGTATTTATACTATAAAAGTGTATTTTTTCGCTATAAAAGTGTACTAGATTGCTAATTTTCTAGCCTTGGCTATGTCTTACAGCTTCTCCCAAATTTGGGAGTGCGGCTTTGAAGAGGGTGTGGTTAATATGAGAGAATTTATGGCAGTAGTTCTTTAATGACTGCTTATGGAATTAATGCATAAACCTGTCGTCTTGATGCTCAATTTCAGCCCTGTTGAGTAATTCAAAAACGTTAGCGGTATTCGTACATCAAGACGCTGAGTGGGCATAATATATTAAAGCAAGATGCACTATGCAATTCTAAAAGTGTTATTATCATAGCTATGGGAGTCAGACACCAAAGAGTATATTATGTAAAACGTATTATCCAGATAAAATGTATCATCCAGGTTCTTGTATCTACGCCTATTAATTTGTTCGGGGATGTCTGTGAGCATCTTGCATACCACTGGACGATCCTTCAATAGTACATTAGCTTTGTGAATAGGAGCTCCGTCGGTACAATGTATTTCATGGTGTGGGCTTAGGCAGAGATATTAACCTTTGATAGTCGATATCATAACAGGAAATCTTATGATCCTGCAGTAATTTTTTAATCCATTCAAACTTAAAAGGCAGAAAGGGGGAAGGAAAGCAGCCTCTTTGTCAAATGAATTCACAAGTACGCTCAGCTTCACTGCGACTCATTTATAAACAGTTGACCCTAGTTCCAGGTCACGGGACGTCCTTTCAACGTAAGCGTTAACGTTACATGTATAGACATTCAGGCTCCTGCTGTATAAATCAGTGACCCGGCTTAATGTCCACCATTTTCTACCTCTCTAAGGAGCTACCTCCTCCAGCTCCTATAACCACCAGCAACCACCACCTCCCCCTCCATCTCATCTCCTTCTTTCCTCCAGCCTGCTGGAGTAAAACATCGCTCATAATCTCATACCGCCCCTTCTGCCTCCCCTCGATCCATCCAGAGGCCATCGGTGCCGGGAGCACTGAGTGCGTTGTAAAGCAAATCCCAGACGCTGTAAATCCAGGCCAATCTCCGCCCGGCCCAGAGTCCATTTACCAACTGTTGGTGGAGGAAGGTCCAGTGTCATCTCAGGCCAGTTATTGATGTAGCACATACAGGTCTATTTGCTCAGAGATAGAGGTAGCATACTCTACATGTAGGCATTAATAGCATCGTTTGGTTAATACTAGGCCTATTAATTGAGATACAATTCCAAGGTCTTCTCTTTTTAGCAGAGACAGCTTCTATTCAGCTAGCTCCAAGGAGCAGTGGCCTAGCAGCATCATTGCCTAAATGAACATCCTGATGTGTTCCTGTGGAGTCCACTTTAAGAACATTGCCATGAGACAATGCACAGACACTCTGAACTCCTCCTTTCAGATTGTGGGGGGGGGGGGGGGGAGAGGATGATAGTTGTCTGGTTGCCTCACTGTATCGTCATAAAGAGCAGTACAGAACGCGATGCGGCCCCCAACAACAGTCTGGGCCTGTCTGTCATCATAACGCACCCGTGTAGCGTTTTAGAACGCTCAAAACGCTCTACTGCCGCCCGCCGAGACTGCCGGAACTACTTTCTACACTCTCCATTCACCCCGCTACCCTCACACTCTCCACCCGCAGAGCGACACGCGTTCCCAGTGGGCGTTCGCGGAAGCGCTCCGCGTCGCCGCTAAAGGCTGTCGGACATAGGCGTTGACACGCACACTGGAGTAGTGGATGCTGGGGCACAAACATCACGGACACCGCCCACAACAGCCGATTGTGTGCTCTCTCATGTGGCTGTGTGGAGGAGCAGAATACTAAGGAAAAAGCAGACGACAATTGTACTTTTTACCGCCAAATAGAGACCGACTGTGGGGAACGCCTCCAAGGCAGACGACAAATGAACTCTTGGCGCGGACACAACCAGCAACACGTTTTAGTCTGGCTACAGCACCACGGTGGCCAACATTGGTGGTGGTGCTAAGGATCGGATGTCGATGGAGTTGTTTGAACAGGCAAACAGCTCAGCTGTCGTGATTTCAGCCCATAAACTTTACATGGCACTTAGACACCCGGTGCCCAGTGGAGTATAAAACCACTCTGGTGGCCTGGAGCGTGTGTTTATATACAGTGTACATAAATCAATTGCCGTCAAATATGCAGTGGGTAGCGATGGTCTTCCTGTGGATTTTGAGTTGACTGCTCTACTGTGCACACTAGAAACACTTTGAGTAAAAGTGAGTCTAGGAGCAACTGGAAATAGATGTGGTATCAGTGAGGAAGTCTGTACTATTTTTACACCATCACTTTGTGGGAGCGCATTGCCATTTACAGCAATTAATCATGGCCATTAACGCTACTACCTGCGTAACTGATAATACATGATTAAGTATTATGGTATTGTCTGTTAATGGTTTCCTTTGCAACAAAACTGGTTGTTAATTCTGACATCCCCAGTTGCATGGCAAATCTTGCTACTGTGGCACACTTTTTAACTGGATCGATCGTCCTTCAAGGGATGATCACTCAATTTAATTTTGGAGAATCACAGTACCCTTAAGAGCAGGTAACAGTCTCATTGACAGGTGCCTTTGATTGGGCACAGGTGTCCAGAGTAAAGGCAAAGAGGTGCTGGCTGTGAGGAGATGGATGGGAAGAGGTCTGGTCATGAGGAGAATAGGGGAGGTGGAGTGGGGACCGCGCCTAGGGCGGGCCGAGGGCGGGCCTCCAGGCATTGACTAGATAGGACCTTATGGACATGGATGGGCAAGACATGATGGCAGCGGCCACAAAGAAAAGGCTTCAGGATGACAACAGGAGATGGGTGAAGGAAGATGGTGTAGGATGCCAATTTAAGATATCTTATACAACAAACTTGTTGGATGAATGTTATTCTAGAACTGTTGAGTATCAAGGGGTCAGAATCACTGAGATGTCATACAGACCATTACTGATTTCTGATCATCATAAACTCAGGAGAACAAGTACAATCATTAACCCACCTCCATCTGTCTTCTAGGAGAGGAGAGGCATGTACTAGTGAGGGAGTGGGGAGGATCCCACAGGTTTCTATTCTAAAGGCAAGTCCATTTGAATAGACCCATATCACCTCCAGACATTCTATATTTGAAACTGATGATCATGTAGAAGAAGGGGAGGGACAAACCATTATTATCACAACAGATGCTGGTGTATAGTAATATGATGCACTGCATGTTCCAATTTGTCATACCCTACGGTATATTGTCAGAAATTATCATTTCCCTTTCTATGTTTTGTGATAGGGGGGTTCTGTACGTCATACTCTAATCCATACAGTGCCGCACAAAACATGTGTCTGTGAACTATAATGGCCATAACGAGAACCTCACATGACGATATGTCATGCATTCATCTGATGATGGATGTGTGATTGTCCCTGGGAGAGAAATAATGATGCAAATAAAAGTGATGCGATGATTTTCTATTTATGCCTTCCTTTGAATACAGGGATATTCTGAAGACCTCGACGTTGCTGTTTCACTTGATATACCAAAACAGCCTCCTAGTGACAGCCTACAGGTGTTCTTAATGCATTTTGCATTAAATCACATAACCTATCTTTCACTGAGGACCATAGAACATGAAGAACATTACATATAGTAGACGGAAACACGATTCCCACAGCCTTTAACGAGCCGTGAACATTTTACAGGCCAGACGACGTGTTTATAACATGTTCCTCACATGTTTATGGCCAATTAACACTGAACTGTGCAATTGGCCGCGGGCCCGGCCACACCGTCACTCTGTGCTATAGGTCAAGGGTTGTCAATGACATTGGATGGTGACCACAGGGAGAGGGGGGACTCGAACTCACCACCTGAGTAACTCAGGGGGAACCACGTATACTATTACACCAAGGCCTGATGACTCATATTGTTGTATTAAAGGCATTTTTGTAATAAGTTTTAGAATTATATTTTTTTTTCCTTTCCCCCCTCCCACAGAAAGACCTACCGTAAATTCTCTCATAAGCCGCACCCTGACTTTGGGAGGAGCTATAAGTCGCACCCGAGGTTTGAAAAGTGAAGTTTTTATACAGTTATACTGTTCTTTATGGTTGAATACCCCCGTAGAAGCCGCACCCTGACTTTGGGCACATTCTGTAAGCCACACCTTGGATTTAGTTCTTGTTTGATTGATTGATTTGTGTTTTACAGCACTTTAGCGGCACTAAGTGGCTATCCCGTGCTTCACAGGTTGATAATTTAACAAAGGAATGTGTCAGTGCCCGCGCATATGTGCACCACACACATCCTGAGGGGATAGGAAAGAGGAGATATAGACCCTTTTAAGTGGGCTAGGGAAGCCCGATTTGGTTCTTGTATAAGCCGAGGCTTCTACGATAGAATTTACGGTAGACAGAAAGGACTCATCACAAAACCGGTACATTTACATATGTACAAACATTTTTTTGTTTCTGTTTATTTGTCCTGGTATTACATTGTTCAGTTATACTGGTCAACACAAAGTACACCAGGGGCGTGCGAACAAAACCACACTAAAAGCTTCCGAGTGAACCAAAGGCCATGGAGTAACTACATGTACCGGTATATGGTTCTGTAACTAAAAGGTCAAGCGGCTGTGAAAATAGTACCTGGATAATATTTTTCATTATTCAACACCGTGCTATTGTCACTGAATGATTATTAATTTTCATTATTTGATACTAGAATGTTAAATGCTTCCTTTCAATTCAACCTACAAAGGGACCATGTTCATAATGTAACACAAATACTCATGTTACCACCCCCGAGCCCATATACATGTATATATCAACACCACGCCTGAAGCGTTCTATATAAAGTCCAGTAAATTACATGAACCGCCAAGTGCTAGCTAATAATTCATGCAAACAAACCTGCATAGCCACCACACATAAAGTAACATGGTGCTTGGCAAGCAGACAGTAACACCTATTTAACATCATCTGCTGAAGCTCTGGGAGGAATATCAATCAAAAAGACCTTCAGCCTTTAAGGGCCACATCTTTGCTCTCTGTTCAATGAATCATGCTCCTTGGTCGTCACGATGCAGTAATGCAGTGCTGCTGGAGCGAGCACTGCATTGGTGTATCATGCCCACTTTTTAGGAGCATACCATAGGGTCGACAAAATGCATTATGCAATCTTGGCGAGTTACTCACCAGGGCTATATCTATTTATCAGTATGACGAAAAATACATGATCATTTCATAACACTATGCAGTCCGTACAGGGTTAAGCTGTTCAACACAATGTCCCCCACTGTCACTCTCAGTGTCAGAGAGAGTTTAAAAAAGAATGGGATAAATACAACAGAAGCCTGCCCTGTGCAGAAACCTGGCAATCATCTGTTTGTTCAAGTATTTGGAGCCCCCGTTGCACATCTCCATTCCAGCCGTCCTTGGCTTCTAAAACCTCTCCAGCTCCAGTTTTTCCTAGTTTTAATAAACACAAAGCCAAATCCCTTATTTGACCCCCACTGCCAGATACTGTTGTTTCAGTTCGTTATAGTGTTTCTTCTTCATGAAGATCGCTGCAGCTTTATTAGTAGAGGAATCTCTTTGTTGCCATTGCCTACTTATTAATGGAATCCCTTTCCTATTTAAGCATGTATTTGACAAAGTGGTTTATCATTGTTACGGGTTATGATGAATGGAGTTCCTAAATACACAGGTTAAACTAAACCACTCCTATACCCACCAGACATGGAATAAGAACTTTGCATTAATTAAGACAGGTGGAGACGTGCCAGTATAAAAAAAAATCTTAATTGAAAGAAGAGAAATGAGCCATGCAGTATATTCTTCTGTTACTAATGAGCTAACATCATTCACTCAAATTTAATCATCTAGTTTCAGTTTAATTTCAGTATGACCTGCAGTCAATATGGAGAAAATTGTGAGGATTTGGCACCCTATGTCCTAGCCTTCTCAAGCAGCACTTTGAGGCTCCTTAGTGGCAGATATAACAGCTAAGTAATGGCCGCTCCTGCCCTGTTAGTTACCTGTGAACGTGGTGAGTTACTGAGGGTTATAGGCAGCCAGAGGTTGGGGCAGCAACACACCCAAAGCATGCCTTAACCAGGGAACAGGTGGCAAGCTGCCATAAATACTACTTTCCACACTCAGCTTTGTGTACCTTTTTATCTCCCTCTGCTCTTCTGTTCTCTGGGAAATGCTACTCAAAGACAGCGTGGGGGAATGTTGGTGAGGCAGTGTGGACTGGGGGTCAAAAAGGTTGTCCTCAGACTAATCATTAAAGTAACTTCGATTATCTTTATTTCCTTTTCCCTTTTTTATCTCCCTGAATATAAAGCCCAATCCCAAGATGCTACAGAGACAGGTATCTCAAATTCAAACTGATATGGCAATTTCATTAAATATTCTATTAAACCGACTAGTCAAGCTGAGCGTTGGGGTTACTCCTGAGTTATAAATTTACCGTACAGATATGTCTTCACGTCTACTTAATGGGAATGCATGTGTCTTCCACATTTGACTCGATCCAAAAAAAACAAATACAGTACTTAACTATCTATGAAGAAAGTGCCCCTCGTCTCATCAAAGGTATCGGAAACAGCATGTTTAACAGCACTAACTCAATTTTCCAGTTAAATACTCGTAGATCCAAAATGTCTGAGTACACGTCACTTCGCTATTAGGTAATTATTTCCTCGAAATGGTCTGTAAATTAACGAATGGCCCATCAACTGATACAATCTTTTTTTCGTCGACTTAAATCACCTCTTTCCTGTTCACGTCACCGGAGACCATTTAGTCCCCTACCTGACTATGGCCGATTTTACGCTGCTACCTTTTCACCACTTCACATTAAATCACACTTCTACAGCATCTTGGCTGCCATCTATGGAAGAGGAGGATGAACCGTACTCCGTAGACATTCTGAGGGAACCTCAGAGACCAAAGGTGTCTGTTGGTAGTCTATCTACTCTGCCAGATTGGTTGAGTGCCCAGTTCTCACAGAAGTACTTACTGTCAGGTCAAATGCTTCCACCAACACTACCCTCAATGTATATTCAAATGTTCTCAATGCACAAAGCACTTGAAATACACACAGCAATTTATAATCCAGGTCGTTTCTAAAATTGCTTTCCTCAGTAAACAGCATGGCCTTCCATGTTGGAGACTGCACTCTGAACATAAACATGCCTGATTTATTGGAAATATTTCATGCTTCAACCACTTTAAGTTGCTAAACAGGAAGAGTACATGTTTGTGAATAGGAGGGACAATTTCCAGAAGTGACATTGAGTACTTAGTTCAAAGTAGCCATATGTTTGTGCCACTATAGACTTGTATACGTGTTGGATCCTGCCTGTAAGCAGGCAGGTATTTCGGCCTAGGTGAACCGGGGCCAAGGGCGTCTCGGATTTGTCAGCGTCTCCGCACGTAAACATGGCGCCCATGCGGTAACGGACACTAACGGTGACCAAATAAAACAGCAAATTACAAACTGATGGAAAGACCATCCAAGGAATAGATTAAATTAGTCATGTCCAGTACCATTCCCTGCACCATTATATCGCTGTCATTGTCTAGAAAATTTGAATGCAGTGTAATGTCAGTGACAAAAAAGTTCAAAACGGCTTCCCGAAAATGTCATAATTAAGCGATTCGAAAGTGAAATTCACAGCAAAAATGTGGTATTAAAAAAATGTATAAGTCAGAAAGCCGGATACACTAAGACTTTATGCATTCAATTCATTTGGAGAGACTCGAAGCGACTCAAGTTTATATTTTTCCAAAGTGCATGTGAAAATGACCTTCCTCTCATAGACAAAGCACTAGAAGATGTATCCCGTCCGTGCACGGTTGGGCGATATCAGGGGATTTGGCGTAGTTCCGAAAACGACCGGCAGGGGTTAGCTGTAATCAGTTCCACCTCCTCTTCATCTATGGAGAAGCCGTGTAGGTGTTAGGATACTTAATTGACCATAAACCTTGCTATGTCGATGGACATACTCAATAGAAATAGTCATGACCGGGAGTCTTGGACACTGAGGCTTCCTATACTTCCTTCACAGGTTAACTGACAGAAAAGGAAAAGTAAAAGGCATGAAGAAAGTAATGTCGGGCTGCAGTCGGTATCCATTTCATGAACAAGTCCCCCCCCCCCCGGGGCACACGCACAAGCAAAACCTTTTCTTGGATTGTCATTGGACCACCTAAAGCAAAATATGACAGCAGAATATATATCATAGTCCACGTTGGCTCTAATGCATTAGATCAACTGTTCATTCCACCTGAGTCCCTTTACTGTTACATGTATGGCAGTCAATGCTCTAAGGATACTATGTTACCTTCTTCAGGTAGTGGTAAATACACTATAGTTTACCTGTGAGAAAGTGAGTCCTGTACCTGATGTTTCTGTAGGTGGTGGTGTGAGGTGAACAGGTGGGCAACACGACCACCAGGTATCCCCTACAGGTAGCACTTTGTAACCTATCACATAGTGGGTAATGCACCGTCATTCGACCCTAAATGTCATTATATGTCCGTATAACCCTCTATGGGCCTCCAGGTTCATGTTCCTTGTCGTTATGATGCACCAATGCAGGGCTGGTGAGTCTAATATTACCAGTTCTCACCAACACTGCATGGGTGCATCATGCCAACCTTTTTAGGAGTGCATCAACCGCATCGTTACAGCATGATGCATGATGATGCTCTAAAAGGGTTAAATTTGCACAACTTACAAAGCCATGTACTTTTATTGTGGCCAACCTTTTCTGACAGATGGGCTAAGCGACCCAATTGCATAAGGCGACAAGTGTGATCCTTGCTTATTTCCTGCCTCGCCCAAGGGCATCACAAAGGTTCCTACCAGGGACTCCGACATTTGTTATATTAAAGGTGTCCTTTGCTAAGGAGCGCTGCTAACACGTTGTCATCTCCTTGGGGGCTATAATGACCATGGCTCCTATAGTTATGTACATGGCCGGGTATTACATATTGCATTCACCAGTATCAACCATTGCGTTTAGAATATTAACTGTGTGAACATAAACTGGCATTGATGCCAAGAAGCAGCCTTTTATTTTATGAACATAAAATGTTCACACAGAGATAAGGGAGATAATCTAACTATGACTGTATTTGATTTCAACGCTAACAATGATAACTGTAATAGATTGTACCGTTGTTCATGAAATAAAGAATTTTTCAAAACAACAAGACAATAAAAATATGCTGACATATGGCACATACCTAATCATGTTTTCTACACCTTAAGGTACCTCCAGTGTGTACACTAAGCAGCCTGTTGTCTATCTGGTAGCCTGGTGTGGGGAGTGCCATCTGTTATCAGCAAGGCAAAGCAGGCTCTCAGCTGTCACTCTGGGGATCGATCTGTGACACCTATGAATATCTAATGTTCTACTCCCAATGGTGACAGCAGCCTCAACACAGTCTGACGGCAGGACCCACAGACGTGACAGCTGCTACCAGGGGACATACTGACACCAGCATGTATATGTACTGAGGTATTTAAACAAACATATAAGTGTATTTAGTTTTTTTTTTATGTATACACTCCTCTGGTCCTCTGAGGTCCATTACTATCCCATACTGACATTTCAACCACATTATCATATCAACTGTGCTGTCAGATCCAACTGTTCGAATGATCATCAAGCTCAACCACTGGTACATGGGCAATGTAACATAGGGAGAGAGAGCTCTCCCTGTGTGTAAAAGGGCCCTACTCTAGTTCTGTATAAGTGACCTGGCCGAGGACTGATGAGGATGATATAGGATTATTCCCATTTCTGCTGGCAGTCTCAGCAGGCTCCAGTTGCCACCCTGGGGGAAGAGGATGTGTATGTATACATGAGTGGGGTTAGCACTTTGAGTACCATATGATGCCTCAAAATATAGGATCTTGGTCGCCATGATACACCAATGTAGTGCTGGTGAGTAGACTCGCGAGCGCTATATCAATACATCATGCTTACAAATGGTAACAATGCATTAAGAAACTATGCAACCCCTTAAGGGTTATGGAGAGGATGCTGCTATGTGCTGGAGAGGAGGACGGAGGAGCTAGTGGAAAGTGGGTGCTGGATATGATGGGGTGAGGTGGGGAAGGCAGGGGAGGCCGTGCGCTGTGTTTGACATGACAACCGGAGATAGCAGCGACAGTCATCTGTCTACAACATCATCATCATCTCAGAAAACCAGCCGCAACAGATGAATAGAGAAAGATGAGGGTCAAGATGGGGATCTGTGTGTAGGCAGACTGTAGGAAAGGAAGTTGTGGAGGGAGAAGAGAAATGGGAGTAGATAAGAGAGTACTCAGTAGAGTAGGGACTTTCTGAGAGCATCAGTGCTCTTATAGCACTTTTTGTTGGCTTACTGGGTTTTTTTCTTCTAAGGAAAACATGCCTAACATCCAATCGGAATAAATATACAATGCCCCCCCCCCTCTACTTCTCTTGAGAAGTACTATTATCCTGCCATCTTTGCATCAAAAAGGGTACATTTCCTATTCATGGTGTCACAATTCCAATCAAGGGAAATTCTGACAAATTCGAAATAAGTAGCGGAAGGCAAAGGCATTAAAATAGCCTGCACTCTCAAATGCACTGAAACTGTTTGAAGTCTAGAGGATAAGAAACAGTTTGCACCTGTGCTAACAATTCCTGATAGTGAGTCACCAAGTTAACCCATTGAGGTAACACCTATTGTGAAAGCACCCATAAACCACCTGCTTGCATATTCATATACTTACTTATGTGTGTGGTGCAAGAACACTAGAGACATTTACTGCATTTATGTGAGGTTGGAGCACTCAATGAGTGCCTCCTAGGCATGAGAGCAGCTCAAACCAGCATTATCCTAAGCCACTCCTCTGTGTCTGTGTGATTTATTGATTGGCAACACATGGGGCCCAATTCTGTCAGGACAATACAGTGTAAATGGCTCCTTATGTAAGGATTTGTCACTGGTTCAATACAATGCACATAGTCCCTGGATGCAAGCTACTACAGCCCCTTTTCCCCTGTCTTTGTGGACAATTACAGAGCATGTGTAACACATTGGGAAGGTGAATGTAAGCTACTGTTTTCCTGACACAACTGAGGTTCTTGGAGGCCTTATCAAATAAGCTGTAAATCACGTCTGATAAGGTTTGGGATTATCAAATATAAAATTGTCTACATGAGTTCACACTGTGAGTGGATGGAGCAAACGTCAATTGACATTATCACATTCATCTACTTCAGTTACCAAAATATATGGCCCCATGAGGCCACAAGTTTATAAGTGAATCAAATCAGTATTCTGATGTTAACTCAGAAATGTATGTTTTTTATTGAAAGGAGAGGAGACATATCTTCTTGATGTCTTGATGTCTCTATTCAAAGTTATGATCAGTCTTTTTTCCCTGCTCTCAAGCTGTGCTGACACCATCCCCCCTATTATCACCAACAGGGACTCACGGACTGCAGTTAAAAGCACGGTAGCCCTGAAAGCAAGCTGCCCTCTTGCCTGCTCTCTCAGAGGTCGTTGAAGGCTGTTACTATTCCTGGAACATCTGACCTAGTTTGGTGGCTCCAGCTGGCGGGCTGACCTACTTATATCCCAGTGGAGCAGCCGGTGGTGGAGAATGGTGACCCAAAAGAAGACCTGGGGTGGTGCATGTTAGTTGGCTGATGGCACCGTGCTTGGGTGGAGATGGTCACTGACCCATAGTGCACTCTGATGGAGAAGGTTGTGTTGTTAGAATAGGCCCTCTCACAGTTTGGTATTGCAAGGTTAGTTTGTGGTGAGTGGTGGGGAATCTGTACCTACTGATATGGCAGTGGTACAAGCTGGGGGTACAAGGCTCTTGTTTCACAAGAGATGTATTAGTAAAATACACAGACTGAGTCATATCTATCTACCACATCATTCAGTCTTTCAAAGAGAGTAGAGTGCGTCTTTCTTGGCATCATGATACATGGATGCATCATCACTGATCAACCTGTGCCACATGTATCATGCCACTGTTGCTGCATTGGCAAACAAAAATCAAAGCTCTTTTCATGGAGGGCTAACTCTCAAAAGTAATGTTCCACAACTACATGGCTGCAACTTTGCATGTGTACATGTGTAGCTGTTGGTTGCAGCTTGTTTACAACACACTACAATCAGAGGTAATCTTATATGACACAATGCAGATTTAATATTTATGCATGTGTCATGAATAAGAGATGATCTGCCAATGGCTTTTTGGCCAACAATACACAGTATTTACACTGATAAGCCTAATCACACTACAATGTATTAGAATTGTACAGGTCTGCGTGACCTCAGATGCCCAGGAGTGTGGCACTGGTTCCTAAATACCTCACTAAACTCCAGGGCCACCATCGGGCTGCTTGGGAGCTCAGAATCCAACCATAATCCTCTGGGCTATTAACCTTGGTCCATGCTCTAACCTCTGGTGCCGTGGTACCCCTTTAATATCCCTCCTCCTAGTGGTCTTTCTTGATGGCAAAGGTACATAGGTTGTAATTCAGGTTTTGGACCCAGCTTACCTTTGGCCTCTGTCCAAGGCTGCTATTGGGGGCCACTGGTCCCAGGATCCAACTGTGATCCTTGGTTTTGTACAAGGCTCCTGTGCAGGGCTCAGGTCAAGCTCCTACGGGAGGGGTTAATCAGGGGTCAGTGCTCCAGGCGGTTCTCCTAGGGTCAACCCAGTGTGCGGAACCCATATCTGGCTTGAACCATCTCTAAAAGAGCAATACTTTCTGTCCTAAACTAACTTTATAATTGAAATTACTATACCATCTTTCCATGTTTCGCATGATAAAAGAATTAAGATCCTGGATTATCATTATCAACTATGGATGAATTCAGTGAGCCCATGTAAAATCAATTAAGCAGGTTTTGATGAATTTGTCTTTGATACTGTTCAACCTATTCAGTACAAGGTAATGAGAGCCAAATTAATTTTGTGATCCCTGTCCATCCTCTCACAAACCTACTCAATTACAAAGCAAGTCAGATTCGTGAAATGTCATCCAATCTTTTCTTATCAAATTGGAAACCCTAACCTCTTATTGGATCCCTTTGATATCACCCATCCTTAAGGTTAACCACACCTCCGCCTCCTCCTGCAGGTGACAGGTGTGTCTGATCTGTACACCTGTACCCACCTGCACCACCTGCTGTCAGATCTGTAAGTATGGTCATGGTCCGCCTATCACCTACCTCTACTATCAGCACTGACAATACCTATGCTTCCACCCCTAAATCCTGCTCCACCCTTTACGGTGTACTTAGAGCTAGAATGCGTTGCCCTTTGGCCATCATCATACATGCCATTGGCCATCATCATACATGACATTGGCCATCATCATACATGACATTGGTCATCATCATACATGACATTGGTCATCATCATACATGGTCATCATCTTACATGAATGCAGCCCTGCTGTGTTACTCACCGCCACCATTTTCATGAAGCATGCCAACCATATGGGACCCTTGGCATGATGCACGGATGGAGCATGAACCTGGAGGCACCATCTGCCATTTGTGGCTATTAGTGGGGTTTCAAGGAGGGACAGGCTTGTAAAGCTTGAGAAAGGAGAGGGCCCAAGAGAGAGTATTGTATTATGTACACCGATACCTCTGTACCATGGCAATCTTGTGTGACGTGCGACTTCCTTTTATTATAAAACTCAATAGCATTTTCTTCCCTCTTGGCCTGTGTATACTACTTTGTACATATCAAAGTGTCATATATGTAGACCTATCCATGATTGAGGGTTGAATTTTCCCTTAATGCACATGCACCATGACAACCAAAAGCATCACACACTTATGTATTACTATATCCAGCCCTTAAAGGGTTAAAACGTCTGCAGCTACATGTATTCACTCCTGATTCTCACACTGGTTCTGGAGGAGCCTGAGGCTGAGCACATTGAAATACCATCACCATTAGCTGACAGTTCACCTCATGTACAGGTTGTTAGGACATTTCTTAAGGGCCGTGCCTTGCCATGAAATAGGTTTACCTCACGACAAGCTGGATTCAAGTCCTCCTCTATAGTAGGGCACCCCCTACCCACCCCAACCCTCCTACTCCTCCAGCCCCTACCTCTGACTTTCATCCACTTCCCTACTCCCCCAACAAATTGTATCAATAAAACCAGCCTTCTTCAAATCGGAATTGGCTTTGGAGGCTGGGAGAGCTGGCTGAGAAAGGCACGTGCGTATCACTGGAGCGGAGGGGAGGGTGGGTGGTGGGTGCTGAAGAAGGGACGAGGGGCCAGAGTAGGGTCAGGCGGAGGGAGGAGGGGACTGAGGGGAATGAATCTGTATGGACACGTCAGGAATGGTAAGAGGGTAGGGAAGGGATTGATGAGTGATGAGCAGTGGAAGGATTGGACAAGGGTTTAAGAGGGTGAGGAATGTGGAATGGGTGGAGAGGGTCAGGGATGCTGGTGGTGAAAAACAGGAAAATGGAAAAGATACATTGAAACTTATTGACAAATAAGTGTATTTAAATAAAAGCAGTACCATGGGATTTTCCCCCTGAATTTATACGGGTATTATAAGTTATATGTGACAAAAATGACGTTATTACCCAACTCAATTAAAACCACTAGGAGCTGCATATACCAGACAACTGGCCGCTACATCCGGCCATTTACCAGAGCCATAGTGTGGTAGTGGGTCAAGGTTCAGCAGCCTGATGTAGTTAATACCCAGGACTGAATACCACTAGTACAAATCTGCCTCCAGACAAAATGCCCTCCATGGTCTACGTGCTTATCAGCCACTGGATAACAGCAAACTGCACCCATACGGTGATAGGTGGCCACACACCTTGCCCTATATTTTAATATACAACACTGGACATTGCCACAACACAGGTCTTTGCATACTATTGCCCTTGGCCTGACCCCTGCTTTCCAGACTAGAAGGCTCTATACCCTTATAGACGTTGAAGGTGCTATACAAACCCTATGCACACACAGGAGCAGGGCCAAGGCTCCACTTAATCACTAACACCTGGCTTATACATATATACCGGTAACAAGACATGAAACGGCAGCTACCTAGGTCTTTTTTCATGGCCAAATAAGAAAAGGAAATTGGCATCTTAACATGTTAATTTGCACCTTCTCTGCCTCTTAGGTACACAGAAGTTAAGCCACTTCCTCACATTTGCACTACATGTGTGAGAATAGAGAGCAAAAGTGTCGCCTTTCTTTGTATCTACAATGACAAAAAGGTACACTTAATACAGCTACCAGATACTGTGAAAGGTCACACCTCCCACCTGGCAGGCCCTGGAGGCGTCCTTCAGATAGGCCCAAAGGTGAAGGACATGATTAGGGATTGATCTTAATATAACCTTGACATGACCATGACAGGATAATGGGTATTTTGTGATTGCTGAGTGACAGTTGACTGACAGTTGACAGTTAAGCAGTATACCCTTCTACCCAGAGAAACTCTGGCCTCTGGCCTGTAGGGTATACTACTCTTTTCCCTACTTTATCGGAGTTTATCCCTTAAGGCTACTTCATACCCAAACCCTACTAAGCATACCCTTATGTCACGCTCAATCTCTAGGCCAATAGAGAAGGGGGCTTGAACCTTTAAAGGCCCCATGATGCCTACTGGATTAATATTCCTTGGTGGTGACGTGACTACTTGCATGAACTACATCTAAGCATTATGACGACGCTAGTACGGACGCTGCAGAGTGCATCAACTATGTACTCAGCATTGTCATGATGCTTGGATTAAAACCTCGACAAGAGCTGCGGGCTTCCCTAGCCCACTTAAAAGGGTCTATATCTCCTCTTTCCTATCCCCTCAGGATGTGTGTGGTGCACATATGCGCGGGCACTGACACATTCCTCTGTTAAATTATCAACCTGTGAAGCACGGGATAGCCACTTAGTGCCGCTAAAGTGCTGTAAAACACAAATCAATCAATCAACAAGAGCTGGTCGCCAGATCAATGGACATGGTACATTAATGCACTACGCCGCATTACAGGGTTTACAAAGGGGAAGGAGAGCACAGTGTTTGTCCAAAGCTCAGGTAGTGTTGGCTTGGCCAGTGACCAAACTGCAATTCCTGAGAAGGGAGAAAGGTGGAACCACTGGAACATATCAAGAGTTTGTTTCCTGATTAGATGCCCTTTGTGGTGTTACACTGGAAATTGAGTCTGACAGTATGCAAATTATATATGTAGTCATACCTCCAGAAGACAGTATGTTTTAGCCTTGGCCAGGATGAGGGAGTAAGAAATTACCATGAAAAATTCTTAAAAGATCTAAGATGTCACCTAATTTATCATTTTATATGCCTTTTGGAATATTGCTACTGCTATAAATACAGTCATCTACTTAAAATCATCTGATCCACACTGGAATGTAAGTAGCCATTTTCGTGGTGGCTACTTACATTTCCCACTTCATTCATTAGTGACTGCCAGTTCTTGGAATCTAACCAATCTCAGCTAGCTAGCTCAGCCTAGGGGCGTGGCATTGTTGCCATGTATGTCAGGGTCAGGTTTATTGTAGACCATGGAGCATGTGTTGCTGACTCCTGTTACTTCTGCACAAGATCAATGAATATACATGTATGTAGACGACTCCCTAGATACCTCTGTTCTGTATACACATCAGGTACACACTGCACTGAGATATATTTACACTATTGATAGCCACTAAGCAGTCAAGCTTAAACCAATTTCGGTCATGCAAAATCAATTCAGCCAATTTCCCTCATGCAATATCAATGTCCCATTCATCAAAGTAAGGATTTTGAGACACTGCAGTAGAACACAGCAAGGTCTATATAGGACATACCAATGAGAAGCCAGCTAAGCAATATCACCATATATACCCCCTGTGTGTACTGGCTATGACCACCTCCAGAGGGCAACATATCCAGTATTACTCTGTGTGTCTGAGCGTCTCCCACCCCAGCCTTCACCACCAGCACCAGCCCCATTAGTTATCTTTTCTTCCTCATGTCTGGAGATCCGATTAACATCGCCCATTCCGGAACGTGACTGCCTGCCGTATACCCCCACCCACCCCTTCCCACATTCCCCTGCGCCACCCCTACTTCCGCCTCCTCAATGGATCCCTAAGGATCCATCAAATGACGGGTGGGGAGGGGATGAAGGGGCCGGCATCGACAGCTTGTAAGTAGCGCCTGCCGCCACTCGTGGTATTAACACGGGTTGGTGAGGGCTGGAGGGCCTGCAGTCAGTCAGATACCAGCTATAGTTCACACTGCTCACCCACTATCACTTGCTCCTCCAGGGTGCTGGGTAGACCACACTGCAAGCTTAATACCTTATGTATTGGTATTAAAAATAGTGGT
Source organism: Acholoe squamosa (assembly GCA_949317995.1). Classification (NCBI taxonomy): domain Eukaryota; kingdom Metazoa; phylum Annelida; class Polychaeta; order Phyllodocida; family Polynoidae; genus Acholoe; species Acholoe squamosa. Next base: position 61,965,476 of record OX439041.1, on the reverse strand, counting down.
ATCATAACAAAGGTAGAGTGCCAGGGTTATTGAGATGATTCAACTCCTCCAGCAATTTGACTGTGATCTTTCACAACTGGTATTATGAGAGATTATTTTGTTGTTGTTTTCTCTCCCGATGTGAAAAGAAATTGCTATATTGTTTGTATCTCAAGGGATACCATTTAATCCATGGTGCATGTGATATATACAAATGACTAGTCAAAATTCTGACGATCCAATGTGTATATACCTGTAAATCTATATACTATGGCATATGCACAAGGTATTCTCTCCTATAGAGCTATTATAGGTTATCACTGTACATCCATATCAATTTAAACCTTCCCTTATCAACGTTAACCTTAATCACCAATGGGAAATGACTGCATGCTAAAGCTGCCTGCTCTAGTGGTGTGACTTATGCAAACAGACTGCAATCTGCATACAAATTTCATTCATGACTTCAACTCCAATAAGCTGTTTCATCAATGGTTGCATGGCAAAGGAGGTACTTGGCATGGATGAGCGATAATACATGTAATTTTAAATCACGCAGTATAACTTGCTTTAGGGGATTAGAACCAATCCTCTTCTCTGCTGTAATGGCAATCAAGGTATTCACTAGATTGACAGAATTATCCCTTTGGTTTCTCACAAAGAGTGACATTTCTTTGATACATAAATGCAATATTGGGGGGAAATGTATCATGTACCCTGTGGCCCTTAATGGGGCAAAAGAAAAATATTCCTACTTATCTCACCTCTCTTATAGAGGAAGAAATGCGGTCTGGGACTGCTCACTTTTCTCACGAAATTATCCATTTTACATACCTGCAACGAGACAAGAAATACAATGTGGTTAGGAACAATGTCATTCAAACATAACATCCTTGTGTTATAGACAATCCATGAGAACGTAGCAGTCCTTTTATTATCAGACTTTAACTGCTATGTGGGTATAGTATAAAAATGTTACTTTTTTATTTCTATTTCCATTATATCAACTTCGCGGAATGTGCATCAAAATATAAGGTATGTGAAGAATTATAGGTACAGTCTGGGATTATGTACTTAGAAGCTAAATTGTTGATTCAAACAAAATCCAATCTTAAAGTGAACTATCATGATCTTATTGCATACATGGAAAGGATGGGACAACTGATGAGAGGAAAGCTGCAAATTGTAGCTGTGTAACCCATTGTACCAGTTCTATGTATAGAAGATAAATGATATACGATTTGCGCTATACAGGGGCCATGGGGAAGGCAGTAGCACTATGTGACGGAGGGAACTCATATTCAGACTGACATGATACACTTGTTCTGGGTAAGCTCTGATATGTTGGCTGCTGGTTGTGATGAAGTTCGGGATGGAAAGGCGGCGAGGGGAGAAAACATATTTGTAGCAGTCACAGAAAAGTACATTTCTATTGTTGTCTATATTTTACAATCAATCTTTTGCTGAAAGCCATCCGTGGGTGCTTTATTTTTTATACGAAACGACTTAGCACCACTCCATCTTTCCAAAGATAATTTATAGTGGTCAACGAAACTCAATCCATTCTTGCCAAATCATTTTTGATAAATCAATATAGTGCGGATGTGAAAGGGGTTGGCAGAAATTGACGCCTTAAGATTCTCTACCTCAGACAATACCCAAGGATCAATAATACTTCGACTGACTATTAGTTGTCAGATAGTGGTGGGTGCAGTGTAGTGTTGGTGTTTCAGTGAGTCAATGTGTTATCAGGCAGCTTTCTGTGTACCTACCCACTACGACAAACTACAGACACGCACCCACCTGGCAACCAACTAACACCCACACATGATAAATACCACTCATAGCAATGTTCTTCAAAGTAACCCACTTAGGGGTATATGTGCCCACCTGAGCCTGAGGGCTTATATCAGGCATGGTTATCCACTACAGTGGTTCCATATCTAATATGCATGACACCATTGATAATATATAGTAATATTTATTACAATGTAAAATATCACTGACATCTATCCACTATACCTACAACCGAACCATATGGATATCTTAACTACTGTAATCTCTCGCGTATAAGACGCATCTCGTTTATAAGACGCACCTAGAGTTCAAGAATATGGCCAGAAAAATAAAAAAAAAATCATAACTTCTGTTCTACTGAATGGATTTTAATAATTCAAAAAGCTATGTGTAGATAGGATTCCCCGTACCCAACTGGATCCCCCTATGTTCTATCATAACTAAGGGAGAGTGTAAGATATCAAAAGAAAGCTCTTGGTGTCCCCCTTGTGGATCTAGGGAGAACTAAAACCTCGCATATAAGACGCGCCTTATACGCGAGAGATTGCGGTATCCTGTGATTAGACATGACTCAAGGAAAGATTCAATGCTATGCACACCAGAAACAATGTACTTTCAAGGAATGTCTCCGTGTCATTAAATCTTCCATTCACTCAAAAATGAGAAGAGATGATAATTTTTTTGTTTAAGTTTGAAAAGTCTGTCACGAGACCTCTGCACCACACACCAGTCTTCGGTGGAAAGGTGTGATAATAATCCTGTGGTCGATGTGATCCTTATCTCCCTAAGACTTGTGAGACAGTGAACAGGAGATCAAGTACCTCCCTCCCCCTTCTAAGGTCGTCTGGTATGTTGCATGGTGCTCTAAAGTTTAGTTGTGTGAAGGGGAGGGGTGGAGAAAGGGGAGATTGGGGAGGGGGCTGTCACGCACAGGCCTGACTAGTTGAGTGGTAGGTCACCTGGTAGGACCTGATAAGTCTGTTTGCCTTAACTACCTACTCCATGGTACTTGGCGTGTGGATAAACTGAAACACAAATTGTGAGCTTAACATGGCTAGAAATTTATTTGTGGCAAAACGCATCTGAAGTGCATAAGGCAATATGGATGCTATATGTATTTATCCTTGAAATTTCATTCGTAATTTCTATCAGTCTGTAAGATAGATCCCTGAGTTTCTGGTTAAGTTAACCGGTATATATTATCTATCTTTTCTTTTTTCTAGCCTGTCTGCTCCTTCCTCCATGGTTCAGAGAACCTGCCAGTTGGCTGAGCTTGCCTTAACAAGGTTGACTTGCTGCTGTCACGTCAGTACAAGCTATCAGACACAGGTGACCTGTCCTCATTCTTCACAAATGGACTGTGAAATCATTATATTTTCCCTGTCAGTCTTCCTGATTGGTAGGATTGATGGCTGTTTGCAGATTTGACAGATTAATCTCATAGAATGACAATATCAGAGCGAAAGAGCTATAGGGTCACACAATATGCACAAGTCATACAAAGTCAAAATTCTGTGCTATAGTTTAGATACAGAAACGTTTGTCCTACTGCAGCATATAGCCTCAGGGCGAGGACGTGATAAATTGCATTTGTACGCCCGCTAGCAATTCAATACACCAACATATACATACTTGTATGTATACAATAATATCCCACCCACATTGACACACGTCTACCTAATGCAAGCACAATGGCTGAGAGAGTGTAAACACACCCTGGATGGAGAGTTTCCCATACCAACCTCCTCAGTCCCTCTTAGAGTAATGTTCCTTAGTTCCTGACAGCACCAATTTACAGACGCCTTGTTTCCCGGTCTTGTTTGAACTTTTTAACTATTAATCGATCACTATGAGATGTCATGAGTTTATTATGAGATCTTTGTCACAATGAATTTGCTCTGGGTAAATCGTTTATTGGTCAGAATCGGTCAGTCCTAGAAAGAGAAGTTGTCCGAAACAATGACTCTTTACCCCATATATCATCATAAGGCAGGCGGTAAGCGGCCAACATATGCCTCACACAGCCTTCTGGCAAGGGCAAGAGATCAGCCCCTCCCAGCTCCTTTTACTCCAGCCTCCTGCCGCCCAGCTACAACAAATAAACAGTGGATCTGTCGTGTCCAGCTTCCCCTTACCGCCACTATAAACCACTCCCTCCTTTCACTTCAGTGCCGCCAGCGATCAAGATGTCAACTCCCACTAGAAACCCTCAGAAAAACAAAGCTTCAATTCAAGTCGATCTCAATGGGAGATTTCCGCAAAATCAGACTTAATGGGTGGTTATTATGTTAGTGATCCACCTGTTCAGTTTCATTGCAATTCCCCCGAGCGGAAGTGGGTTTCCTTGAGAGTCGTCTGCTTGTAGCCACAGACGCCCAGAGGTTCTGGCGCCAGCAGCCAAGCAGCGCGCGGAAGGACGGAGGTTTACAGTAGCGTGCCGGACTACTTAGAAGTTGACCCCTGTGACCTGGCGGCTTGTGGCCGGGTCGGCCTTGTTGGCACACAAAGCGGTGTGCGACCTGTCAGTGCGCGGCTGGCCCGGCATTCATAAGGCGGGCGTCCATTGATTTTACCGTCAAGAGCACCGCGTCCGCAGATTTGTCACGTGTCGGCGAATATTTCTAGGGAAACTCTACACTTTGAGGCACCGTTAGGGTTCTGATAGCCTGTATACCTATCTCTGGATCTCTCTTACTTTAATAAATGACTCTTTTTTTCTTTTTAGTTTCCTTAAAAAAAAAATACACACTTAGACTGCCGATCTCGCTGCAACCCGAAGAGATCCCACAAGATGATCATCTTATATCTTGAATGGGATTTAAACCGGGGATTTAAATGAATTCTTATAGTACAATCTCTGATATATCCTTTACCCCAAGCCCAGTGCAATGTGTTGTAGTGTTCCAAGAACTTATCAACATTAGATCCACAATGTACATGTATTTTCGATCATTAACTTCTCTTTGTTTTTCCATTCCACAACATACACCCATCTCTAAATCGCCTTTGTCGCCTTGACGAGCGTTCCAAGTCTGCTTCCGGTCGCCATTTTTCGGCCATTTGTGTTTGTTTTGCTGTCAGGGCCGTCTGCCTGAGAGTTGAGTTTTACGGCTTTTGGGGGCAGCCTAGGGCTTTATGAATGCTCGTGAGGACTAATACCCATATCATATATCGCCCAGGTTGTCAGGGGAAGCCCAACTCAACTCTATGGATGCTTTCCATCACCTGGACCTCTCCTACAACGCCTGGCTTGCTGCACTAGTACAGAGCTAGGAACAATCCCAGCTGCCTGCTTAACAACGCCCACAGAGGTCTTATCTTCTTTTTTTCATGGGTTGGAAAAATTCTATGTAATGTTGTAAATGTTAGCGTTTGTAATAACCTCTATTTTCTATGTCTAAAAGCTATGTCTTATGTCAAGGCTGACTGGTCTCTAATTTTCAAGTTTTATACGGCCATATTTTGAACACTTCCCTCCAGTTTAAAGACACATACAGTCTATGACCTCGAAACCCTTGATCACAAGCCACCTTAAGTACATGGATTACCATCATCACCAATATACACTTACCTGCACTTACCACCTACCTGATCAGACACCAAGGTATCTATCATCAACTTATCTACAGCTTGATCACTAGTAATAGGTGCAGCTTTATCCGGCTTAAAAAGGCTTTGTATGGCCGCGGGATTATATGCTTAGATTACAAGGACGATCTCATTCTATGAAAGGCCGTAAAATGAAATTCATTGAATTTGAAAGCGAATATATAAATCCCTACCATTGAAGACTCAATGCAATATAGTACTCTCTGCACTTTTGTAACAGATAGGGAACAGTGCAGCCCCGTACCCCTCAGTGGTGTCAGTATTTGAAACCTAGAGACCCTAAGGTCGAAGAAATTAGACCTATCTACAGGGACTAATTTTTTTACTGCTATGAATGAATGAATGTGGCACTTGCACAAGTTTTCCCAACCTCCAACAAGCCAGCATATTTTCCATTGCTACAGTCTCTCTAGCTTTGTATACAGACTTCCAAATTAAGATGCCAAACCTCACTCCTTGGAGGATGGTACCTGCATACCACATTCCTTCTCCTGGAGACCTATGTACCATTACAATAGGCCCCCTAGCTAACCACCTACTATGGACTAATTTGCCACCACTTAAGGCAGTGCCAATAGGTTAATTAGGCGGCAGCTGACTGGACAAGTAGACTAGGAGTGCGTACAGCTTGTGAGAGGCCTTGATGAGGCCACACACCAATGCTCATAGCTTGCCGCTGACAGCTCAGGGATGAAGGGTGGCTGAGGACAGAGCCCATCAAGGGCAACATTAATGTCAATACACTAATGCTTTAAATTCAATTTATCTCTTTATACATTGTATATATTCTTTTATGGTTTATCAATAAGCACATGACTAGACAGTTGTTTAAGACTAGAGGAAAGCGTTGAAACGCTGATAACTCGGAAAGGCCATCTATTTCTTATCTATTTTGGGGGAACTTCCCTGGGGAACTTCCCCTTTTATATGTTGAGTCACACACTGTATTGCAAATGTGCAGTGAACATACATATGACGTCAGTAGCTACCATTGTGGCCCCTAAGCCTTCCATACTCACATTGTTATATACCACGATTTCGGAACTTCCGGTGGTTTCATATGCGATATATACGTGGTATATTCTGCATATACCATCCATGTGCGTTTTTAGAATTCTTGGTATATACTTTTTCGGGGTCAAGTTGGACTTAGAATATTTTTGGAGACGCTGGCGGACATAGAAATTTAGCCTCGCCATTGTTTCAATGTGAAAAATCGTCCAAACTCGTATGAGGATTGAACCCCGGCCGCAGTGGTGGTAGGCGAAGGCCTACCACCACTGCTCCGCGGCTCGGGTATATCCAGCATAGACTCCCCTAGGGCTCCAACATCCATGATCTATTAGGTTAATATACCAGTTCTCACTGTGGTGGACACACCATACCAAAAGAGCAGGAAAAAAAGGTTTCCCAATGGAATGTGTATGCTTCACCATTGGTCACCCAAAGCGTCGCCTTTCTGATGGTTGTAGACAACATTTTGTAATCTATCAATTCTTCAGGCATCACATATTTATTCATTCACCAATGACCATATTTATGATCACAACATATTATTCTAGCCATGTATGAATACATTTTTATACAATTACTCTTTTCTGATGGTTTATTTCCACAAAGTTTGGCAAGATGTGCCTCTTTTTGGGGACACCCAAAACCGTCTTAATCCATGGTGGTGCCTGTAACTCTTTCCGAGTTAATAAATCGTATTTATATATTCAAGTATAACATTTGTAGGGCTGAACGAAGGATTGAGCTAGGGGTAGAGAGGTAGTGGGGTGGTGGTGCTGTAATCTAATGCAGGCTACATCACATATGTGGAATATGACTTGTGATATATCACTTAGGACATAATGTGAATGCTGCTGGAATTCACCCTGAAACCCATCCATCAGTCTGTCCACTGGGGGATAGGCTTGGGTTGGGGTTCAGACTTTTTGCAGGAGCATTTTATTACTTGATATCTTTTTATATTTGAAAGGTGTGTGATATTGGCATGTTAAACATGTTTTACATACTTGGATATGACGGCTGTGATGTGTTTTATCACATGCTCCCTGCCCCTCAGTGTACATGGATATAAGAAGTTGGGATGGCTCATAGCCAGATGCTAGACAGGTGTTCAGCATAGACTTGCTCACAAGTCCCTTTGGTGATTGGTATTTGCAGCACCAGCATGTCTTATCAGAGATAGCATTTGTAATATCAAAGTAAAGTGGGAGGCACATGTACCCGGTATTTGTGTAAAGTGTACATGACTGTATTGAGGAGGCAGTTGTATATAGTTGTGTTGTTGCCTTTTTGTTGTTTTGTTTTTTGATTAATAAAGCGAGGTAAAACGAAAATTAGACACTTAGAATTGCAACATGAGAGCAATCTTCAAGCAGAATTACCCGGTAATACTTCAAATGTGTAAAAGAAAGAATAAAAGATGAAGGTCACAGGGCATAGAGAGTCCACAGTTAACATTGCAGCTACTTGTGTTAAAGACACGGCTGGTGTGAAGGTGGTCTTATTCATCAACCGACGCCACAGTCCAGGCGTTAAACAGATGGATAATGATAGTGCTCACACCCCTTGGGGGCTGTCTCTGCACATTCCATGCTAGACAACCCCATACTCTGCTCCCCCCCCTCAAAACTCACCCCCCCCCCCACTCAGTCATCTACAACCAAACCCTCCCCCTGGTCCCTATGCATACTGGAGGCCGAGAGGCGATAGACGTCTCACCACGAGCACTCCAGGCAATTGGTGAATCTTTTTATATTGTCCTGAGTTTTTGAGTAGTTTTTATTTTTGATTATGTCTTTTTCCAAATTTCTTTTGACTTTGATGACAGAAGGGCAAGGAGCAGTGGGAATCACGTTTTACATAATGAGCCACAGAGGAAAAATATGACTGACAGGAAACATGAAACCTGATTCTTCTTTTATTTTCTTTCTTGTCCTCCATAAACATAGTAAGCGTCCTCATGGCGTCTTTAGTATACTCCAGGGCAGTTTTAAAAAGGCACAAAAACAGGATAACATGCTATGGGAACTTAAGGACTCTCACTTTAATAATGCCACCACCACAAAATGCCATCATTCTTTCATTATATACTTGTTTACTGGTAGCTTTTACTGAAGCAATCCTTTGTCTCAGGTCATTTGTTCTCTCCAAGTGTCTCTCTTTTGTTTCCATCTCATTTTTTCCTCCAAGATGCAACCAGTGCTGACTGACAACAGGCCTTCCTTTGTTCAAAGAACCGCCACTGGCTGGGCTAATCGCCATTCCAGATACTATATCCATCACCCTGAAATTGATTTCAAATGGTATTTGTTGCTTAAAATGATGCAGTTTGGTGGTTGGAGGAGGAGCAATGTGCATTCAATCACTTAACAAAGACTATCATTCCAAGAATGCCACTTGATCTTAATGTATTAGAATCCTTAAGTCGGTAACCTTAAGGGCGGTGTGATCATGGTGGAGTTATCAATAATTCAATGTAAAGACCGATGGGCGGGCCGCCATTTAACAACCGTTGGGTGCAAATGCTGTCAAGCACATGAATATGCCAGGCATAGTTAAATATGCATAGGGCTCCTTTGTACTCCCCAGCTGAGCCTATGGGACTAATTCTACTCAGCCGGGTCAATACCTATACTCTGGATATGGAGATTAGGTAAGTAACATCTAGCCTACCTTTGAAGTCTGTATAGGCAAGCCTATATATTCATACATTGTGCATTTTAGTCTTTAAAGGGATATAGTCATCCTAAAAATCCAATGGTAAGGTCTAGGGACTAATAGAGGAGGAGAGCTGGGAATGCAAGGTTACATAACACCAGATGTCCTGATGTGAGGGCCTGGAGGGCTGACCAAGACTCCACCCTGGAGTAGTGTCAATCTCCAAGCACCCTTCCCCAACATTCCTTATGTATTAGAAGCACAGTATATTATTTCAGGGTGGAGAGTGTTTTGTATACAAACAAAAAGTAGGAGGGGCAGGAAATCCACAGGCTCAATACTGTGTAGCTATTCTTCAGGCACTCTGTCTATCCCTCCTTACTCATCACCCCCTTTATATCCCTTACTCTTTCCTTCCACCTGCCTATCCCTGGCAGGGACCGGATAGAGAGGGGGAGGGACCAGATAGGGAGGGACAGGGACCAGATAGGGAGGGGCAGGGACCAGATAGGGAGGGACAGGGACCAGATAGGGAGGGACAGGGACCAGATAGGGAAGGGCAGGGACCAGATAGGGAGGGGCAGGGACCAGATAGGGAGGGGCAGGGACCAGATAGGGAGGTGGCAGGGACCAGATAGGGAGGGGCAGGGACTAGATAGGGAGGGGAAGGGACTGGATAGGGATGGGCAGGGACCAGATAGGGAGGGGCAGGGACTAGATACTGAGGGTAAGGGACCAGGCAAGGACCAGATAGGGAGGGGCAGGGACTGGATAGGGAGGGGCAAAGACCAGTTAGGGAGGGGCAGGGACCAGATAGGAAGGGGCAGGGACCAGATAGGGAGGGGCAGGACCAGATAGGGAGGGGCAGGGACTGGGTAGGGAGGGGCAGGGACTGGATAGGGAGGGGCAGGGACCGGGTAGGGAGGGGCAGGGACTGGATAGGGAGGGGCAGGGACTGGATAGGGAGGGGCAGGGACTAGATAGGGAGGGGGAGGGACCAGGTAGGGAGGGGCAGGGACCGGATTGGGAGGGGCAGGGACCGGATAGGGACGGGCAGGGACTATATAGGGAGGGGGAGGGACCAGATAGGGAGGGGCAGGGACCAGATCGGGAGGGGCAGGGACCATGCATATAGGGAGGGGCAGGAACCAGATACGGTGGGGCATGGACCAGGTAGGGAGGGCTAGGGACCAGATATAGAGGGGCAGGGACCAGATAGGGAATGGCAGGGCCCAGAGAGGGAGGGGGAGGGACCAGATAGGGAGGGGCAGGGACCGGATAAGGAGGAGCAGGGACCGGATAGGGAGAGGCAGGGACTAGATAGGGAGGGGGAGGGACCAGATAGGGAGGGGCAGGGACCAGATAGGGAGGGGGCAGGAACCAGATAGGGAGGGGCAGGGACCAGATAGGGAGGGGCAGGGACCAGATATCCCCTCTTGCCCCTCTGTATCTGGTCCTTACCCCTCCTTATCTGGTTGCTGCCCCTCCCTATCCGGTTGCTGCCCCTGCATATCCGGTCGCTGCCCCTCCCTATCTGGTCCCTGCCCCTCCCTATATGCATGGTTCCTGCCCCTCCCTATCTGGTCCCTACCCCCTATCTAGTCCCTGCCCCTCCCTATCCAGTCCCTGCCCCTCCCTATCTGATCCCTGCCCTTCCCTATCTGGTTCTTGCCCCTTCCCTATCTGGTCCCTGGCCCCTTCCTATCTGGTCCCTGCCCCTCCGTATCTGGTCCCTGCCCCTCCCTATCTGGTCCCTGCCCTTCCCTATCTGGTCCCTGTCCCTCCCTATCTGGTCCCTGTCCCTCCTAATCTGGTCCCTGCCCCTCCCTATCTGGTCCCTGTCCCTCCCTATCTGGTCCCTCCCCCTCTCTATCCGGTCCCTGCCAGGGATAGGCAGGTGGAAGGAAAGAGTAAGGGATATAAAGGGGGTGATGAGTAAGGAGGGATAGACAGAGTGCCTGAAGAATAGCTACACAGTATTGAGCCTGTGGATTTCCTGCCCCTCCTACTTTTTGTTTGTATACAAAACACTCTCCACCCTGAAATAATATACTGTGCTTCTAATACATAAGGAATGTTGGGGAAGGGTGCTTGGAGATTGACACTACTCCAGGGTGGAGTCTTGGTCAGCCCTCCAGGCCCTCACATCAGGACATCTGGTGTTATGTAACCTTGCATTCCCAGCTCTCCTCCTCCTCTATAAGTCCCTAGACCTTACCATTGGATTTTTAGGATGACTATATCCCTTTAATGTGAGATAAATTTACCTAACGCTCATATCTCATTTGATGATGCTCACTAATAACTCATTTGAAATGCTAATATCTCCACAGCGGCATACTGAGTCTTTAAGTCCACTACCTGTGGGAGTCTCCTATATATAATCCACTGAGCTGTAAATGTACCATATTCTATGCAATGAGCTAACCACAGTAGCTCTGTGAGCTGCTCTTGTAATAACCAGCTACAAGGTTCAGGTTTCTACTACAGACATTCGATTCTTTGGAGTATCACCGTGGTATACATGTATCTGTGAAAAATGATCCTACAGAGTACGGTAGACACTTTGTGATTTTATCAACAGGCTAAACCTTAAGAACTGCAACATTCTCCTTTATCACTCAATCTCAACCCTGGCCTCTCAAATCGGCCGCACGATAAGCTATGATTGTGTCCGCTCTAATCTCAACTTAAACCAGCTAATCCATACCAGTCTGTCTCCCACCAGCATTTCACCCTTATCCCACCTCCCCTGCCTGCCAGTCGTCGTCAATCTAGTCCCATCCTGTCCACGCCTCGATCCCCTCACCGACCCAATCACCCTCCACCTTCCCACACGCTCTGCTCCTCGACTGCTCACTTCCGCTCTCATAGAGAGTGGTGCACTATGGGATCGCTCCTGTGCTTCAATCACCTCTCTCCCCCCTGCGTCTGTTCTTTCTTTTTCCGCCTAATGTTACAGCGTCCTAAGGCAGATCTCCCAGCATTCCATGCGCCGTGAGGGATCACGACACGTGCTGCCACCATGCGACGGTCGTAACAACCAGAACCTGCCCCAGATAGGATTTAACACAAATGGGTCAGTCTTTATGGGGTACTACCGGTGGTCCTCAAAACAGTTTCAAACACACAAGAGGCCAACCAGAGAGAGAGAGAGAGAGAGGCATTCTGCATGTGGCCTTAAAAAAGGGCTCATTTGTGAAGAGTATTAAGCAGATAACCTACAAAAGCAGACTGCAACTGTAGGTGAGTGATGATGTCTTGGTGTCTCAGGTGGTGCTCCCATAGATGGAGTGAGAGTATGTTGGGAGGTCGTGGGTAAAAAAGACAGAGGGGGCACAGAAGGTGAGAAGTAACCTAAACCTGCTATGCCCAGCTTGCCTTACCTTTCACCACTCACCCCCCACCCCACATTACCAACCACCCCGTGACCACTCACCAATGTAAGCATTCTCATTGTCCACTGACCTGCCCACCAGCCTCTCTCTCTCTGTAAAATGCCCTGGGGGTTAAACCTTTAGGAGCCATATACTGCTTTTGTGCTCTATGGAACCTTATAAGCAAGATACAGGAATGTAGTATTTTATCCATTGATGCATTGATCAAGTTAACCCACAAGGGGCTGATACACTCCCACAGAATCGGCCTGATGTTAATGCAGGGCTGGTGTCAGAGCTGACTCACCAGCACTGCATTCATTATAATGACAATGGCACCTAGAGGCATTATGTGGGCTTTAAAGGGTGAAAATGGTGGTCAGGGGTTGTCCGGTCATGGTCAAGCCTTGGGTGACACAGAAAAGGCATGCCTCTGCATTATAATTGAGCAAGCGTCAGTTTCCCCGTGTCCAACAAACTTGCTGTTATTTGTATGGGCAGTTAAAGGGCCCTGTCAGTAAGTTCAAAGGAAGCCCATTTATCTTATTTCAGATTTCAAGAACTGCCTATTTCTATTCATCATTGAAAGCTTCACAAATGGCATCTCACTCAGATAATAAAGTGGTCCAAATTCCACCTAGACTGCTTCAACTACCTGTAAAACTACGACATCTAAGGCCATATCTTGTTTTTTTTTGTTTTTTTTTTTATGATTTTATACTATTTACACATATATAAACTTGTTATCTATTTATTTCTTTTAGATCCTGAGATACAGAGTCAATACTGTAAATATCGTTGTCTTGATAAAGCTAATACTTGCTCTGCTCTATGACATGGTACTCTGTGTTATCTAATCCTGTATCCATACACTGTTATCAACCGATGCTGATAACCTGAGTAATTCAGCCTTCTTACTCACAATATTAGTATGGTTGACCCTGTTGACAATTGATACCTATCATATATCATTGTAATGAGTAAGGAGCCATTTTCTTTATCTCATATGGTTTAAATTCCTTTCCTATAAACAGTAAATCATAACGTGGGGTATCATATATTATCATTAATTACCAATACTGGGGAAAAATCCAGTAAAATGAAAAATCCATATTGTAAAAAGTAAAAAGTCACAAAACCTCTTTGGTCTTTGATAAGAAGACACACATGCAATTTACTGAAAACCCAGGCGGGAGACTTCATGAGGCGGCTGGTTTCCTCAAGTTCTCTCAACCAAACGGGGATATTGGATAAACTCTGATTTCTCATTTCACTAGCTTGGCAATTGGCAATCTGAGGGACCTAGCGAGACTCGCTGATTACCAACACTAACGAGCCAAAAACGTGTACATTGACACCCCCCGCCAACCGAGCTGCTCCTGTGACGCTTATAAAACAGATTGTGTGTAATTCAAACAAGCCACCGCCCCCCTCAGCCTTGCCCCTTGCCACCAAGCCTGGCAACACTCCTAACACTTAAAGGGCCCCAGACGGGTAAAATCGACAAGGGGACAAAGCCATTTCTTAAAATCGACAAGGGACATGGACTTTAGGGACAAGTGACAAGGCCACTTCTTAAAATCGACAAGGGACATGGGCTTAGAGACAATAGACAAAGCCACTTCTTAAAATCGACAAAGGACATGGGTTTGAGAGACAAAGGACAACAACCACTTCTTAGAATCGACAATGGACATGGGACCCCCTGTCTAGGGCCCTACTTAAGGCTCATGAATTCTACACACAATTCTAAAATTTTCTCCTCTCTTGAAAAAAAGTAGACAAAAGATCTGATTAGTTCATCTGTATCCGAGTCTCTTAATTTAAGTTGAGGGTGAATCACATGAATATTCATTATTCTGGTTCTATGTGGTGTGATTTTTGATGAAGGATTAGCACTTTCCCTAATATCATATTTTATCAGACATCATATGATGGGTGGAAATAGCCCTTATATTCTTATTCTTATTGGATGTGGGAGGAGAGTAAGCTCAGCCGCCAAGTAGGCAAGTGTTAATGCATTTGATTGATAAACGGGCGTGCTGGCCGGGGAAGGAAATTGTTATAACAGTGGCTATTATGTCCTAGTCGATCCAGACAGGGGCGGCCAGGGTAGCAGCAATACTAGACTTGTCAGCAGTCCCCACTACAAGTCACAGTATTTATCGTTATTACTGTCATCTGTCATTTTCCATCCCCAATAGACATGCCAGTGGTCTCCACATGGAGAACATCATTGTTTGCTATCACTATTATTACATGTTATTTATCATCCTTTCACACCATTATTCCATTTTGTTCTTTTTTTTTTATTTCTTTTTATCATTTTATGTTGAGCTTTTTTTCTTCTCCACATTCACTCACCATCTCGCTTTCCACTCATCCTTTTTAGGCTGCAGTTGCTTTCTACACTTTGTGCCAGCCTGCAGCGCGTCACGACAACCCCTTCTCGACACGCGACCAAACTTGTTTCTCCCTTCTAAAAAGACCTAATCCCAAACGGAGCCTTTTAATCATTTTTTCCACTCTTTTTCCCTTGACGTAGTTAGCTTCAGAGCACCTATTAAAATCTAGGCTCTACTTCTTGCACCTACAGCTCATTCCCTTTTCAACAACCTCCACACCTTGCTCTCAAACCTCCCCCTCCTACCTTATGTTTCTCAGCATCAAAGATTTTGTCATTAAGCTTTTTTCTTCTTTATTTTCCTGTACTTTGGTTTACTTATGTGTGAATTTCTTTTTGGATTCTGCCTTTCGGTGATAAATGTATCTTATTAGACCATGACCTGCCTTCAGTAGCACCACGTGCAGTAGCAGAAAATCAAATTTAGTCACAATATTTCCCATGGGAGATGAGCTTTTTGTCATGGGTAGCTAGTTTAAACAAGGAAATAGGACGATGAAGAATAGCTCTCAATTACTGAAATTATGTTTTTCTCAATTAGTCTCAGAAAGTTGTGACCTTTCATATTTTAGATTGTTTCTTGATTGACCTTCTTAAAATAGCCAAAGCAATATGGTTTCTCTTTTATATATATTTCTTTCCCTTTTTTTAAGGAGGTGAATTAAATTTGCTGTATCAACATACACAATACTTTGTCCACATAACGGGTATTCGGGGTTATTCATTAAAACCTCATTTGATCACAATTCAAAGCACACTGATATACACACATTGGCGCCCACACATTAATACCATACGACAATTTAAAGAGAAATATTTAACTTTTGAAGTGGGGGCTACTTTCCTTCATTCAACATACATGCACAAACCGATAGGTGCCGAACGCCTGTTCCAAAAGAGTTCAGGCTCTGGCACCTCCCCAAGTAGGCGAGCTTGAATCAATAAGTGTAATAAGTCGGATAATATTTGGCATAAGCGAGTGTAAGCATTCAAGGGGATTCGCACTCAGTCAGAAGAGCTGGGGTCGATAGGAGAGTGAGGTTGACATAGAGTGCCTACTATTATACTATAGGGATCTTATTAAGAGGTTTCCTTACCGAGTTTGGGTGTAAAGGTTCTAAAGGTATTTTGTTAGTGCATCTATAGGGACATTCAGCATGTGTGTTTGTGTTTTATACTTATGGATATCATTGATCATGTGTGAGCGATGCCTTCAAAGTGTTGGTGCTGTCAATGGTTGATATTAGAAGCTTATGGAAGATTTCAAACACTCTTGGTATACATCTGTATCAATCCAATGAAACATTTTATAAGATCTTAAGATGTATGCATTTGTATATCAGTCTTTAATACATCTATCAGTATCTAGAGCAACACGTTGTAAACATCTACCCATGAAACAACACAAAAGCCAAACACCCCACTTAAATACCGTGGGAGCAATAATAATAGTCCAGTTTAAAGTTAATCCTATAAATATCAACATTGATTTGCTGTTAATCCGGTAACCACTGGAGTCTGTAGCTGGCCTGCCATACACAATTCAATAATCCCCTCGAGGCCCCTTCTACTTGTACCATACCTAGACCCTCCCCCAAAATGGCTGTTAGCCCTTAAGGGCCATACAATGCCTCCTGGTTCATGTTCCTGTCATGATGCACTGATACAGTGCTGGTGGATATACTTGCTAATAATGTATCGATGTATCATGCAGATCCTTAAGGAGAGCATCAACCCTATCGGGTCGGAATGATGCATGAATGCAGCCATGGCAAATGGGCATGATGCTTTCGTGCATCATGCAGCCCTGGAGGGGCTAACTGTCAGCTGATCCTCCCCAAGCTCCCCTCCATCCATGCTGCTCCCACAAGCCCTCTTTGTAGTACAGGATGGCTCCCATATAGGGTAGAGTGACCTTGAGTCGTCCAGGTACCTTGAGTCGGCCATATTGCTTGGTGTTGGGCCCAAAATGAAACTGTTAATGAATATATTAGTGGATTCTAAGCTATTTGCACTGGTGCTATATGGCAAGATATGCTATAAGCTATCTTAGCATCTTTTGGAATATAAGTCTAGTACATTCCAGGAGCTCTGGGTGACACTAGATTTTGTAAATTATTCTTGAAGTAAGATAAAGGTTTCCGATGATTTTCCAGCAACAACATGATAGATTAGTGATAATGTGATATTGACCAAGCAACAGAGTTAAACCCAACTAAATTTGAAATAAAGCATTGCATTCATACTCTGCAAACATCATTTAACTTGAAATTATGCCTTTTATAGTGTTCAGTACAAAAGTCAAAAATCTGCTGTGTCAAAGTTGACTCATGGTATGATAAGACTGACCCAAGGTGTCTTTGAGAAATACAGGTACCTTGAGTTGGCCACTATACATGTACCTTGAGTCGGCCACTATTGCTTTTTGGTCAAAAATGAACTTAGTAGTTACCATTTCATTGGGTTCTAAGCTATTTATACAGCTAGAATATGTTGAGCTGTAGCACCTGCTATCTTTCCATCTTTGGGAAAGTGAATCTAGCACTATCCATTATTTTTCAACAAAATTAACTTTATTCTACCAATTAGGTAGAGGGGTCTTCTGATAGATTGACAGCCACTTTGAAATGATGGACAGCGGATAAATGGGGATAAGTTTGCTATAATTTATGTTCACCCAAGGAACGGTGTTAATCAGCATTGTAATTTGTAAAATCATTACAGAAACAGTCTGACCAAGGTCAGTCAGCTGGGAATAAACGTTTTCCTTGTATTGCTTCAAAAGTACACTCCTTACTAGGAATTAGTTGAGTCATTTTATGATGTGGCTGACTCAAGGTACCACAGTGGCCGACTCATGGTACTGATGAAAGAAAATTCACATCTATTGAATAAGGGGTACTCAAAGAGCTCCATGACTATGGGTATGAAAGTTGTAACATTGCTGGATGGAAAGAGTAAGACATCTGGGTAATATTTGTATCCATTTTTAGATGACCCCTGCAAGTTTTCCCACTATTACAAAGATCCTAGAATAACTAGTAGGTTGTAAAGAGGCCCAGGTGGACGACTCATGGTCACTTTACCCTATACACCTTTGAATTGTTTGGTACACGACAACGCTGGAGGAGTAAACAGCAGGGATACAACCCCTACCAGTACCAGGACTTGCCATGGCATGAGAGGAGGAAAGCCATGAGAGGGGTTTACAACCAGCAGTGTCAGGGGTTGGAGAGACATAAGGAGGTAATGCCGAGACATACATAACCATTGCTGTAATGTGAGGGCGAGTGACAGGGCCAGGCTCATTGTCTGTCATCCAGCCTCAAATTGTCTTGTCACAGTCAATTCTTCACACGGCTATGCCTTGTTACCACCATGGGGGATAGGGAATGTGAGCTACTCCCGCTTAGCGGATTCCTTAGTGGACTGACCCCTGCTGAAGCTGATACCTTGCGAGATAAGGACTGATAACAGCGAGCTGATGGGTACTAGGTGTTACGTAATGCACCCTGAAAAGTCGGCACTGAATGAAAGGAATTTTCTCAGTGGTCAATATTATATCCCGCTAGGTTCCTATAGGGTGGGTGTTGTAACATAGGGGTGCTTTCTATGTTCTACAGTGCACTTCTCATGTATAACCCCCTTGTATAAGCCGAGGTATATATAGGCCATTTCAGAGGCCTATTGTGGCTTATAGGGTCTTCCTGAAGTAAGGGCGCGGCTTATGTGCGGAGCTTAACATATATAGATTACAGTAAGGAATGACCTGGACTATTTCAGGCCTAATGTGCAGCTTATCCAGCACTTCTCAAAGCCAGGGTGCGGCTTATAGGCGGGTGCAGCTAATACTAGCGGTTTTACAGTAGGTCCTAAATATCGCCAAACCCTGATATCGGATCCTTGGCGTTCATAAATATGCCAATCCAGATGGCCTTGGCAGTGTAGGCATTGTAACTGTAGGTATAGGACACTATGTGAATGGAAATCTTGAGTAAATTTTCCTGATTTTTCCCCATTGACCATAATTTAAAAAAAAAACCTTCGCAATAATTTAACCTGAGAGTCAGGTCTACTCAAGAAGGACTATTTTCTTCTAGTTACCACCGACATCATCTAAAACAGTCCCATGCAGTAAACTGACGTGCAAGCCTTAAGTCCACAGGAGGAATGATGAGAGACTCGGCCGACGAGTGGCTCCCCAATCTAGACAGGCTTTAATAGAGCTTTAAAAACAAGCCCAGCTGAGTGGGATTGCACTGTGTGCAGGGCTCGATAAAAACCCACAATGCCAGCCCTGAGGGCATCGGATGGCAGGGATAGGCTTCTCGGCCTCCTCGTTTGACATTCGATTTCCCTAATACGGACCAATTTTTGCGTGGAATTGCAAAAATTACAATTCGCCTTCTACATGCAACGAACTGAACACCGGTAATTACTCTAGGATTCTGACTTAAGTTCTGATTTCCAATTATCCAGTTGTCCTTTGACTGTTGCAGTAGAAACCCCTGTATGATACTGATACTCTAACAAAGGTAACGCTGACTATCTCTCTTATCTATAGGGATGACGCAGTATGAAACGTGTACATGGTATATGTATTTCACCACCATTTGGATTGGCATTTTGAGCACTGATACATACCGTTGTATACATGCCGGGTACACATGTATACATTTGCAATTTCACCCCCCTCCCCCCACCTCTGACAGTAAAGTGAATTTCTCTCAGTTCTACGACCAACCCGATATACAGTCTGCCAGTCCATAACAGAGGTTTCAGTCAGTTCTCATTGCTACAAGGTAACAGGGCAGAACGACCCTACAAATCCCCCCCCCCCCAACTCCCTATCCCTTTCTCGTGACATCACACATGTGTGCTACAGCCTGCTTGCCCCCTGTAGATAAAGGCATTATCAAATATTCATGGGACAGCCTCTGAAAGGAGACGGCGCCCCGGTCCCCGCACTCACATACCATACTAGATACCATCAGTGTTACAAGGTCTCAGACTTACCCCCAATTCCACAGATTCTAGGCTAAAAATACCCCCTTTTTTCGTGAAAAAAAAACACAGATTTGTGGGGCTCAAAAACTACCCCTTATTTTGGGAAAACATTGACTCTTTGATCAGGCCTCCCTTTTTACTTAGAAACACAGAATTCTCAGCTCTTGAAAAACTACCATTTCTGGAATGAAATATTGAAATCTTTACTTTCCAAGTACATTAATAACATATCCATGCAAAATATACCCCTTTTTCTCATTGCCATGGAATTTCCTTTGAAAAAATACCCCTTTTTCTGAAATTTGAAGGACATTGCTGGAAGGCAAGGAAAACCCCTAATTCTGCGCTTTTGTAACTCTGATGGTGTTCAACTTGAGCCAGAGTGCGGGGACTGGGGACGGCGCCTGAAGAAACGCTTCTTCTACCCTATTTGAGGCTTGTGGTATAGCCAATGGCTTGGCTAATTCATAGGAAGGACAATCATTCGGCCATGAACATGGTTGCTATAATATAATAAACAGTTTTTGTTGGGTTTTTTTAGTGCCTTTACCTTTTTTAAACTAATATTCATTAATTTTGTCCATTTGGTGAAATATCAATTGGTCACCTTCAGGGCCATAATTTGCCAAGCAAACTTCCCAACAAGTACATAGCAAATGGTTTGGGGGGGACAATAAAATGTTAACCCTTGGGAGAGATTTCCTGTCATTCTCTAGCACTGTGTACTTGTTAGGCTGTGGCGCCTGGGGGCTAGTGGACTGGCTGAGTGAGTTGGGAGGAGGTGAGGTGGGATGGTGGGGGTTAAAGCATAGAGAGTGTTGGTTGGTGTACAATAGAAAAAGGGGGTAAAGGTTGGGTGGGGATGGTAGAGCAGGGGCTAGTTATTGGGAGATGGTTGGAGCCTCCTCCCTACCCCCACCCCCTCTTTTAGGCCTGACAGCTGTCATGCCCTGTCAGCCCTATTGCCATAAAGACACAAGCTACGAGGGCCCACTTATTTGCACACTAAACAATGTCCGCCGCTCCTCTGGATTTACAGGCGGCCACAAACCGTGTAATGGGAGAGATTTAGGTAGACTTGATACACATTTAGATACACATATCCAGATCGAACATGGATCCCTTAATGATATACCCACATGTACAGGAACCTTTGTATATTGGTTACCTGAGGGCGGTGTCCTAGGGTAGGCATCTTCATGCCTCAGTGACTGAGAAAAGGTAAATCAAAGTCTGGGTAAATTTAGCTGACTGTCAGACATGTCCCGGCCACCAATCCTTAATGTCAAATACATGCATTCTCCTTCTTATATGCCCCTTTAGTAATGGCATTTTTATTTTTATTTTAATTCATATATATTCACATGAAGTGTGAGTCATCTTCTGGGTTGAAATTACAAGCCAGTAACCCCTAACTGTGGTTAGTCCTATTTGCTTATAATAATTAACATCCCAATTCCATAACTCTAAATATCAGAGAGCTACCCTAGATATCGACTGTGTTTAATTTGTATAGTGACTCAAGTATGCTGTGCAGGGCTGTAATCTGCTTTAAGATAAGAATGTCAACAAGTCAACTCACTTTGTCAACAGCTACTTCAAACCATAAGCATCTATTAGACAGTGTTGGTCTTTTTATGCCACTCCAACAGTCTGCTGGATGATGATGTACTCTGTAACTCATCAGCCGGGCTCATCAGCATTATGTTTCATCGCCTGTAACATCTCTTTACAATGTTTTAACACTCTCTTTACATAAAGATATTTAACACTTCTATAGTGTGTGCCATTTCTTTTTAAATATCACTGCTTTTTATTGCTCATCCGTCTATATTACGTCCACAGGTGGCAAAACTAATTGACCTATGAATGACTGGTCAGGCTTTCTTTGGTGTGACCCGAGATGAAGTAAATTCTTTATGCTATGCCCTCTCCTCTTCTATTTCCATAACCATCAAATTCCTGCCTTCCAATCCCAGAATCGTAACCTCTGTTTATAGTTTGGCCACTTCTAAGTTCTATGGATTACTCTGTCTTGTAAGACATTGCCAGGGTTTATAGTCAGAATGCACAAGGTATGGCATACAGGTGCACCCACTGCAGTATAAAATACAAGTTTTTAACACAGTCGACATTGACCTATACACTGAGGTCATCATTCTGATCCTGTGCCTATTTGTCATGCTGGCTTGCGTTGGCATTTCTTCATGGCTCACTCAGGACTGCAATATGCACAACGCACACGTGTAGGGCCTGACAAGGTTTGGTGTAATATTTATGAAGCAGGGTCCCAGTGTTTATTATGCTTAAATCATGAGAGGAAATCTGTGACTGTATACCTGGGCATGACTAACTTAACTGATATGCACTGAATACTGATATTAGCTTAAATACCTTCTCTTTCTATCCTCACTTAAAAGCTCATGTGGCAAACTTGACAGTGAGCTGGTGTGAATGGTCCAAAGGCGGTCAAATGGTTATGACCTGATAGCTATTTATACCAGTATATCCTGGATGCTGCTTACGTTGTCATTCTGGAGGGAAGTTACAAATATAATTCTAAATGTATTTCTACACAATGAGGAACAAGCCACAACCCCCAGAACATAAAAAGAAATTTACATATGCATTTACAGCTCAGTGTACAAAGACAAAAGTATCAAAGCTTTGACAATATGCTGTTATAGAAACAGTCGTATCTTCATCAGCAGCAGTAACATACATGTATTTATGGAGAAATTCTCCATGGCCTGGTGGTGTTGCAGGTCCCGCAGGTGGAGTTGACAAGCTGAAGGGGTCAGCCCAGGTCTGGCCTGCGTCCAGGGACCGGTCAATGGCTGTGTGCAAGGGTCAACCCGATGGTGTAACACTCTCCTAGCTGAGGTTAGCTCGCAACTAATCAATAACTATTATACAGTGCTTCAATGGCTGTATATGATTGCAAGGGTCGGCTATTGAGTACCACATCTGGCTACACATGTGGACAGGGGGTGGGGATAAAGCCATCAGAAATATGGTTGTTACAATACATGTATAAATACATCTTTCAATGCCCCACTCTGGACATTTTACGTCGTGTTGTATGTGTTAAATGTCATATGGCAAAAGAGGAATATCCTTATATCAGATAAGCAAATACACACTGTGTTTTAAAAGCAAACCCCCTTTGATTCCTCCAATGTTTCATTTGAGGAAGTATGAATCATTGAAGTTATAATAGTTTAGACTTCAATGTGTATAAAACACAATGACAAAGGTCTAGCTGCATTGGATCAAGAGGTCTAGTTCCTGATTGCTCTCTGTAAGTATAAACAATGTCTATGCACTTGAAGACTGAAGTTCAAGTGATATTAAGTTCCTTTTTGTCACGTGCCTACTTAATACTATCAAGGGCTGGCATTTCAGTGTTTGAATGGGGAGATCAAGGAGCCACTCTTTGTATTGAAATAACTCTTTGTAGTTAAATTGCCAATACTATTATTCTATCAAGTTGTTCCATTAGACACTAAAAATATTACATCCTTTATAATATTTGAAAATGCAATTTGTTATATGATAATGTGCGCCAAACCACTCTAGTGTAGGTATTAAACCATTATGACAGCGCAAAGTTCATTCTTCAGGTCTGTAAGACGCAAAAAATGTATACCTAAAGTTGAAAGAATATTGATTGAAGAAACCACAGACCCAAGTGACAAATAATCCCACTGAACGAGCACCTCAATTACCCAGAGTTTAACTCAACCACTTTAAATCACGAACCAAACAGTTATTGGTAATGACACAATCCCCTATGGGGTCACAGGGGGGGATTTGGCAGGAAACTGTGGATTAACTTTACTAGGAGATGAATTAATTGAAGGGAAACAGTTCCTGGACCCGCTATGCCTTCACAGAATAACTAGCGGTCCACAAATATACTAGTGAGCTTTTTAGGATAATTAGCTGTTGATCTTTTCTCGTGGAATGACTCCTCCAGGGCGGCAGTAGCGGTGTAAACCCTTTAAGGGTCTTCACGATGCACCAATGCAGAGCTGTCGGTCTACTCACCAGCAGTGCATTGGTGCATGATGCCTACCCTTTGATAATGTTGGCATGATGCATGATTAGCAGATGAGAAAATCATCAGGGCTACATTCATGCACCATGACAACTACAGTACATGGTACATTATGCACAAGGCAGGCCTTGGTGGGTTAAGACTAAAGTGATCATACACAGGAGGAACTGTGAAGGGAAGCTGCTGAGGCTGATAAAAAAAACCTCATCACTCTAATATCACCGACCATCTCAGTCACACAGGGGGCAAGGTGGGAAATGTCAATTCACGACTAAATAATTCTGACTCAATTAAACGTCGTCGGCAGTGCTAGTGATGGTAATAGTGGTGGATGGATGAATAGATACAACTGTGGTCGGGAGGTGGTGGTCTGGCTGGTTTTAGTCCTATGTTAAAAGTATAAAGGGGAATGGTGGTGGTTGCTGGGGGTGTAGGCAGTGGTTCTTGGTTGGATGGGGAGACTGAATGGAAGAGGAGGCAGCTGCTGGGGGATGGAGGAGTATGGACAGACAGTCTTCCTCCACAAAAAGATGCTGCGGCAGCATCTGCCTTCTATAATAACCCGGCCCACAAAAAGCCAACTCTATCTAATGGATGCATTTCACAGGCCGTGCCAACATTGCTGAAATGGAGATGGTTATTAGCGAAACAGTCTTTGACCATGTCAACAACAGAGCGGTGGTAGGAGGCGGAGGTGGAGGAGAGAAAGAAGGTGCACCACCAGCACCCCACACCCCAACCCTCACCTCCTCCTCTCTTCCCTCCATCGACTCCCATGAGCTCTTGATTAATCGCACACGCCATCAATCTAATTACCATATCGCTGTTCCGTGGAGGGGTTGGACGGTGGGGGGGGGGGGGGGGGGATGGTGATCGTGAGTGAGGTTGGGGTCTGCCATTGCTTCCTAGTCGACACCAATGCAAATGGTAAGGCACCAATGGGCAGTGTCAGAGCTTCTCAGATCACTGGTAATTGTCCTAATGGGGGTCACTGCAGATGAACGCCATAGGCCACTAAGGACATGGAGGAGCCTCTTAACCCTTTGGTTGAGGGCCACATACTTCCAGGTTAATGTCCTTAAGTCCTGATGAACCAATGAAGGGGTGGCTAGCGAGTCGACTCACAGACCCTTTGGTAATGAATCAAACCCATTTGGTCGACATGATGCCTCAATGCAGCACTGTTGTCAAATTGGTACAGTGCATTATTGCATTCAGGAGAGTGCTCGTTCAAGACAAAAATACCCCTACTTATCTTACTCCTGTAGAGGTAGAAATGCAGTCTGGGACTGCTCACTTTTCTCACGTTATTATCCATTTTACATACCTGCAATGAGACAAGAAATACAATTTGGTTAGGAACAATGTCATTCAAACATAACATCCTTGTGTTATAGATAATACATGAGAAGAGTCGAAATTGGACTCTAGCAAAGTTGAGTTGCAGGAGTAATCAGCAATGGTTGGCATCAAACAAGAGCCCATTGGAGGTCGCACCAATGCCTTGGAAGGGAAAAGGGAGTGAACTTCATTTGCCTGTGTAATGGTTCCAAGGCTAAGGTCAGTTACTGTGGCTGTTATAAGTGTTTTACACATTCAATTGGTAGGTATTTATATTGAATAAGCCTGGGGCAATGCCTGGTGGTATCTGTCTACTCACCATCTATCAAGTTGATATGTCGGTGAAATATAAATGTACAAGTATAATTTAATTCCAGTCCTGCAAGGCATGTTGTTCAGGAAAGGGTGATTGTCTAACCTCCTGCTATATAGGATACCCACAATAACCAGATTTCGCACAGTGTGCCCCTTCAACAGTTCACTTTTTGTCTCTGCTTATTTGCCTACAATGCACTACTCCATATACAAATACCAATATCACCCACTGTGGGACATAAGGTGAAACAGACACTATTAGTACAAGATATTCCTCCTCCCCTGGTGCATCCCGTCCTACCCCTGGGCCATTTTCAGTATCGCTGAATGCCAAGTAGTCTCTAGAGAATGGCAGCATAAGATGGCGAGTCTGATCCTCCTGAGACTTGGCCATATCCATTGCCAACTCAAACATTTGTGTCTGTTAGTACTGTACAGCCTAATGAATCCAAATACCTACTGACAAGTGCTAGTGTAGGACCAATGCATGATAAACAATATTCTTTATAACCCATTGTGGCATATCGGGAAACAAATGAGTTTTTTTTTCTGTATAATGTGGGGATTCACCCGAGACATGTCTCTAATGATCTAGATATGGGAAAGTTGGTTCACCGGTATCGCATATAAACCTTTTACAAACCTGAATGAGCCTGGTATTAAAATAAACTGATTGGTCTGAAGAATATAATCAATTAGTATCGTCATATCAAAGCATTAGTGTGGGTGAGATAACACGCACAAGGACTGTCAGATGTCTGGCCAAAAGAGCTAGACAGTCCTTCTGTCAATAAGCCATTTCATCCTCCAAGGCTCAATAGAGGAAAATATTGGTTTACATGCTAACTTGTGTATTTATCACAACCATTAGAGGAGATTTGAGCAAGTCAAAGTCCATCCTTCAGCAGCCCCCCCCATCACGTCGTCTCGCTGGCACCTCATTGGATTAATTACCCACGGACAGATTAGTGAGTGCCTCCAGACGCCTGAGGGATCCTCTCCAAGCCACTATCCCTTTCAAGTTTGCATGATGCCTTTAGCTTCATATTCCATGATGCACCAATGCACTGCTGGCGAGTTTAACTCACCATTACTGCATTAGAGTATCACAACCACCCTTTTCTAGGGTATCAATCCTGTAGGGTCACCATTAAGCGTAACTACTGCCCTGGTGAGTCACTCGCCAGTGCTATATCCACGCATCATGACGACCAATAGCCATTGTACATTAATGAACCATGTGGCTTCTAAAGGGCTTCAGGATACTCCCCCAGCCCCTAAACTTCACCCTTACTGAGCTGCTCATGGGGCGTGAGCGGGATTTGGGAGCAGCTCACCAGCCGGTGGCTGGATTAGCACGGCCAACTGTTTATACTCCATGAAACAAGGAGGGGTGGGTGCTGCTGCTTTGAGATGGGAGGGGAGGGGGCAAGGTATGGGTATTAAAGGGACTTTGCTACTGATAGATCCTGGAATTCCATATACTATAGGCATACTAGTTTGCATCACAGTTTTTAATACTATCGGTCAATCAACAGGAGTGCACGGCAAGATAGTTGGGAAGTCACTTGATTAAAAAGTGACTTGATGGCACTAGAGATCAGTTAAAAATTATCAATGAATGTCGGTCTATCCCTTCCAATTTAATCCACTATAATTATGGTCTATAAACAGAGACAGTATATATTATTACCGGTATATTTATCTGACGGCTCACAAACTGAACTACAAGTTCCCTGAGAGTTGTACATGCACTTGCAATGTACCAAAGTTTATATGAACATCCCTCTCGACATCAGTCTCATATCATAGGCGAGAATGGAAAAAAATCAACAGAACGCTTCAGCTTGCGAAAAAAGACAAACATCGACCTTAAAACATGAGGCACACGCAGACTACAACTATAACAGCATATCACCTTTACATCACAACCTGGACCCGCACTGCCACCACAAAATATCACCATCACTGCCAATTAATCAATCCTTGCCACTCTCTCTCACTCTTCTTTTTTCATCTTTCATTTATCTTTTTAACTCATATCATACCATCAACTAACAGGGGGTCGTCATGCGTGGGGCTTCTTCCTGAGAGTCCATGTGTGGTACTCTGTAGCATTTTGGCTTGTGATTGTTTCTCTCTTATTTCATCTACTACTCATTCTTTTTCACCATTGCTCTGGGGAATTACATTCCTGATGTACAGTGTATAGGTTGTTAGTCAGGGCAAGGTGGTTGGGGAAAGGTGAGGCCTGGTTCTCCAGTTGGCAGACGATCAAGAAGTTGCAGGTGAAGTAGATAAAGGGAAAATTGGTTAGTGAACAATTATACCTGAGTTAGCAGAGTTAACTGCAGGAACCAAAGCTCGACAGGAACTTTTGGCTTTTATATTCATATGTACAGCACCTGAGGAAATGTACATTATCCATTTGTAAAAGTACTAAGAAAGAATATAAATATGGTGATCTGTAGGGTTTTTTTTGTTTTTTTTTTTTTTTACTGAAGACTCCCTTCTGTGAGTTTCCTGTTATTCTTCTATCTTATTTCCTGGGTCAAGCCTTAGATATGCAATGTATACATATCTACAGGTTTCCTAGTATCTAAAACATTGCTTTAGTCTAGAAAGGCATCGTTACCAGTTACATTTTGAAAGAACTAAATGCATTACAGTGGTCAAATGCCCACTTCAACTTCCATGGTAAATAAATAAGCTGGCTATTTGGGCGTGTCTCTCTGGCTGAATGTAGGTTTAGGGTTGTGCATGGCTACTGAGGAAAGAGGCTACAAAATGAGAGGGTGGGGTGGAGGGTGTGTGCCGAGACAGTGCTGGCGGCGCCGCCCCCGGCTGATACCTCTCGTCCTTTGACAGCCCCAGGCATCCCCACCATCAGCTCAGGTGACTAATAACCTGACCTCCAGGGCCGGGGGAGGCACAGGAGGAGCAGAAGGGGATGTAGGGGCCTAGACCACAGCAAAGCGCTGCCACTGCATGGTAAAGCATAGAGAGGAGGCAGGAGGCAGAGAGGGAGGTCCCCTTGGGGTGAGCCCCTGCCACCCCGCTACATTAAATATCACTTCAGATCATGTGGACGGATGGCATCTTGTGGGAGGCCCAGTTCTCATGGCTGGATAGGTAAGGTAGGCAGTTATAAGGTGTAGTAGGTGTGTTGGGGGGTAGTAGCCTCAGGAGATGAAAAATATGCCTCAGGCTCAGCCTGGGGAGGAATTGCACTACCACAGTGAAGAATCTCATCATTTGAGATGCCCTCGTTTCATGCTTTATCTATGATATACTTGAAAACTGGACAATATTCACTTTCCCTTTATCTTCTTTTCAGCAAAATAGGAAAGAAATGTAAACAATATGCCAACAATATTATTATATTGTACTCCGTGACACATTAACAGATCAGGAGATAACTAACTGTAAAGGGCCCCCCTTCCCATAATAGCTACAGTAGTCACAGTTCACTTTAGATACTTAATATTTATCAATACAGAGAGGTTCACATCATAGATAGAACCATAAAAGACTAACGACAAAGTGCTCAGCAAATAGAAGGCTCGTCTATGTATCTATATACTACAAAAGAACCAGTCATTTTTGAGTCATAAAGGTGTGAATTAGGAATCATGGGTGTAAGATATCCTGTATACCGAGTCAGGGACAAAGCTACAAACCCATCCGCCTCCCCCACTGCTAAGTATGCGTGTATACATGCCATCACTCCTGGTCCGAGAGGTAGACGATAGGGGGTGACTTCTGGTAAGTGCCAAGTCATGTCCCGCCGCTATGTGCTTCAAGTTCAAAGGATCTTGGGCAGAATCTTGATCTAGCAGAAGGAAGGGATGCCAACAAAAACTCGGGGTGTCAAGAAAAAAAAAAGATGTCAGGGAGATGATTGGGGATCCCTGGTAATTCAATATAGCCCCACACAAGAGCATTTCCAAGAAAACAACCTAGGTATATCCCGGATCAAATACAAGATTGTCTTACAAAGTATACAGTGTCACTTCACCCTCTACACCGCAAAGCTTTTTTTTTTATATATCGGTATCATTTGCGCATAACATAATGAAATCGATCCATCCACTTATTAGAGTCTTCTTGTGAACAGTGTGGTTTCATTTTTTATTGGAAAGATAGACAGGGAAACGAAAGGGTGGCTCTGGGGGCACTTCCCATCACTTAAACGCGCCCATTTGGGCACCTTACGGCCCCCTCAGTGATCACTGGTCACGCCTACTAGTTGTCATTGGTTACGGAAATCACCCCGGCGGAAATCACAAGTCGTTCAAAGTCAAGTGTCCCTGATCCCGCCGACCACTGGACGCGGGCGGCGGCTTCTACGTCCGTTGTCATGACGACTGACAGATCACTTCCGGATTGCGCAGTGGAGGTGCGCACAGGCACATGACAACAGCTGGGGTCCTAGGCTATCAAAGAGCAGCCTTTTTATTAGTTAGATTGGCGCCCAACTCACATACTTAGATCTGTGACTACCTTTTTATATATTTTCTCGGCACAGATGGGTTTTGGGAGGGTATGATAGACCGACGCATTGCTTGGTCAGATTGGTATAGGACATACTTTTTCAGGTATGGTCGTGGAATGAATTGCTTAAGCACACCTTGAATGTTAACAACGACTCAATAATATTAAATGGAATTATGATTTCACTTAAGGATACTTAAGATATCTCTAAATGTTTCTGTTTCTAGATATTTTAAGTGCCCAACGTCCGTATCCCTCAAAAAAGAGAAAACTGCAATGGCTTGAGGAATACAGATTTCAACGTGTTCATATGCAATGATCTGATAGACTGGAAAACTCACTCTCACCACATCCGACCGCTATGAACCCAGTCAGATCTGCAGCACTGAGGGAGGGAACCACAGCCAGCACCACCACCACCACCGCCTCTACAATAGTGTCTCCTTTACCCAGTAACCCCCCCCCCAACCACCACCACCACCTACTCCTCCTCACCACTCCACAGCCGGCAACCAGACCACACAGACCCCCCCCCCCCCCGCTGAGGGCAATCTGACCTAGAAACTTGACCCTGTTTAGCAATAACTGGGTCAGCTTACAATTAGGTCAGCCTATCAGCAGCTTCATGGATGGAGAGGAGTGGGAGGAGGGTGAGATTGTGTGAGAGTTTGTGAGAGAGTGTGTTTATGTGTGTCTGCAGTAGAGTGTGTTATGGTGGCGGACGTGCAGAACGCGCACTACCAACAACAATACACGTGTCATGTCAATGTATGCACGTGGGGGGACTAATTGTTTTAGTCTAAAGGCGGCTGCTGGTAGGAACTGGCTGGGATGGAGGGATGGTGACCTTGGGAGGAGAGGGATTCAGGCTCCAGTGTTGTTGTTATCAGAGCCTTTCATCTGAACATGTATTCTGATCAGATGTATACTCTGGTTTTAACTATAATATGTACAATGTACCAGTATCCCCTGTTTTGAACGGTAAGGTAGCCATTTGATTTGGTGTGCTTCCACTTTTTTTCTAATTCCAAGCCTAACCCCTTAAGTTTACTTGCATGATATAGGTGTTAAATATTCCATCACCAAACTTGACTTTTTACCTTTCAACACATTCAAATTTAACATTTAAGTACTAAACGCCTCATGGCTATATTAATATTAAATGCCTCAGGCTCAGAAGACTTCAGTACAGACAGCAAGTGGCCACATATCATTAGATAAAATGCAGGAAACCGAAACAACTCACCCAACCTTTCGCATAAAAAAAATATGCTACATTGAAGAAGAAATTCCTGCTAAAATTCTTGCAAAAGGGAAAAAAATGACAACAGTAACTATTGGATTGCCTATAGGGCTAGTAAAGCTGAAGCTGGATGCGGCCTGTGGCTGTCTGTAGTGGCCCGCATAGACATTACTCATCATTCATTCACCTGGTACAAGGGGTACTGACAGTGATTTACTCCTGCAGGATACACACAGCAACAGGTATATACCTAGTATATCCTAGCAGTCTTATTGTTACTGAGAAATGAGCTCCAATAGTCTTATGAGTACATGTAGGGATCCCTGCCCCCATTCCCATTATTCACACCTATATTATTCCCATTTATTTTCTATAATACTTATCTTTTACTTTTTTTTATTACCTCTGTGTTTTTACTTCTCTTGTTATTATTCATGGCTCTTTCATGAGGATATTACATGTGGATATATCCTTTTTGTATGCTTGAAGGAACAGGTTCACACGCCAATTAGTCATAGTTGTCATGCATGTGCACTCTTGTGTACCTGACATTGAATTTCCAGGGATATAACGGGGAATATGTCATCTTGAACTCTAATGATGATACAATATCTAAGGATTTCAGTTGACTAAAGTCTGCTCCTCTTGTCGAAGTGGTTTGACAAATTGATAAGGAATTACTTGGGTAGTAGGAGTACATAGGAGAAGTAAGATATAAGAACAAAGTCAAAATGCAAAGAATTGAACAGGAAATGCAACACATCAAACTC
Source organism: Acholoe squamosa (assembly GCA_949317995.1). Lineage (NCBI taxonomy): Eukaryota > Metazoa > Annelida > Polychaeta > Phyllodocida > Polynoidae > Acholoe > Acholoe squamosa. The sequence continues at coordinate 61,933,411 of OX439041.1, read as the reverse complement.
CAGTGTATCAAAAACATCAAAGAAACCACAATGTACAGTGTGGGTGGAGCATATTGAATGTAGCCCCTCTCATCTGCCTCAGTGATTCATTATACCTGGCACCCTAGGAGGGTATTGAAGTTTATCTATATGCTGAAGGGGTTCACTCCATACAGCTCCCATCTCCCACTAAAATATGACACTAGTTGGTGAACTCTTTTTAAGCACCACCTTAAATCTTATTTCCTGTCCTCTGTCATGTCCCTTAAGAAGTTTAAAATACAGCAGTTTTGAAAGAGCAAAGTCAAGTCTGTTGCTGCTCCTGCTTTCACTGCTGTGAAGACATAATCAATATTACAGAGAGATAAAGAGATGAGTGGAAAGAGAAGCAGTGTGGTGGTAGATTCATCTAGTATTTGGTGAAATATAACAAAACTGATGTCTCTGTAGTGCATCTACCTTAAAGTTCCCTCTATAATAGGTTAGCACATTTACATGTAAACTAACTGTATTAAACACAGTGACGACACCTATTACCGTAATTCGAATTACGGCGATCAAAGATGGCGGCTGGTGAGTTCACTTAATTTCTTCTCTATTGATTTATAAGATATCTATGGTTATTTCAAGCAACTTGCGTGGACAGATTGAAGTATTGGCATTCCTGCTTAATACCCAACCCTTGGATTAACTTGATGTGTACTAGTTAAGGCAGGAAAAGACCTTTTTAAAAACGCCGGTATTACCGTAATTCAGGAAGAGGTATTACCGTAATTCTGACGTTCACTTTGCCAAGTATTACCGTAATTCTGAGCAAAATATCACCGTAATTCTTCATGAAGGTATTACCGTAATTCACTCTCCTTTAACACTAATGCCCAGCAGCAAATATCCTCGTGTAAATAATGCCAAAGAACTTTTTTCACTGGCTTCTTGTATTAAATAAAGTTTCCTTATCTATTTTCAGAATCATGTTTGCCACAGTTTCTGTGCTACTACTGTGACAAGGGAAGTGGGAAGTATGAGAGCATAGTTCAATACAGCATCGAGCATCACATAGAACGTGCTCTCAAACTGAAGAAACTGATTTTTGTGTTCAAAACTGATTTAAAGAATCTGATTATTCAATTCCTATTATTTTCTATATATAAATCAATAGTAAAGTCTTGACACTGCGATTACACTGATCCCCTTCTATGCACACAGTAATCTCTTGAGTTGACGCTTTTTCACCTAAGTTCAAATACCAACTCCGATGGTCAGTTTACATAAATGAAATAATGAAATAGAGCTCACTTATTTACAAGGCTGAAAAAAAACACACATTTTTCCTCTATTCAATTCCATTGGTCCATCATTGTTTAAAGACCTGTATTTTCCATACGGCACCTGGTGTGTCAATAACTCTTGTTGCTACTGTTATTATAATTATAACGCTTTGTTGTAAGTATTGCTTTCTATTGGATATCGTTTATATATGCATAAGCTTCATATATCAAAAATGTATAGAATTACGGTGATACCTTGTTTGTAAACGAGAATTACGGTAATACTTGACCACATGGATGTGATTTCATTCCTAAACGATGAATAGGTTAGCCTGAAGGGGAGAGTAGTTTTCTTAAAGCTTTTAGGAACGTGTCTGACAGATTTGGATATTCTACATGGCAGTGTATAGCCAGAAATCAAAGCAAAACTGACATGATACTCTAGAATTACGGTGATACCTATCACGAATTACGGTGATACCATGTTTTGATAACAAATCGAATTACGGTAATACCAGTGAAAACTGGTCATGTCTCCCACACACAAACTATTGTATAAAGAAGATAACCTGGTTAACCCACGGATAGACATGTCTCTTAACCAGATGTGTATTACCTAGGAACAGCTAAAACAACCTCTTTATATGCTAAATGTCACCTCTTGACTTTGTTTACAAACTCACCAGCCGCCATCTTTGATCGCCGTAATTCGAATTACGGTAATAGGTGTCGTCACTGTGATTAAAGTAGGGTGTAGACAGGCTGCACCTGTTCTCAGTATACCTGATACCGTTTCTCAGTCACCTGGGTCTCCTGAGGTGAGCTAAATACACTATCACATTGCACTACTTCTCATGTATATACCGTATACATATATGTATATGGACGACTATAGTAGTCAATGGAATTTCTACACTCACAGGACTTCACGTTGCTTAATTATAGAGGAGTAATTAGAGGAGGGTGTAAGCCTCATTATCTCTGCATGTTATATTTGAACCCACTGACATTTCTTCACTTTATAGCTGTGCATCCCATTAGCATCTCATTCTGAATGTCTTCTTTTCCTTTGCACTTCTTTCTTTTTTTCTTTTTCTTTTGAGTTAAACTGACTGTGTAATCTACGTGCAGTGGACCATGCAGCTCAGCTGCCCACCTCCACAACCCCCTTAGCATTAAAAGCTATCTCGCGACACCATAGGATCTAATATTAATATATACATTCATACTGGCATGTTGATAAGAGATAGTTAGGGTGCGTTCAAATATTCACAACTCACTGGCCACCTAGTCTATGATCCAATCCATATTGGCCACAGAAGAGCAACTTGTCAAGACACCTGTACAACATTTAAGTATCTCAGTCAGTCGATAGATTATCCACCCATCAGAAGATGTTATCAAAGTTCCAATTTCAGCATCAATCGAATAAAGTCATAAATCCATGTTTCTCCTATCATAGCCAACTTTTCGGGATCACAGAATGGTACCCCAAGGTTTCCACATGGGATACGCGATTTCCTAAATATCCAATATGGTAGAACTACCCTCTAGGTAACCTACATTTAGGTAGGTGAGCGTGGTCACCCAGTCCACATTCCTATCATTCCCAGCTAACCCATAAGAACCCCTGACACAGGGAACCTAAATATCACAGCTCTTTGTGCCTAGCCACGTTAGGATGGAATTTAGGTGCCAATGCTTCAACTGCTAGTCAGCATACTCCGCTGTTCAGTAGCATTATCTAGCTTAACTTTCCGGGGTGCCAATAACAGTAACCTATGATATATCTATTGAATCTAGAGTATCACAGCATTCCAGTAGGGACTGATTTATATTTTAACAAAACCTTTTTTTTTCCGTGTACGTATTAAATAATGAGGGTCGGATCCAGGATTTTGAAAGGGGGGGGGGCGAGCGCCCCTCATTTTGGCTAAATTCTAGGATAAAAAGAGTTAGGTAAACTCTTAAGTACAGGGAAATGGGGAGGGCCCCCCCTCTAAATCCGCCACTGTAATACATGTATATTCTGTACACATTGAAAAAAAAAATCTACTGAAATTCCTCTTCAGCCAATTCAGAAAAGGCTCTATTCCAATCCTACTTTCGGGACTTTCACCTAACTCCCACGTAATACTGTACATTCCTAGTCTTAAAGTCTATAAATCTTTTGTCACAAGCTATAAAGAGCCCCATGAAATTTACTTTAGTGACTAATCTTGAACTAACACTCTTGCACTGGAGGGCCAACCCCATGGACACAACCCAGGTACATGAAATAAATCTTGTTGGTTCTAGTTCTTTAAACTAAAAGAAAACACAACTAACAAAGGCTTTACTATTAAAAAGGAAAAAAAGTTCACAATCCCTCCACCCTCATCCCAACCACTACTCCCATTTAAATCAGAATTGAGGAGGGGTTCAAGCTATTTCACCTTTTCATTTTCTTTTCACTCATTTTTTCATACCTGTATTGTTCATTTCTCTTCTTTTTTCTGTGCTACCCTCATTCTTTTAGCCTCATTTTCTTATGCTTTTGAGAAAAAAAGGGACAAATACACGGCTAGTGAACAAAATACGGCCGTTGTAAAATTCTTATGGATGTCTTTTTTCTATCTTATCTTTTTCATAGCCCCCCCCCTCCCTTCAGGCCTTTAACACACATCCTGTGGCTCACAACACAAGGTTTAGTTCATTGCTAGTGAACGCTGCACAGGGGGAATAAAGCCTCGTGTGTACACGTCCCCACCAGTTCTGACATTAGAATGTTGATTCGCCTAACTATAAAAACGCCACTATCGCTAGCTAATAGACACTGATCGTGTGCGCTGGCATAATTTGTCAGTCGGCTGGCGTTGAAATATCCCTGTTCCAACAAGACTGGCGTTAAACCCCTTAAGCAGCGCAAATGGTTCAAAATGGGCCTACCTGTTCCTTTGTCGTCATGAATGAATACACCATTGCGGTTCTGGTGAGTCTACTCGCCAGTGCTGCATTGGAGCTTTGAACAGACCATTTAGGAGTGCATCAACTCTGTATGATGCATGAATGTGGCGTACAGTCACCAGGGCTGCATTCATCCATTATGATGACCATGGGCACAATGCCTTTAAGAATTATGCGGCCCTTATGGGTTAAAAAGGAGAAAAAAAAGGGGGACAGCCCTGTGGGGTCTGACAGGAAATCACATTAAGTCGGCAGGTAAAGTGGTGCAGAGGTGGATGGCTATGGGTGTAGCCTTACCTGGTAATCTTACCTGCCAGGTGAGAGATCACTGTATCAACTACTCATCCCCACTCCCATCTCTTTCACTCTGATCGTAGGAGTAGACTCAGTAGTGGAGGTGACAAAGCTGGAATTGGGTTTCTGTGACTTTGGTTGATGCCTCAATGATGATCACTCACCCTGTACGTCACTCTCAAGAAGAATAGGAGTGATATTGGAGAGAAGTGCTGAGAACATTTCCTTTTTATTTGTAAATTAATGAAAGCCTTTGCTTTAGCGGGGGCTTCTGGGAGGGGGGGGGTGGATATACTTGCAGTCAACCCTCACTACCTCGACCCTTTCTTTCCTCAGATCCCTCATTTACCCCACACAGAAAATCTGGAACTAATTTCTGTTTTCTATCATATTTGGACTTAACTCCTCAGATAATTTGCTTCCTCATATTTTTCCATGCATTTTCCATATCTGAGGAAGCAAGAGCTGACTGTGGTTACAACCATAGATAGACGGGCCTCAGTGTTCTACATAAATATATGTACTGGATAATGTTGACTTAGACTTAGACTAGCGGTATTCCCTAGATTCTACTACTGACGCTACTCACTATCCCACTCACCCCTCCCCCCCCCCGGCCCTCCCCCTACTCCTCCTCCTCCTCCAGTTTGGTCCCAATTCACCAGAGGTCTTCTTTAAATCTTAAAATTTTAATTCAATTCGATTTTTATTTCAATTCTCTTACATTAAAATTGAGAGACTTGAGCAAGTCTAACTTAGACTATGAAATCAGCATCTACTAATCTCCAAACCTCATGATAAGTTCGTAACTCCAAACATTGAAGAAACCATCATAGGAATGTGTAACAGCACAAGCATACATATCACCCTTGTTAAGCAACCAGTGCAGGGTTCTATTATTAAGTTGGCATGTCTAGGAGTGTGGGTGGGGAGTCACTTATCTCCACATGCTCATCACTGTCCTCTCAATGCTGGTGGTGGTGGCCACAACCTTCTCAATGGGAACAAGCAGATAGGCATCAATCATATGCATGACCGCACGCTGCATAATTCCCACCTACATGTAGCACACACCCCACCTCCAAATCAGCTCACTCACTCACTATCAGTCTCTTCTACACTGCGTTCTTATCATAGTCTACAAGTAGTCTATCTTGGAATGCTTGTAATTCTCTGAAGGCATGTACTGATAGCTTGATTTCAGTGGATTAGTTTAGGTATGCATATCTTTATATTGCCGTATATAGTTCTGTGCATAGCTACATTTGACAAAACTGTGAGTAGGCCAGCAGAAAGGACACACCGTGGCCCATCTTTCTGATTACCTTTCTCCATGCCTATAAATCAGATACACCCTCCTTGTTGTAATCCTTTAATAAATTGCCACAACAGGATTACAAATACTTAATTTTTCCTTGCTTTACATTTGGGCTCGAGTATCTGTGCACTGTTACTCAATAGCACGAATCCTCTGTCATTCTGAGGGGACAATTAATGCCAAGTTCAGCCACGAGCGTGGAGACATACACTAACAATGGAGAAAAAGGCACAGGCTCCTTCACTACACACCTGGCCTGTCAGGAGCTTTTTCTCCTTCTTTTTTTTTCCTTTGTTGTGTCAGAGTGGGAGCTGTGGATAAGAGGAGAGAGAAGAAAGGGGGATGGTTTTAAGGTAGAAAAGGTAACCTAACCATCGGCTGGCGTGCACAGCGGCATACAGGCAGCCCATGCCCTAACAATGGCACATACGCCAAATGCTTAGAGAGTGACAGCGGCCGGGACTACTTCCACAGGGCCCGGTAACGCGCACTAAAAAGCACAGGGGTGGCGTGCGCACTTCTGTGTGGGTGTGGGTTTGGGGGAGGGGGGGGGGTAAGGGTGAGGGGTGGGGGTTATCTATGAGCATCTGGAAGGAGGTAGTGAGTGAACTGACACATGACGTGCAGCCAGTCGTTTAGTTTATGTTTCTTATGCGTTTCCTCGTGTATGGATTTGAGCGATATTAGAGGAAAAGAAGGGGATATTGGGAATTCTCACTATCTATGATGGCTATTCTTCTATCTACATTCCAGTTTATAAAACCTATAATTTACCCCCGCTCCCCTAATTATATTATCCTTTCCCCTTTTCAATTGAGCTTATAAAGCTTTTATACTACTGGTAGTATACATGGAGCAGGGCTCAAAACATTGTTGGACATTAGACGTGTATTGGAAATACTGATGTGTATTGCAAACCAATAACGTTATTTCTGGTATCGAATCATTCTTGTTATTAAAAGTTCACACAGCAGAAAATGAACACATCCCAAAAAAGGGGCTTCCCTCAGAACATCAGTATTTTAGAGCATCGGAATCAAATACCAATGCATGTTGACAGTGGTATCAAAACCCGGATCAAAACACATGGCTGAGAGGGGGGGGGGGGGGGGCTGCCGTCGATAATCAATGATTACAACACTGATTTGTGATTATTAGATTGTGAAGTCAAACTCAGGGCTTCACTATTGGCAGAGTCAATAACCGTATTAACACTGCACCTGGAGCAATTTAAGGCCTGCTCATTAGTGTCAGCTAATAGCCCACTGATGACAGGCAACGAGAAGAAACTGCAGGCTGCCCAGGGGTCTGTTGCAGAATAATGTTAACAAACAGGTTTTCTATACCCCCCCCCCCCGCTGCAACACTGCTGCAGTATGTGAGGAATATAAGATATAAGAGGGGCAATAACATGGCAGTGATTTAAAATGAAATGGGATGTAGCAACGAGAGTTGGCATTTTGGCCAATTGCAGGCAAACCCTTTTGATGGTCAAGGAGAGGCGATGGAACGGCAAAGGATGGTACCATATGTAAATAAATAAGCTGGCTATTTGTAACATACCTCCCACTGGAAGTACTGCAAAGATATCAGGACTGAACATGGAGGGCTATGCTGACTAGACCAACCACTGTGACAAGAACCCCCCCCCCCCCCCCACACACACACACAGACACACTTGTTCAGAATTTGGCCTTGGCAGGTGGCCGAGTGAAACAATGTGAGGGCCGAGGGTCCCCGCCGTAGCATGGCATGTTTATATGCATTAATTTGTCATGTTCCGCCACCCCCCAGTATAAATGTATACATCCTACGACTTCCCCAGGCCCCGAGCACTTAACCCTTTGGTCCCACATGCTTACACCCTACTCACCATGCCAATTAATCCCCCTGGCTAATAAACTCCACACTTAATCAATTATCAACTACCGTACAATCCACATACTTTCCTTCAGTTTACTCTTTCTTCACTCGATTTAATGAAGGGCCTATTTCTTTTGGTTTAATTTAGGATTTAATACCAAAAACATATTTTTACAGCTAGCTGTAAAATCCTTCGCCTTGTGTTATACATGGTTGCTGCTTGTTACTTGGGAATGGGATTTCTGGTGCCCACATTATTGATGGAAGAAGCACCATCCAGTGCTCCACTATTACAGCTTAATGGTTAATTTGCCACTGCCTCCCATCATTTCCCTACCCTATTTCTCCAGTAACCCCCTCCCACCAACCTCCAGCACCACCATAGCCAGTTGAATATCATCACAAGTCACTGGCAGAGAGGGAGAGGGTTATGAATTATGCACCCTGCAAATGCACTTGGTCTGGACAAGGTGGAACGCCCTGTGGTCGACTAAACACCTAGCGGCGGAGACGTGCAAATAGGGGTGATTGGCAACAACAGGGGTTGGGTGGATGGGAGGGAAGGGGGCTTAGGAATGGTCTCATAGTTGTGGCCCCTGGAGTGGCCAACAGACACTGGGACATAAGGGTAATCATCTTTTCCTCTGGATCTAGGCTATAATGCTCCAAGCACAAGGGTGCTCTCCTCCTGACTATACAATACATTCTCTCTGGTTAAATCTACTACTGGAAAATATGGAAGACTGAATAGGCAACAGAACTGATTTGGTATTATTTACAAAACCTCAATTGCTCTACGCTATGTTCTTCAATCTTCTTTCTCAAGTTATCAATGTAAAATAATAAAAGATCTTACTTTCACATCGCTGACATATTACAAAATAATCGCAGAATCATATTCTTTTTCAATGTATTCAGTAACCCTTTGTGAATGTCAATAGATTTCAGGTTTACCAAAGATCTCTTATCACAATCCGAAATACTTTTGCCAGTCCACACTTAGCCACTCTAGTGCACATACGAAGACAGATCAGTTTATGAGAAAAAGATTTGAGCAACCAGAGTGGGAATTTATAGCTTTGTATTTTCCCATTACACAAATGTCTTATCTCTGATATTCCTAATGTTACAATGCCCTTTACTCCATTCACTGCGAACAACAATGGGAGTAGTAGTCCATAATGTATGTTTGCCAAGAAACATCTACATTAACAACAATACATCTCGGGTTCCAGTCACAGCGAGATTTACACATTTAATAATAGAACTTTTCTTTATCAACCACCAAACGATCCCCATTTTAAATGTAAAGATTGAGCAACATCTGTTCACAACAAGAGTCACGGCCTATGATAATGTATCGCACATAACTACTAGAGACACTGAAAAGTAATTCTATATTCAATGCCAAAAGCTACCACTGTAAGTCGCCCTGATAAGTGATCTCTTCACTGCAGTCTACAGACCAAAGCATGTCAGTGAATCCTTTATTTATTTTCCCATAAAAAAGGATACAGACGCTGTGATCCTGACTGACATATAATAGGGAGTTTGGTGGTTGAAGTACTATCCACGTGAATCCTAAAGGGGATTGGAGCCAGTATGTGTGTGTTATCAAGTGCTGTCATACAAGGCCAACATATCGTGTCCTGAGGGGTCTTTTTTAACATTGCCCCATGTCATGAAATATTGATTCACTGAGATGGTACACTCAACGCCGTCCCTCCTCACCACCAAGCGCCCAGCTGGAGAGATAACGCCACTTTTTTTTTATATGACCAATATGTCATTCATCAGAATGGATAAGTGTTTTCTTTTTCTTACATCAGACAATGGATATCAGTAATCATCCAGACAATATAAGGACAGCTCTTGGCTTTTAGTATCCTACTAGTATTACATGTATATAAGTATTTGATAATTATGCCACCACATATAAAAGATCCCGGTGAACTGAAAAGGGTGACTACTGTGTGTACCTTCTTAAGGATTTCTTCTTTTTGCTACATGCCTTCTTTTGATACATTTGAGATCGCCAGAGGCGGTATCGCTCATTACCTCCAGTGATTAATGATCTAATATTTCCCAATTCACCAGCCTGGGTCCACCAGGCAGCAGGCCTGCCCAGCCATGTATGTCTGAGATGGTTATAGACTATTGTGGTTATAGACTATTCACCACAATATGGCGATTAATGGATTGACTGCTTGCAGTAATGAGTGGAAACACAGTAGGCCTATAGCAGAAGCCTGTATACCAAAACCGAAATATCCCAAGTGACGAATGATGATTTCATGTACTATTTATAGTTAACTCCACTGGAGGTGAAACTTAAACCAATAAATCAATACATATTGATAAAATCTAATACCATAAATTCTCTCATATAAGCCGCGGCTCATACCAGAATCCAAATTAAAGTTAGGCTTATAGGATCAGACCAAAGAAGGGATGCAGCTTATAGGAGGGTATTTAGCACCATAGAACAGTACTAAACCTACTATTTTCAAGGGCCAGAGGCACCTTATAACTTATTCAAAAGTCGGGGGTGCGGCTTATACGAGGGGTGCGGCTTAAACAAGAGTATTTACGGTAGTTTTAATTAGGTCTATAGTTCTACTGCAGCAGAAATTAATAATCATGTGCACATGGAACAAGTGACATAATTAACACTATTATTTCAAAGGAGCTAAAACTCAAATGACATAGCTTATCAACAACGAAAAACTTGTAATACTGTAGCCCAGTTTTAACCACTAATAGAGGGCAAAGAGACTTCATAGCACACAACAAAAGTCTCCTCCATAGATTGGAGGGCCAGTCTCACCCTACGGTGTCACACACTGACACTGCATTCACCCTATCTATCACCAATTGCCCCTGGGGGCCAACGCCACAATGAACCTGACCATCAGGGTGAATCCAGACCCTCACCTTTCTGCCCCCCTTGGCCCCTATAGCCCCTGACCCCTCCCCAATAACCCTATACTATACTATAGCAACCACACACTCTGACCTCTCAATGGCTACCCAGCATGGGACAAGATAGCATCTTGTGGTTTGGGGGGGCTGGGGAGTAGAGAGAATAAAGGGAAAAAAACAAGTCATAAGCAAAGAGGGGGAAGGGGGTGCACATGGTCCTCCTAACTTATTTGGCACAGTACAAATGTATAAAATCCTGATATGTTTGACTTTTCTAATTTTGTGATAAATTACATATTTACAGCAATGTACTTACGTAAATACACTTTGTAAAACTGTGATACACTATTAATTAAATATTTATTGTAATTGTCATTATAAATGTATGGACCAACCCGACAGAATGTCGAAGAGAATTTATGTAATTTCATCACATCTGAACAAATGCCAAATAAAGTTAAATTGTTCCTTAAAAATATTGATTTTTTGCTTTCTCTACAACTAAGGAGTCTGTGGCATCTTTCCTCCCTCCCCATGCTCCTGTCATAGGCTTACTCATCTGTCATAGGCTTACTCCTGACTCTCTCCCCAGCTGGGTACATGCATGTTTGCCCTAGCCCAAACCATTAACCCTTTAGGGGCCATGCCTCAATTTCCATATTCTTAAGATGTCATGATGCTTCAAAGCAATGCTATTAGAGCACTGAACTGATGCATCATGCAGATTTTTCGAAAGTGTATGGAATGGATTTCTAACTATTATTAACATTGCTAATTGAATTACCCATAATTCAATTAGGACCTACCGGTAGCTTCCCAACCCAACATTCTTCAACTCCCTTTAACACTTATCTGGAGATAAAAAGTCCCTAGATTACAGGACCATACTAACAACACTGACACACTGTGCTGAGCTACAAGTGATAACTTTTGTTGATACTATTGAGCAGAATAATGTACATAGACTTTGGTATGTGAATTGGAACGAACATTTTCTTTTTCTTTATACTACCTACCCGATCCCTTCCACGCTAAAGCCAGTTTCATCATGGACTACTCAAATGCCTCACCTCTGATCCCTCCAATAGGATGTCACGGCTATTAGTGGCCTGGATGGCACAGCACATTGGTCCCACTGATCTGAGTCACTATAATAAATCTTTGACTTACCTAATCACTACTAATGCAACCTATGACCCACCCATTCAGAGCTGGTGCAACTGGATCACTCCATGTAATGTATGGGTGAGTGGGTGGGAGAGTGGAAATGTGCCTGCCTCTCCAGGGCTACAGTCATTAGCTGTGCAGCAGGCATTAATATTTCACTAAGGTGAATTACGGCCGGGGTCAGGGGCGGCAACACCTGGTTAGGGTAGTGACAGACAGACACCGAGAGAAACAGCTGAAAGGTGTGTAACACCTAGCCACAGTATCTTGTTATCACCAGTTATCTCACTACCTACTTCCACCACCAAATGACCCACTTCACCCCTGCTGGCAACAAGCGGACAGGTAAGTACTGAGAGGTGGAGTGGTTGGAAGGACTATTGGGTATAGATAGACTTGACCTCTACCTTCAGCTACCTCACTGCTTCTCTTGTATCACTCCGCCCCCAAACCCTTGTAGTTGTCTCTGTTCACATCCGCGTGGCGGCGCTAGTTTACGTAATCCCGCGCTCACGTGACCTCTGGGACGAGAGCTGGCGAGAGTTGGGTCGCAAATTGATCTGATTATCCCACAGCGTGTGTAAATGGGGAGGAGGAGGCAGGGAGGCTGCTCAGACTGCTAGTGTGGTGGTTGTGCTGGCTGATGGTGGTGATGGTGGTGGTGGTAGTGAGAGGTATCTGGCCTTGGAAGTGGTGGTACTGCTGCTGCTGGTTCTAGTGCTGGTGTTCTAGGCAATGCTGGTGGACTACAGGGCAGTCAGGCAAAATGCTGGTTACGTCAATGGGAATTGAGTGAAGTTTATTTCCAGACCTCAGGACCAGCCTACCATTTAAGGCTAAAGGGGCATGCATTATAATGGCTCATCTCTCATAGTCAGTGGAAGTGTCAGTAGTGCTAATATGAATAGGTGATGGGGTTGGGGGTGATAGAGGTACCTAGGTACTCCTCCACTCCTGGAGAGATCCATTCTTCTCCAGTAGCGCCACTGACTGTATTGGAGATGTAAGCAGTGGTAGTGTAGTCAGGCAAAGAAGGTATCTCAAATCTCCAGAACCCCCGATGTCAAGCCGTCATCCTCAAGGACTGACAGATGACTGCCTCATCCTCCCAGGCACCTGTCTACGTCAAGACACACCTGTGTTCTCAGGGGACTTAACCCTTAAGGGGCAACATATTGCTATGAGAAACATTTTATTGCCATGCTGTATAATGAATGCAGTCCTGGCACTATGTCGGTCTATCATACTAAATGGCAGGGGGTATACCCACTCCTCAAGTATAGGCATGGTGCCTGAATGCCAATCAAGGCCAATACCCATCATGACTCCATTCATTAATTATGAGGCCACCCTTAGAAATATTTTTGTTTCCTGTCCAGAGGCCTGGTGGATTTTTTTGTGAGAATGAGAAAATGTCCATCAGCATAAGAATCTAGATTTCCTATCACTAAATCTAAGAATGTTATGGCGATTTCAGGCCGTCCCCGCTTACGATGTTCATGACAAATAAAAATACTTTCCTAAAAAAAAAATTTCCCTCCCTCCCTCATGGGTCTAAAAAATCCCACCCTCTGGACAGGAAACAAACATATTTTTAAGGGTGGCCTGACGACCGTTGGCAGAATCGATGTAAGTACGATGCCTTCCATAAAGGGTTAAGCACATCAGCCACAGATGGATCTAACCTGGTGTGTGATTGTTACCTCATGTTCTTATCTTGATCTGGGGGTCATGATGTTATATGGCCCACTTCTAAAGTGTATATATCAAGACTGAAATAGTATTAATACAGACCAATATACCTGGACCATAATGATAATATGTTACAGACCACATTTTTTTATTTCCTCCAAATGCAATTGTCACTTGTGTACATGTGTGTAAAGCTGATGAGACTACATGAGTCCTGTAGTGTCTGTGGTAAAAGTTAACTATCATTATCAACGTATGTGCTTAAAGAAGCTTAACAGTATATCATCAACAAGTAATTCTAATCTCTATCCCCATAGCACCCACAGTGGTTTAATAGCTCTAGGGCTATGAGTATATGCAGCAGGGACAGTGCTAGTCCATTATACACATACCTACCAAGCTTCCTATCAGCATCAGGAGAGGTGGCGATGAATAAAAACACCTCTGGCCATATGTATCATATTAGCGTCTGCAACCCACCCACTACATCTGCAAAGTCCCTTTTCATTTATCTTTATCTTTCCCTTTTTTCAACTTTTCTTCTTCTGAGCAGGAAAAGGGAGGAATGGCTCTTGACGTGTTAGCGACCTATCGCACATAATCCCTCTGGAAATAAGACGCGCGAATAGAGGCGGTAAACAGGCAAGTCTTGATAAAGCTGGAGGAAGTCTGATTAGGCCTTAGAGTCGGCCCACAAGCCTCTGGTATGACACGTTCAATGGTGGACTGTAGGTGTGCTTCTTGAATGCTCATGTATTGGTGGTGCCCACTCAGCATATATTTCTAACCTCCACAGAAACAAATACTCTGCATTTTAACATAAATGAGACTTTACATCGTTTATGATACAATCAGATGGTTTTTTTTTTACCTCATCTGCATTTGAATCATATGTCATTTGAATCATTGGATGGGATGGCAAGCATCTGTAAGGTCTAGTAACCATCTCTCACCTTTATCTAAATTCACTCTGTAGAATCTAAATGTGCCTCGATGAAAGATGTGTCTAGGCAAAGTTGTCTGACTAGGGCCCAGGGGACTTATGGGTTATGTTCCTTCTTTTTCAGCCAATTGTGAGTGAGTAATAGATGTTTAACGCCATTTCGACAGCTAAGGTCATATTCATGGCGAGAACGACATTACACAATTTCACAGAGGAATGTGTCAGTGCCCGCGCATATGTGCACCACACACATCCTGAGGGGATAGGAAAGATGAGAAGTAGACCCTTTTAAGTGGGCTAGGGAAGCCCATTCAGCCAATTGTAAGCAGAATTCTAAATAAAGGACATACATAGAGTCTCACCCTTTATGGGCCACATGACGTTCAATGGTGCACTAATATGGCACTGGAAACATGGCATTAGTGCATTATACCTACAGGTACTCTTCACAAGAGTAAAAACAAAAACATACGGTCTGCATGATAGATGGTACACGAAGTGGTAGCCCAGGCGACTGACAAGCCATGGCTTACCATACAGGGCTGATTTCATGAATCAAAATATGCATTATGTAGCCTTTAAAGGGTTAAAAAAAAAGAAGGAAAAGTATACAAAACACATGTCTTTTTTCTTCAGATGTTTCCTCCCCCATCACAAGGAACAGCAGACAGTGGTTGTTACGGCACATGACTGGTGTGCTTTGGGTTGACACAAGCCATGGTCTATTAGATGTCTGCGTCTGGAGGCTGGCTGCGACTGTTTCTACGTGTCTTGTCACTCAAGAAGTGAGTGTGGGTAGAACCCCAGGGATCTACAGGGGTGTCAGTAGCAGCTTGAAAGGGTCACTCACACCTCACATACCCAGGTCTCAGTCAAAATACCCTAACCCACTTTATCTACACTCTATTAGAACATTTGCCGTACTGCTATACACATACATATTGTTATATTGCATGCTGTAAAAATTAGACATAATAGTGACTCTTCATGGAATATGTATATGCATTCATCTATGGCATATCATACTCCTATCAGTTCAACCTATAACCCCTTTATTCAAGATTAAACGTATACGAGGGAGGCGGCTTATACAAGGGAATTTACGGTAGTATAGCATACTCATTATTCACTCGAATAGCTTACATGGCATATTTAAAGAGATTGTAAGGAGGTAAATGTGAAACTTCTGAATCTAATTTCATAGACAAAATAGGTTATTCATTGACACGATGCCTTCATTGTTTCATAATAAGTACTGCATAAATGGGTTCTATAAGCTATACTGGGGATTTAGGAATGATAATAAAATGGCTAGAAAGGACTGCCCTTCCTCAGTTACTGTCGGCAATGAAGCCTGCTAAGTTCTGGCTGGAAGGGATGTATATATTAAAGCTAGCAGGGCTTCCTAGAGTTCAAATGGGGCTACGCAGTAAGATAGCCACAGACCGGTTGGTGTTATATAATAGCTAGACGCCAAACCCCGTGGGGAGCTTTATTGAAGCTACTCAACGGCTATATGCTAATGAGACTGATGTGCTATTCTGATCCTCAAATTGGGTGCTGAGATGTCTGATTCAAATATTAAGGAGGGGTAGCGAGGGTTCTTTCTCCTACCATGGTACTGAGGCGAAATATGAGGTATTAATATCTATTTTCATACACCTAAATTGATAGTATATAATATTTGTGTATACTTGAGTAGGGTATGTGTACATGGACAATGAATAGACCTTATTCTCAATTCACAACTGCTCCCCTGGTTGTTCACACTTAGAAGTGCTCCCCACTAACTGACCCAACTGCGCAAATGGTCTATGACGAGTAACAACGTTTCTTTTCAATCTATTCATTAACTTTCATGCCTGTATCCTGGCTAGGAGTTTTCATTCCCTATTGTTATTCAGGCTGGGGGTGAATGTGTGTATGCATGATGTGTGTATGGACCAAGTGTTGTGTATGTCCACAGACTCTACCACCTCACCCAATGCAAACGCCAGTCAAATTGGCTCAATCACACTAGGCCTGGGCCTGTCCGTTACAAGACTATGTTGTTGTCCAATGAGGGACTGGTGCCCGGGACTGGTGTCAAGTACCATGGAGATTCTGATATGCCCCTACTGACCTACTCCATGCATGGCAGGTAGACCACCTGAGGTTGGTACAGGCCACTGGAGGAAAGACGGTCCCCTGCACAATGTTATAAAAAATGAATAAAACATGAAATGGTGAGACAGGATCCAATTTCCTGCCATACAGGTATATAATACTGACTTTGGTCTCGTCTCTGTGGCTACAAGCTGGCAATGGGTGGTGCCTAAAGTTGGTACCTTTAGTTAATACTAGGGATACTTGTGTTGATGTACCCAATTGCAATTAGTTGCTATGATTTCAATATTACCGTAATCTCCCGCGTAGAAGACGCGCTGTGCGCATAAGACGCACCCCAAACTTAGCACATGCATTTTCGTGTATAAGACGCACCTCTTAGGTACCAATTTTGTAAATTCAGTACATTTCTATAGTAAAAGTACCCCTCGTATAAGACGCACCCCCAATTTCAGTACATCCTATAAGACTCCCCAGCATTTTGTTTGGCGTAGAGGACGCGTCTTATATGCGGGAGATTACGGTAGTACATTATCTTTTTACTACCAAGTATTGACATTGTCTATAAATGCCAATTTGATAACTGGCCCTGGCAGCCCTGGCAAGTTATACGATATGTTTTAGTTTCTCTAATAGTTCACATGACAACAGTCCATACTCCTCCTTCTCCCAACTGAGCTCCTCTTACACCCCCCCCCCCCACCACCTTAAACCCATATTATCATATGTTGAAACGCCAAAACGTCATAATATATCCTGAATACACAAAACCATGATTACAGTGACAATATGTCCAGGTATAAAGGTATCGGTAGTCAGTAGTAGTTATCCATAGTCTCGTGCCCAGTGATGGTCAGTAGTGGGTTTCCATGGCTGCTGCCTCCTCTCCCATTGTGGCGTGGTTAATGACATGCTTTGCACGCACTTACTGCCGAATAAAAACCTGAGTGGTGGTTAACCCTTTAAATGCCACATGGCTCTTTCAACACGACCCATGAATGCAGTCCTGGTGAGTAACTTACTCACCAGTGCTGCATTGATGCATCATGCTGGGCATACACTGATTGTGATGCACTAATGCAGTGCTGTTGAGTAAATAAACTCCTCAGTACTGCATTGATGCATTATGACAACAAAGAAACATGAGTCTGTATATACACCATGCTCCACTAATAGGTTTAGTCTGCAACATGTTAAGCACCAGACAGCACAAAGTCACACTTAAACATATTGGCCAGTGCTACTCTACTCTGGAATTCATTTATGAACAGTGATTATATTATGATGGTTTGCACCACTTTAGCGAAATGACTTTTGCCTCCTTATTCTTTTCAAACTTGGCCCTTGGATCAATATGACGAAATGAATTACACTTCATGCAATAACCAGCATTTCAACTACTGGGTTATTAGGATATTTATTGTATTAAAATGACTGGATATGATTGATATCATCACTGACTACCGGGTACTGCTTGACAATTGTAATAATCTTAGGTACCCCAGCCCTATATTTAAGAATTATCACTTCAAGTTCATATGCAAAATACATAGCAATTGTAATGATCTCTCCTAGAGCAGCTTGAGAGTGATATTATAAATCGTAATGAACAATACCCAAATGGTGGTTATTGTACTATGCAATTCTGATCAACAGTGTAACAGTATTTCAATGATCCATTCCTCGTTTTGCCAACGATGCAAGTCTGTGGTCAAATGATCTCCATGTCAAATAGGTTGTGTAGCTTCAGCATTTAAAGGTCAAAAATCAACTGGCAGTGGAACTTAACAAGAAAGTAATACTATCTTTTAATACATTGACTCTGCTCTTTGATATGCTATGATGGACAGTCTCATTAAAAGTTTAACTACAAACCACATTTATCATGAGTACAAAGGTCGTCATTTATAAAGTAATTAGCACTATCAAGTCACTAAGGCATTGGGATTGGCACTGTAAAATGGTGTACACTAAATGAGGATTAATTCTTTGTGTTGCATACCTGGTATTCTCACAATACTAATTACCGCGTTTTTCACATTCATGGCATAAATATAAAGTTAGTACAGAAGGCAATGACTATGCCATAGGAAGTAATAACTAACATGTAATGTCATAGCTTTTGCAACCTGATAAGTTGCTTACTCATTACTAGCATTTGCATAACAAATAGTTTTTGTTACATACATGACATGCCATCTATTTTAACACTGCAGTTGGGCATTGAGTCATTCATAAATTGTCATTAACTAATCCACCTTTAATCTTCCTAGCTGTCCTTTTTAAGTACATTATTACAATATTACAATGACTATTTTTTCATATACCGGGTACTATATGATTGTTATATATACTTCTAGTTCTACATAGAACATAAACGTGCATATACATGTAAATGTGTACATATAATACTTAAGGCTACAGAATAAGACATCATAAAACACGACTGCAATTACCTAAGCACATTTGTCATTAGGAGGTTTATCTTAAGCAAGTTTCCAACATGTATTGAATATCGATTCAGTTGTCATGTAAGAGATATTGATCATGCACCATGACCATGAGATTGAGGAGCATAAACGAGTCAATGGGTAACATGTAAAATAAACTGAACTTTTAACAGCCTTACATATGCCAATCCTACCTTGAAGTTTGAACCATGGGACGTCTTGAATGGACTGGACTCCACTTTCCCTGAGGCTTTTTGCTTTGTTTTTCATAATACATAACAGGCACTCCATCAGTCCATGGTATACAAAGTTGCATCATTATGATCATACCTGCGCATGCTATATTTTAGAAATAACCTAAAAAGCGTCGATTTGTTGGTATTGTATTGTAGAAATATCGATTTCAAAATTGTGGGTGATACTTAGTTGCTTAGAGTTAGAACTTAGAGCATGGTAGAATACACTATCTCTGACAGATGAGAAAGGAGAGGTTGGGGGGGGGGGTAGCGGCTTTCTGTCAGACTGACACGTACACCCAAATAACACAGATTTACTGCATGTAAACAAAAGACAGCCCACATCACACAAACAAGCCATACAGACCCAGAGGCTTATGTGTCTAGACTAAAGTCTAACTCATTGTGGGTATGGAGGGGAATTCTGTGGGATGGCACACACAATTAGGTGTGGAAATGGCATGACAGCAGCAACCCCTCAACCAAGAGGAGGCAAGCATGGCCTGGGCTGGGGTTGGTGGTGGGGGGAGAGTGGGGGATGGATAGATGGATGGGTGGCAGTGGAGGGGTTTGCTGTCCGTGACCGGCCAAATTCAATGTCATTTGTGCCAGGAAGCGAAAGTAGGTCAGCTGATTGCCAAACTTAAAAGTGTGGCCACCTTCTGGGATGGGTTTGGAGACAGTCTGGTTGATTGGAGAGGAGCAAAAGGGCATTTTCCTTGGGGTTCTGTCCAGCTCTTTTGTGTCGCTGGCGGTGGTGGTGCACCCCCACCACCACCGACCAAGTGGAGTCACCGTTGAAACGGGTTGCAATGGCAGCAGTCAGTAGCTAAAATGGCCAGAGAAAATGCCAACCCCACTCACCTCTAAATCCTCCAAGGTCCTGAAACCACGTATGGAGAATCCGTCGATGATATCCTCTTCCATCGAGTCGCTAGAACTGCTGCTCTTTCTCCTCCTTCTTACTTTTTGGCCCTTCTTTGGGTTGGGGGAAGGCCGGGGAGGCGAGCAAGAGTCGTCGTCGTCTTCCTCCCCACTCTCCACCACATGATTGTGCTTCTCCAGCGCAAGGCGGTCGGCAGGCCGTCCGCGCCTACGCCGCTTACTCGAGCTGGAGGAACCCTCGCTATCCATGGCGATTTCTCGGCGAATAATCCAAGGATCCTCACGGTTCGACCCTCATCGGGCACCTAGTGAACCATCCGACATCCGTACGTACTCCAATCCGGGTAGAAATGGGTCCTAAGGGGGTAAAACACGCCAAAAATCGGGGTTGTCCCTAGCGTGGAGACTCCTCGATTGTTCAAATGGCGGAAAATACAATATGGCCGCGTCACTCACTCAGTGCCTTCACATGTTCCTCCGCCGAAACCCACCGCATCACTAAGTAGTGCTATCGCCAGGGCCGAAATTCACCTAAAGATTGTTCCCATCCGAAACAAACGAACTCACCAGGCTTATAGAGTGGTGTCTATTCGTTATCTGGGCTAAAAGGTGATTTCTTTGACACTGACAGCGGTTTTGGCGCTTTTGTAGTGCGTGAGTGGTGCAGTGTTGTGGTGGGTGCTTGTGTGGTGTTGGTGGGTGGGTGGGTGTGTGTGTGTGTGTGTTGGTGAGGTGGTAGCTGGGCTGTAGGCTGTAGGCCCTGGCCAGGTTAGAACAGTTCCCCAGGGATTTCGTTGCTCACCCCGGTAGGCTGTTAGCACTAGTGCAGGCAGTGTAGACTCTCTACCTCTTGTGGCATCTAGGGTCATTGTAGGCCCTACAGACTTTGAGTTCGCTGCAGCTCAATTTGGTATGAAATCTCAATAATTTCATATACCGGGTAAGAATTATAGGCCTAGGTATTGAAAGGGGGATAATATAAAATTTATTTAGCCTATTTTAGGGGCCTGTTGTTAAAAAATGAGCACTTTGCGCAAAAGCTTGTCAGGCCTGCCTCAGAGAATGATAGCTAATGATAGGCTACTCTACCAGGTAGGCCCCTATGATAAAGCATGTGGGCCTACCAGTATGAAAACAGTGGGCCTTTTACTAGTTTCGAAAAGATGCTGGGAGAAAAGGCCCACAGGCTTTGGGATGAAGGGTATGCACATGAAAGAGCATCATAATTGGAATAAATATACATAAATGCTCTCTTTAGATGACCGTGTATTGTCATAAAAAAAAAGATGTAAAGATGCCCGGTACCGTACCAGTAATCTTCAAGAACTCTACTAGGCCTACCGGTACCGTACCACTTTATATTTGGACTTTATATTTGGACAAGGTTTCAACTTTCATACTTGTGGAATAGGCTGTGAGCCTAGCCTTATGTAGTAGATCCTTTAACGAAAAGTGTGGCATTGAACCCAATGGAGTAAAAACTTCTCTAAACAGTTTTCACACCCTGGGTTGAAAGGCTGGGGTAAAACTAAAAGTACTATCCTCGCGCATTAGGAGGTAATGTTCATGTAAAAAGCCCATGTAGGCTACCTGCCGGGGCTACTGGTAGCTGTTGGGATAAAAAGGAAGATACAGTAAATAAAATGTACTGGTATCTTTATGACATATCGGGTACTCTTCATGTCTATATCTTATAGCATCTCAGATAAAAACTTCCTTTTGTTTAACACCTTTAACTTACCATCCAACAAACCGTGCACATTTTGTAATAGATATGGTGGTCTGAATGGTTATAGAATATTGAATTTCTGAATTTTTTCTAATCCAATCATAATGAAAACATACAAAAGAGGTCTCCTTGAGGTTATCTTTACTTCCAAATGGTAAATGGCTGTATACAGCTTGTACCTTAGGCATAAGGGCTAAAGGGTCTTTTATCACAAAAGGCCTCTTACCTCATACATGCACCTAGGCTATGCTACGTTATTAAAAAGACAACCCACCAAATGACAACGTCACCTTCATTAATTTACCACTTAGTACTGTAAACCCCCCGCATATAAGCCGTGGCTTAAAGAACATTGCAGAGGCCTACTGCAGCTTAGAGCATTTTCCTTAACTCAGGGTTGCGGCTTATACAAGGGGTTCTACTATTGAATATAGACTTTAGCAAGGAATGACGACCATTTCAGACCCCTTGTGTGGTTTATAGCATTCTCCCAAAGTCAGGACGCGGCCTATACGCGGGTGCGGCTTATACGCGGGGTTTTACAGTACATGTTTGTAAAATATAGGTAAAACTGATTAGTTCCCCACATAGAAAACATCATTTTGCACATACCTTCATAGTCCTATGACAGTGGGAGAAAGGGTCTCTCTTAAACATTTTTTCAATTGTCTCAGGGTAATACATATATCGTTCACTCATAGACATAAAATTCCAATTCTCCATGAAGGCCTAGGTAATAATAAAACCTAGACCTAGTAGGCCTAGGCCCACGCATAGGCCCACGCCTACCGGTATGCCTAAACCCTTACTTGCCGAGGCTCGACTTCCTTTCGCTTTGCCCCCAGTGTGGCCTGGCATGGCAATGCCTACGGGAAGCAGGCCTACCGTTATATCTTCGTTATAAGCAAGGATACTATAAGTGGTCTACCATATTGTCCAGAGGGCGCAGACATTACTGAAGCTGGTTCTCGCGAGATGAGATAAGCACTGATAATATCTAACACGCTGGGAACCAGTTGACCTCTAAGAATTTAGCAGTAAATGAGGGATATCATCTGCTTGGTCCAAAATGTATCCCGCTAGAACGCTATAAAGAGACTACACTATCTATACCGGGTATTTGAAGAAAATAGAATTTTGCAATAGCATAGATGGACATTTCCCATTGAGTCTATTTCTGCATTTTGGTCAGAAAGACTTGGTTAGGCACCTCTCTTTTAACAGTAACAAACTAGCAGAATTTGGCCCCAGGCGCGCCATGAACTCAGGGTCTATCCCTGTCCCTGGGCATATATAGGCTAAAGATCCCCTTAAACACCCCGCGGCTTGTACGTTAACTATATGCACCCGAGGCTTACGGGATCAGCCCATAGAGACTGTAGGGACAGTCTATGATCAGCCAAAAGAAGAGGTGCGGCTTATAGGTCGATACCGGTTTATAACAGCACAAACCCTCCATCTTTCAAGCTCTAAGTGCAGCTTCTATATAGCACCTTATATTATAACGACTTTAAAAGTCGAGGTACAGCTTATATACGATGCGGTCTATATATGCGGGAATTTAACCTTCTGTCAAACCATGCTCTTTCTTTCCCAAATAGTGCAATAGCCCCCTGAATGGGCCTTAGGCCTATATGCTTGTGTTTGACCAAAGTGTTTTATTATAATAAATATAATACAGATGCCAAATAACAGCGCATACCGTTATCTCCCGCGTATAAGGCGCGTCTTATACGCGAGGTTTTAGTACTTCCTGGATCCGCAAGGGGGACACCAAGAGCTTTCTTTTTATATGTTACACTACCCTTAACTCAAAAAATGACAGAGGGGGTTTCAAGGGGGTGCGGGTGGCCCTAGCTACACATAGCTTTTTGAATTTTGCAAATCCATTCAGTAGAACCAAAGTTATGATTTTTTTATTTTTTTGACAATATCCTTCAACTCTAGGTGCGTCTTATACGCGAGGTGGGCCTTATACGCGGGAGATTACGGTAGATCCATATAGCCAAATATAACATCGACGTCACGATGGCGTAAGTTATTCAATGAATCGGCGTAGAGCTCTATGGGAATTAGTGTAGTCTACAATGTACTTATGGTAGGCTATCAATCTACATACGGTATTGTACAAATGTGGGCCTATCTACTTTTTTGCTATCAAGGCTATCAAATTGAACGTTATGTTTATACCTATCACCCCTATAGGCATATGCAAACAAATTTAGATAGTACCTACCGTACTAGATTAGTCCATAATTTGCCTACCACAAAGTCGCCCCAGCACCTGCCTGTCCCTAGCTACATGCACAGTACTACCGTATATATACTGTAGCCAAGTTTTTTTTCTGACATAGCCCAATAATCATGCATATGCCTTGCCTACTGGTAATTGAGACAAGAACAAATATGTAACACCTCGTACATTAGACGCACCCTGAGTTCAGGAACATCCTATAAGCTGCAGGTAGGAACACATTTTTAATTTTTTTTTATTTAATCCCTCACAACAACATAAAGTACATGGTGTGGTCTACCCGATTAATTTCCGACGGAGCATCCATCACGAGTGTCGCAGAGGAAATAATTGTATATTGTAATACATTCACAGAAGTTACGTTAGACTCATAGGTAATTACATCTATTCATTTGGCTACATAGTACAGACTGTCAAATTAACAACTAACAAACTCATGTACAGAATGAACATATACAGATGAGGGCGATGGTACAAATTATAAGAGAAGGTAATTATCAATAGTTCATATACCAAGGGTCGGGAAACAAATGCAGCAATATACCAACACAGAGGTGTTATCTTATTATATCATAAAATACAAGATGGTCCTTAATTGAAATCGAGATCACATTTTGGGCACTTTAGTGCTTTTCTATAGCCATACAGCGGGATGGACCTTTAACCGATGAAATAATTCCCCCTATTCACTGCAGTATTCTTATAGGGGCAATTTTTGGTAACTGGTACCATTTGATAGCTTTTATCAGTGGAAACTCGCTGCTAGCCAGTTCCAGCAAGATTAAACATCCCGCAACCCCAGTATAAAAACATGTATGAAATCCTTGCATCAAGTAGTAATTTACTTAAGACACCTTAACTTCATGCAGATTGTATGAGGTGCAGTAAGGGACTATCCTCGCCTATAAGGAGGTAGCGAGATGCATTACTCTATTAACCAATGAAATAATTCTCTTCATTCACTGCAAAATGTTTAGGGTGCTTTACAAAACAACTGGTACCCATCATGCTGTCAGACTGTTTTCAGTGCTGGGTACCAGATCAAGCAATGGGGGACTTTTTATGGTGCTTTACGTAACAACTGGTCCCAAGCATGCGGTGTTTTAAAAGTGCTTTTTCTTAGCAGGGAACCAGATCAAGCAATGGCGGACCTATTGAATGACCTGGAACCTCGGCACTGTATACAAAGCGGATACACTCGCATGATGAGGATGGAGCCCGACTGCTTTTGTATGAATGTAGCCCTGTGGGTTACTACACAAGACGCTGCGAATCGTAGGTAGTGACCTACAACTGGTCAGTGCGATCAGCCCACTGTAAAATTTCTAGTACTGGTTAACCGAGGATTTGGTCGAACTGATAATGGATCAACAATGTAAAACGTACCATCGTGAGGGGCCTCGTGAAGGTACGTTTTACCTTGTTGATCCACAATTATAGTGGTGCAGAGATTAGTGACCACTAATGTATCTAGTATAAACTGCGATTTAGATTGATCCAATCGTAGGATCTTGTGAAGTGTACTCCAGTGTAGTATTCCTGCATTGCAACAAATGGGTATAAGACATAAAAGTATGATGCAACCATGCCCCCAGGTAAGGGAACCCACTTTTACCCTGTGGCTCACACCCGAGGGGCCACTCCTCCATATTTGGCTATCATGTGCGAACACGCTTCTGAGGGAAAGGGGTACTTTTTGGGCGCCAGGCACGGGCCCTCGAGGGCCCTTGATTAGGGGTGCTTTTTGGGCAATTTTCGAGGAAAAGGGGTACATTTTGCACCGCGGGCCCCTTGATTAGGAGTGCTTTTTGGGCAATTTTGGAGGAAAAGGGGTATATTTTAGACCAAAAATGCACGTGTCCAAGTGCATTTTAGTGTTTCATTTCCTTCATCATTTTACCTTAACGTCTACTTCAGACAACTTCATAGGGATAGGGGTTATTCGTAAAAGTCACCCTCACTAAGAGTATAACGTTTAGTTCTACCTCTTGGAAAGGGTCGGAAATTTATGTTTTTCACCCTTGATTAGGGTACGAAATCAAGGGGAATGTTCGCACATGGAAACTATAGAAAGTATAGGGAGTATAGGGGGGCTCACAGAGGGAAGCTTCTACTTCTCATCATGTGAGCTACCCTGGAGCTACCCCACATAGACGGCACAGGGTACCTCCCTGGTACATTGTAGCAGGGATCAGGGTATACCTGATAAGCGCTGATAACAGCCGACATCAGGGGGACCATTGGTACCTTAAGAATTCTCCAGCAATAAAAAAGGAATTATCCCATTGGTCAATAATGTATCCCACTATACCTGCTATATTTAAAAGGCTCAGGCAGGGGAGATGGTGTCTTTCGAGGATGATTTTTTTTGTACAAATATTTGGACAATGATGGTTTGAATTTGGGGGGTAACCTCTGCGTCCGTTTAACTAGGGTGGTTGTCTCAATGTGTAACTGGTTGACTCGTGGTGAAAGTGGGAAAATTATAATGCACCTGCTTAAAAGGCATTCTAAAAAGCAGATAGAGATTAAAAGGCATTCTAAAAAGCAGATAGAGATAAAGCCCAGTGGCGTAAAGAACTATCTATGGTTTAATACCTATAGCAAGCCTGAATAGGGGACTTCCATAAAGTATGTATGTACAGTGTATCCAGGGGTAGGGGGTTCTTGGCAATGCATACAAATGCGTATATGAAGTCCAATGCATGGAGGTGATGGGGGGGTATAAATGAATTTTAGCATACTCTTTATGGGCTCTGTATACACTGACAACTTAAGCCTATATATGGAGGTCCCCTATCGAGAGGCCCTGGGTATTCAACTTGAAGACGGAGGTGATCATTCTAAAAACAATACTTTTTGCCAGGGGGGGGGGGGCTTAGTAAATACTGTAGTGTAAGTTGTATGGCAAATACTGTAGGGCATCTTATAGCTAATTTCGTTGTTTGATATATCTACATCACAAATGTAATATGCTGGGCCTAGCAGAAGGACAATATCTCTAATAAAGGTCTAACAATTTGGGGTTCTAGAATTATTCTACTGACTATTTCATAAAGAATGGAAATTAGAAATTAAATTTGTGCTCATCAATTTGACTACCCGGACCCCAGACCCGGACCCACCATGTTGACCGCATAGCTTCTCAGTACTCTTCCATAACCCGGCTCTGCAGCTGGGCCGTCTCGCAGAGCGTATACTGTATACAGTGTAGGTTTACTCTTCCAAGGACTTATCTTGTGTAACGTGGTTTTCTTGCCATGAATGTGAGCTTAACTGTTGAAATGGCGTTAAATATATATTCACTCACTCACTCAAGGACGCATTAATTTTAGGACCTAAAGTCTTCTGCACAGAGGACATTTCTTGCTTGTATTCAGTGCATAATGGTATGTAAGCATTAATTTTTCATATTTTATTGAGATAAATGTGGGCACATAAAAAGGGCTCTGCAAATGGAAGGATGAAAAAAGCTCTTTACCTGATATACTGTTCCCCTTTACTAAAAAGGTAAAGAATCATACACACCTCTTAAAGAGGAAACGTCCACTACATGTATTTCAGCTCAGAGGATGTACACATACATATAGTGGGAGATGTTTTGACAGAACCATGATCCAAATAAGCAATACAATTCTATATATAAGTTTTAGTTTCTCTTTTCACTTTACACAAAACCCTCTTGGTTCATGACTTGAGTTTGAAAAAGTGATTTATCAGCTATAACAATCGTATGTGGTACAATAAGTCGACCGATGCATGACAAGAAAGAAGGTCAACAGAACATCAGTAGACAAGTCATACATGCAACCATTTAGACAAGAACATGGCGGCATTGAATTTGTTGCTGAGTACTAAATTGCTTCTCAAAGAAGTGGTAGTCTCCTAGCAAAGGGGTACATGTCGTCGCCTTAGTGCAAAAGGGTTGTATCTGACATTTTGGGAAAAATGAGGTTTCTTTGGTTTTAACATGTATTAACCCTTATCTAGCTACTATAAAAGAACTGAAGCTCTGTCCATGATATATGTGCCTGCATGCCCCACTGCAATGTTGTTTCCACTCTGTGCTACAAAAAGTACAATAACTGAAACACTTGTTTTGCCTCTCCTGCAAAACTTGAAAAATGCAGTTACAACCTTCTTGCACTAAGGCGTCGATGTACTGAAATCCACAGTGACATGGTTCCAGAGCGGTCTGCATGTATGGGCTATATTCAGAACCTACATTAGCCTGAGGTACCAACTCTGATAGAACTTTGTTCAATATACTCAGACCAAACTGTATCTAAACCTACGTGTGCATTCAATTCTGACAATTTCATACTAGTCATTCGTATTTTTTTGGTCATAAAGGAGACCCTGGTCACCGATTGCCAAACTCAGTGACCAGTCTTACGGTTGTCTTACTGCATGGAAACTCATTATGAATGATAATTAGTAAAACTACCCATTACACATGCAGGCTTAGGCTATATGTATCAGAATTATAGAAGGTATTAGGCCCGGGGCATTAGGCCTATGTTTGGTCCAACAGAAGATGTATCCATGTAATATGATGTCAGGAAGAAGATAGCAGTGAAAATAGCGATCTCAGCTCTTGTGACCCCTTATAATAAGGCTTATAGCTTTCTGGTACGAGCTCCAGAAATCAACTAACGAAATGGATAGGGGGCGACCAAAAGGGGGAAAAGGTAGACCCATGCAATTAAATATGAAAGCGACAAAAAGGGGAATAGAAACAAGAAGACATGAGAAGAAAAAGGGAGAGGACTGGTACATCCAAATAGATTTACTAGAAAGACATTGTCTCGCGTGTCAGGGCATAACAAAACACCTGCTCGCCACCCTTGGATTTGGCATGGTAAGAATATGTCAGTGTCAGTGGCCAAATACAAGCTGCGGTCATATAGCCATTAACATTGACCCTGCGTCCTGTATCGCTCCGCCTAGTGAGACGCCCTACTCAGTGCGTCCCCCTTCAGAGTCCTTCAAACACCCCCCGCCCTCTCACCATTCTCCACATCCACCCTCCCACCTCAGCTCAACATCTCCCCCTTCTACCCACTGATAATAAATCACATGCCGCGCGTCACGGAGAGAAAACGAGATCACGCACGCGCACTCAGCGCGTTGTTCTCTGGATAATCATTTGACGTTTGTTTCGCCGCCATAAGCCAAATGTCGTCTGCTCGAAGCTGTGAAGCTATACTGCCTCGTGATGAGTGTCAATTTACATTGATTTGTAATAAAACCTTGAATTTCCGTGTAAAATTTGATTAAAGTTCATTTCATTGAATTCTCATTCCATTTTCTTCCACATTTCCCTAGAACTGCTTGGTTATTACTTGTGGTGGTGTCACGGCACTAATAGGGCCAAGGACGCTCTGATTTCCCCCCCCATCTTCCACCATAACACTGGCGTCAATCGGGTTCTAGTTTGATGTCTTTCATAAATAAAGGCTTAAATTAAAGCTGAAGTCATTCTTGATTTTTAGCATGGTCAACCATAACGGAGTCAGATCCGTTTTTGCACTAGTTGCCATGGAAACCACCACGTTGAATATTAAATGATACAGGTGCCCCTGATAGGTCACAAATGTGACTTTGGACCCCTGCTGACACAATGGGTTTTTCCCCCAAAATCGTTACCTTTCTTCTGGTACCAAAATTATTAATCTGTGATAAAAATAAGGTCTCCTGGCACTGATTATACCAAGCAAAACACTGTTTTTTAGTTGGGACTATTTAGCTGTCCTAGGTTTACTGGGGCGGAATACTGCTGTGACACCTGGTAGGCCCTACCAGTATTTTAGACTACTTGAGTAGTCTAAAATACTTTGGTAAGCCCATATGTTGAATTAGAAATACAAATTACCAGTCTAATAACAAGGACTTCACTTCATAATAACCCCGTACACTTCCGACCATCTCATGGCCAACACTTGCCTTCCTTTAAAAAGAACACGCCTAGAAAACCACATCAAGAAATAACAGCGCGCCAGAGAGGCCATTTTGATTGTTGACATTAAAACTGTTATTTTTCCCATCAGGTTGTCCAAGGCGTTAAATCAATTTTGACGGCGGTAACAAAAGGAATGGGGACTAAAATTATTCAGTCAGACAAAGAGTTAAGTGTCTGAACGACTCTCGGCACCGCCTATCCCCCGAAAAGGCCATCCTTAATCCTTGGCCGTTTCACATACTGTACAATGTATTAAGACTTGGCATGTTTTGGTGAGCGTGTTTTTCCATCATTATCTTGTCATCTTTCATGTGGCATGGTCAGGATTTACCGTTCCTTGCCGCAATAAGGCGTGAAATTTTGGTTTCGCGGATACTTGCCATTGACATATGATGTCCATTCAATTTATGTTTTTTTTTTGTTCACTTTGAAATTGAAGCAGCAAGTGATAAAATTATTTGATGACAAAGTAGCCTACTGTATGTTTTCTGTAATGCGCATGGATATTTAGGCCTGTAATCATCCCATACACCAGATAGGCCTACGGAAACTACCGGACCACAACTGGCAATAGGGAGGTTTAGCAAACACGACGTAAGTCACGTGTAGCTTATTTAACGTAGATGTACCAATGCTGTAGGTATGCTGCATGTCTGCGTTATATTGCCTGCGTAGTGGTTGCTAAACCTTCCTATTATCTGCCTACAATGGCTAGCAGTCTGGCAGATCATTTCATGCTGCAGGACATTATGGGACCTTCCAAAAGCGAAGTATTATAAAGGTACTGGGCATTGAGTTCTATTTGGTCTGCCAATTGCATTTTTTTGTCTTAATGTCATATTTAGACCTGGGAAGGTAGTTGTTATCAGTTGTTTGTTTTGTTTTTTTTATCTCGCCAGTAGGCATAGTGGCTGCGGCCAATGGACAATAAGATTCACACATAGACATGAATAGTCCATGGGCTGGTAAATTACACTTATGAGGTGGACTTCTGAGAGAGAACTTAGGGAACGTTCAACAATTGCGTCACTGCTTATAGGGGTGGGATGGGGGTTCCGATGACAAGGCTATAATTATATATATATATATATATATATATATATATATATATATATATATATATATATATATACATACGTTCCATAAAAAAACAGTGGCAAGGGGGTGAATGGGTCCTGAAAAATGCCGAAAAAAAAACAGTGACATAACTGTTGATCATTCCCTTTCATACTTGATAATAGTGCGATAAATTATAGTGAAATCACAGAAGCAGCTATATAGATTTGGATTATTTATACTCTTTCACACAACTCAAATCTCAAATCCTAAAGTACACCATACCAATTAGGCCCATTCAGATAATCCGTGCTAATTGACCTTGGCCAGGGTCAAGGTCATGTGCACAAAATGTAATTTTAGGTCAAATGATGAAAAAGGGGTTTCTCCACGTGAAATATCTAATTAACACAATAGAATAGATATAGTAAACAGCCTGAAATATGTGACAGATGCTTTTGAGTGACCAATTCACATGTGGTTTTCTATGGTTCTCAGCCTTTTACCTGGGATGTCTGTGGTTGAGTGCGCCATCTGCGACGAAGTCGTCTGCTCTACTTCGCGCCAAAACAGTTAGAGATCACAATGAAATTACATGTTGTAAATGGTGTACGACGTGGCGTTTGGTAAACGGTACCCACGTGACTGTAAGTAAAGTATAAAGTTTAACATATTTGTCAAGTTTGAGTCATACGTGGACTTAATTTGAGACATTTTTTTTTTTTTGCTTTATTACACTTAGATTCTCACCTGATATGGTTTCCACGTTTCCTTTCACCTAATGAATAGGATAAATGTTCTTAAACGACTATGTATGGTGTTAACAAGAGGAATGCCTTTGATCCTAATGTGGTCCTCTGAGGAATCACCTCTCATAGACATTCCACTTTAGCCATATCTAGCCCAATCCTATATAAAACCAGATAATGAAAACAATGCTTGATACTGGTATCAAACTACACAGAAAAGTTCCAAGTGTTAGTCAAATATGAGTCAAATCATCTAACTTTTGACTAACTTTCTAGCAATAGTTAGTCAAAATGCTGTGCTAAACGTCCCTGTTTTTCTTAGTCAAATATGACTAACCATTAGACAAAGTGGGCAGTTTGCCTTGGCTTGCCTGATTTTGACTAGGATTCATTGGTTGTTTTGACTAAGTACACTACCTAATTTTAATTCAATTCAAATGGTGATTGTGTTAAGCTCTATGTAGGTTTCACACCCCACAGATTAGTCTGCTCATTTTTTAAATATAATTCATTTAGAACCCCTGAGCCAAGTTACTCTGGGTTGGCCAAGGAAGCAAATTCATATGTGGACATTATGTTTTATCTAGATTACCACAGAATAGGTGTTTCTGTCTGACTTCCTATTTCATTTGACAAGGCGTCAAGCAATTTGGTACATTTTACCAAGTGTAATGTTAGATTGAAATTTGAAAGCTCAAATATATGTTGTTCCAGAAAATCATCGTAATTTTAACATCCATGGAAATATATATGATACACACCTGCCAGAAAAATCTTGTTTCAAGCCACACTGCCATCTGGTGTGTAAAGGCAACACCGTGTGTCTACCCTTCGTCAAATTTAATAACAGATCTTGGTCAAAGTGACTAAGATCTCTTAGTGAAAGTGACCAAGACAAGTTGGCTTGCCTGAAACTCCCAGCAGATACCCTGTTCAAGATTATGCTCGGAGAGTTTAACTCATTTGAGTAGTCAATGTGACTAAGAAAACTTAGACCTCCTTGGTCATTTGTTAGTCATAAGTACTAATTAAGAATAATAAGTCACTTTGACTAAGTTTCCTTAGGTACATTTTTTTTTGTGTGTACAACTAGGCCTACACTGTTTCAACATTTCTGAGTGTAAATATTCTAGAGATCTGTTTGGTGTTTTTCACTCTGGTATCTTCTCACCTCTTTATATAGGTTCAATGATGTGTAAGCAGAACCACGACCAAGAAGAACAACTCTTGGGAATCAAGATTGCTATATATTTGGAACAAGATTCAAGATTGGCAAGGACTGTTGACACATGTATATTGGACAGAGGGTTTTTATGTATGTTTTGCGTACAAGTTTCATCCACCAGAGAGATTGCCACCAAATCAATGTGATTATCCAGTTTAAATCATCACAGATGGAAAACAATTTCTATGGCAGAACATCGTCGCAGTATGAGCTCATATAATGGCCGTATGGTGACACTGTTTTGTGAAAGTGGGAAAGGGGTTGACCTCATTTAATAATAGATAGGTCTTTCCTTTTGCCCTGCTCCCCACCCACCCCCCTTCACCCCACTCCACCCCCCTTCACCCCACTCCACCCCACTACATCTATTGACAACAGATTGTATAGTTGAGTCATACAGTGGCTTTGTGGTTCTGAGGTGTAGTGGTCACTTCGGTATGCCCCCCTTACTATGAGTCCTAAATAGGCTCTATTGGGTTACCTACAGGGGGGAGTGTTTACTTGTGGGAAGTTATTCAACACCTGAGGGAAGGAGTAGGGTGGGTGGAAGGGGTGGGGTGATGAATAACAGGTGAAAACTGTGCAATTCTGGTATGCATACATGCAGGTATTCAGTGTCATGTTACTCAGACTTTATGTCTTGGTGTATAGACAGTTTTACTCAACACCTCCAGCATGAAGTTTGTCTTAAACTGTTCTTTCCCTCCTTGGCTTACACCCTGCTTTCTACCTCATTCCACAACTCCAACTCTCCTTCCCTTCCACTCCCCACCCCGCCCTACATACCTATAATTATTCAACCGCCGGTTATCAACTCAACCGTAATACTTGTTTGTGACAAACTGTAAAATTGCATTTCAAATCTGGATTGACTTTTTTTCCCTCTCGTACCTTTTCAGAGGAACACCATAGATTTATAGAGAAATAGGAACAAATTTCCATGGGAATTATAATCAATGCAATCTTTCCCATGGAATATGTTAATATCCACTGACTGTGTGTGGTTGTACATACACAGAAAAAAATAAGTTCCAAATGTTAGTCATATACGAGTCAAATCGTCTAACTTTCTAGCAATAGTTAGTCAAAACGCCATCTTTACACGTCCCTCTTTTTCTTAGTCGAATATGACTAACCATTAGACAAAGTGGCCAAATTGCCTTGGCTTGCCTGATTTTGACTAGGATTCCTTGGTTGTTTTGACTAAGTACACTACTTAATATTTTTACTTCAATTCAACTGGTGATTGTGTTAAACTCTATGTAGGATTCACACCTGACAGATCAGAGTCTCCTAATTGAGGAAGCATTTGAAATGCCTCACACCATATTCATTTAGAACCCCTGAGCCAAAGTACTCTGGGTTTCCAACAAAGAAGCAAATTCAAATGTGGATATTGTATTTATCTAGATTGCCACAGAATAGGTGTTTCTCTCTGACTACCTATTTCATTTGACAAGTCATCAACCTATTTGGTACATTTTGCCAAGTGTAACGTTAGATTGAATTTTGAAAGCCTCAAATACATGTAGTTTCTGAAAAATCATCATAATTTTGACATCCATGGAACTATTTATTGTACCCACGCACCAGAAAAATCCTGTTTAAAACCATGCTGCCATCTGGTGTGTAAAGGTAACACCAATTACTAACAGACTTTGGTCAAAATTACTAAGATCTCTTAGTGAAAGTGACCAAGATATGTTAGCTTGCCTGAAACTCCCAGCAGATACCCTGTTCAAGATAGTGCTTGGAGAGTAAAAACTGATTTGGGTAGTCAATATGACTAAGAAAACTTAGACCTCCTTGGTCATTTGTTAGTCATAAGTACTAAGTAAGAATAATAAGTCACTTTGACTAAGTTTTCTCAGGTACGTTTTTTTTTGTGTGTATGTCATAATACACTCCCAGGTAGCAAGGATACATTGGGCCAATGTCGGCTTACATTGGACCAATGCCGACTTATATTGGGCCAAATAATATAGAGATATATATGTTCCTTGATTGGGCCAAGCCCGGGGGCCAAGCATGGACAAGCATGGCCCAATGCTCCATTACTGATTGGGCTTCTGCCGTAATATCTCGCTTGTAAGGCGCACTCTTAGTTCATACCGGGCCCTAGTTCTGTTACGAACCCAAACAATAGTGGGATTGCCAATTGTGACGCATGCGCGCTTGAAAAGGAATTCCGGTCGGCAACGTCAGAGCGTAAACAAACCGGCCAGAGCGTTCATGGACACATCGAGACATCAAGAAATTTCATCGTTTACAACAGGTAAATCTTATTCCAGATATATTTATTTGTTTGTGTCACCCTGTAAGTCGAGTAGACACACTGTAATCATCCTGTAAGACCCCAGTCACTCTGTAAGTCGAGTAGACCCACTGTTATCATCCTGTAAATCAATAGTCACTCTGTAAGTCAAGTAGACCCACTTAGTTGGATCGGCGCCCAACTCACATACTTTAGGGTCTCAGATCTGTGACTAGACCCACTGTACTCGTCCTCTAAATCAATAGTCAACTCTGTAAGTCGAGTAGACACACTGTAGCCATCATGTAAGGCCCTACTCCGTAGACGCTCTGAGGCAGGTATTTCGGCCTAGTAAGGCCCCAGTCACTCTGTAAGTCGAGTAGATACACTGTAACCATCCTGTAAGCCCCCAGTCATCCTGTAAGTCGAGTAGATACACTGTAATCATCATGTAAATCAGTAGTCACTTTGTAAGTCGAGTAGACACACTGTAACCATCCTGTAAGCCCCATTCACTCTGTGAGTCGAGTAGACACTGTAGCCATTCTGTAAGTCCCCAGTCACTCTGTTAGTTGTGTAGACACATTGTTATCATCCTGTAAGTCCCCACTCACTCTGTAAGTCGAGTAGACCCACTGTAATCACCCTGTAAGCCCCCAGTCACTCTGTAAGTCGAGTAGATACACTGCAATCATCCTGTAAGCCCCAAGTCACTCTGTAAGTAGAGTAGACCCACTGTAACCATCATGTAAGGCTCCAATCACTCTGTAAGTCGAGTAGATACACTGTAACCATCCTGCAAGGCCCCAGTCACTCTGTAAGTCGAGTAGATACACTGTAATCATCCTGTAAGACCCCAGTCACTCTGTAAGTCGAGTGGATACACTGTAACCATCCTGTAAGACCCCAGTCACTCTGTAAGTCGAGTGGATACACTGCAATCATCCTGTAAGCCCCAAGTCACTCTGTAAGTAGAGTAGACCCACTGTAACCATCCTGTAAGGCTCCAATCACTCTGTAAGTCGAGTAGATACACTGTAACCATCCTGCAAGGCCCCAGTCACTCTGTAAGTCGAGTAGACCCACTGTTACCATCCTGTAAGGCTCCAATCACTCTGTAAGTCGAGTAGATACACTGTAACCATCCTGCAAGGCCCCAGTCACTCTGTAAGTCGAGTAGACACACTGTAGCCATCCTGTAAGCCCCCAGTCACATTGTAAGTCGAGTAGACACACTGTAACCATCCTGTAAGCCCCCAGTCACTCTGTAAGTCGAGTAAACACACTGTAGCCATCCTGTAAGACCCCTGTCACTCTGTAAGTCGAGTAGACACACTGTAACCATCCTGTAAGCCCCCAGTCACTCTGTAAGTAGAGTAGACCCACTGTAGCCATTCTGTAAGTCCCCAGTCACTCTGTTAGTTGTGTAGACACATTGTTATCATCCTGTAAGTCCCCACTCACTCTGTAAGTCGAGTAGACCCACTGTAATCACCCTGTAAGCCCCCAGTCACTCTGTAAGTCGAATGGATACACTGTAACCATCCTGTAAGGCTCCAGTCACTCTGTAAGACGAGTAGATACACTACAATCATCCTGTAAGCCCCAAGTCACTCTGTAAGTAGAGTAGACCCACTGTAATCATCATGTAAATCAATAGTCACTCTGTAATTGGGTAGACACACTGTAACCATCCTGTAAGACCCCAGTCACTCTGTAAGTCGAGTAGACCCACTGTAGCCATCCTGTAAGGCCCCAGTCACTCTGTAAGTCGAGTAGATACACTGTAATTGTCCTGTATATCTTTCAAACCTTTTGATTGTTTACGTTCCAGACTTGGCTGGTCCTCGCACCAAGAACGCTTGTCGTCAGAGCTCATCACATGGTACAGTTTGGCCCACACGTGGTACACTACAGTCATTCTGTAAGTCCCCAGTCACTCTGTAAGTCGAGTAGACACATTGTTATCATCCTGTAAGTCCCCAGTCACTCTGCAAGTCGAGTAGACCCACTGTAACCATCCTGTAAGGCTCCAGTCACTCTGTAAGTCGAGTAGACCCACTGTAACCATACTGTAAGACCGCAGTCACTCTGTAAGTCGAGTAGACCCACTGTAACCATCCTGTAAGGCTCCAGTCACTCTGTAAGTCGAGTAGACCCACTGTAACCATCCTGTAAGGCTCCAGTCACTCTGTAAGTCGAGTAGACCCACTGTAACCATACTGTAAGACCGCAGTCACTCTGTAAGTCGAGTAGACCCACTGTAACCATCCTGTAAGGCTCCAGTCACTCTGTAAGTCGAGTAGACCCACTGTAACCATCCTGTAAGACCGCAGTCACTCTGTAAGTCGAGTAGACCCACTGTAACCATCCTGTAAGACCCCAGTCACTCTGTAAGTCGAGTAGACACACTGTAACCATCCTGTAAGACCCCAGTCACTCTGTAAGTCAAGTAGACACACTGTAACCATCCTGTAAGGCCCCAGTCACTTTGTAAGTCGAGTAGACCCACTGTAACCATCCTGTAAGACCCCAGTCACTCTGTAAGTCGAGTAGACACACTGTAACCATCCTGTAAGACCCCAGTCACTCTGTAAGTCAAGTAGACCCACTGTAACCATCCTGTAAGGCCCCATTCATTCTGTATGTCGAGTAGACCCACTGTACTCGTCCTCTAAATCAAAAGTCAACTCTGTAAGTCGAGTAGACCCATTGTAGTTATCCTGTAAGGCTCCAGTCACTCTGTAAGTCGAGTAGATACACTGCAATCATCCTGTAAGCCCCAAGTCACTCTGTAAGTAGAGTAGACCCACTGTAACCATCATGTAAGGCTCCAATCACTCTGTAAGTCGAGTAGATACACTGCAATCATCCTGTAAGGCCCCAATCACGCTAAGTCGACTAGATACACTGTAACCATCCTGTAAATCAATAGTCACTCTGTAAGTCAAGTAGACCCACTGTAGCCATCATGTAAGGCCCCAGTCACTCTGTAAGTCGAGTAGATACACTGTAACCATCCTGTAAGACCCTAGTCACTCTGTAAGTCGAGTAGACACACTGTAACCATCCTGTAAGCCCCCAGTCATCCTGTAAGTCGAGTAGATACACTGTAATCATCATGTAAATCAGTAGTCACTTTGTAAGTCGAGTAGACACACTGTAACCATCCTGTAAGCCCCATTCACTCTGTGAGTCGAGTAGACACTGTAGCCATTCTGTAAGTCCCCAGTCACTCTGTTAGTTGTGTAGACACATTGTTTTCATCCTATAAGTCCCCACTCACTCTGTAAGTCGAGTCGACCCATTGTAGTTATCCTGTAAGGCTCCAGTCACTCTGTAAGTCGAGTAGATACACTGCAATCATCCTGTAAGCCCCAAGTCACTCTGTAAGTAGAGTAGACCCACTGCAGCCATTCTGTAAGTCCCCAGTCACTCTGTAAGTCGAGTAGACCCACTGTAATCATCCTGTAAGGCTCCAATCACTCTGTAAGTCGAGTGGATACACTGTAACCATCCTGTAAGACGCCAGTCACTCTGTAAGTCGAGTAGATACACTGTAACCATCCTGCAAGGCCCCAATCACTCTGTAAGTCGAGTAGACACACTGTAGCCATCCTGTAAGCCCCCATTCACTCTGTAAGTCGAGTAGACACTGTAGCCATCCTGTAGGACACCAGTCACTCTGTAAGTCGAGTAGACACTGTAACCATCCTGTAAGACCCCTGTCACTCTGTAAGTCGAGTAGATACACTGTAGCCATCCTGTAAGACCCCTGTCACTCTGTAAGTCGAGTAGACCCACTGTAACCATCCTGTAAGACCCCTGTCACTCTGTAAGTCGAGTAGATATACTGTAGCCACCCTGTAAGACCGCAGTCACTCTGTAAGTCGAGTAGACCCACTGTAATCATCCTGTAAGGCTCCAATCACTCTGTAAGTCAAGAAGACACACTGTAACCATCCTGTAAGACCCCTGTCACTCTGTAAGTCGAGTAGACCCACTGTAACCATCCTGTAAGGCCCCAGTCACTCTGTAAGTTGAGTAGATACACTGTAACCATCCTGCAAGGCCCCAGTCACTCTGTAAGTCGAGTAGACACACTGTAGCCATCCTGTAAGGCCCCAGTCACTCTGTAAGTCGAGTAGACCCACTGTAATCATCCTGTAAGACCCCAGTCACTCTGTAAGTCGAGTAGACACACTGTTATCATCCTGTAAGTCCCCAGTCACTCTGTAAGTCGAGTAGACCCACTGTAATCATCCTGTAGATGGAAACAGCTGAGAATGTAAAATTCAGGTCATTCTGACCCTGAAAACCATAATTTTGGTTACCTGGCACCCCCAAGAGAGAAGTATCAGGCTTGCGGATTGACACCAGAATATTTCTCATTAACCTCTCCAAGGCCGAAACTCTGCTACTACGATTTTCAGTGATTTCTCATTAATTCTATTGATTCCCTTGCCCTTTCTCACCATAACATTGTCAAACTGACTTACCCTAAGCAAAATAAACACATTTTAGCGAAATTTGACAAATTTGGTAGAAGGCCCTATATAGCCTGTAGAGGCTGCAGGACACTAATTATTTTCTCACTGTTGGCTTATATAGCATATGGGCGAAAATAAAATATTTGTGTGAATTTCTGGGCTTAGCCGCTGTTATTTTCATGTAGGCACACATTTTTCCCATTAATTTAGGGCCATGAGATGTGGTACAATGTAATTAACTTTTCTGCTATCGGCCGTAGAGTGCGGACATACCCAAATTTGGGGGTTTTGCAGTGAATGATTACAATAAATTCTGTAATTAAAAAGAGTGCACCCCCCTCAACTTACCCTCAAATATCAGCCTAAATAACACTCAA
Organism: Acholoe squamosa; assembly: GCA_949317995.1. Taxonomy (NCBI): domain Eukaryota; kingdom Metazoa; phylum Annelida; class Polychaeta; order Phyllodocida; family Polynoidae; genus Acholoe; species Acholoe squamosa. The sequence continues at coordinate 61,893,246 of OX439041.1, read as the reverse complement.
ATCGATTAATATACATCCTACAAAGTGTCTCCTGCTGCCACCTCCCGCCAATTGGTGTTCTGCAACCTACCCTACCCTAGCCCCTATGGAGAGTTCAGGGCTGAGTTTTTCATAGTCTAGACGAGGAACCCAAAATTTAGGGATCACCGCCGGACCCCAGAAGTATTCGTGACTATGAAAAACTCAGCCCTGAACTCTCCATAGGGGCTAGGGTAGGTGTACCACCTTTAATCTTATAGTGGGCCCATCCTATTGGACCAGGGCCCCAAATTTTTGGTAGGGGGGCCTCTAGATGAGTAACCCAAAATTTAGGGATCACCGCCAGACCCCCGAAATATTAGCGACTATGAAAAACTCAGCCCTGAAGTCTCCATAGGGGCTAGGGTAGGTGTACCACCTCTAATCTTATAGTGGGCCCATCCTATTGGACCAGGGCCCCAAATTTTTGGTAGGGGGGGCTCTATACTAGTATTCTAAAATTTAGGGATCATAGCCGGACCCCCGAAATATTTGCGACTATAAAAAACTCAGCCCTCAACTTACCATAAGGCCCTGACTAGGTCTATCACCTCTAACCCTATGTTGGGCCCATTCCATGGGACCAGGGCCCCAAATTTTTGTTGGGGGGGGGGCTCTAAACGAGTATCCCAAAATTTAGGGATCACTGCCACACCCCGAAATATTCGCGACTATAAAAAACTCAGCCCTGAACTCTCCATAGGGGCTAGGCTAGGTGTACCACCTCTAATCTTATAATGGGCCCATCCTATTGGACCAGGGCCTACTACTCCGAGATACCATCCCCCTGTGCCATTCTAGGCCTACTCGGACTCAAATAATATGCCATTTCAAATGACACAGCACCCTGTTAGACTTCCTGCCCCATCATGAACCCATCCGAGACTCCTTCCCTCATATTTTCTATATTATTGATGGATATGATAATCCATCTCTATACGGTTTCCAGCCCTAGGTTGAACCCATTAAAATTTTTGTCAGAAATTCCTCTCCAAGAAATCCTAGAGTATGCCCTAGGTACCCTCAGCATTAACGTGTATATTATATATGCAGTAACACCCTAAACAAATGTATTCCTGTAGCAGTCCCTAATATCTAGGTTCGTAACCTAGGCTGGCCAAATGGATATGTTATTCAACATATTCAACTACTATCTGACAGGACAATATGGGCCAGTGTCCTGATTAGGAACTGCTGGGAATACAAGTGCAATGAAGTCAAAGTATAATGATATTGGTTCACATATATAAGCAAATGTCAATGACCATGGAATAGTTTTGCGTCGTATTCACCAGTATGAGCATCCTAAATTGTCACATGGAAAAACCATTTGCCTAGTGAATGGAATTTTGAGCATTTCAGACCGAAGTAAACCTTTGCTTCTTTAACACATGGGATCCCCCCCAATGGTTTACTGCATAATGTATAATATATTTACTCTTTTTATTGAACTACATGTTGGACACACCTTGGTAGAAGTGCCAGGGCACTCCCAGAGTCCGCCTCCAGAGTCTTTGCCTCCTCCAAGGGCCAGGCCCTTTACTGCTCCTACAGTTAGGTGAGCAGGGGGTGACTGGTAAGATAAGGTCAAACTTGGCTATTCAGTGGAACTGCGATGCTGTCAGGTAGGAGTGTCATTGACATCCAATATATATTGATGATGAATATCAGCATTTTGGTCTTGATATTTCAAATATATCGATTATTGTTGCCATCTCGATAACCTGTGTATGGGCTATAGTGTACTTGAAATCAATGTCATTGATGATATAAATGTGTTGTAGGTTATGGAGATTATTATGGAGTGCAAAGATTGCATTCTCAGGGCTCAACAAATCTCTGTATCCAGTGCGCAGGACACAAAAATATTTCATTACAGCACAATATTAAACATTGTGTCAAGGTGAATATCGATGCTCCATTGACAATGCACTAAACCCCCGTATTGCACCCCTGCGTTAAATAACCCGCAGGAATTCCGCACGGTGACGTCATAGGTCCACCGCGCATGCGCAGCCTTTTTGAAATGTAAACATCCAAGATGGCGGCGGTCAGGATTTGCAATGAAGACGGGTAAATAAGGGTTTAATTTCAATCTTTTTGATGAAATATCGATTAATTATCAACCCAGACACCTTGACATAAATAGACAAAGGTGCACGAGAATTGGTCAGCACTGAGGGTTATCACACGAGGTGAAGCCGAGTGTGATAACCCTCAGTGCTGACCAATTCAAGTGCTCCTTTGTATTTATCTCAAGTTAATTTAGTCAGATATGTTCAAAATTCGATTTATTTGGCATGAGAAATGATTTTATCATCAGTTATATGACCGTTTTGGATGTTTTCCCGGGGAGTGTGATACAGGGAAGGGTTATCACACTGTGGGGTGTGATACAGAGTTTTTTGGTTAAGCCTATGGGGCTCTCGTATTCAACTTGAGATAAATGTAAAGATGAACTCTGATTAGCTTAAGCCTCCTGTTTCTTCACTTGCGGGTCCAAGCCTATCGGCCTCGTGCGGAACAGCCCGGACCCGCTCGTGAAGGAACTGTCGGCTCAAACTGATCATCGTTCACCTTTACCATTTTCCATCAACATTTTCCTGTTGGAACACTGGTCAATCTGTTCCTTCACAATAGTATTAGTTTACATATCATTCATAACATGTAAACACATGTAAGTGCATGTATTGTAACCAGCCTGGGGTACGACCCCAGATAACAGGAAAACATCAATGGAATACCAAAGTGCAAAGTGATACAATGGGAATCTAATTGATTTGTGTTATCAAATGCAAATAATTCTAAAAGAGGTTATACCATGGTTATCACATTCTTGAATGATTTTACGATGCCTGGAGCGGATAATGACGTTCGAATAGTACGCGCTAAGTGAACGGATGTTGACACTTGGATTGAAACGAGATGACAGCAAGTTGACATGATAGATTTAATTCGATATAAAAAAAACTATAGCAATAACACCTTAATCCGTATAGAGGATGAAAGTAGACATTATATTCTAGCACCTACCTTTAATTTGGCATGATTTGAACTGTATATGATACAGGATTAAAGATGTAAAAATCGAATTGAGCGAAATTTCTCCGTCATAGGAAAAAAAAAATGTGCATAAGGCCTATATAGTACATGTAACACCCCCACAACCTTATATAAGCCTCAGGGTCCCACTACCCGGTATATAAGGCCTGTATAGTACATGTAACACCCCCATAACCTTATATACCGTAATCTCCCGCGTAGAATGCGTCTTCTACGCCAAACAAAATGCTGCTGGGTCTTATACGCGGGAGGTAAATTGCCTTGAGTTTGGGGTGCGCCTTATACGCGGGTTTTTCCAACATCTCATTTGGGAAAATGCGCCGATGACAGCTTGAACTCATAGCGCCAGCAGCGCGGCAGACCGGGAGGTGTCGACGGGCGCTCGGCGGGTTTGACGCCGACCGTGTGCGGATGACAGCTTGAACTCATAGCGCCTGCACCGCGGCAGCCCGGTCGCTGTAGATTTGCTCGCCGTTTTTTTTACGCCGACCGTGTGCCGATGACAGCTTGAACTCATATAGGGGGGTGGGGAGGGGGGGGCCTTCTACGCGAAACAACCCCCCTGTGAGTTAAGGGGGGTGCCTTATACACCTTATACGCGGGTTTTTCCGGAAATCGATCCAGAAGAGGTACGTGCGCCTTCTACGTGAAAAGGCCTTCTCTGAGTTGGGGGGGCGCCTTCTACGCGAGCTGCGCCTTCTACGCGGGAGTACATGTAACACCCCCAGAACCTTATATTCGTGCCTCAGGGTCCCACTACCCGGTATATAAGGCCTATGTAGTACATGTAACACCCCCCACAACCTTATATAAGCCTCAGGGTCCCACTACCCGGTATATAAGGCCTATATAGTACATGTAAGACCCCCATAACCTTATATAAGCCTCAGGATCCCACTACCCGGTATATAAGGCCTATATAGTACATGTAAGACCCCCATAACCTTATATAAGCCTCAGGGTCCCACTACCCGGTATATAAGGCCTATATAGTACATGTAAGACCCCCATAACCTTATATAAGCCTCAGGGTCCCACTACCCGGTATATAAGGCCTATATAGTACATGTAAGACCCCCATAACCTTATATAAGCCTCAGGGTCCCACTACTTACAGAGTGACTGGGGCCTTACAGGATGGTTACAGTGGGTCTACTCGACTTACAGAGTGACTGGGGCCTTACAGGATGGCTACAGTGTGTCTACTCGACTTACAGAGTTGACTATTGATTTAGAGGACGAGTACAGTGGGTCTACTTGACTTACAGAGTGACTATTGATTTACAGGATGATTACAGTGGGTCTACTCGACTTACAGAGTGACTGGGGTCTTACAGGATGATGACAGTGTGTCTACTCGACTTACAGAGTGACTGGGGTCTTACAGGATGGTTACAGTGTGTCTACTCGACTTACAGAGTGACTGGGGTCTTACAGGATGGCTACAGTGTGTCTACTCGACTTACAGAGTGACTGGGGTCTTACAGGATGGCTACAGTGTGTCTACTCGACTTACAGAGTGACTATTGATTTACATGATGATAACAGTGGGTCTACTCAACTTACAGAGTGACTATTGATTTACTGGGTGACTGGGGTCTTACAGGTTGGTTACAGTGGGTCTACTCGACTTACAAAGTGACTGGGGCCTTACAGTATGGTTACAGTGGGTCTACTCGACTTACAGAGTGACTGGGGTCTTACAGTATGGTTACAGTGGGTCTACTCGACTTACAGAGTGACTGGGGTCTTACAGTATGGTTACAGTGTGTCTACTCGACTTACAGAGTGACTGGGGCCTTACAGGATGGCTACAGTGTGTCTACTCGACTTACAGAGTTGACTATTGATTTAGAGGACGAGTACAGTGGGTCTACTAGACTTACAGAGTGACTATTGATTTACAGGATGATTACAGTGGGTCTACTCGACTTACAGAGTGACTGGGGTCTTACAGGATGATGACAGTGTGTCTACTCGACTTACAGAGTGACTGGGGCCTTACAGGATGGTTACAGTGTATCTACTCGACTTACAGAGTGACTGGGGTCTTACAGGATGGTTACAGTGTGTCTACTCGACTTACAGAGTGACTGGGGTCTTACAGGATGGCTACAGTGTGTCTACTCGACTTACAGAGTGACTGGGGTCTTACAGGATGGCTACAGTGTGTCTACTCGACTTACAGAGTGACTATTGATTTACATGATGATAACAGTGGGTCTACTCAACTTACAGAGTGACTATTGATTAACTGGGTGACTGGGGTCTTACAGGTTGGTTACAGTGGGTCTACTCGACTTACAAAGTGACTGGGGCCTTACAGTATGGTTACAGTGGGTCTACTCGACTTACAGAGTGACTGGGGTCTTACAGTATGGTTACAGTGGGTCTACTCGACTTACAGAGTGACTGGGGTCTTACAGTATGGTTACAGTGGGTCTACTCGACTTACAGAGTGACTGGGGGCACTGGGGTCTCACGCGACCTGTCAAAAGCATGAGACTGCTCAGCCTCACAAAACTGCCTAACACGCCCAAAATATTACATGATTTCGTAGATAAGGGTTTTTCTTCTTTAACTGACACAAATAAATATATCTGGAATAAGATTTACCTGTTGTAAACGATGAAATTTCTTGATGTCTCAATGTGTCCATGAACGCACGGGCTGCTTTGTTTACGCTCTGACGTTGCCGACCGGAATTCCTTTTCACTCGCGCATGCGCAACAATTGGCAATAGGTCTATAGCTTTTTTTGTACTCGTAGGCCAAACAGGCATAGCCGGGCCCCATGAGGCGTACATGGGGCTTGATTTTCAAGTCGAAGTTGAAATTTCTTTAATTTATCCTGGATACAACTTTAGCCTCGGGTATGTTTGGTACTGCATCCAGCTAAAGAGATCACAAACATATAATATAGATGATGGATCCAAGAGAGGTAACTAAACAAGTGAGCAGTTTATTACTGTTCTAAAATACCATAATATCTTCGCCTATGAGGCGCACATTGACTTAAGACAGATTCTTTAAAGCGTAGCAGGGAACTATCCTCGCGTATAAGGTGCACCTTATCGTAACATCGCACTCGTAACATCCATAGCACCAGTAAAGGTTGGTCACACTCCGAAAACTGACCCAATGTGTTTTAATGCTGTTCATAAATACTCCCATGTTATATTTGTCATGAACTGGTCTACAAAATAATTACACGGCAAAGAAAAAAGGGACCCAGCCGCAACTTACTTTCTTTTCTGGCTTACCACAAGATTTTGCATCTTCTTTTTCTATGTTATTTGTTGTGTATGGTGGTTAGTGGTGGGCCTCCAGGGGGAAGGTAATACATTGTCACCAGGGTGTACTTAGGGTGGTCACATTCCAAGTGATGACGCAAGCCGTGAAGTATGCCTGACGGTTGTAATTCCCAAGGAAGGCCATATAACACAGTGTTGGATCTCAACTCTGTGAATGTATGTATGTCCCTTTTTGGGGCAAATCCTGGGTACAGGGGTCTGTTACTCAAACACTCACCATCGGCTCAACATGCAAACAAAATTGATTTGTGTGGGCTCTGCTTGGCGCTCCCAGATACAACACTATCATAGACCCTGACCCAGACTGCAAGACTGGAGGAGCAGCCAGCGCGACGGAGGCATGGGGGGGGGGGCGGGGCTGCTGCCATAGAATTGATCGATATCATCATATTAATGTTATGTGTTATTCTAAATCAGGGAGGGCACAAACTATGGGGCTGTAATCTCTTTTGAAATAGAAGGAATGCGTAAAAATTATTCACCCTTTTTCTGAGGCTATCGAATGGCAAAGTAGTGGGGCCACCTATGATTTCTCCGGTTGATGGCTTCCAACCATCAAACACTCAGTGACGCCCCGGGGGTTAAATTCAATCTGGTCCCGAGAGAAATTGAAGGCAGGCGTTGATACACCCTCCCCTATATCTCTAACAGGCTGTCAGAACATGGAAAATGAAGGGGGTCTTTTAAAAAGTCACCACACTTGAACAAAGTGAACTGATTTCTTTACCTACATTTTTTATAGGCTTAGGCCTACATGTCACGGACTGAACCAGCCTGAGATAAAGTGCAGTCTGTATCTGCTCAAGAGCATTTGAAACTGCTGTAATATCATTGTTCAGGGCTGGGCAGCTGTCGCCATGTAGCCTTGAAATTGGCGACAATGATCTCCAGACGCTGGGCTTTCCAACAGTGAAAGAATTTTTCAAATATTCCCACTAGAAGTAAAGTTATTAAACAACTCCCAGAAGTCACCTGAATGCATGATTTGACAATGAGAATTTCAAAATTTTCTAGGGACATTGGTCCCAATATTCCTCACCTTTCCAAGAATAATTTTTGATATGAATGGGTTGATGTCTAAGGTTGAAACCATGTAATATTAAGGTTTATCCATGTAAGCAGTTGCTGGGAAATTACAAGTCACTATAGATCCCAGATCCAGGAAAATATATCAAATGTCCTCCAAAATTAAAAAAAATTCCTGGAGCCATGCAACAATTTTTTTTTCATTTCAGCTGTGATCCCAAATTTTCTTATTTCTACGTGTTTGTATCGATGTCTTTTTTCTACCAAGAGAGTCTTCTAGAAAAAATAGTGGGCAGTCTTTACATTTGAGGCATGATATGAAAAGCTAGTTTTCCCATTCATTTCTATACATTTCGCAACTAACTCGTCAAAAGTAAGCACCAGATTTTTCTTTTTGATACAGTTTGCATTAAAGTAATATAATCCAGAGTTATTAGAGATTATCATTAGCAGAACAAAATTCCACCATGACAACTGTAGACCCCCACTGTACTACCAGTACAAATCAATAACACGGGTACACTAAAAGATCTCGTTATAAGGACCTCATTCTCCCCCAAGCTAGGGCTCTTCAGGTGATGTGGTATCCCCGACCTCACCCCCACCCCCCAGTTGGGGGAGCACAGGTCAATATTTGATCTTTGCCACCCCCGGCCCCACTTTAAAATAGTATCACTGCCATGCATATGATGTGCCAGAATGCCTCAGAATGCATTATTTTCAAGTCTTAGATTTAAAAATTTTCTTGGGGGCCAAGCCCCCACCCCAAACATTTAAATATCAGAAGTTTTATACAAATGTTCCATGTCATATGCTCTTCAATAATGCACCAGAATGCATTTTGTTCTGGTAGAGATATTAAAGGCATTTCATTTGTATAGGGGTGGACCTCCACCCATCCATCAAGAAGAATCCTTGACAAAAAAAAGCAACCTTTTTACTTTAGGTTGTACAGACCTGCATCTTGATGTTTCCAATTAGAATGCATCAAAATGCACCATTTCAAGTACAAACCTTCAAAATTTTCTTTTGAAGAACCCCTAGACTAGTCTTCCCACTGTGCTTCCCTTACAGTACTTGGGCCAGCATAGGGCCTCTCCACTCTCACCAGGTCTTGCCCCCCACCCCTCCTCAAACCACAGGGCCAGACCTGCTTACAGCTCATTTCAATGTCCCCTGTAGTCCAGTTTTCTGAAAATTTGAATCCACCCTGACCCTTGGCTACAGCCCATATAGCGTTGGCTCCAGGATTTTCAGATATGCCCAGCCCTGTTGTTTAGGGTGGAGGAGGGGTTTATATCATCCAAGCAGACACGCCTCCTAGTTATAGCATGTACACTAACTGAAAGGTGTCTTATTATCAATTATAGGTGCTCGGGTAGGTGCTACTTTAGATCGCACACAGTGAACCAAACTGGCCCATAAAAAACGTAGTGCAGCCTATCACTCTCCCTAGGACAATTGCTTGAAATTTTAAAAAAAAGTACCTACTGCATTGAAAAATGATTCAGGATCCTGGTTTATTTTTATATGGGTTAGGGTGATTTGATTTAACTTTGGCCCAGACCACTGTAGGCCTAGTCCTAGTGGCGGTATTGGGGACTGGACGATCGAGGCTGCGTCAGGATCTGTGGGCGACGTGCACAGGTCCTGTTAGACTTGCTTCAGTCTCTGATTATGTGATAATGATTATTATATAGTTGTCAGAAAATAGTATTCATGAAGATGAAATGAGGGAGTGAGAGTACTGTACCCCCCCCCCCCCTTCACCCTCCCTACCCTGCCTGTTGTCGTGAAGTCAAGTGCAAGGGACTGCAGCCAGTCTAAGGTCCTCTGATCTGCGCTCAATGCTGTCATGACATCGTGGATAGTCTATAGACTCAGTACCATCGGTCGAGCACCGGCGTATGTTTACATCCGCACTCTGGCGGATCAATACAAAACGCCTGTTATTGGGGCATGCGCACTCCGCGACGAAAGCAAGCGCCCGGAAATGGCTTGGTTGATCACTTGGAAGATGGGTCAATGCCTAGACATGGTGGTATTTGAGCTGTCTGTGGTTTATATGGGGCGTACTTAAAGGTATACTGTGGGAACACGCCTATTAAAGGGAGTGGTCATCTTTTAATGACTGGACCAAGTACTTTGAATACCTTCCACCCCTTCCCCTACACTGTACAGGAGGGCAAGGTAGCCTGCACCTAAATATCTAACCCCTTTGGTCTGCGTATTTTTGTAGCGAAAAGGCATGCACGTTGATGCAAATCTTGTATAATATGACCTATTCTGAGAAACAATCTACTACATTTCAAAACAGATTTTATTTCTAGGCTATCATTTTTATTTCGATTGCCCACAAAGACTCTGACTTGTGGCTCCACTCATGTGCTATGCTGGCATTCAAACTTGATCGATATTAGAATTAATGCCACGCCACATTTACATAAAACATCGTATGTATATCCAGTATCAATTATACCCACTTAGAGTAATGAAGGGTAATGTAACATAGTCCTACATTTCCCTCCCGCGGAAACAACCGGGCTGAAAGGTGATTGATAATGATGAAAACTTGATTGAGATCGCGAAAGAAACCTCTGGGGCGGACGCTGCTGATGGATTAGAAACAAACCCCTTCCCGCCCAGCCACTCAACAGAAAAAAAAACACTGCGTCTCAAGATGGCCGTCTATTGATGACGTGACAAGCTCTGGTGTGCCCCCTGGTGGTAGGCACAATAGGTCATCAGTTCATCAGTTAACCCTTCATGGACAGCAGACTGTCATTAAGCAATTTCACTGGGGCCATTCATGCGTCATACCAAATCATGTAGGGTTGCTACAATCTCCATGGTATAGACAGGATGCACAAATGCAGCGCTGGCGAGTAGACTCACCAGGACTGCATTAGTGTATCATGGCGACAAAGATACATGAACATGGAGTCATCCTGAGGCCAAGAAATGGCTAAATGAGGAGGCAGTCTGAGGGGGGGGGGGCTGGGGCCCGTCCAATTAACACCTTCACTAATTAGGTCGTGGTCAATGGCGGCAAAAGGATGGCAAAGTGGGAGAGGGTGTGTGACCTGGGTGTTGGTCCACTGTCCCGTCTGCCTTCTGGGGGGGGGGGGGACTGTTCAGAGGAGGGTGGGGGTAAGTGGTCGAATTGGAGGGTTGACTAAAGACTGTCCATGGTCTATGTGAACTGAAAGATTTTGACAAAGGTTCATTAGAATTTACGAGAGAAAAAAACCTTTTAAATAAGGGAATGAGGCCATTTCAGTAATTTTAAAGTGGATAACATGCCCATGAAGAATGGGATCCAATTTCTCCATGCCCCCATAAGCATCTCCCATTTAGTGGGTTCACAACTACAATGTATTTACATGTGTGTCAATTGAATGACTACAAACAATTTACCTTCAAAGTACAGTCTTTCAATCAAAAGCTAATTCAGTCAAGAATTGTTTTTACCACGGGTTTTTTCTTCCCTGCTTTAAAATAGTTATGTGTTGGCAAGTGCCATGAAATGTTAATATGGTGCTGACAAAAGTGTATACCTATCGATACATTAGTCAATAAAGCCTTCTTAAATAGAATTGAGAAAAAATGCTGTTCCTAGACAGACTGTGTGCTGATGGTGGGATGGAGGTGTTTAATGGATGGGTTGATCTGAGCTGGAGGATGAAGTGTTGAGCTGCTCACTTAAGGGGTGATCTGCTCGGTGATCTGCTCAATAGAAACGGTTGATTGACAGCTGCATTGACTGGGATGATTAGTGAGTGACACTTTAATTCCCCACACTGCCAGTGGCTGAGGTGATGGGTTGATTGATTGGCTTGTTGCTTAATCTGAACTGAATGAAGAATATACTCTATTGTCGTCCAGCGTGGATGGTCAGCTTGGTGACGAGCTGACCATTTGACTGCTGACTGACTAACACCCTGCCACAAGTGACTTTCAGATTTTATGTGCACAATAAACAAAAAGGATTCCTGCTAGCATAGTCGTAAAAATCATTCTCTATATTGGCAATCATCCATTCCATTTTTAATAAATCGGACATTCTCTTATGTGTTTTGCCTTCGTATAATTCAGTTCTGATTGAGACCACCTCCCGACTCATCCCTCTAAGGCAAAAATATGTTTCTTGGGTTAAATGCTCCAAGAATTTAGATTATCAATGCTCCAAGACTTTAGCTTATCAATCCTATTTGACTAGGAATCTTCCCAGTAATTGGTTGCTATACTGCTCTCGAGACTTACATCTCACATCACAGCAGCGACCTACACGTGATTAAACTGTCTCGCCCTAAATGATGGCCGTATGATATATGTGTGATGTAAACGAAAGGGAAGGTGATGATGACCAATAGGGACCATTTTACTGTAGATCCTTTGGGGCTTTACTGGATTTCTAAGTTCTAAAACTAAAATCAATAAATGAGTACAATTTAAGCCCAATTTGTGCCCTTGTCCTATCACTTCCAATTTACAAGCTAGTTCCTATTTCTGACACGAGGGGGAACTAGTGTGCGATGGGCCTCTCGACATTCAATGTGAGAAGGGAGAACATGTGCACCACTAATCGATCATGGCCGTCTCTCTGATTACTTTAATGCAATACCTTTGTTAACCATGCTAATCCAAGTATTCCCTGATATTCGGAATAAAGTTTATAATAAAGAAATCAGCTAAGATAGAATATTTCTTTTTATTTCAATAAATATTTTACATGTATTTTTGACTTACGGTATCATGCACTCCTGTCACAATTACAAACCCTGATAACATTGTTTACTTGTATAATACATGTATCGACAAATCTATACATCTGTATATATGTGTATTCATGTAGACAAAGCATATAGATCGATGTATTTTCACACCATATGTATCGACATGATTTCTGGAAATCTCTCTATTCTTCTTAAAGGAGTTATTTCTACATATCCTCAGGTTAAAAAAGTCCTGTTTATTTTCGATTTTTCTGTTCATTTTTTCTTCTACCCTTTAAATGATTCTGTGATTTTGAGAAATGTCTCTCTCATACTCTATGGCCAAGAGGTTGAGAGCCCCACTGCCCCTGCCCCCATCACCCTCCCGGCTGGGGAGGTTTAAAAAAAGACTGACGACTGACTGAATCTGTCATTGAAATGGGAAAACTTAACTCGTGCAGCGTTCATGCATAATTGCAGCATCTCCCATTGACATTTCATTATGAACCGCTATAGACTGTCAGGGAGAACGCAGACAGGAAGTTGTTAAAACAAGAGACAAAACACATTTGAAAAAGATTCACCATTTCACGTTGGGAACCAAGATGGAAACCCTCGACTTTTCCTCTGACATTGTTTGGAGAATTTAACCCTCCAAGCCTGAGATGTATACAAAAAAGACATAGTCCTACCGCTTGCCTCAAAGAAAACAGCTTGCGGTTTCTCCTCGTCGTCCACTTTGGCTTTAAATTCCTTTTCAAGCTTTACCTATCAATTAGCCGCCACTAATTACAATGTGAACGTCAATTATTTGTCCCAAAATGACGCCGTGATTACTTGCATTGATTACAAGCCCCTGTGTGTGCTATAATTATGAGGCCGGTGATGACCGGATCTTTTGTGTTCAATCCTGAATCGGTTCACGCTTGGGGTAGATAATACAGACGTTACATTAGTAACACTCTATCTGTTGAAATCTAAAGTCGGTAAATTGGTTAATTTTTATCTGCGTTAAGGAATGGTTATCTTTTAACAAGTTAGTGTTGTGAATCCTAAAGGATCTCAAAAGCAAAACTGCGATGGACGATATACCGTAATCTCCCGCGTATAAGGCGCGCCTTATACGCCAAACAAAATGCTGCTGAGTCTTATACGTGGGAGGGACATTGCCTTGAGTTTGGGGTGTGCCTTATAGGGGGGGTATTTTTTACTATAGAAAAGTACTAAAATAGCAAAATTCTGCCCTTAGAGGTGCGCCTTATACATGGACTTGCATTCTCTGAGTTGTGGGTGCGCCTTATACGCGAGCTGCGCCTTATACGCGGGAGATTACGGTAAGTCAGGTTTTCCATGCAAACGATGTCTATATATATATATATATATATATATATATATATATATATATATATATATATATATATATCGCATTTAAGTCAGTGGGAATGATAGGAGGGTTGAAATCTACCCTGCAACTGATTGAGTTTTACAATACGTAAAATCGAACCACTAGTTCTATACCAGGCGTACACTGCAAAAACAGTGTTTAGATTGTAAACGTTCAATGTTCAGTAACTAAACACTTTTCTAAACACTTTCTTGTCCCACTTTTTGAGACACATTTTCCATCTAAACATGTTTAATTTCTAAACATGTTTAGAGAAAGTGTGTTTAGATACTAATATGTTTAGATATAGTAAGTGTTTAAACACTCTCCTTGTGTTTAACTTGGGAGATGTTTAGCTCAATTTATGAGCGGCTGCTGGTGTTTGCTGTTGTCCATTATATTTGAATGCAAATGATTTAATATTGTTTCTGAGTGAGTTTATAAATAGTGATGGCACTTCTTGGGAAGTATACATACACTTCTCACTACAAAACCGCTCAGAGGAGGAGAGAGAGGGAGGGGAAGTAGCCTCTTTAAGAGCACAGTATCATGTCCAAGAGTCCTGCTTTATCTAATTCTATATTTCACATAATGGGTGTCTTAGAAAACTATACTTCCCTTGTGCACATTATTAATTATCAAATTGCAAAATGATCCTTTCAATACAGGATAAACTACATGTTTGTGTGTCTTATTACCAGAAATAATAGGTTTGAGTGTTAATTTGACTTGTTTAACGATGGGTTAACTTCTAGTTGTGTGGAGAAAATAATGTCATGAACCTTAATGCCACCTAGTGGCATGAATTATAACAGTTTAATGCCTAAAAACATTGTGTTTAATGATTAAACACCAAAACATGTAGAGCTCATTTGTTTAGAAAACATGTATTTAGAAGTTAAACACATAAAAAATGAGTGTTTAAAGGCTAAACGCTCATATTCATGGGTGTTTAAAAGCTAAATACTTATAACCATGGGTATTCATAGACTAAACACTCATAATCATGAGTGTTTAAATGTTATACACCTAAACACATCCACATCTTTGCTGTTTGGGTGTTTGTAAATCATGTGTTTAGCACACCTGACATCCATTTAGATCTCATAGATGTGTACCCCTAAACATGTTTAGCATTTTTAGTGTTTAAAGATAAACACTGTTTTTGCAGTGTAGGGGCCGGATACACACCCCATAATGGTCTTCCCACCCCCTCCCTCGCCACTTTCGAAGAGAGGAATACTAGATGAAGGGTATTTATCATGATCTGATCATATAGCATTAGCACTCCTCTGGCACAGTGACACAATTAATTAAGTTTCTTTGCAGTCGCGGCTCCCGTCTCGACTTGTATCCACAGCGTCATAACGCACGCACTAAACCTTCCTCTTTTCTTTCACTCTCACATCGCCGTTTCTGTGGGCAAGATTTCTGTTAGGAGATCCTTATGTACTCTTTTATTTTTCGTCGTAGACAAAAAGAGGTCTCACAGCCAAATCACACAAGGCCCGCACATAATCCAAGCGCCGACACAAAAAAACAGTTGCTGAAAAAGATAAGATAACAGCCAAATGTGGCGCTATAATTCTTCACGACATGCACATGTATTATACTAGCAAGGCGAGAGGGGCCGTGCAGGAGGTGGCGAACATTTCCACTACAACCAGCTGCCGTACACAGCCCCCTCACCTCCCTCTCTCTACTGTCCTATACCTCCACAACCCCTGCATGGATTTTCTTGCTCTAAACTGTATATTAGACAGAAATAGTTATCTTATCACAGGGCAAATTTGTTTGTACATGTGCAATGATTAAGGGGACAAACAGGGGTGTGGAAGTGGAGGGGTGTATGTTCAGCTCTTGTTACTCCCTGTCCCTTGCCATGGACCACTGCCATCACAACCCCTGTGTCTTTCACAACAAATGTTGACCTCTTGAAGGGGGATTAACTAATGGGGTTGTGTACAGTGTCATAGAGTACATCCAGCCCTACATGACAGTATATAGAGCATCTCTATATTCAGATTAGAAGTTTACAATTCGTGGTAGTGAAAAGTTTGATGTGATGCCGATTACAAACTATCTAAGTTAGAAAAATACTCTAAGCACCATTTTAATTGTTGAAATTAGAGGAGTAGAAACATGTTCATTTGGTTGAATTTATTGATATAAATGAAGTCAACATCTGTGGCTTAGTGAAAAATGGTCAGTAATTTTGAAGTAAAAGTTAGGGGACAGGGTCTGGAGTAGCCACACTGACTGAGGATGGAGGGGGGAAGGCCGTGACCATGCTGTAATCCCCTCTCCCCTGGAGGACAGATGGCAGGAGAAGGGTTATTTTCTTAGTCCATGGGGCAGTAAGCCCCCTATGTTATAACTCCATAGACATCTATCTCAAATCTGACATATTTCTATTAGAGATGGATGCATTAATATATTCAATTACTCTGGAAATATTTTGAATTTTTGAAAAATTCAAAAAGTATGTTAATCCTCAAGATTAACTCTACCAATGAAATCAATCTGATCAGAGGTAGCTTGTTTATTTAAAATCGCGTTCTCATTGCTAAATTGTATTGGCCACTAGCTGGTGTGGAGCTGGTTCCTAGGACACACACTGATAAGCTGGGACCAGCATGTCCCTGGAAGTTGGTGTTAACCGGGGACAATGTACCCATCATGGTATGTCTTATCAGTGGGTTTTACCTCAACCAGCGAAATTCAAAATGGCGGCTCCACTAGGCCTCCATACTGATCCTATAGAGTAATGGGAGAGTGACCTCCTAGAATTACAATTGTACCTTAGTGGCCCATATCAGCGCAACTGCCGTATAGATTTCAGGCCATCATTTACCCTGCATTAATGAGACATGTGCTTATTTGAAGCTTAAAAATGTGTGGGATTTTAAAACTTCTACACTGTGGTAAATCGAGACCTGTGCTAATTTTAGAACCTGTGCTAAAACGGGATACTGTCACTGTGTAATATACATGACTGTACACTTCTGATTTGAACCTGTACAAATAGCCACATCTCCGTGCTAATGACAGGCTAGGGTCAAACGCAGAGACTCATTTTCCTGTACTACTAATACAAACACTGTCTCTGTAACGTACTCGTATCGCCACGTTAGTAGACCGGTGAAACTTCTTTATATCATTTTCAAAACTTCATCTCGTTGTTCCCAAGATTATAATAAAAAAAAAAACAGTCCAAGGGGTTTCCGGGGTATACCCTGCAAATAACGTTAACGCCTATCCAAGGATATGTCGATTTACGTAGGTCTCCTTTTCTTCTTTGGGCTGGGTGCATGACCATAGTTGACCCGGTCGGTGACATGGCATGATGAGAAAGAACAGAAAATTAGAATTGGTGTAGATTGGGAGGGAATGTTCCCTTTGAAACGTCTTGACGTGATGACCAGCGTCCGGTACACGTAACTCGATCTATAAAGTTCGATGAGGGCATTAGAAAAAATGTCTGCGAATGTGATCTGCATTCCCCCCGCGCCAAAAAGAAGAAATAGGATAGCATAAAATGAATGTTGTTAAACCTTATTGCTGTTACAGTGACCAGTTGTCGCTGTAGACACGGAAGGATGGTTAATTTCGTGAAAGTCAGGGACCGATCGACGGAGAAGGTCCATCCCAACAGATGTATCGGATCAGAAAATCAATAGTCACTACGAAACACGATCGCTTTGTTAGCAAGGGTCGTCTGGCTTGCCAACAGCTATAGACTTGCGCGTGTCTCAGTCTAAAGTCAACACACTGACAAATTGCTTCATGGTAGATATTTAAATTTCAGTAAATCAATGAATTCCAAAGTGGTATTTGGCGAGAGATGATGGAGATAAACTGTTAGTGCAAACAAAGGGAGGATGAATTTGGATCCAGGCAAGTTTGAATACCAGTGGTTTCGGATTATATATGGTAAAATCACTGATATGATTTCTAATCTTATTACAACAAACGTTTTTGTTTTGAACAGTCACAGTGGTGGACTTAGACGGAGTGGGGGGGGGGGTGATATAGACCAATATGTTATTTTGGATCCTAAATGGTTCCCAAAAATTGGGATGTGCGCCTTCTCCTAATTTTAGGCCGTGTCTCTCCCTTTCCAAACCCCAGATCCACCAAAGAAGTCATTAACTCTTTAAAGGCTGCAGAGTTGTAAATGTATTACACCCATCATAATACGCACCTATCGTGAGGATAAAAGGACGTGAAACTGAGGCATTATGTATCCCTGAAAGGTTCCAACAGTCATGTACCATGTACGTGTAAGCTTTGAATTAATCCCATGTGATATATTATACAACGGTAGATTCACAACGTTGCACACACGCTTTTACAGTGGCTTTATTGAAATGTGCCAGGACCTGATCATTCATTGTAACTGGTTTATAATTGAATCCCTGCAGGATGTAAACATCAAGTCGTTGAACCTGAGAGGACCGAGAGCATTCACATACATACACATAGAACGAGTAAATCACATCTAAGTTATATTTAAAAGTGAGTTTCCCGCACTGTTTCATTCTATGCTAAAACCGAATCAAATCCAATCTCTTCTATCATCATTCATGTCGTCTGGCATTAGATTTAAACCGGCAAGACAAGTATGGGGAGTGGCTGGGAGAGGGCGTTGGAAGTAACTACCCCTCTCTGCTACTGACTTGTCATTTGCTGTTTGTTGACCAGGGGTTAGTGATTTAAGCCCGACCACCCCCTCCGCCACGCCTGCGTAGTGGCGTCTTCCGGGGGCAAATACTGACTCTGAATTTAGGACCTAAATGAGACAAATACAATGCCTGGAGATGGAGCGGAGCGGCATTTGGGAGCATCACTTAAAATCAATACTAAGATGTGGAAGGAAGCTGTTCAGACTACATTTGCGCATGCGTGGAGTAGGCCTAAGAGATGCTGGCCAATCAGATGGAGGTGTGTGTGTGTAAGGGAGGAAGGGCGATCTCCCGGCAGGCTCGCCCCCTCCAGCCCGACAGAGTATTAAACTGAGTATTAATAGCCGCTGGCCGAGGCTGATCTCCTGGGGGATTTCTTGTTTCCTCTGAAAATATTTATAAATGTTGCAGAGATTACTCTTATCAAAATTAGCCTCATAGCCACCTGTTTCACACATTAACTTCGAATGATGTGGACTAGTATGGCGTGGGTCCATTAGGGCCTACAATTAACTTCCAATAACGCCATAGTCTTTCGGGAGAACTGGGAGATGCATAATCATAGCTTAGAATCAACGTACAGTGTAAGAAAATGTGCCTATGGGTGCTCAAAATTTTAAGGACGTCACATCGTCACTTTTTAGGAGGGATGGCGTGTCACTCCGTCACTTTTTACATATATGCCAATGTACTGGGAACTTTTGCTAGTGTTGCCGTCCATCACTTTTTAAAACCCCTGTGTCACAAGCGTCACTTTTTAAAAAACCTGTGTCACTTTTTACCTATGTATAGGCACAAAAATGTTAAAATATTTAATGTCTAAACATACAATGTATTGTATAATGTAGGTGTACTCTTAGCCATCTATTTAGGCTTTAAACACTTTTATTCTAAACGCCTAAACACACATGCTAAACATGTTCAGATGTTTAACAGGGAAAAGTCTGAAGTTTAGGTGTTTAGGATTTTAACATGGATATGTTTAGGTGTTTTTATGCATGAAAGACCGAAGAATGGAGAGCACATGAATTCATAAGAAAGAACCTTGCGCCTTGAAGCATGTCTTCCCCATCATGCACGCGCCATACAGCAGACAACATTCCATGCATATACACGCTGGTACCCGTTGGCAAATGTCGTCCTGCCTTTATTCCATCCCAATCCCACCGGGAACCAGCGAAACATGCCGCGAGGTGGCGCGCGGCGCTCATGAGTCAGCGCTGGTTGTCGGCGTGAGTGGATAAATAATGCGGAGAGCGTGTTACACGGGGTCTGTACCCGGCGTGTCGGGAGGCCAATAAACCTGACCCACCCCTGTGTCAGTCTGGGAATAAGGATCACCGACGGCCGCCTCCCCACACGTGTTTCTTCTTCGCTGGAGATAAAAAGGAGAAAAAAAGTAACCAATAAGAAAACACAAAGGTACAAAAAAAGCAAGGGAAAGATGAGGGCAGAAAGTGGAACATAAAGATGAAGTTCTGAGGAGGGAGCAAAGCCAGCATGGCTCAGGATGTGATGGCAGTACACTGAAGGCCTATGGGTGTTCCGTCCCTCCACTATACATATAGTGGAGGGACGGAACACCCATAGGTCTTCAGTATAGGATTGCAGGGACAAGGAGAACATGTATATTGAAGATATTGCATTGACCTAGGACTGTATCTGAATGAAATTCAGTATTTGTTTGCTAGCGCCGAATGCTATAAATGCCAGTGTAAGATTTCATATTACATGAGTAGGGCCTTTGTAAAGTTTAACAGGTTGTTTAGGTATGTATCCCTGGGTATGCATCATAGTCTATATATAGCAAAGAGAAATCAATACATTGTATACAATATTCAGGGGATGAGGCCGTATACATGTAAGACACTTCTATTATCAGATACAGTTTTTACCCTGGAGTTTGTACTTTACTGGCTCTCAGGTTGTCTTGTTGCCATGTAATGTGTCATCTCGCCATAAATGTCAAACAAAATTATTTTTACTATAGCATCTTTATTCGTGTATATATGAAGTTCAAAATGTATACGTGAAGATATATGATTATACCACAGTCAAATTTGCAAAAGTTATAGATATACAGTTTATGGAATCTATATTCTCTGGGACTCATCTTAATTACCGTATTAATACATTCTGCGATCGCAGATCAGGACACTAATGCCTGGTATTTGAAAAAAAATCCACTTTATTGAGGTATGGCCATGTGATCGGAGGGCACCATTCCCTAGACGATAGGTCCTTATACAATTATGCATAGAGTTTGGTAGAACAATCATAGCAATCCACCCACTGATGAAGGACGGCAGTCAGTATACGTGAGTGTAGTGAGGTGGTCATGGTGATAAAAAGGAGAAAAAAAGTAACCAATAAGAAAACACAAAGGTACAAAAAAAGCAAGGGAAAGATGAGGGCAGAAAGTGGAACATAAAGATGAAGTTCTGAGGAGGGAGCAAAGCCAGCATGGCTCAGGATGTGATGGCAGTACACTGAAGGCCTATGGGTGTTCCGTCCCTCCACTATACATATAGTGGAGGGACGGAACACCCATAGGTCTTCAGTATAGGATTGCAGGGACAAGGAGAACATGTATATTGAAGATATTGCATTGACCTATGACTGTATCTGAAAGGAATTTCAGTATTTGTTTGCTAGAGCCGAATGCTATAAATGCCAGTGTAAGATTTCATATTACATGAGTAGGGCCTTTGTAAAGTTTAACAGGTTGTTTAGGTATGTATCCCTGGGTATGCATCATAGTCTATATATAGCAAAGAGAAATCAATACATTGTATACAATATTCAGGGGATGAGGCCGTATACATGTAAGACACTTCTATTATCAGATACAGTTTTTACCCTGGAGTTTGTACTTTACTGGCTCTCAGGTTGTCTTGTTGCCATGTAATGTGTCATCTTGCCATAAATGTCAAACAAAATTATTTTTACTATAGCATCTTTATTCGTGTATATATGAAGTTCAAAATGTATACGTGAAGATATATGATTATACCACAGTCAAATTTGCAAAAGTTATAGATATACAGTTTATGGAATCTATATTCTCTGGGACTCATCTTAATTACCGTATTAATACATTCTGCGATCGCAGATCAGGACACTAATGCCTGGTATTTGAAAAAAATCCACTTTATTGAGGTATGGCCATGTGATCGGAGGGCACCATTCCCTAGACGATAGGTCCTTATACAATTATGCATAGAGTTTGGTAGAACAATCATAGCAATCCACCCACTGATGAAGGACGGCAGTCAGTATACGTGAGTGTAGTGAGGTGGTCATGGTGACTCTAGATATACTACAGTTTGAAGTGGTTCGGTCCCCTTTGTTCCTAGCACATTTGATTGCACAGAAGGAAAGGATCTCCAAACCGAGTACATGTGTTAGATGAACAAGGTGAAACTTTTAAGTTCTGGCAGAGACAAATTTGGGGCCTCTCACTCAATGGTTACCGGACTGAAGAACCTCCGTTCCGGGCCTATGTCATCTGAAGTTGTCAATACAGACACACAGTTGAAAATACATTGGGAAGAGATTTTTATTCCAGGTTTATATCACGTATATTAAACTTTTAATTCATATACAACACCAATGGAATATAAATCTTTCAGTTCGGATATATGGTATGTATACACCATACAGGAAACCCGGGCTGGAAACACACGTATGAAGGCAATCCGATTACCTTAGTTTAAAGGACAGTAAGATTATTGAATAGAAACACAATATTCACTCAATGACTTCGTAGTACAACATGACTAACATATATCTCATTACTGCTTTACATGTATAACTATTTCAACAAGTGAAATGAAATATAAAAGGCGTTGGCGGTAGGCCTATGCATTAGGATATACATGTATTAATACATATGTGTGATCCAAGGAAAGCCTGTGGGCGATCCTTTCCGTGTGTGTTTCTGACTGTGATACTACATGGAAGATGTATTATTATTATCATTATTATTATTATTATTATTATTATTATTATTATTATTATTATTATTATTATTATTATTATTATTATTATTATTATTATTATTATTATTATTATTATTATTATTATTATTATTATTATTATTATTATTATTATTATTATTATTACTTTATTACGTGAAATCGTGAAATCGTTCCGAGGGAACGTTTTTCTGCGCACTCCAGGGTTGCCTTATCATCATCAATAATTATCATTTAATGATATATGTAGACGTCAAGCTAAGTAATTAAAAATAGGAATAGCCGTTATGTTGTATAATGTACGGGTCCAACAGTACACAGGAGGCAAAATCAGGCATTGTTTGCTAATATTGGAAAGCCACTTCAGAAATGGCTACCTTGAATGCATTCTTGTTAGGTATTTTCTGTGTTACTGCATTCAGCTAATCCCATAATTTTATGCTTCTGTAGTATGGAGACTTATGATATCAACTAGTTTTTGCCCTACGAATTGGGAACTTAATTGTATGGTCTCCCCTCGTTCTGGCTCTGACCTGTGCTATTGCCTCGCCGTGTCTTGCCTTTTCCACATGATCAAAACACATTGCTTTGCTCATCGCTGTTCTAGATATTCTACTTTACATTCAGCATGTAGGTCAACTACACTTTTGTCCCTCATTCTACTACTACAGCATACTCGCAGTGCTGATTTTGCAGCCGTTGTAACTTATGTAAAGGCCAAATCCCACACCGTGAAAATGGTTGGGAAATCGTTGTGAAATAGGATATGTCGGTGCTTAGCTAATATTGGGGTGGTAATATTGTCTAGGGAAGACCTATAAAGGCTAAGAATCCCTGTCAAGTGCTGGTATTTAGGGAGTATAGTACATCAAAAGTTTTTGATTTTTTCTTCACAAAGGGCTTGAAATCTCTGTGATAGACTCAAAATCCCTGTGATTTAGAGGAAAACAACAGTTTCTAGGAAATCAGAAGAGGTGTGTCTTTGATAAATCAGGAGCCAAGTTCCACATACTACAGTCATAATGGGGTTCTGCTTGTGATTTATGCAAGCTACATTTGTTTATGCTATGCAGGATACCATTGCAAAACACAGAAAATAGTCAGAGACAACTGTGATATTAATATCAATTACTCTATCTCTGTGAATCATTCTAGTAACTCATCTGTGCAGTAATGAAAATCACAGAGATTCCTCTGCTACTATCAGCTAAAGTCGGATTTGGAGTGGTAAGAAGTGCAGTGAGTACCCTTGTGATTTAGGAAATTAGCAAGAGTCCAATGTTGCCGATATCCAGAATCACAGACATTTCAGACCCATTTTTCACGTAGTCGGATTTGGCCTTAACTCTGCTATTTGCCCTCCCCCTATATAGAATGAACAACACTCGGTTACAGAAGCTATCATGCTTTTGTATATGCGTATACTGCGTGTGGGGATTGATGCTCAGAGTTCCATCTAATTCAACATCCAGTTATGGGTATGGGATACAGTTTGGTAGGACATTGTTGCCTAACATCATATCATGGCCTGGCAATTTTTTGATTTTGTACTTGCTGCCGAAATACATACTTATGCTTTTTTTTCATGATTTATAGTCATGTAATTGGTTTGGTACCATGTATTTACCCTGTTTAGGTATCTTGCAACCCAATGATATAGCAGCTTGATGTGTATCAGCTGAATTGTAAATACTGTAACAACATCGTCGGCATATACATTATACATCTACCATTAGTAATACAATCTGACAGATCATTAATAAATAAAACAAACAACATTGGCCCCAAGGTCGATCCTTGCAGCACTCCAAAGGAGACTCTGGCAGGTGGTGATTTAACATTATTAGCTATTGTGATATGGGATGTAACTGGTTAGCCATTTCTTGAGTTTTCTGTTAATTTGTAAGGAATTAGTTTTCTCGAGGAGGGAGGGCTGATGTGCACAGTCAAATGGTTTACAGAAATCTATAAATGTGGCCACCGTTATTTTTCCATCATTACGTGATTCATATAAATCATTAGCTAATTTGAACACTGCGTCTGATGTTCCCCTATTCGGTCTAAAACCAAATTGGGTTTCACATAATAAATTAGAATTCTCCAGATAATCTGATAACTCTTTGTGTTTTATCTTTCCTAACAGTTTGCCTGGCAGTGGCAGCAAGGTTATTGGGCGCCAATTTTTCACCATTTCAGGTTGCCTTTCTTGAGGATGGGCACTAATAGCCCACATGACCACGAGGCAGGGGATTAATGCACTGTTCCTAATGGAGTTCTTGAACATTACAGTGACCTCTTTATATAACAATGTCATAGCATCCTTGAGGATTCTACAATTAATATCATCAAGACCACTGGATTTATCAATATTAATTTTGCGCATGAGTGATAATACCTTGCCAACATTTACAAGCATGTCCAAATTAATAGCTGGTTCATCACCATCACCATCATGGGCATCATGTAATAATCCAGCAACAGGCATTCTGCTAAATAAATCCTGTCCTATATTGGCAAAGTACATATTTGTATAAAATTGCAGTTTCATGTACAGGAATAATTTCACCAGTTAAATCATTTACAAGCTGATTGTTTAGTTGTTTTTTTTTGCCACCGGGTTAATAAGCTCATTCACCTCTCCCCAGAAACGATGCGGGTCGTCTTCTAGTTTTTGTATGACAAACTGACTCTCAGCATTCTCCATCTGACAATGGTTCCTATGACACATGCGTCGTATTTCATGTAGGGTTACTCTGTCATGTGCAATGTTCAACTCTGCTAATAATTGGTTCCTGGTATTAATTAGCTCAATTATTTCTCTGGTTACCCACGGTTTTGGCTCTTTTTTTTTTTTTTTTTTAATTTTGAATGTTTTTATTGGACAGACATTATCCAGGAATTCAATAATTACCTCCTTCATAATCTGCCATTGTACATCGGGGTCTTCATTTGCATGAAACTCATCCCAGCAGGTATCTAGTAGATATCATCTGGATCATAATGACGATATGACCTACCAGTGAAAGTTAAAGCACATTTTTGTTCACACAGCTTTTTTCTACATGCATATATAGCATAGTGATCCATCACCATGCAGTTTAATATACCTGAGCCACTCACTATACTGCAATCAGTATTTATTTGGTCAAGACATGTGCCTCACTGACCCAGTTCATTGGGTCTGGTTATGCCGTCTATAAGGCGTTTAATGCTAGGCTCTCTGCATTTGTCAAATAACTCTTTTACTACCATACTCATTACGGTCACGTGAGTTTATATTTATGTCCCCTAATACCCATAACTCATATTCATCCCTATTTACAAGACTAAGAATTCTATTAAACTGTAAGATGAATTCATCTACATTACCCCAGGGAGGGCGATACATATTCAATATAATCATGGCTTTGTAGGTCGGGCTGTTATATTCGATGGCTTGGACCTCTATGTCATTACACATTACTTGTAAGTCAGGTCTTTCAACACAGTACGTGCTATGTCGATTGCTTACATAAGTGAGTAACCCTCCACCCGTTGTATCTACCCGGTCGTTTCTGTAAATTGTTTTTCCTGCCCAATGTCGGGCTTCCCTAGCCCACTTAAAGGGGTCTACTTCTCATCTTTCCTATCCCCTCGGGATGTGTGTGGTGCACATATGCGCGGGCACTGACACATTCCTCTGTGAAATTGTGCAATGTAGTTCTCGCCATGAATATGACCTTAGATGTCGAAATGGCGTTAAACATCTATTACTCACTCACTCCTGCCCAATGTATCAGGCTATTATCAGACGTGGGCAATATCCATGACTTGCAAATACATAGAAAATCAGTATCTAAACTTAGCTTGACGTCTAGTAATGTTTTACGGTTTAGATTCCTGGCATTGCAACTCACCATAACGAATCCCTTCAAATCATTTAAATAACGTTGAGCATCTACTATGGGTCTAGCGGCCGATAGAGGGGCCATATCAGGTGGTGGAAAATGGCCCTAAATTGGCTCTACATTCTGCTTCATTCATTCTTAGCTCAGGTAAAAATGGAGGGGGGGTGTATAGACTCCGTAAAGAGTATAATAATAACAATGATACTTAAGCAAATCATGTAAATTCAAACCATTGAGTATACCAACAGCTCTCCTGTAATCATAGCGAGACCTGTATTTCTAAGACAGAAAAAAACTCATACGAGTTTGAGTGAGTGAGTAATAGGTGTTTAACGCCATTTCGACAGCTAAGGTCATATTCATGGCGAGAACAACATTACATAATTTCACAGAGGAATGTGTGGGTGCCCACGCATATGTGCACCACACACATCCGAGGGGATAGGAAAGACGAGATATAGACCCTTTTAAGTGGGCTAGGGAAACCCGCCGAGGGGATAGAAAAGAGGAGACATAGACCCTTTTAAGTGGGCTAGGGAAGCCCGGTACGAGTTTGACTGCAGTATGATAACGCCCCAAGCACAATATTAAAGCAATGGAATATTAAATACAAAATACACCTTCGAGGATGATATTCAAAATGAGCACGGGGCCGTGTGCAAGTCTATGGAGTGGCTGATCTGGGGCTGGAGAATCTGCTTGTGGAGTTGAGAGCAGCAGCAGGCTGTCCCAGTCTGTAGGCCTGGGGCGCCGCACCCCGACAAGGGGAGGAGGCAAACAATTACCGCCTCCATCATAGATAATTAGATAATGAGAAAGCACCCTCGGTGATTGAATCTATCTATAGATCGGGCTCTTGGTGTCTTCTTTATTTTTGTGTTAGTGTGTGTAGTCTTTAACAGAAGAGAACATTAGACTGCACAGCTCGATAAGGATCTTTCCATGTGTGTTAGAGAATCTCATGGTACATGGACATGTATTTCCCTGGATGGGGTTTTGTTCTTCTTCTGCAAGAGGTTTTTCCTCCCTACCGTCATTACTACCATATCCTCTCTCTAATGGCTAATGTACTCTATTTCCAGGGCATAATTCACAGTCCAGAGGAAAACTGATATCCCTCAATTGTAAGAAAAAAAGGAAGTTATTTCAATAGTTACTTTGCTAATTACACAAGACATGTATGGACAAAAAGTGCGGAATTATGTCTTGTTTTTAAGATAGCAGAATCAGTGAGTTTAAATTCCAATACTACGTCCAGTCAACGTCTGGCATACACTAAAACTTGAGACTAACAACTGAATGGGGTTAGTGAGTATTATATGTTAAACGCCATTTCGACAGCTAAGTCATATTCTTGGCGAGAACTACATTACACAATTTCACAGGGGAATGTGTCGGTGCCCGCACATATGTGCATCACACCCATCCGAGGCGATAGGAAAAAGGAGAAACAGACCCTTTTAAGTGGGCTAGGGAAGCCCAGACTAACAACTGACAATTCCTATGTACATATGCTACACAAGGTCAATTAGATAATAACAGAACAATGTACATTAATGGAATACTATATAACATTATGTATGTACGTGTATACTAGATTAATACCCAGTGTGTGACATGTCAACATGAGGGCTGTTGACTAGAAGATAAGTGCTGACTAATGGACATTGACATCAATCTGCTTATCTGTGTGAAGTAGAACTACTAGGCTGACCTAGCTCTTTTGAGGGCCGCATAATGCTTCAATGTAACAGAGTTCAACATACCCTTTAGTTTTACAGACCTGTTAGTAAGAAGGGTTTCATTCATGTTTCATACCAGTCCTATATAGGGTCTCTAGGTCTACGCCCCAAAGGGTCAGCAGCCCTGGGTTAGCATGGTCATGCAGTGCTGTTGAGTGATAAAGTCGACATTATTGATTAGTGTTACATGACAGTTGAACATACATTTTAAGACATTATGTGACATTAAAGAGTTAAACTATTACCCATGGCATGATAACACCTACCAGACTTAATCTCTGTACAAGTACATCTATTGACCCTCAGGAAATATGATTAGAGTGCAGTCACTATAAACCCTATAACGTTACATTACACGTTAGTGCGATGGAGTAAGAATAATCTACATGGGAGAGACATTCTTAGTTCAAATGCTTTACTCATACAAGGCCAAATCCCACTACGTGAAAAATGGGTCTGAAATGTCTGTGATTCTGGATATCGGCAACATTGGACTCTTGCCAATTTCCTAAATCACAAGGGTACTCACTGCACTTCTTTCCACTCCAAATCCGACTATAGCTGATAGTAGCAGGGGAATCTCTGTGATTTTCATGACTGCACAGATGAGTTGCTAGAATGATTCACAGAGTATTTGATATTAAAATCACAGTTGTCTCTGCCTATTTTCTGTGGTTTGCAATGGTATCCTGCATAGCATAAACAAATGTAGCTTGCATAAATCACAAGCAGAACCTCATTATGACTGTAGTATGTGGAACTTGGCTCCTGATTTATCAAAGACACACCTCTTCTGATTTCCTAGAAACTGTTGTTTTCCTCTAAATCACAGGGATTTTGAGTCTATCACAGAGATTTCAAGCCCTTTGTGAAGAAAATTTCAAAAAATTTGATGTAATATACTCCCTAAATACCAGCACTTGATAGGGATTCTTAGCCTTTATAGGTCTTCCCTAGACGATATTACCACCCCAATATCGGCTAAGCACCCACATATCCTATTTCACAACGATTTCCTGACCATTTTCACATTGTGGGATTTGGCCTATAGGTATTATGTAGATCTAGTGTCTACTTAACATGATTTTCGTTTTGTTTCGGATAACTTTACTGCTAGAACAATCCTTAAGGCCAAATCCCACAATGCGAAAATAGTTAGAAAATCCTTGTGATGTAGGATATGTTATTCAGCCGATATTTAGGGTGGTATTATCATCCAAGGAAGTCCAATAACAGCTAAGAACCCTTGCCAAAGTGTTGTTATTTCAGGAGTGGAATACATCAAAGGTTTTTGATATTTTTCTCACAAGAGGACAGAAATCTCTGTGATATAGGGAAATTCCCTGTGATTTAGAGGAAAACAAGAATCTTTAGTAAATTACAAGAGGTCTGTATATTTTTCATAAGTCAGGACCCAAGTTCCACACACTATAGCCATACGAATGTTGTACTTGTGAATCAAAGTAGCAACTAGTTGGTATACAGAGATGAATATCACAGACATTTCCCTTCCCATAGTGGCTAGTAGTGGGGTTTGAGAAAGGTAGGAGTGGTATGGGAACCCTTGTGAATTTTGTTTTTGACAAGACTCCAAGGCTGCCAATATCCAGAATCACAGGCGTTTTAGACCCATTTTTCGCGTAGTGGGAGTTGGCCTTTACTTCAACTCTCAAGTTGTCTCCCCTTATTTTTATATAAGATGGCTAATGCAAATGGTAGACGTATAGTACGTGCTCATACAATGTGCTTGGATGAATTAATAGTGTGAACAGTTTTTTTTAGAACCGACAACCTTATCCAACCATCTAATTTATGGCGATGCTGCTTTTTTGTACTCGCCTTTCTCATGTGATTCTACAGGTGGAGACACAGCGCAAAGAATGATAGTCTGCCCACTGGGCAATATCCTTCGTTGTTGTACTGGCACACTGCAGGTGATTTTTTGAGCATAAAGTGTATTTACTTCAATCTGAATCACACCAGTTATATAGACAGGTGTACATAAGATTACATTTTTGTATATGCTCAAGAGGCCAGTTATGCCCAGTCAGCTGAATCATAACATATAAACTGTTCACTTCACCCAACTACACAAATAAGGAGGCACCCAACATTTTCTTTTATACCAGCACATTGTGTAGCTGTAGTGCATGGCAAAGGTGAACCAGAATTTAACTGACCTCCCATTTTTGACGGTCAAATTACTACAGTGAGACCTAGCGGTCATTCTCCATCTGCAGTCAGCGGAAAATTGCTGCCCTTGGGACGCCAGGGGTCCAACAGCAGGGCACTTGAATGGTACTGCTATCAACAAATCAGGGCATCTCTTGGTCTTCAGTGGGTAATGAAAACTGAACCACTTTTGTTACTAGCGGAGGAGCTTGTTCACAAGCTGAAACCACTGAATCTGGGAACCCCTGATGGAAGAACGAGTTAATTAGTTTAGCGCATGGGGACTGCAAGGGGACGGAAAGGGAGGAACTTCCATGAATATAAGGTCAAATCACACTACGTGAAAAAGGGAACTGAAATGTCTGTGATTATGGATATCGGCAGCAGTGCACTCTTGCCAATATTGTAAATCACATGGATCCCCATCCCAAGTCTCCCTTCCCCAAATCCCACATTTAGCCAATGTGGGAAGGTGAATCTCTGTGAATTTCATTTCTGTACATACTAGTTGCTGGGTTGATTCACAAATATTGAGTACATGTATTTGATATCAATATCACAGCTGCCTCTGACTGAATTCTTAAGTTTTCAAAAGTTTGCAATAAAAATGTAGTGGCTTCACTTGCATAAATCACAAGCAGAACTTTCCTATAGGCCAAATCCCACTACGTGAAAAATGGGTCTGAAATGTCTGTGATTCTGGATATCGGCAACATTGGACTCTTGCCAATTTCCTAAATCACAAGGGAACTCACTGCACTTCTTACCACTCCAAATCCGACTATAGCTGATAGTAGCAGGGGAATCTCTGTGATTTTCATTACTGCACAGATGAGTTGCTAGAATGATTCACAGAGATAGAGTATTTGATATTAAAATCACAGTTGTCTCTGACTATTCTCTGTGGTTTGCAATGGTCTCCTGCATAGCATAAACAAATGTAGCTTGCATAAATCACAAGCAGAACCCCATTATGACTGTAGTATGTGGAACTTGGCTCCTGATTTATCAAAGAAACACCACTTCTGATTTCCTAGAAACTGTTGTTTTCTTCTAAATCACAGGGATTTTGAGTCTATCACAGAGATTTCAAGCCCTTTGTGAAGAAAACATCAAAAACTTTTGATGTACTATACTCCCTAAATACCAGCACTTTGACAGGGATTCTTAGCCTTTATAGGTCTTCCCTAGACGATATTACCACCCCAATATCGGCTAAGCACCCACATATCCTATTTCACAACGATTTCCCAACCATTTTCATGTTGTGGGATTTGGCCTTATGACCATTGTGTGCGGAACTTGGGTTCTGATTTATCAAAGATACACCTCTTGTGAATTACTCCTCTAATTCACATGGAATTTCAGTATACCACAGAGATTTCTGGCCTCTCCTGAAGAAAAAATAAAAAATATTTGATCTATTCCACTCCCATAATAACAACACTTTGGCAAGGATTCCAAGCCATTATAGGCCTTCCTTAGACAATATTACCACCCCAATATCGGCTAAGAAACCACAAATTCTAAATCACAAGGATTGTATGACCATTATCGTGTTGTGGGATTTGGCCTATAAGGAGCACATATTTACAGCCCGGCTTTCCACTTATCATGTTTTAAGGCCAAATTCCACAACGCGAAAATGGTCAGAAAATCCTTGTGATTTAGAAACTGTGGTTGCTTAGCCGATATTGGGGTGGTAATATCATCTAAAGAAGGCCTATAACGGCTAAGAATCCTTGCCAAAGTGCTGTTATTTGGGGAGTAAAATACATCAAATGTTTTTGATATTTTCTTCACAAACGGCTGGAAATCTCTGTGATAGATTCAAAATCCCTGTGATTTAGAAGAAAACAAGAGTTTCTAGAAAATCACAAGAGGTGTGTCTTTGAAAAATCATGAGCCAAGTTCCACATACTACAGTTATAAGAGGGTTCTGCTTGTGATTTATGCGAGCTACATTTGTTTTGCCAAGTTTATTTATAGATATCAGATGAGTACAACCATAGCCATAGCCACAGGTCTGGACAATTACCAAGAAGTTACCTTTGAGACTGTATAGAAACAACTGTGATTTTGATATCAAATATTCTATCTCTGTGAATCAAAATAGCAATTCATCTTTACAGTAATCAAAATCACAGAGATTGCCCTCCTAAAATCAGCTATAGTGGGATTTGGAGTAGGAAGAAGTGGGGTGAGAACCCGTGTGATTTAGGAAATTGGCAAGAGTTCAAGGTTGCCGATATCCAGAATCACAGACCTTTTAGACCCAATTTTCACGTAGTGGGATTTGGCCTTTAGAGTAAATGAATTGGTTATGAAAAAAAGGAATCCCTCCTCTTCACGAAGAATAATCACTGTTCTTGGTCTGAGTAATTCTGAGAAAAATAGGTTGCAGAACGCAATCAGATTGACCATAAAGAATGTGTTTAAGTCATTTGGACCCCAAACTCTTTCGACCCTCAGACCAGATGGACCCTATCCATTTGGCCCCTCAGACCAGTTCGACCCTAACCATTTCGACCCCTAACCCTAACCAATTGGACCCCTGACTTCCGCAAGTATTATGGACCCTGACCAGTTAGACCCAAACTATTCCAATGTTATAGATTATTCTATATAATAAGAAATGCATCTTGGAACATTTGCAGGGGTGTGAAATCTCAGAGGAAACTCTAAATTCAGAGATTTTAATGCTCCCCAGGACCATTCCTGAGGTCTGTGCAAATCCACTGAAAAAAAAAATGAATTACCATTTATGAAGGTTGGGGGGGGGATATTCGAATTTGACCCAATATTGGATCTAAATTCAGCCCAAATGGAGATATATTTTAGTATCCCTTTGGCTAGTCTTCCTTTGAAAGATAAGGTGGTATACAGTGCCATTAACTATTTTAATTACCTTCATTCAATATAAGAATAAAAACTACACGTCCATGTGAGGTGGTATAATATGTCTGAGAGGAAATGGGTTTCAGGATTTCACACCCCTGATTTGCCATTCTGCAAAAATCATGTACAGTATTGTACAAAGATAAACTAAATGGAAAGATATGAGGCCGAAATGGTTTATGTGCTCAATTGGTTTGGGGTCGAAGTGGTAGGGGCAAGTTCATGGTGGGGTCAAAGTGACTTTGAGTTTGGGGTCTAATTGAGTGGGGTCGAAATGGTTAGGGTCTAGGTGGTTTAGGGTCGAAAAGGTTTGGGGTACAAGTGACCTGTTCCCTAAAGAATTATGAGATTTAAAGGTAGATAAATTTGTCCTTTCTCTGTTAACAGTTCTCCAACCCATTTTTCCTCTATATTGTGTACGCCTATATCTTCCCATGAAAAGAATTATCTGTTTTCTCAGAAAGAAACCTAAGCAGGGGACCTAAGCATTAGAACACATATGCCGGTAGACTGGCAATAGCATAAAGGCATCCATTGACCACAAGGGGTCAAAGGCCATCAGGTCGATGACCCCAAGTGCCCCTTTCAAAGAACCTAAGCTGATACAAACTTTGGGGTTTGTATTGGAGAGAAGGGTTGATAAAAAGAAAACGCTCCCCGGGAACTAGGTGCATGTTTTTAGATAACGTCAACTCTGTGGAACTAGTCACTCAGACCAGACATGTGGAACGACAAGTAGACTTGCAATTGACACCAACATTGTAGCCTAGGGGTGTTTACTTTCAATACAATGTCATGTTTTTCTCTTTGCCTTATGCATATAATGTGTCTCCATGGTTTTTATAACAGCTACATATTTTGTGAACCATTTGCCAGAAAGAAAATCATTTCAAATAGTTTACCTTTGGATGCCTCTTCAAACTTTGCGACTTACCTTACAAAATGTACAAAAAAACCTGGTGAAGTACCAACCTCTATGCCAATGTACACTTACAATTTACACACCCGTCACTTTTACATATACACTTGTACCAGGGCATATTTAACAGATAAAAGCAAATTAGTGATTCAAATTCAAATTTGTTGAAGAGAAAAGTCTAAAGAGGCAATTCATCAGCATTTGATGCATGGGAAAGATTGTAGCATGATGACCCCACCATAAAAATGATATACCTCAGTTAATCTTAGCATGGGACTCTCATTCTCCCTCCATTAGACGTGTTCAGGTCCTCTCTGTAAGAAAAGCACGATTTGATTTAATATACGTTGTATTGTAGCCAGGACCAGAAACAGGATCTTTTATTAACCATTACCTCAGATAGAAG
The DNA here is from genome assembly GCA_949317995.1 of Acholoe squamosa. Taxonomy (NCBI): domain Eukaryota; kingdom Metazoa; phylum Annelida; class Polychaeta; order Phyllodocida; family Polynoidae; genus Acholoe; species Acholoe squamosa. Next base: position 61,859,041 of record OX439041.1, on the reverse strand, counting down.
AATCTCATTTCACTGAAGGGCCGGGGGAATATTATTCTCAATTCTTGTCCACCCAATACACCTTATGTGGCTACGTCCTCAGTCACTCATTGTACCATCGAGGAAGCCACCAATTCATTTTCCTATAATATCATATCTATAAATGAATAATAGCAATGAATAGTTACTGAGTCTGTGAATATTCGCAGCCTGCCACAATTCTATAGAAGACCCCTACCTTTCCCCACTAGATGTCCCTCTGTCATTTTTATCATATATATATATATATATATATATATATATATATATATATATATATATATACACATCCCTTTTAATACGTGCCCAGATAGTAGGTCTAGTGTGAAATAGGATACATGTGTCTTGTGCTGGCTGGCTGCGGGTGCTTCTACATCTGCCAGAGTACCATTGGTCTGTGCGCTGACAAAGAGGTATCTGTACATTAAGCCTTTAAGGGCAACATGATGCCTCTGGGTTCATGGTAATAATTATGTAGTCACGATGCACCAATGGGTCTACTCATCAGCACTGCAGTGGTGCATCATTTACAAACCCTTCAGGAATGTATCAGTCCCATAGGATGAGCATGATATATGGATGCAGCCTTGGCGAGTAACGCGCCAGGGCTGAAATTCATGGTGACCAAACAGCATAATATATTAAAGTATTATACGACCCTTAAAGGGTTACCACCACCGTTGTTGAAGCAGCCCCCCCCCCTTCCACCACGTCCCTCTCTTGTGCCCCGGGGGCATTTAAACCGTGGGTACCAGCTGTAGATCAAGGCTAGACGTGCTCTGGGCCATAGTGGCAGGATTATAATTTCAACATAAAAAAGCAAACCCTATGGATAGTTTAGCCTAAAACCATGCGTATAAGCCTCACATGTGTATAAGCCGCACCCTATTATAAGTTCAGGGCTTTAGTATAAGGTGCACCAGGGGTCTGAAAAAGTTCCCATTCCTTCCTATCGTCTATATAAATAAAACCCCACGTATAAGCCGCACCCTGAGTTCCTGGAGGTGCTATAGCCGCACAAGAAATGATCTATGAGCTGCGGCTTATATTCAGGGTTTTACGGTAGTTCGTCTTTACATGTTCTATTTATGTTGACCATAATTTTTATCATAGGGACCTGTAGATTGTCTACACTTTCTTACAATACTTGATTTATTTCCCTTTTTCTCTCTATTTTTCTCCGACTCTTTTCCGATCTCTATACTTTTAGGCCCCACCTACCTCAGCAAAGAAGGGTCGTCCTCAGATCTTTTCACAATTTTAACATGAATTTTCATATTTCTAATTTTTAAAAAAAAAATTCTTGTGTCCAAGTATCGAATCCAACATTTTTGCTAAAGCTTTCAGTGTTTTTGGCTGGCATGGACACTAAAATGGATATTTGTGACTTAATTATTGATGATGATAATTTAATTCATAGGCCACAATGTGGCCTAGTAAAAAAAGATTAAAAAGGAATAATCCGACTTAACTACCTCAACCTTTTGGACATGATACCAGAATCCAAGGATTTTTTGTTGGCCTTATACTTGTAAGATCAACCTGTTGATTTTTCCTTATAGAGTCTTCACCGGTGGGCCGATTCTGTATTATCACCCACCTGGGGGAGTCAGGTTCCTGTCTGGCATAGTTTAATTTTCAAACAATAGGTGTCTCTGACCTCTCTCTTTCTCTATCGTGAACCCTTTCGAGGAGAAACGGTATGATCGGAAGTGTGTTCCTGGTACCGGCGAAAGTTGAAAGTTTACCTGCTCATATTTAACAAGCGAAAATGGCGCCACGTTAGCGCTTCTCCCCGAAAGACGTAACCTTTCTCTATGTGTGCTAGTGGTGCCCTCTAGGGTGAGGCCTGTACACTAGGCAGACCGGAAACTGACTGTGCAAGGCATTATGGGATATCAGAGATCCGACTATTCATTTTTCTTCTTCTTTTCATTCAATTGCTTCTGTAGCTGTGTCCTCAACTATTTGTCTATTGAACATTCTTCAATATCCATCTTTCCTAGTTTTAAGTCACTAATTAAGATAATTAATACGTACTCTTGTAAATTGTACTTACCGCAATTTAATATAGCGTTACACGTCTGTGAAACGATCCTGCAATAGCCTACTCTTATTAGTCTTAAGCAGGTGGCAAGCCAAAATATGCCATACCGATCATTGACTTCGGGACAGAGTAGGGAAACAGTTATGCAATAAAATACTTATAGATACCTCTATGTTGTAGACTAATTATTTACAGAACTCATTACACGCACATGGTTATGCGATTAGCCATTACACATAGGCCAGGTTGTACCCAGTCCTCTGTCCAGCAAATAAGCAAGATACACTTGTCATTTTCATGAGTTTTCTCAGATATTCTTCAAGTTATGTATGCTTCTGGAATGTTTTATCATCTTGTGTCAGCTAGGACCTGATTTCTATGGCAAATGATGAATGTATGCCGTACATGTTGATCTCTGATTCAACACACCAGCAATGATGCATGCCTGTGGCAAATTATGTAAACAGAGGCGTAGGAAGCAAATCTTCATTGGGGGGCCCAGCGGGGGCCCTACCACAACCACCTTGAATTGTCACCCCAAGCGCGATAACACCTATTTATACCTGTGTAGAATTTGTATAGAAAGTAATTTTTGGTGAATTTTAGATCTGATTTGACCTCAGATGCATATTTTCCCTATCCCATTTTTATATCAATCATACTTGAGATGCAAAGTTTTAGCTTTTTGTCCAACTTATCATGAATTCTTGGCAATTTTTTTTTTTTTTTTTTTTTTGGGGGGGGGGGGCAAACATACTCAGTCCCCCCTTTTCCTACGCCCCTGGTAAAGGTGTATGGCACACCTTGACCCTGGCCCCATTGTGCACAAAACAGACGAGATATATGTATCATTAACAATTATGTGCAATCATGTGTCAGCCACGCATAGAAAACAAAATGACATACAAATGTTGACGCTGCACATGTATTGCCTTCACATTGTTAATATATGATGTGCGAAACCTATGATTGTCCTATTACAGACAACACAAGATAAGAGTATTGACATTAACTTAGGTACGTACTTCTTATCAACTGTATCCTTATATTTGTGACACTCGATACTCGATATACTCGATGTGTCTACAGCATAAGCTTATTATCAAGGTACATGTGCTTATGTAGGGAATGACTGGTCTTGTTGAATTGATGGGCTAACAGTACCATCCTAACACCCTAGGCAAGGATTGTATAGTATTGGCTACTAGCTGGCCTGGAGCTGGTTCTGGTGACACACACTGATAAGATGGGACCAGCATGTCCCTGGAAATGGGTGTTAACCAGTGACAAGGCAACCATCATGGTATGTCTTATCAGTGGGTTTTATCTCAACCAGCGAAATTCAAAATGGTGGCTCCACTAGGCCTCCATACTGAGTCCTATAGGATAGGTTACTCCATACAGTCCTGTAGTGAAGGGGGTTTATGGAGCTATCATCTAGCTTCATGAATGGAATACCAAATGAAATGAAGGGACCATTTAAACCAAAAAATCCTGCTAAATCCAAAAATGATGACATTTATTCTGAGAATTTGACCAAAAGTACCCAAAAATGATGTTTGGTGAGGGAAATATTTTGAAAATGTACAAAAATGATATTGAAAATGATTGGAAATCTTAAAATATAGAACATGTAAATCAGAGTTAATACCTGAATCCACATACCCAAATGCCTGCCTATCTCTCAGTCAGACAAGTTCTGTGTCTTTGCATGGCTCTTCCTATCCCACATACAGCATATCAATTGTGTACCTATCACTCTTCCTGCCTATCTCTTCAATCCAAAACATCTACAGTTAAATCTGGCTATCTCTGAAAAGGCTTAACTTATAAATAATGCTTACACCTTACCTTAACTTATCTTATTTTTCCTTCTTTCCTTTAGTCTACCTATCCTCAATCTGCCTATCATTCATTTTATCTATCCCTCATGGTGACTATCCCTTAGACCCTCATGTTTAATCTGCACTGTTTGTCTATCATCTAAGCCTTTATTGGTTAACAGTACATTCCTTACCATGTCTACTATTTCATTTTTACCTATCCCTAATAATGCCTATCATGAAGCCTACCTATCCCTCATTGTGCCTATCCCCTAACTCTGCACATCCCTCATATTTGACTTGCATATCAGCCCCTAGTACCCACTTTTTCTTTTTTTTTTTATTAAAGTTTGCTCATCTTACAAGGTAATTGCTCATACTACCTACCCCCCTTGTTACCCATCCTTACCTATCCCCCATGCTCTCTACATAACTCTCTTACCCATCTCAACACTTTTAACCTACCTAAGTCACAACCAACCTTCATTATAATGACCATTTCTTAGTCAACCTATCACCTAACATACTGGTTACAGTCCACCTTATTCATACATCTACCTATCATTCATGCTGCATATCTTTCAGTTTACCAATATAAGGATATGAATGGATGATAGGCATAATGGGGGTATACTTCACAAGGCATAGACCTGGAGACAGGTGGAACAAATTGAACACAAGCTGAGATATGTATAGAGAGAGTGGGTTAGACTGACTGAGCCTGTGCATGGCTCTGCCTATCCCACATACCAATATCAATTGTGTACCTATCACTCACCCTGCCTATCTCTTCAATCCAAAACATCTACAATTAAGATGGTGGAGAGCATGAGGGATAGTCATTCAAAAGGATTGGTAGCAAGGGGGATAGGTAGCATGAGCAATATCCAGTTTGAGGGATAGGCACAGAGAGTACCTTGTAAGATGAGCAAACATGATGGTCTGAGGAATAATGACCATGAGGGATAGGTAAAATGAATGATAAGCAGATTGAGGATAGGTAAACTATGGGAAACTAGGACCAGAGAAGATTAGGTAAAGTGAGGAGTATAAAGCTTTAGTATCTAGGCCTTTTGGGAGATAGCCTTAACTCAAGATCCTTTGGATTCAAGAGATAGGCAGTATGAGTGATAGGTAGACTAAGGGATAGGCAGTATGTGAGATAGGCAGAGTAATGCACAGTTGTCAGATTGGGAGATAGGTAGACATTTGGATATGCACATTGAGGTTCTAACTCTGGTTCTAACTCTGGTTCTGTCTATAAAGGCTTCTCATCATTTTGAATATTATTTTTGTACATCTTTAAAATATTTTCTTCATCAAACGTCATTTTGTGGTACTTTTAGTCGATTTCTGAGAATCATGATCATAAAATTTGGATTCAGCAGGATTTTCTGGTCTAGGTGGTTCCTTCTTCCCCTTTAGTATCACCCTGATAAAGGAATACCATAGCTCCATAATCCTCCATAAAAATCACCAATGAAGACACAGGGGCACCTAGTTTCATGGGGGGGGGGGTAGAGGGGGGTGGCCTGTCACACTCTACCCATAGACTATGCTCTCAGTGACCCCTCCTATAGTATCTAAACTTCTTGCTCTATGTGTCTGCTGCTGTCAAATAGCTTTCGTCGACCATCCCAGTCGTAATTAGATTCCTCAAACGTGTGTACAGATGTGTCGGAGAAGACTTGCAAAACCTGTTCTACAGAGATTCTCCTTTTCATTCAATATATGCATTCGAATTCTCTATTTCATTACACTGCAATCTATGGTGTTCAGCGTCAATCAATATACCACCTGCTAAATAGGGATTACATGCACTTCTTTCCAATGATACGTACCAATAGTGAGACCAGAAACAAGTCTATCCACCAATCCCAGAAGCCACTAGATCAATATGGCGGACCGTGGTGGGACCCAGAGGACTAAGCACACGGGACCGCTGTTTGCCTCAATAATTCATAGTCGCAGCTCGCCGCCAATTGGTGCTGAATGCCTCCTCCAGGGTGGCAACGACAGCATTGCAGGATGGGCACTCAGTCACTGACTGAGGTACAGGAGGAGTTGCATGGGATGGGGTGAAGGGGAGTTGGTGGAGAAACTGGTGGAGGAGGAGGGGGGCGCATCTATATGTATATGTCACTTAAGAACTGAAACAGAAATAAGTTGGCAGGTGGGTTAGATGATGCATTAATGTATCATACCAGCTATTATGGTTGATTCACTGCCTGTACAGGACGAGACGATGCACCAACGTGTGGTTGTGATTAGCAAACGCTGCAGATTCGCTCGAACACAGGGCTAAAGGTTTTCTCCTCTCCCTTTTTTCATTATAAACCACAACATCTTTAGTGTTATTTAGATTAGCAAGATTGTGCTGCATTAAGGGAAAACAAAAAGAATCCAAGCAGGGTCGTGAATATGGAATTTGAACTCTAAGTCTTGGGGGTGGCAAAGAGCCGGGGCATCTGACTACTTTTCAGCTTGACTTTCTCTTTTTTTTTTGGAGGGGCGGGGGCATGCCCCACCAACGTAGTAAAGAATTAGAGTAACGAGGAAAATGGGTGTAGAAGGTCGGTCAGTCCTTCTAACCGCCAGAAATCCACCGTCACAGATTTGGCAATGCTCCCAGCAAAGTTAAGGGAGTATTGCCTCGGGGATAACTGAGGCAGAGTTGGACAGGGGATTGGCTTTGTGTGGTAGCCCTGGTGTGAACAGTGAGTGGAAATCAGAGTTAAAGCCTCCTGGCTCTTTGGGAATTCATTGTGACAATGAGGATTAATCATGCATGTGATGCATGGTGAACAGGCTAATTGATTAGCAGCAGTTTAATACATAATTTAAGAATGATGCTATCTACATTAGGGTCAGTAGGATCATATAGATATATGCCTATGGCTTTCATTATAACATGTTAGGTTAGGACCAATGATGGGAATCACTGTAGGCGATATTAATGAATTATGGGCTTAATCGAATGAGAATCTCTTGTGTAAATAAAACGTAAATGCATGAAAATGCAATGAAAAAAACACGTGTATATTGTAAACTGGCAGTGCACACTTCTTTAATAGTTTACCATTCACCTGTTCTTTCCCATTTGAACTAGGGACCTGAAGAGCAAAAGACATGGCATCTTTGCACCATCGCAGTCTTTGCCAAATCCCGTCGGACACCGGCTATAGCCATCTGAATGGCTGTTGCGCCGTCAGAAATTGTCAGACTGTCGGACCAAATGTCTGGCTGTCATCCTCAGACCTTAGGCTACATGCCATTTTTTACCGCATTCAAATCGGACCATTATTAAAGTTTTTACAGCATAAAACAAAAACCATTCAGGCCTAGGTCAGTCGTATCTGAAACCTCCCCAGCCGGGAGGGTGAAGTGGGCAGAGGCAGTGGGGCTCTAAACCTCTGAGAAAATTCTCTCCCATTTTCTATTACCCAAAGTCACAAAATCATTGATAAGTCATAAGAAAAATTTATAGAAAATCTAAAACAAATCAGGAAATGACTTGATGAAATATAGAAAAAAAATCAGCCTATTTAGTAATAGAAATTACCTCTTTCAGAAAAAAAAACAGAGAGATTTGTAAACCAGGGGCAAGGAGTAGAAGGCCTCAATTGGACCCTTATCTTATCTCTTATCTCTGATCTTCTCAAAACTACTCCCGACTGACCACCAACTGCATTACCTTATTATGATTTTTTTTCTCAGAACTTCATGAATCCTAATAGATTTCACGATAAAAATAGGATGTACATCCTTGCTTTATTTTTTATTTGCAGAAAATGCCCTTAGATACTCAGTGATACTCATTATGTTTCGGTCCTGAGAGAATTGAACTGGGCCTGCAGAACTAGAAATCCGGAGGACCGAATGTCCTGCATTGTGAAAAACCTTTCGCAAAGACTGCCATCACATTTCCTTTCAGTATCACCCATCCAAACGTTGGCTGCTCACCATGGGCTCTATACTTGGGAGCTAATCAAAATCTTGAGCTTCAGAGCAGTGTGAAAAGGGTGCAAATAGCTACCCACCACTAATGAGGCTACATACAAATAACAGGAAATCCTGTGTAACACTATTGTGATTTGCCACTGAAGGAGCAGTAGATTGTGTTAGGGATGTAATAAGGACACATGTTGATATACATTCTTGTTTCCGGAAGTGCTCTCAATGTGCTTGCTTCAGGGAAACAGTGGAACAAGCACTGGTTGCCCTATATAGGATTGACCTGGGTTGAATTATTGACCAATCAGATATGTTCCTCGCCCAGTGCCGGATCAAGCAATGGCGGACCCACTAGGCCTCAGTACTGAGCCCTATATAACATACAACATGGCTTATCCACGTATACTTTTCTTGGTACCCCCTACAGATGTTAAGTGAGTGAGTATTTTTTCAACACCTTATTTTGCAGCTTAGGTCCTATTCATAGCAACAGGGGTTAAGTAGAACCAGGGATGAAAACTCATTGGTAGAACATGTAGTAAGCTGGCCAATGTAGGAACTTCCTTAGGCTAGTCTATCTTTAAAACCACCTGAAATTTACTGGATGGTAAATCTAATAGCACGTTATTGCTATAAATAACATAATGTTGTTATTCCATGAAATGACTTTGTTATGAAAATACAAGTTGGCGAAGTGTACACACTATTGATCACACACGAATGGTTGTTTAGTGAATAAGTTCTTTTCATTACCTAACCATTATGTATCCCCGTCTTGTTGTGCAACTTAATCTAGACCCCTAAAAAGGAAAGAGCATGGCCGTAACTGCAACTGTCAAATGCACAGCATTTCCTCTTACCATCGCTGAACTAGGCTCCTCAAGATCTATCATTTTTTAGCAAGTCAAAATCCTTATCTTCAGAGTAGCGTGGAAATACGTGCACAATGATTTACATCCTGGATCCTGAAATGAGAGGAAGCAGACTGGCAGAAGGACTGGCCTGAAGAAAAATTGAGACATAGTGACTGTGGGCTATTCTCCTTGCTCCTCTTTCATCCAGTTGTCCTCACCCTCCTCTCTGTCCTCCCTCTTACTGGTGTAGGCCAGGATCTGGTGTTAAATAACCACACTGCATTGGCTTGTCTCACCCACTACATCCACAGAATGACTGATGGGCCGACTGCCCACCCTCCTCCCAACACGCACAGAACCACCTACCATGTGATCAATGGGAGAGGAGAGTGCTCAAACATAGAGGGCTGGTGGCGCCACCATCTAACATCCCTAGCCTATAGGATTTAGTATGGAGGCCTAGTGGAGCCACCATTTTGAATTTCGCTGGTTGAGGTAAAACCTACTGATAAGACATACCATGATGGGTACTTTGTCCCTGGGTAACACCCACTTCCAGGGACATGCTGGTCCCATTTTATTAGTGTGTGTCACCGGAACCAGCTCCAGACCAGCTAGTGGCCAATAGAGAACAGAGCCATTCCTGTATGGAGGTGGCCATCTTGGAATCAGTTATGTAACTGACCCCCAACGGCCATCTTGGATCTGGCAGAGGATTGTGGGTAATCTCTTATCTTTCCTTCCACCCACAGAAAACAATGGGAATTGATAAGACTGATAAGCTGCCCCTGCCTCTATCTTAATCACCTTAAGTACCTGTCCATTGTTTTAGGTGTGAATGGAGGGGATTAGACTGATAGGGAGACAATGGTTTGGTTTTACCCAGCCAGGATTATATGTGCCGCCTTAGAAAACTTCTAAAGTTTAATTTCTCCTGTTTTTGAAGTACTAAGTCTAAATAAATCTTATATTGTTTAAATTTAAAGTATTTGCTATCCAAAGGTATATATTTTTAGAATATAGCTTTATATAGACTATTAGGAGGGGCCAACCAAAGTAAACTGTACAAAGAGGCCAACTGCTAATCTAGCCCCCGACTACATGAGCCACCTGTTAATTTGTTTGGTACTAGCAATGGCTCTGCTCCCTATACTATATCCAGAATGCCATGTCACCCCCCCCCCCAACCCTTTACATCGATGACCATGGATTTCGGCCTGCTAACCCTATCAGTGCCGCTGGATGTTTAAGTTAGTTATTCCCTTTTGCCATTATGAGAAAAAAATGCAGCCCTGGAGAGTAAATTCATTCAGTCTATGTGATCGATACACTCTAGAAGGGAAAGCATGATTCATCAATGCAGTTTTGGTGGATTACTCACTAGTATTGCTTTAGGGCATCATGTAAAAATGAGTTTGATGCTTGAGGAATTATGATGTTCTTAAAAGTCAAGAGATGTATGGATTGCTTAGATCCTGTAGACTTTATAGGTAAACCTCCACAGCCTAAACGTATTCAATAATACACACCTATACATAAAGGCTTGGATCAGACCTATAAAAGAGAAATTATTGACTTCATACAAAACACATCATTTTTAACTGAGTCAGTGAAAGAGGACATACATGTAGAACACACGCAGTATAAAAAATCTCAACAAAGGCAATTTTCTCCTTGGCTTCACATCAAGCAGTTTTATGTTAGAATTGACGATGGTTGGGAGTGGTAGAAGAGCAAACATTAAGTTGTCATGCAAGACTGATCTGAGGAACTAATCTCTCAACCTGCCACTTCTAACATCACGCTAGTAAACTATCTATTTTATTACACATGAAGTGGGTGTCGCTGTGTTTGTATATCACTTAAATGTTGGACAGAGGAGGACTGATTCGATCTTGTTTGTGCTGATAAAAAGTTAATGACGTCGCGCAGTAGTCAAAAGCATGATGTATCTTTAGAGTATTAAGGATAAGATACTAATGTAATTACCTTTCACACTTTACAAGTGAGATGACTTTGAGTGTGTTATAATTTGTCTATCATCAAGATCAATTGGAAGTCGGTGTAAGTTTCTTAAAGCAGCCTAATACAAACTTGAGAGTTATCATGAAGACATTCAGTTCTCAGCTCATGTACTTAAAAATATGGTACTTTCATGGAGCAGCATGAGAACATAAATTATTTGCAAAACCTGTCACAGCGGATGTTTGTTCCCTGTCAGGTCTAGTGTTTTCAAATTCTGAGTTTAGTCAAGTTTCAGATATCTAGTTCAAGTAGTTGTCTATATGTTAAGCCTTTGATTAATGGATCTTTCTAAACATGGTTACAGGGGTATGTGCTTAGCTAAAAAGTTAAGAAAAGGAAGATACTGTGTTGGCTACTTAAAAATGTCCTCAGTTCCCTAGTTGTTTGGGTCTTTACAATTTCCTGATTTCAAGACTACAGTTAAATATTTTGATGTGCCTTACAATGGGAAATATCATGTTTAGCATTTGTTTGGCTTGTGAATGCATTTAGTTTGAAGATTTTTGTTTCATGCCAACTGTTTGAGTGAGTGAGTGAGTGAGTAATAGGTGTTTAACGCCATTTCGACAGCTAAGGTCATATTCATGGCGAGGACGACATTACACAATTTCACAGAGGAATGTGTCAGTGTCCATGCATATGTGCACCACACACATCCAAGGGGATAGGAAAGAGGAGAAATAGACCCTTTTAAGTGGGCTAGGGAAGCCCAGCCAACTGTTTGAAGGCCATCAATAAATCCTTAGGGTTTATAGTCTATATATATATAGAGGAGAGTGGCATTGTCTTATTATCCAAACTGGCGTATTGAAAGTATTATAGATTTACTGACATATTCAACACAGCAGTCTTAAAGGGTGGATAATGCCTAACCAGGTCTCAAACTTCACAAAGTAGGCAGATCAACTGGTTTCCTATTGCCCCTGACAGTAATTTATTGTGGAGATTTTTCTTACCAGGTGTGTCTTGTTATATTAGACTGTGGTTTACATGAAGACTTAAACATATAACACCTGAGTATAGGCACCTAGACATAATGTGTTTAAAAACCTGAAATCAGAGCAGCTTCCCTGTCTATTTACAGTGTAAACATCTAAACATGTTTAATATAACAGTTTAGGTGTTTAGAATGAAGTGTTCAAATCCTAAACACATGGTAAAATGAGAAAACGCAAAGCGTTTCGACTTAAAACATGCCTAGGCCTCAGTAAGTTTAGATCAACTTTTTTGCAACATATTTGAGTGCCGAACAATCATTTTCATGATGAAAGTGTACTATTTTAAATTGGTATATCAAAAGCGGTTCACACAGTTTTAAACTCCAGTAAACTTTCCCCATTTTTCTGGTTGAAGTGGGCGTCGATATATTCTCATTACACATATGAAATTAGTTGCGGACCCAGGATATGAAAAATAAAAGGACAAAAAGAAAGGTCGTATCCATTCCCATTATAAACCTGACATAGGAAATAAGAGACTTAAAGTATTGTTCTGCATTTTCCCTGAAGCATGCAGAGGGGCCTCGGCCAGTTTATGTTCCACATTAAAGCCGTTTAAGAGTATTATAAAGTTAAAGGACCCAGGACTGATGAGAGGGGCCCCAAACAGTGGACCTACAGACGGGCTCTTTCACCACCCAGGGGTGGGTGGAGTGACCCTTTTACCTGACCCATCAGATACAATTAGTCAACCACTGTAGGTAGCCTCTGGCCATGCGTTACCCTTCCACCAACCTTGGGCTTCCCATTCACTGGTTGCTTTATTTTCTATTTGATAGACACACAAATACAAAGTACAGCACCGCAATTCTGTAATTCTCGTGAGGAAACAAGTTATGGCGGTTCTTCTTCAGTCATCATCTCGTAGAACACATCAGGCTATGCCAGCCTAACAAAATCTGTATTTCTATGGGGGCCCATAATACCCTTACTTACAGTATTTAATGTCTGATAAGTATATGATTGAGAAGATCTCAGGGAGAAAAAAAGTTTAATTGATGTACATGTACATGTATGTACTATATATTTGACGTAAAATGGTACCGTGAGTAGTATATAACAAAGGGGTCAGAGTTCAGGCATTCCTCAGACCAGGCACTATCAATTTTATCAGGGTTTAGCCCCTTCTGCTCCATAAACTGTCCTGTGGTCATGAATGTGATGAAGCAAGCATATTCATGAAGGATCTTGAGACGGTGCAATTTATCGGCATTTTTACTACATGTAGTATCATTGGTTCGCCATGCCATAAAGAAGACAGAAAAAACCCTTCCATGGTGGCGGTCAAATTTAGTAGACAATTTTTTTTCTGAGAGCGAGAAACAGACGCTACCTCACTCCGCCTCCTTCCGAACGATCTCCTCAGCCATATAGTAACGGCACCTGTTGCATTTTTTTCGCGAAGGAGTATGGGTCAATGTAAAGAAAATATGTAATTTTTCAGGATTGTAAGAGGTGGGGGGGGGGGCTGTGATTCTCTAAGCAATTTCGGGGAAATTAAACAAAAAGAGCTGCTTTCAGAAACCAGACTTAAATTGCAATGAGTTTTCATGACAATGGGTTATTACGTCTGTAATAACGACAGCAGCTCTAATTTCCATTGGGAACAATCGACATAAAAGACTTTAGAGACCGCGAGAGGCCTTCTAGATACCTATACTATATCCGAAAGGAGCATTGGGGTAGGTAAGAGATCGGGGATCAAAGCAGTTCCGTTCATCTTAAATGCATTTCCTCCAGAGTTCAACTGTGTATGTACTGAAGAGATTTCGATGTAAAAACATACTCTTTGTCAAAAGAATTGTACTGCTTAATGGCTTGACCTCCTCTAAATGAGTTTTGCTAGTCTGTCGTCAAAGTGACCGCTCCCTGTCTCCCTGTGAGTCAATAATATATATTAAAGAATTACAGAACGCCAGAAGAGTCTGGATATACTTTATTCCAGGCACGCGGCGGCACTCACAGAAAGGGTCACGTGAAACTAGCAGATGGCAGTGTATCATCGCAAATCAGCCGACTGGATGTTCCAGTGGCCGCCCTGGCGGGGTTCACTGGAACCTGGCGCGTCTGTGTGCGTGAGGCTGATCCGACTTGAAGGTTAATTAAATGAAGTGTCATTGTGGACGCTGCAAACACTGTCATGGTGACGGGCTACGCCTGATGAGGGGTGACACTAACTGAGTCAGCTGAGAAAGGTAGGACGGCCTGAATTTATCAGCCTAAAAGGTGTGAATGACGCCCGTGTCGTCTTAATCAAAGGTTCACGTTACGGTTTTAATACGGAGTCTCTGGTGGGCTTGCGTGCGTTGTGGGAAGATGATGTGCATGTAGGTATGGGCTCTATTGTATTTGCCGCTTGACGCCCTTAGTAACAACTGGGCTTTTTTGACGAGAGGCGATGGAGATTTGAGTTCTAAACGTATGTTAGGAAAATAAAGGAAACAATTTCCTAGGGGGAATGGTCAATTAGTAGCATCACGCACATTGCTGTGATGCCTGCACACCTCGGGTGTACAGGCTATACCAGAAGACCAATGATCACACCCGTAGGTGCATGTACTTGAACCTATGTCACTGCCAGTCATAGAAAGGCACATCAAAAGTTGATCTAAGCCACGGCGGATCCAGGGGGGGGGGGGCTAGGGGACATATTCGCCCCCCCCCCGACCCCCTGGTATTGGGCCAGACTATGACTCTTAACTATAGGAAAAGTGGCTTGTGCCCCCTAGGCCAAATTTTCTTGGCTGTGACCCTCCCTAGACCACCCCTTTCGGATCCGCCCCTGACGCCCCATCACCATCTAAACCTTATGTAGGTATTCACCCCGGGGTAATCACCGGGGCAATTAGCCCAATTGTGCTATACACTTTAAACTGAAGTTTCTCAAGATACTATGGCGGCTAAGGCATTTGATATGCCCTGCGAGGATTCAGTTGTAGTACAAAAACATATATTGAGGAATAGCCTCCAGATTTCCATCAAGTCTAGATGAAGGTCATTGTTGCATTTCTGAATCAAAAGAAATCTGTTGGTATCAGCATCGCTGATAGCCCACCCTGATAGCTTTAGGTAGTGTCAATCAAGTAATCAGGTCGAAATATATAGATCCAGAGGCTCCTTTTGTCCCTGTGGATCAATTCCCTTGTAAATTACCCCTCCAATACACCATGCGTTATTCCTACTATCGCCGCCAGGGCAAGAAATGGCACAATCAACGCGGAGCACCTCGTCACGCATGCGTATTGACCCGTTATGTTATACTTCCGGTCGTCATTACAAATCCCCCAAGAGACGCCCTTCCGGTCGACTAGACGCAGTTATGTCACCGTTCAATGTGGTTGCATAACAATGGATAGGTCGGTAGCAGGTCCAGGTTACCTTTGTAGGGGTACTAGCATCGACTTTGTTGCTGCTGCAACTACTTATAGAACCACTACAGGGGCAAATGCTCCCTTGCCCGTCCACAGGCTGGCTAGCCTCGCTGCTGCCGGTTCCACCAGATCCCGTTTGGTTCCTTTCCGCCGATCAATATTTCATGGAGTGGCAGCAATCTAGTACCCGTGAGGGGTGTCTTAATATATGGGATATTCAGCCCACACAAGCTGGTTCCGCCTTCACGCCGAGCCAGGAGAGGTACAGCACCACAGAGGATCCTGAGCAGCCAATGTAGATAATACCAAATTGTTTCTGAATAGATACTCTGGGCTGCAAGTATCTCTACGTGCACATATTCATGTAAATACCGTACTGTGAATATGCACTGAGTTAGCATGCCTTTTTGTTTGCCGAAATAAGGGCCAAAGGCCTATTCCGAGTTAGCAGGTTGTCCCATGGGCGCGGCCATTGCTGGAGCTTGTTATCAGCAAGTTCTACTGATAACTACTATCATATGGGTACCAGTTGGCCCCCGAGAGGACCGCAGTGAATAGTTGGTGTCATTTCATTGGCTGATAATCAAACCAGCCAAGTCCATATACCTTGGGTGGATAAATTGTGTTCATTTATTCATTTAATTTTTTTTTCATTATTGTTGTCTCCTTTTTTCGGAGGGGGGTAGGAGCCCTATTTTATGCCCTTTCAAACATCCAGCATGTGTTAAATAATCTTATCAAGGTGGGCATGCATATTGGAAAGCAACAAAGACACGAACAGCAGGACCCATAAATGGCCGCCTCCAGAGTGAGTAGCATATGGAAATGGGATATCGTGTGTGGTAAATCTAAGAGGGGTAATTTTCCACCGCCTGCACATAGATCTAAAACCCTCTCCAGGGCCTACATGAGTCTTTCTTTTATTGCCTCCGACTACTGCCATTTCTCACCACTGGGAGCATCTCATGCCGAGCGACATGGCAACGTTATCAGCAGAAGGATCTATAGATAGGCCACAAGTGGATGGGAAAAATAACGATTACAAAAAGCCTTAGAGGAGAGCACATAGCCGTGATTACACACGGTGGGCTTATCATCCAAACCGACAATGAATCCCTGTGGATAAAAATGGCCGATCCCGGCACCAATTTCCGGTTCCTTTCAAGAACGCCCCTTCTGGGCGCCGCGGGGGAGGCTACTTGGCACAGGTAAAACATGTTGGGGCACCATGCATGCTGGTGGTTTAGCAAGGAAAAGGTGGAGAGGTGGGTGGGGAAAGGTGAAAGGAGATACCCCACTTCACTGAGAGAGTGTGTATAAAACGTCCAACGGTGAATGTGTGAGTGTGTAAGGGTTGTTAAATTTTCAAATGCCATTTTTTACAGCTAAGGTTTTATACATTGCGGGAAAACTACATCAGGCGTCAGTTTCCACTGTGGATGCACAGGTGAACACCAGACACACGCAAACGTGGACGTAAAAGAGGAGAGACTCCATTCAAATATTTTACGTACTTATAAAAGACTTCAAAGTTCATGAGTACAATATATCTGAAAGAGGGAATTACTACTAGAAGAGTGGGAAACAATTGCTGGTGTCGGGGCTAGTGTACATGAAAGTTATTATCTAGACTTAACAATATGCAAGTTTATAATCAAGATACCATTTTGACGTAAGGTTAGTCGATATCCAAGTATATGTAGCTTAAGGTTTATCCCCAAAGGTACTCAAATATATCCCATCACATGAGGTTTATGGTCGTCTTAGCTCGTCTTCTTCAATTCAAACCAAACGGGTGTAGGCCTACTGTAAGATCAGTCTGTGAGTGAATATTGAAGAATCACACCTAACTTTATCCTGTCAGAAGTTTTTAAGGGATGCTCAAAGTTGTCTTGTCAGCATGAAGATTAGCATGGGTAGTCTAAAATAAAATAAATCAAAATAACTTTTCCATGAGAGTTCTTTGTCCTTGAAAGCCTCCAAATGCTGAGAGAACATTTGTTATGTAATGTGCATGTCCAAATTAAAGCACTTAGAACCTTTTTCTCCCTGGGTCTTTTTCTTGGAACAGAGAAAGTTTCCATCTTTATTTGGGTCCCTCATCATTAAAAGAGCAGGAGTGTTTGGGTTGATGGTAATCACTGGAAATGGACTAACGCACTTGTAAATAAAATTGGAAAGAGACAAGAAAAATCACTGTCTTTGTGCTTTAGATCTTTGCTTTCCTGTGTAACAATGACAGAAATATTGATGGATTTGAATGAAAACAATAAGGGGGAATTTCACACTAAAATTAGGACTAGAGACATGTAGTCATGTTCATTAGTACAAGCACCTTCAGATATACTGTGTACTTGTTTAAAAATCCGTGCTACATATATCTATCAATGTATTATATCAGGTTCAACTGAATAACATAATTCAATAATTTCTCATTGACTTCTCATACTTATGGGTGACATAATAGAAAAATAAGCCCACATCCATATGCCATTTTCAGGGCCCAGCTGAATTGTTATTAGATGATTTAGGCAAACTCACGGGGGGATATCACTGACCTGCGGTTGGCCGACCTGAATGTTTTATTAGTCAATCAATCACTTGGCCTACAGTCGGCGGCCAAGTAATGTAAAGTGTGGTGTGATGGGACAGGAATGTAAACAGCATGCATATTTTATCTCAGAGAGTGCTGGGACCGAGTTCAGTGGGTTTTATGCTGGCTTCATTGTTAATTGCAATGTATACTTAAAGTGTCTCTCGATTAAATACAAAAATGTTTCAGGTTATGTGGTCTGAAAATCTAAACTATAGGTAGGACAGATTTATTTTCTTCACTCAGGCCTCGAATGTTGTAAGGAATTAACTCAGGCATTGTCGGAATAATTCATGAATTTATTACCACTATTAAATGGGCAAAAACACAGATGGCAAAAGTCCCCCCCCCTTTTGACTCAATAGATATTTCTAGGGTTTTTGCTGTTTACTATAGCCTAGGTAGGGTCACTGTGCCTTGAGAGCTCCAAGATGAACGATTAACACTTTGTCCACATCCACCAATTTGTCAACAAACCGAGGACACTGAATACAGTAGGCAAAACCCATTGTGTGAGTGTATGTACATGAATGGGGCCGTTATGACAATGTGACGAGGTGAGAGGGTCGTGTGGGTGGGGTGGGGGAGGCGAAGGGGGTTACAAACACCTCATGTGCACATTATGCGTACGTGGAACCCATGCTAACACAGTCATGTGGATTTTAAACAGACTTCCCCAATTCTAATGAATAAGAGAGAGAGAGAGAGAGAGAGAGAGAGAGAGAGAGAGAGAGAGAGAGACAGCATTGCCTGTTTGCGAATCACACAGACAAGTCAAGTTTGACAAGATTTTATTTTTTATATTATGCTGATCACTATATTTTCGTCGCCTTAGTGCAAGAAGGTTGTACCTGACATTTGGGGAAAGCAAATCTTGAAAAATGCAGTAACAATCATCTTGCACTGAGGCGACGATTTGCCTTACATATTTTAGTGGATTCCACTAGGGACTCTACAAATATCGAGACATTCATACAGGACAACAATTGCCCCTGACTATCATATTTAATGTTATTGGTATCTACTATAAACCTCCCCAGTACAAAGTACTGTGCTGTTTGTGACCAACCAAAGCCTTATAAATAATGAAAGCTTTGAGGTGTGGGTCCCTGGAGGTGGGGGGTAGTGGTTAACTGTGTAAGTGATTGGTTAACCTTTAAGTAGGGTTCACCTGGTGCAAACTAACATGGACAGGTGCAGACACTTCCTCCTGGTGTGCACCTCACTACAGCGGAGTGTAATCCACAACAGGGTGGAGTAGATCCAGTAAGCCCTCACTTCCTCTACCCTTTGATACCTCAGATCCCTCATTACCTCAGAGAGAAAATCTGGAATTACCTCTATGTTTTATATTACATTTGGACTTAACTCCTTAGATAATTTGCTTCCTCAGATATCTTCCCTTGCATTTTCCATATCTGAGGAAGCAAGGGCCAACTGTAGCACAGTGAAGGCCGGCGTACATGGGGCAAATGACTTATGTGTATTCTAGATGCAATGATTTCATACATGACCTATGGTACAAGCAAGTAGAAGACAAGATGGTTTAGGTGTCATCAGACTAGAATTTGCAATCTGAATTAGATATTTACTGTGCTCTTGTGATAGCTTAGAGAATACTGACAAAATCTCTCATCATATCTATGACAGGGTCGCCTTAGCAACCCGGGCATAGCAACCAGGTTACCAGGTATGTAAACATTTCTTTATGTGCTTATCGCAACTGTTAGGACAGTAAGGGAGGACATACATGTAATGATTATGGTCAAAATTTAGAGTTATCAAATTCAAAAGTGCATGCAAAAACAAACACTGTTTAAAAGGGAGAGAAGGGAAATAAAATAACTTACCGGTAGATGCGAAAAAAAACATCAAAACATATTACCGATCATTTTGATGCACAGTTCGCCTTGTGGTTGCTAAGAGCATCTTAGAAACTGGCAACAAGCCTACCGACTGATAAGACTCATTTCCCCCCTACCCTGCCGCTTCACCCGACCCAATAGGCTTATCAGATACCACGGGACACCTCCCCCATTGATACACCTCCCTCCTCACCTATTAGTCACAGCCACCCAGAGGATGACGCTTGATCCCTAACAACAAGTCCACATCCCTCCAAAGCGCCGCCCACAAATTGTGTGTCCATGACCTTTTGTTTTGGTGACTCTCAATTTGTCTTAAAGAGATTTTGTTTTAAGTATGTAGTCACACTTATGAGGGATATGAGACCTCCATGGTTTACATTAGACTCTAAGGCCTGGTTGCTGAAATATACCCTTTTGGGAATGATAGTGCATATATCATAGTCGAGGTGCACCTTATATGAGCAGATTTATGGTATGTCAAAGCCTGAGGTGAGAGCATATAACCTCGAAGCTAGTATGCACCAGGGGAAATTGTTGCACAAGGGCTCAAGAACACAATTTTGGTTCCAGTGGCACTGGGGATATAGACGGGATTTATCGGGGTCCCCATCCAAGGAGACTGATAATTCAATTGTTGTGTCGCGTTAGTCTTGAGTGCACTGATGCTATTATTATTCATAGGGGACCTGTCAGGGCGCGGTAGAGCGCGTCTGCCCGCTGCGTTCTCATCGGGATCAAGACGGCGTCTCTGGGCATGTCTCGTTGCCGCGCAGAATTCCGAGATATCTTTGGAAAAAAAGAGGACTGCTGTATTTTGAGCTCTGTGGGGAAGCATTTCTATTATCACATTACAAAGATTTGTTTTCGTAACTCATGTGTTTCCTCTGGTACTAGGTGTCAACAGTTCAATAGTCATATAAAGTCTAAAATTAACAATGGTCTTTTGTCATCCTTATGCTGGCGATCCTACGTGCTAGAGCTGCTATACCGAGGTAGCATATTGTCCTATGGGCGCGGCCATTGCGGAAGCCGATTACCAGCGTTTATCACTGGTAACAGCTATCAGATGGGTACCGACTGCCCCCAAGAGGACCGCAGTGAATAGTTGGGAACATTTCATTGGTTCGCAATCAAACCAGCTAAGTCGGTTATGTGATGCATCATGCCGACCCTTCACAAGTGGGGTAAAATGTCGTCTGCCACCCATGAAAGCATGTTTATGCGACAAGTAGCTAGGCTTAGCGGGGGAAAAAGATTAGCTCCCCAGTTCCAATGCAATCCTCTTTGTGAGCATTATGGGGAAATATTATGTGATCGCGACTAACTATAATTGTTAATGAACTATTTCCTGTGGCACCAGATTCTCGCAGTTTTATGGAAGATCATCATCATTAAGCTATATGTATAGGAACTATACAAGGGTTTGTCATGATTACACAAGGCTTGGGCAATTGCAGATGACACCGATGTAGGCAATGAATATTGTTAATAGAAACTGAGTCGGCAACAGTATATTGCATGCTTTTTCATAAAAATCTTCCCAATTTGATTCCAGTATATAAGCAAACGTCAACGATCAGTGAATAATTTAGCATCATATTCCCAGAGGTGCTTCTGCCCATATTCAATGAGGCCTTATAGGCCAAGTTGAATGCGGGCAGAAGCACCGAGGGGAATACGATGCTAAATTATTCACTGTGAGTTGACATTTGCATTTATGCCATGGCCTATGGGTGTTAATTGCTTTTAAATAAAGAATTACAACAACATTTACTGATTTTAAAGACGCTGAGTCGTCTCGGTTTGTTTTGATCCGCCATGACACCTTACTCGAAAAAGTAGGTCATGTGATACGGATCTAGCCGCTGCTTTTAGTTTTGAATTAAATGTTCCTTGCGCAGGGCAATATATTTTTAACAACTCAATTTCTTAGATATACCTTAAACAAGTCATAACATAATACTATTTAACTAGTTCAATCATTCTTTTTCCGTAAAACTTGTAAGAACCATACCTAAATTCGAAACTAATTAGCTCTGTATAAATTTCAAAATGGCACCGCTGAATATGCGAGGATTGTATTCCATCTCCCCCATTGAATACGGCGTAAGTAGTACTAATCTATAGTGTCGTCAATATTAGCCATGGCATAAAATGCCATGGACCAGAATTAGGCGAGTATAGTTGAAGGATAATGTGGGATAAAGACCATATGCAACCACTTATTTTCACCCTGAAAACGGTATGATTATGGCTTATGGGCTCATTAGGGCTCACAATAGTGGTCTGAGTTTCTGATAACATTCGTCATTGGACAATATAGGTTTTGGTTTAACATTCAGGTGGATATGTCAGTTTTCTATCTGTGCTCCTTTGTGTTTGAAATAAAGGGGTTATATCTTTAAACTTCTTACCAAATTATAAAATCAGAAAGATAACATTTCACTTTGCATCGTATTTTTTCACTTTCTAAAATTCAAGAGTTTGCTGTTAATTGCATTATCATTGAATATAGGCATCAAAATGTACAATTATTCAACGCTCATGAAATTTTATCAGGAGAATCAAGGTAAGATGATCAAATGGTAATGTCAGTAATTAAAATGATGAATTATTCTCCCCTTGCATTTCTCTGGTAATACAAGGAACACCGTGCCAAACTGAAGATCTGCTTTAATCTGCAAGAGTTCCCATGTGAGTTAAGATAATCCTGTGTGAAGATTTCTTTTTCGGTTAATGACAGTGCAATCTCAGGGGACGATTTCAAGAGAACAAGAAAAAGGTCAAAGCATATCCAACATACCTCACATCCCATGAAAGGGATAACACCACTATACATGTATTGACCATATTCTAAATACCCCAAAATGACTAGTGGCTCCAAAAGGAAAAAAAAAGCTCCAGAAATGGCACGCAGAATGATTCAGGAAATCTCAGGTATAAAACGAGAGCGAAAATCACTAGAACTAGAGGAAATCATGAAGTCAATGCTTCCAGAATGGAGGGGAAACTGTAACAAAGAAATCTGATTGTGAAGGAGGTCTCATCCTGCAGATAGGCCTCTGCAGATGGCGATGTTTACTCTTTGCTCTTTCTGGCGGGAAAGACAATGATGTGAGGATGATTTTTCCTTCCCCTTAGTTATTTGTCGTCTGCCTCGGGAAGCTCGTCTTTTTGCTGACGTCATTAGGGGAGCCACATTATTGAGCTGATTCTGAAGCTGTCTCATCATAATCTTAACCAGAAACAGACATGTCACCAACTAAATTTTCAATACGCGTTAGAGAACATGATACATAGGACAGTTTATCTATACTTGTTAACCTTATATATGCATAATCGTCAAAATAATTCAGCGACGTGTAATTGATTTCTGATTCCGGAAATTAATCACCATCATAAATTAATGTATAGCCTTAATTTAGAGAAGAAATGATTCGGAGAGTGGAATCAGTATAGACAAAGTAATCAAAGATATAAAATCGAGATGATACTGGATTGTGGAATCTGGAAAAAATCTTCCTGGATTGTGAAAGCAATCTTCCTGGATCGTGGAATCAATCTTCATAGGCAGATGACCGGCAGATAACACTAACCACACGGTGGACCATGAAATGCCTTAAACAAAATGGGCACATGCGAAAGACACATTGTACATGTAACATGTGGTATAGTATACGCCACAAAAATTCAAATCACAATTAGGTTAATATGTTATCATCTAAAATGAAATGCATGGGGTTGTGCCTTATCGATAACACCCAATACCCAATGCCTAATTTATTAGCAATACGGTAATGAATTCCTTTCTCAGATCACTGGTTACTTCTAGACAGCAAACATCCACCTTTCCTATCTCTATCTCCTAATTCATTCAAAGCTTTCATGGCCATATTGGAAGCATGACCTTGCTTGACCTCTAGACTGATACCTCGGCGCGCCTTGCAAAAGGAAGGCGCGCCTTATGTTCGCCTGCCAATCTTAAGCGTCCTAGCGAGATGAGTCGCGCGTCTTCCCTCTCACTGACGGAACTGCTTTCAACCCGTATTCCTCCGCGCTGACAGGGTGGACAGGCGACATGGTACATTATGAGCCAGTTAGATAGTGCCAAGGACCCCAGACTATCATTTCTCATTTCCGATCTGATGGCTATACTTTCCTCCCCAGGGACTTTCCACTGACATGTAACTTGTGAGTGTCTAGATCTAGTCTGATAGATCCAGGGTTCTGCATTAGATTGCTTCTATCTTTGGAAAACAGTGTAAGTTGCTGTCAATACAAATCCTATAGCCTGATCATAGGCTGATGTGGGTTGTTCTGCAGCTAGTATGTTGGTCTTTATAGCCCATTTACAATTGGGGCTGAGAGTGTACATGAAGTGCACTGTGAAAATCTTGAGTAGGTAGATTTATAAAAACCATTTACTTTTATATGGCTAGAAATTTTGTTTTAAAGTACTCTGGAGTTGCCATTAACCCAAGAAGCTGCCTCATGACTCATAGGATTGGATTGTCGACTCAAATAATTGCCCCAAATTGACCTAGAATGAAAAGTTTTCTCTAAAAAGGCTAGAAGAATCTAGGATTGGCTTTTAATTATCCATTTATTTACTTTTTTTTTTGCTGTTAAGGGTCAGGTGACACAAAACAACACTTTTTTCTCTCTCGCTATTTCGCCCGTGAAATCGTTCAAATAAAGCCGTTCAAATAAGCAAAAGCTAAATTGTCCATAGTAAAAAGTACTCACCCTTGTTGGATGACAGCCAAGTGGTCTTCCGTTTAATTTTCAGTGGCGTCTGCGAATAGATACTTCTCAGCTGTTGCCCAAATGTAAAGTGAGAATAAAGGAAAATGATCACTGTAGAACCGATTTAGACTTGATAAGAGTAAAATTATTATCATAGTATCCGGATGATTGCGGTACGTTAATCCATTAACTGAACTAAACCATTCATCCCTAGCTAGGCCTACACATGCACGGTACCCGGTACCCTGGCCATTTGTAGGCCGAAATACCTGCCTCAGAGTGTCTACGGAGTAGCCATTTGCTGATCAAATAATTATTTTAAAATTTATGAATTAAAAAATTGTATTGTAATGGACTGCACGGCAAGTCTACATCGACGTGTATAAATCACACTCTGGCCTTGTCCTACATATACACATATTAGGCCCTACAGTAATGTTCAGTCAAAATAACAAGCATAAAAACGATTGATTCCTACAGGGCTATAGCAGTCGGTAGGACCAGGTGTTTACGCTACACCACGTGTTGTGTTGCTACCGGTATCCTACCCGCGGGCTTCAAGTCTGCCTTCTTATCGAGTCTGTCAGGGCCAAATGTCGGCCGCTGCTTCAGTATGTAGCCACAGAAATGTCGTCTGCTCCAGTCTCCATGGCCCGGGGGGGGGCACTCCCTATGTTGGACATACACATATGTGCGGCTGGCAAGGGTACTTTTTCAGCCAAATGTCCCTACCAAGCCTCTGGTTTCAGACCAAAGTGTCCCTAGCAAGGGTCTACTTTTGAGCAAAATGTCCCTAGCAAGAGTCAACTTTCAGCAAAATACCCCGATTCAAGTGGAAAATTCTGAAATTTTCATGAATATTTTCCCAGTTTTCATGAAAATAGCATTAACAAAATTCAAATCTTTTCCCAAACAAGGTAAATTTAAGATATTTTGAGCAATATCTAAGACTGTAATGTCAAAAGTTCCCTAGCAAGGGTAGGGTTTTGAAGAAAAAACCCGCGATTGAGGGCCCTAGCAAGGGTAAGGTAAGTCGGGGGTTCAGCCACACACCCGTATCAAAAAAAATTGAAGTGCCCCCCCCGGGCTCCATGGTATGACACAGCGTCTCTTTCCACTGGTTCTCTATGATGACTGAACCTCATATTGAAGCATCAA
The DNA here is from genome assembly GCA_949317995.1 of Acholoe squamosa. NCBI lineage: Eukaryota > Metazoa > Annelida > Polychaeta > Phyllodocida > Polynoidae > Acholoe > Acholoe squamosa. The sequence goes on along the minus strand of OX439041.1, from coordinate 61,833,586 downwards.
TGAAGCCCACAGGGACCCAGTGTAGTTCTCTTAAAGGGCCGCACGCACGGTCAAGTATCAGCAGTGTGATCCCAGCTTTGGCAGGCAGACTGACTGAGCGAGTGGTTAGGTAGGTGGTGGTTGGATAGGTAGTATGTTGGTTGTCGGTTGGCTATAGTCACGCATAGCCTAAAGGCCAAGAGCTGCCATGCTATACAATCTACAAAGGCCGATCGGGGGGCTATAGTGAGAGTCAATGATCTGTCCGCCCTGTGTACTCTGTGTATATGTATGTGTATCAGTGGTAAGGGCTAGACTATACTTCATCCATCTCTACATGGCGGCAACCAAATAGGACTGAGTACATCCCGGGAGTACGTGTACCATATAATTGGCTGTTAAGTTTGAGAGATGAGATACATGCATGCCATGTATCCGTGAGTACATGCATCGAAAAGGACGTTATGCACGCAGAGGCGAACAGAGATAGGATGCAATGAGGGCCGGGAATGAGGGCCTTTTTCAGAGAATGGTCTTTGGAAGCGAAGCAATGGAGAAGGAATCATGATCTAGGCCTGGGAATAAAACAGAGAGGACAGTTCAGGAAGAGCATATAGTAGGCCTATTCTATCCTCATTCAAGATGTGCTCAATGAAGCCCGAATATCATGTTGTAGCATTACAAGTAGCCTAATTACGTGTGACAATTCCATATACTACTTACACCCATACACAGAGGACTATTGGTAATTAAAAGGGACCGGTATGTTGCTTTGTCGCCACTTTAATAGAGAAAGTAGTCAAATTCTTACCGCTAAGTAGATGCAGTTACAAATAGATCCATAGGACAGCACCGTTATTGAATACCAATACATGTACTCACCGTGCTAGTTTAGTAACATGATGGAAGAAAATGAACATAAAGAGAAAGAGGGTGGAAATCTGAGATCTGCACCAATTGGCTAGAGAAGGTGCTAAAAATTAAAAGTTGAAAATGTATACTTTTACACTCCATAACACTTTTATATATGTGATCGCTGATACTATTCCAAGAGGGGAGAGTACCGAAATGATTATTTAAGAAATAACAGCAGGGCCAATACGTCCGTTACCACAATTTTGAACACACTTACATGCCTTTGGATAGGTGAGTGCTGTACAAAGGCTGTTAAAGGTGGATCGATGAAACTTACACACCAAATAGAAGGATAAAACAAAACAGGTATATTCTGATATAAAATGTTAACTATTCAGATATCATTATACCCCTTAACCAGAGCCCTAAACCTATGGTAACGGACGTATCTTGAAAAGTATATTAATTTTCTAAATTTATTTCAATCAGTTGATATACAATGGAATGTTCATATCTAAGCCAACAAAGATTTTATAACCTAATCCTCTGAGAGAGAGATGAGTATTACCAGCGATTCAACCTGTAGTATATCATTTCTGAACATTTTCATTTTTCCCTACAAAAAGACAGGGTAATTTTGCCTACTTTTTTTGCCAAGAACAGAGCTCTGTAGTAAGAGCTCTGCAGTGTCGATGCATGTACATTTTTGTACTTGAGGTTATGAGAGATAACTGGTCGATCAGGCCAAGAAAAATAAAAGCTGTAACATAGCTCAAAGTGCTAGGGTCGGTAGGTCAGATTTATTCTTTTTAAATGTTTTTTTTTTACACTTATATAGGAAATGTTAGGGCACATAGCAATGGATGTATCAAACTTTTTGATTTCATTGTAAAATAATGATGAGAACATTGCAACTATGAGAGAGGGGAAGAACATGAAAAGGATACAGGAAAAATCCTCAAAAAGTAATGAAAATTTCTTTAAAATATGAAAAAATGAGACAAAATTCTTCAAAATCACAAAACCCTGTTTTGCTAGGGTCGGTCGGGTTACTAGAAACGCACTTTTTTTTTTAATTTGGCCTCACTTAACTATATGTTGATTATATCCAAATTATTTGTCATCGATGTATAGGTATCCTCACTAAAACAAAAGGCACAACATCTGCCCTATTAGTTATCACTGTGACGATTGATATTCCCAGAGGGTACCAGTATGCCCACTTTAGGAGAACACAATGTCATATTGGAGTGTTGGTGGACTTGGCCCTAGCTGGCGTAAAATAGCCCCCTTGACACATGCACTGCCTCTGGGACTGGATGCCCCACCCTAGACTTGCTCAAGGCTATTGATTTGAATTCAGAAAAAAATATATAAAAGACAAAAAAAGTGAACTGGAGGGGCGCTGGAGAGGGGCTAGACTTATATGGATTGTGACCAGTCTTAGCCCATCCTTCAGGTGTGCCTCTTAATCCTCTCAATACCCCATCATACTCAGTATGGTCAAAGTTGACCTCACCACTCTCATTCAGGGCATGTACACACAATGATAGATGTACCTTTTTGCATATGGGGGTAGGGAAGTGGCCTAGCCCCATTTTGGTTTTTGGTCAAATAATGAGGATACAAGCATAATGAGGATAGCGTGGAGTTATACGATTGTGTAGCCCCCTATATTAAAAAAAGTGGATTCATGAATAAGTAGCTTACTTTGGGTGACAGGATTGTAATGGCAGCGAGTGGAACCCGATGGTAATTATTCAATGAAAAAAGTGAGGCGTTTTAAGGAAATAAGTTTAACAGCTGCAACTGAATGAAAATAATGATTCGATGAGCTGATAAAAAAGGAATCGGATGAAGGCGATGAACCATCAAGAAAATGAAGATAAGATAGCTCAAGATTCAGTATCAAACAAAGAAAAAAATATATATAAAAGTTTGAAAAAACAAGCGTATTTCAGGGGCCATGGATTAAAAATATAGGTTTGGGGTTGAAGGTTTTTTTATGCACTTTCCTTGTTTTTGTGTCTGCGGCGAAAATATTCTTTGCTGTTATTACTGGTTACGCCATAAACTTTTATCTCATGAGAGTTGTCGATAGACTAGGCTACATATACCTATAGAGTTACTCGGACAGGACGGAGAGAGGTTATTATTTTTTTGCAGTTTCCCCCATCGTGTTCTGTGTAAATTTTCTATGTACATTGCACTATTGCTTCTTTCTTTCCTAAATTTACTAGCTCTATTATTCTTTTTCAATCCCACTAAATAAACTGCGCGCAGAAGCCGAGCTATCTGATTTATTGCTCCACTTGGGGGCTACACCAACCATTTACTATATATCCTTCAAACCTTCCATTTTCCCCACCGTCGGCCACCAAAGCACATTGCTACTTTGTCACAAAATGTTGTGCGTAGTCTCCTTCCAATTAGTGCCGCTTCGATCGCCTCGGCGTGAATGTTGGGTGGGTGGTGGTGGGGAGGAGCTGATGTTTCAGAGGTCAATCCGGTATCTATTGACGACGGGGTAAAGTATGACTTCTAGTCACCATAGCAGCTGCTGGCCTCTCCTTGCATGACTGCATTTCTAAAGTAGTGTTAACCTCCATAGAATCTGCATAGTTGGTTAAAATGGTGAATAGAGAGCCACCATTTTCCTTGTAGTACCATAAAACCCCGCGTAGAGACGCGGCTTAAAGACAATGTCAGATGTCTCCTCAGGGTGAGGCTTATACGAGGGGTTCTACACCTAGGTTTCAATGAGGAATGGGCAGTATTTCGGATCCCAGGTATGGCTTATACAGGGGTTTTACGGTAATTTCTGTAATCAATGAAACTGTCAACCAATAATAGGAAAAAAATTGGAAGCTCTATATGTTCGCATACCTAACAAACATTAAATCTCAGGCTAAGGAGGCCACTGTGTCGTAGGCCTACTTATCACTTGGTCTTTTAAATCTGATTCAATCTGATTATAATATGTACTAACAGTCATGATGCAGAGGGCTGAATTTCGCCGTCACAAGTGACCAATAACAAGGCGCCGTACAAAGAGGCTTTGGGTCATTAGAGTTCACAAAATGGCCACTTTGAGTGGAGATATGTCACGCAGATTTGAGTGTAGATATGTCACGCAGATTGAAGGGGCCCAGTCTATAATGAGTGCTCCAGCAGAGACACACCCCGCAGGCACATGTTCAACAGAATGGCTATTTTGCAGGTCTTCAAATACTGCTAGCTCGTCAATGTGGCAAACTACTTGTTGTTAGCGTCAACAGGACAGAGGTACTTAGAAAAAAAAGCTGGTGTTTTCTTTTTCATAACGTCATAAATGTAGTTTCCTATAATCTGGGAATTAGATTAGATTGTATTTTGACTTTCTTATGGATCGTCCTGTTGACAATGTCACAACTTCAGTGTTTTACAGGGTTTGATTTTAACTGTCACAAACATCTTTATCAGAATGATTTGGCACATTTCAAAACTTTACTCTGTTGGTCATCGCCAAATCATCAACCCATAGATGGTCCTGAGGGCCAAGGTCCCCAGGGGTCAAGGTTGGGTGAGAAGGTCAATAGGTCAACGATATACCGATCGGTCAGGTGCATTGCCTGCTCGGGTCAGATTGCAGGACACTCTCCAAACCAAACCTTGGTTTTCTGCTGGTCAGTATAGATCCATAATGCCAACAGGAAGCTCTGTCTGGAGAGTGTAAAGTAGAGGGGCAGGAGGTGAAGAGGAAAAACAAACCATGTCCAACAGTGTTTACCCAGCGTCCATTAGTAGTGGTGCGCATGCGCTGTGTGTAGAGAGGAGGTGTCTGTGTCTGTGCAAAAGATCCACAGGAAAATATATTGATGGCCTTCTATAGAATGCGGTAGGGGGAAGACCTACATGGTAGTCACATTGATGCCAAAAATGTTTAAACTTTTTTTTGCACATGAAAGGTTATTCCCGAAAGGGGCATACCAGTACATCTATACCTGTATGTATTAGACACCTAGTCAAGGGTCATATAGATGTGATGCTTAGCATGAAATAGCGAAGTTTAAATCTACAAGGCATTATAACCTGATGCTACACTGTACTTTATTTGCATAAAGAAATCCCTCATCCCTTATATGAAAGTACCCCATCCCCAAACATTTAACCAACCTCAAAATTTGAAAAGTCAAGCCGATCACGATAAATGATAAAAGAATTGGCGAAATAAAAACAAACAAAAAACAACAACAACAAAAACAACAAACTTACACAATTTGAAACTGCTTGCCATCTATTTGGCTATATCTTTTTACCTCCACCCCTCTCCCTCTTATACTAAAAAGGTTACCAAAAACTTCCTCCGCACATAGAAATATATGGACCCTGATAGTAGGGAGTGAGTGAGTAATAGATGTTTAACGCCATTTCGACAGCTAAGGTCATATTCATGGCGAGAACGACATTACACAATTTCACAGAGGAATGTGTCAGTGGCCACGCATGTGCACCACACACATCTGAGGGGATAGGAAAGAGGAGATACAGACCCTTTTAAGTGGGCTAGGGAAGCCCTCCTGATAGTAGGGCCTACCAAAGAAAAGTGAAGGAAAGTGTTAGGGGGAGGCTGAAACTACCCAGTCCAGATAAATTTGGAATAGGGGGTAGAATCAGGTCCTTTCCCCCTAACATTTATATTTCTCTTTATACTATATTCCAGTTACCAATAACTATCAAAATCCTTGGGATCTAAATGTATTACTGCATATCAAAAGGGAGCTAGAATGCGGTTTCATAATACATTTATTGGTGTTATTCACTATCTCGAGAGATATATTTATCAATATGTCACAAATTATTCTCAATAGTTTCAATTATGTACAACTCTCAATTTACATTCCAAATGTCAAACAATATCTCCATAGCACATAGCTATATCACTCAGATTATAACAATCTGCACCTACAAAGCCATTAGCACAGTGGATGTACAACATCTGTTCCAACACCATAGAGCAAGGATACAATACAAAGCAGAATCAAAGTAAAGATCACAATACCTTATTGGGCAAAATACCTTCCTAGCACCTCACCCACCCGAGACAGTCCAGGCTTGCCTCCACAGTTCCAAGGTGTAACTCAACCTCATACCTGCCTAAGGTCCTTTTGTTGGGACTACTGCACCTATGGTACTGCTCCTGGCCTAGGACAGAGCCACACCCAAACCTCAACCATGCCTCCTCGATGGTGCTCTTGGCTGCTGTGTGCCTGTCCTGTTCCTGTCCTGACTCTGGTAAGGGGTGTGTCTCTCCACTGAGACCCAGCCCCATATATATACCCCTTCCCTGTTTGTGTTTTCACTAGTTGCCAAGGATAGAAAGCTGACCCCTCAATACAGGGGCGTAGGAAAAGGGGGGGGGCAGGGGGGCCTGGGCCCCCCCAATCATAAAGCAGGTGGGGCCTGAGTATGTCTGGGCCCCCCCAAAATTTGTCAAGAATTCATTATGAATTGAACTAGAAGCTAAATCTTTGCATTATCAAAGTAGATTGATACAGTAATGGGATAGGGAAAATAGGGGCCTGAGCCTAAAATGAGATCTAAAATTCATCAAAAATTACATTTTTATACAATTTTTATGAGGTGCTATTGCGCTTGAGTCAACAATACAAGGTGGCCATGGTGGGGACCCGCTGGGCCCCCCCAATGAAGATTTGCTTCCTACGCCTCTGCAATACCTGTCACAGCACATTCCTACTGGAGATTCTGCCCCCCTGTAATCTGCTTTCACACCTTGTCCCAACTCCAGGTAGACTGTAGTAACCATAGGCCACCACAAACAATTCAAAATTAACAACCAAATATGAATCAAAATACAGTATTCTTACAATGTCATAGATGATACCACATATATAACTTTCAATTTATATAATGTTACATCATTATGATAAATCCACACACATATATCCCAATAAAAGGAAGAAAAAGGAATGTCTCAAAAAGCAAGGCATGCATGGCACACGTCTTGGTGGGATGATAGGGTCACATACTCTCTACAGCTTTTACATTATGTTGTATTCTACTTGGAGGAGCACGTGTAGTTGTTGGGTGTTCTACAGAGAATAGATTATAAGAACTAAAATATGTTCTCTGGTAGGAGACACACATCCAGCAAACATATCCAGAAGAGGTAGGCTAAAACATGATTCCTGTATAACTACTGAATGGCGAACCAACCATCTTTCACATTCTAAAACCATTTTGGATTAGGAAAATTCTCCTTTAGTAAGACTTTGGGGATGCAGAAATCGTCATTTCTCATCTCCTCATTGGCCTCCATGTTAATCAAAACCAAACAGTATTGGAAATTCCTCTAATATACACAATGGCTACTTAATCCTAGAAATGGAAGTGAGGCCCTGTAAGGGAAGCAATCACCTTAACCCAATCAGGTGTCCACGCTCACAGGGTGTGCCCCAGCATTTCAGCCAATCAGCGCCACTCTGGCGCGCCGCTGCGGTGTTATAAGGACGCCATTTGTGTCTGGTGATTGCAGATCGCGCATAGAAGCTCATGAACTCCAGGACATTTGGCTCTCCAAGCGGAGGAGGTGGCCGCAAATAGAGTCGATATAAGGCTGCTGAAGTGGGATGTAGTAGCTACTGGAGAGCAGGGTGGTGCCAGGATATAGGAGAGGCCTGGCAGGAGTTACTGAGGCCTTCTGCTGGATGTGTGTTTAACCAGGTGTGCATAGTCTACCGCAGGGGATCCAAGGAGGCTGCATGGATTATCAAATGTGTGGATTCATCAACTGCTACAAGGCAAACATCCCTATTCATCTTTTATATTGATTTGGCATTACACTGGAAAAAATCCAAAATGTTGTAATGCCTGTGCTTCAATGTTATTTAGGCCTGCCACACCTCTTTACGAGACAAAAACCCTGCGTATAAGCCACACGAGTTGGGGACTTCGCTATAAGCCACACTTTAGTGAGATCTAGCCCAGCGCTAAAACGAAACCTGCGCTCATTTGAGACATCTGAGCTCAAACAAGCTTATACTACAACATCGGTTTGGGCATACACATGTAGTGCTTTCATTGGAGTCCGCTTGGAGGGATGAGAAAACTGTAATATCAACTATATTAGCTTTAACTATATACAATGTAATAGTTTGGATGAAGATACAGGGTGCAGAACTACTTTTTCAAAGGTGTCAAATCTAGAAAAGTAAGATCCGATGGGATCTGTTTTAGAAATATGGTCTATGGAATGAATGGAAGATAATGATAAATAAGCCCTAGGAGTTACGTACACACCTGGAGGACAAGAGGAACTGTAAGCACACAGGTCTCTGCAATCTGCCACATACATGTACATGAGATTTGAGGCAATTTGTCTAATCCCATTTGAAACAGTTTGACGATGCCCAGCTTATACACCCTCCATGTGAATAACGAGTAATACATATAAAATGGTTATCCAACGTTTACAATGTGTATCAAAAGTTTACGATGTGTATCCAACGTTTAAAATGTATGTCAGTAGGAATGAATAGCGTAGGGGACCAAAGCAAGTCTACTGTAGTGGTAAGAGCCACCCTGTTGAATAATGTGTCTAGTGGCATGTAGGGGGCGTTAGCGTCTGGGGTCTGGTTTACTGGGCATCACTTTGAGAGATCAGCCCCACATCGGTTCAACAGTGAAGCCCTATGTCTATATCATCGGGATGCTACAATAGTATTAGATTAGTCCTGTCTTGGCTTGGTGGAATTTCTATGGTAGATTTGTGAGACATTTTTTGTTGGAAATACCCAGTAAGGCAAGCTACACACACAGGTATTTTATTCCAATTCCACTGCAACGGTTTTTCATTTATGACATGTAATACATGTAGCATACATAACATCCATGAAATTACGCCCATTCAAGGGACCCCAGCTTCTCTCTTATTCTCATCTGACAAGATGCAGTTCAAACCCATTATCAATACATTTATAGGGAATCTTATTTTCAATGGCTCATTGCAGACCGAGCAGAGTAAGGATGTAAAACACTTCTCTTTAGGGAACATAAGTCAGAGATGAAAGCACCATTACTCACCAATACCATACAGTGAGGAAAGCAGGCCCGGCAAAGCAGGATATTTCACATCTGCACCTCCCCTTAAATGAATTCTCTTACAATCTTACACCAATCACGTTTTACTGCTCTGAAGACGGCTGTGGATATTGGATAATGTTATCTGTATTGATAGTGTCCAAAGTTCATAGTATAGGAGCCATCTCCCCATTCTGTCATTGGAGGAGCACACCTCTCCTCAACCAATTCAAACATGTGCCAGTACTCAGAGCACAAGGACTGCAGCGATCTAAGTCAGAGCTATAAATCTGTCCCATCTGTTATCGCTACTTTTATTGCTACTGACTTGGCTGTCTGAAAAGGTATTAACTTGTCCAATTATTGACATACTGACAACACCAATAGGTGGGTATACACACACACACACACACACACATATCTCGCCAAGTTTATATACAATGCATTTAGACAGAGACAGGAACTCTAATTGCTAGCCTATGTAACAGATGTGTATACTATGATATTTATGTAATCATCACTGTAACAAAGAGTGGGTATGTGTGCCAGCAGAGAGAGGGTTGGAGAAAGAGAGAGAATTAGTGTGAGTATGTGTGTGTGAAAGGGAGAGAGAGTGAAAGAGAGTGATAGTAAGACTTAGACTTAGTCGTAGAGTAGAGTAGTGGACATATTATATATATATATATATATATATATATATATATATATATATATATATATATATATATATATAATGTATTATGTTGAGGCTGGTGTTGATGTAACTTTGCAGTGGAATAAAAAGGTGGATTGCATTTTATACAAGTATGATTTACTTCCAGTTTAGTTTCTCTCTCAAGATCCTAATAGATGGCTTTGTCTTCTATTTTCCTTTTCTTTTTAGATTTTAGAGACACTTGTATGTGATTTCAGATTTCATATGTAAAAATCATAAGAGTTGGCTCCAATAATTTATCAATAGTTCCTCAATGGTATAATGCATCTTAACTACAATAATCTCCAGTATCTAATCTGTAATAAAGAGAAAGACCCTCACTCAGACTCAGGACCCTTTTTCTCCATCACCCATCAACCTTCCCCATAGCCATCCAAGTCTGTGTTTGGGTGTGTATGTCAGGGGTTGGGTGATGGTGCTACTCCTCCTCTCCCCTAGTTTGTTTGCACAACCCTGTGAAATAGACTCTAGTCTACTCAACTGCCAGCCAACACCAATACCAGAGGGGCCTCTCACCCCTAAACTCACCAACAGCCATGCCTCTAAGGGTAGCACAAGGTGCTTTAGGTGCTTGATCCTTGTGTTAACCACAACCAGGACTTGTTTGACCCCCCTGCCTAGAATTGGAGCATTTTTTGTTTGTTTCTCTCGGGACTGGATCTGATCCTCCAGGGGTAGAACACTGGTGGGTTTGTTTAGTTTTAACATGTGTTAGCAGTTCCCATAATTCTCTTTGGGTGCGGTCTCTACTCTCAAGGCTAATGGGTTTTACCTCTTTCGCATAGTTTATCTTGGATGTAGGATTTAATTATATATCTCAAAAAGTCTGGTAAAGTCATGTAACTAACATAGCTCTAGGCTTCTCCACAGAAGCCTAACGATATACCATTAGACGATGTATAAAGTGCACATTTCTGAATTCATATTATCAGAAACTACCCCTTCCACAAGTGATAGACACGTGTAAACAAACTTGTTGCTTACAGTGAGGAATTTTGGTGGGGTAGTTGGTCCATCTATATTTCTCTGATGTCTCACAGATATCTAAATTGTATAATGACTTTTCTGACACGTATTTTAGGCCATTAAAAGTGTAAATAATCTGAACATTTCCACCTTGCATCACAGAATATCACAGTTTATTTCTGACAATATACGCTTTTTTTTTCCAAGACAGATATTTTTGGCCAGATTCACCAAAACTCCGGTCAACCAGAGACAAAAAAAAAAATCTCGCCGCCAGATCCGTATATCCAAGAAATTAAAATAAAATTGCACAATTCGCCAATTATAACCTCGGGATATTCTTAATCATATAAACTGCTATTAAAACATACACTGCCATACTGTGCCAAGCTATTTACAGGACATTCTACTGTATTTTTAGTTGGGGAAAATCACACTGCTCAGGCAACATACATGTATATACATGTATAGGGTGTATTTTAATTTTTTATAGTCAGTGACTGGTGTACGTTTAGAATTGCTTAGTGCTCTACTCCAGTGCATCTTTGTGTGTGTAGGTCTGTGGTTCATATTGATAAAACTTCTTTTTTTTTCAATGTGCATGGATATAATACCTACACTCTCAGCCCCGATTGTAAATATGCAGTAGATTGCCCTGTACTGAGTACGAGGCAATCTACTGTAGAGTCATTAGGTTTGTACTAACAGCAGCTCTTACTGTTTTCTGAAAATACAGTAGAATGTCCTGTAAATAGCTTGTATTCAAAGTGTCATAAAATGCACAATGTGTGGGGATTTAGGGCACGTATGTGCACACCAAAAGTAGTGTTATTCTGATGAAGATAACCTATATGCGCATGGACCTGCGCAGTAGGTAGGGACTTACCTAGTTTTTAAGACTTTGTCCCATGCATTTTATCTATTAAACAATGGATAGATCTCATCATGAAAGTGGATTTGCTCTTTAAATGAAGTCTTTGTGCCAAGTATAAGGGAAGTTATGACTGATCAAAGACCCAAAATCGAACCCAAAATTCTGCCAGTGTTAAGAGTTTAAATAGGGTCCAGATTTGTGATCAAGCATATCGGATACAGGACTTGCTACATCTCTGAAATCATTATTTTGGACTATTTTCTTTTCATGTATGGAAGAGTTCCCCATAAAAGGTTGAAAATCAATGTATCATATCAAATTTTAACAATTTAAAGGGATTTTATCTCGACATAATATCATCTGCAATTTAGCGATCTGACAGAATTGGTGCAAAATTATGGAGTTGATAAGAAATCTTTGATTGGTCAGAATTTCCCTTTAAATTGACATAAAGACTTCATTTAAGAAGGAAATCCTCTTCTTTTTATCAGCGCTATCCATTGCTATATAAATAATATGCATAGGATTGAATTCTGGCAAACAGACAAGGGCCCAAAATGGAGAAGCTGTTTGAATGGTGATAGCAAATGGCACGCTAAAATGTTTGTGGGGTCTGGCAAACATCCTGTTCCCCTATGAAAAGAAAACCCCTAGACATTTTCTAAAGCATTCTTTCCTGTAGAAAGTGTGGGAACTATTCTCTTTTATGTGAGATTTGGCCTTTATACCAAAAAATGCTTTCACAATTATGGGTAAACTTCACTTGGGTAGAATGGGATGTTTGCCTGGATCAATTATTTCTCATATAGATTCATATTAAACCCCTAATCAATCCCTTGAAAATGAGCCCATGTTTGTTAAGATCCTCTAATAAATAGCTACACAATGAGTTTTCAAAGAAAGGAGAGTTTAGCACTCCCCAGTTTCAGTTTTATCACAGTTTCACACCTCCACTGCAGCAGAACCATGCACTGGGGGTAGATAAGTGCCTACAGTAGGCTCAATTTGAATGGTAGCGACCCACCTTAAAGGTTTCTCAATGTGTGAGGCTTATTCCTGGTTAACGACACTGTTACATCTATATTGCAGTGCCAACTGAGACCTCTGTATTCACTATTTCCAGTAGCATCAATAGCAGCGCCAAGATTCCCCACAGACCATCACCTCCCTTTACAGCGTCCCCATTTCCCGCTCTCGGCGGTTTCAATAAGGCAATCTTGTTTGGCCTGGCACCGGAAGTCCCAGAAGTACGGAGCCCCTAAAAGGACATCCGTTTTATACACATTTTTTTCTCTAGTTTGTTTCCGCAAGTTTTATTTTCGTTTCCGCAAGTTTTATTTTTCGTTTCCGCAAGTTTTATTTTCGTTTCCGCAAGTTTTATTTTCGTTTCCGCAACTTTTTATTTTTGTTTCCGCAAGTTATATTTTGTTTCCGCAACTAAACATTTTGTTTCCGCAACTTTATGTTTTGTTTCCACAACTTAACATTCACAATTGATTGACTATGCACAAAGAAAAACTATTAAGTTGTGGATACAAAAGTATAAGTTGCGAAAACGAAAATTAAAGTTGCGAAAACGAAAATTAAAGTTGCGAAAACGAAAATAAAACTTGCGAAAACGAAAATAAAACTTGCGGAAACGAAAATAAAACTTGCGGAAACGAAAATAAAACTTGCGGAAACGAAAATAATACTTGCGGAAACAAAAATACTTCTTGCGGAAACGAAAATACTTCTTGCGGAAACAAACTCTAGAAATAAATGTGTAGAAAACAGATGTCCTTTCCAGGGCTCCGTACAGAAGACCCGACCGAGTACCCGTGTCAACGCTCCTGGACCCCGCATGGCCATGGTGAGGGGGGGGGGGTACAACCGCTATCTGTGTAAACGACCGCTATCTGTAGTACTGCAGATAGAGGCTGACCATCCAACCTCTATCTGTGTAAAAAAAAAAAACATGCTGATAAGACCTATCAGATGGGTTCCAGTCGGCCCCTGAGAGCACCACAGTGAATCGTAGGGATTACCTCATTGGCTAATAAATAATCCTGCTTAGTCCGTATACCAGCAGATCTATACTGGGTAGCTATCAGTTCCCACACACAATAATTGATGGTTCCACACCAAGTAGCTGGTTCCAGCATCCTGTAACTGGTGGTTCCCATGCACTGTAACTGGTGGTTCCACACCAATTAGCTACCGGTACTGGATCCCATACCAACTAGCTGCTGGTCCCCACACCCAGCACAGGTCTACTGGTTCACATATACATTAGTTGCTGGTTCCTGCACCCAGTACCTGCTGGCTCCCATGTACAGTACTTAGCTTCTGGTTCCCACATCCAGTAGCTGCTGGCTCCCACACCCATTAGTTGCATGTTCCTGCAACACTACCTGCTGTTCCCACATACAGTATCTGATGGTTCCCACATCAGGTAGCTGCTGGTTCCCGTATAAAGTAGCTACTGGTTCCTACACTGGAGGGTATCTCAAAAAGATTTGGAATTGATCCTGTCGGAGGTGATAATTCCAAAATTGAACTCACTGACCTTTTGGAGTGGATTCCCTCTTGTATTGTAAAGAGGGAGTCAGTTATAGGAGTGGTATAGGAGGGGTCCAGTCTCTTATTTTGCAACTCAACCTATTTCTGTGCAGTTCACTTGTAGCAGAGGTCAAGCAGGGAAGTCTGTTCTTAGGGTGAGAAATGTAGGAGAACTGCAGGATCAAATAGTTACAGTGAGAACTGGTTTCCCAATCTTATTGAGATACCCTCCTGAATAGCTAAAGGGTAATCTAGATCAATTCTGGATAAAAAGTCATATTGGTTCAAAATGGGCAAACTGGGCCAAAAATCAGTCGGTCGGTCAGGTGGTCGATTGGCCACATCATATAGTGGTTGTACAGGGGGGGTAGAGGTAGTTTCTCGCCAATGGAGCTCCTCCCTGGACAGACGACTTAGAAGCCGTGACGTTGATCGATCCGGAATCAATTGTGTGATGGTTCTGGAATGTGACACCAGAGGTCAGGTCTCAGCCATCAGTATAGGACTCAGTATGGAGGCCTAGTGGAGCCGACATTTTGAATTTTGCTGGTTGAGGTAAAGCCCACTGATAAGACATACCATGATAGGTACCTTGTCCCTGGGTAACACCCACTTCTAGGGACATGCTGGTCCCATCTTATTAGTTCTTTTCAGTGTCTGTGGCCGGAACCAGCTGCAGACCAGCTAGTGACCATATTGCGAGCGTCCATTTCCAGAATGAAGCTAGTTATAATGAAAAAAAAAGAGGCTGCATGGATTACGCCCTGCTGATCTATGACTCTCAAACTACGGTGTAAGTCGGGGCTTACCTATACATTGTATACCTGCGGCAAGGATATATATTCAAGCCTCTTGTCTGTTGTTCAAAGGTGTTGGCAAGTGAATGATTAGGCCTATCATTTCCATTGGTTTTGCTCAGGAAGAGAAAGAAATAAAACGACACGGAGAAAGGGCATGCATTTAACGTGCGTCTATCTGCATACATTTACTGTCTTTATATATATATATATATATATATATATATATATATATATATATATATATATATATATATATAGGGATAATGCTAGAGCTTGTATTCATATTTTGATTAGCCAAACACTTTATGTAAAATAAATACACTAAAATCATAGAGCATGATAGAGCAGCTTCCACTGTCTCCAGAATTTCAGAAAAAAAAAGGTTGGCGGCAACCTTCCCAAAATTACATGTTCAGAGGTGGGGTTTGCCATTGGATACTTGGCGAGTGACCTCTGATTGGGAACTATCTGGATAACTGCATGCTTTCCAGTTAATATAATCCACCCCAGTATGTGCCATACAGCAGCACTCACAATACACACACACACACACATATACATATATATATATATATATATATATATATATATATATATATATATATATATATATATATATATATATATATATATATATATATATGATATTATAGGTGTTACTTGCAGGGGAGGGGAGTCTTCTTCAGCTTTGATAAACTCGCATACCTTTGCAACTTGAGAAATCATTGCTCTGTTTCTTGTACTGTAATACCGTAGCCCAACTAAGTATAATTTTACACCAGAAGTTTGTGGACCGATATTAGCAGCTGTGAGTGTGGTGGCAGCACTGCATTACCCAACTGCAGCTACAAGGGTACCGTGCGGTGGTAGAGGGGGTTACACTGTTGGCACATGTTGAAAGCAGGCCAATACACATGCCAGAGGAACCACTGACAAACACCAATCCCTCCCAATGATCCCATCATCCACCTCCGCCCCTCAAGACCACCACTAGCCTACTCCTATCGTGTAACCCTTTATTTAAGACCCACATAATGCCTCGAAATCCACGATCCATTGTTGACATGATACACCAATAGAGTGCTGGCGAGCACTGCATTTGAGCATCATGCCAACCTTTCAGAAGTGCATCAATCCCATTGGGCCGGCATGATAGATGAATGCGTTCCAGTGAATTTTGGCTTCTCTACCTTAAAGATTATTATGAGCATAAACAAATCCACTATACGGCCCTTAAGGGGTTAACGCTCTGATCTACACTCACCAGACCCCCAGGACATCCCCATGACTCTGGCCTCCAGGATCTACGCTCTCCCTCTACATGAGACTCCTCACAGAATCACAACACAGAAGATGGGGCTATTTGAGGAAGTCTATACCAGACTGTGCCTGTGCCTGGAGAGTGGTGCTGGTTTCCGGTATTGATCCAAGGGGAGGCCGCAGTCTCGCCCAGTCTGGATTCTAGGGAATACCTCTCTCTGTATGGTGATGATGGTCCCCATTTTCTGGGGAAGATTACTATACGCGAGGTACCTGCCTACAAATAAGCACTACAGCAACGAGCGGAAAAAACTTCTTTTACCCACAAACGCTAGGTGCCAGAGACGACTCAAGCTAGTGGTCTAGCTGGGGCCAGATTGGGGGAGGCCGGTGATGCCCGACTATAACATGGCGTTTAATTCATGCCCACCGTGTCATCACAATCCCCAGGCTTCCCTAGCCCAGTTAAAAGGGTCTATATCTCATCTTTCCTATCCCCTCGGATGTGTGTGGTGCACATATGTGCGGGCACCGACACATTCCTTTGTGAAATTGTGTAATGTCGTTCTCGCCATGAATATATCTTAGCTGTCGAAATGGCGTTAAACATCTATTACTCACTCACTCCTCACAATCCCACCGCCACACGCAAGGCGCCGCCACCAGCGTCGTCAGGAGATAAAATAAACACAAGATCACCTATTTAAGTAGGCTTCCAAAGAAAAGGCGCAGTAAAAAAGAAAAAAAAAGAAAGGGAATGAAAACAGATCACAGATCCTGGCCTCTTTATCGACCCACCCTTTTCCTTTATTCAAAGTGTGGTCACATTTAACTTAAGGCAGCCCACTCTCTTCTCGGGGTGCTGAAATGGAAAGGGTGGATGTATGGGTGGAACTAGCGCAGTGATACCCGTGAGGGCGGCGGAAATGGGAAGCGGATTAGAGGCCGGGCGCAGGCGCAGTGACCGGGTCGGACGGAGGGCATTAGACATGAGGTCGGGCGGGATGTAATGCGTATGTTAGCCCACACTAGGGACGGCCAGTGCCACATGGGGCCTCGTCTCACCCACACAAGTGGGAGGCTCTTGCTGATTTAGAGCCCGCTCTGATGAACAGGGCACCCCTGAGGGCCCCACGACCCTCTCCTTGACTCCTTTCCGCTGGGCGATTCCATCCCCCTGATCAAACTAACCTCTTTTAACTTCGTTTTACTGCTGCAATTCCCGTCCAATTGGAGACCTGTGGCCCTGTTGTGAACACTCCCTTTGTCTTATTGATATTTGGATAAGGGTAACATAGTTTTAGGTGGGTTTATACCTATACATTTTGGTGCGAAAATAAGGCTGATTGTCGTCTGAGACACGTAAATACGGGTAGTATCGCGCATGTCCATGAATCACGCACCTGCACTTAGAGAGCTCTATTTGGAACAATTTTCAACATTTTTCAAAAATAATTTTTCCAATGTTGCACTGCATTATAGCTACAAATGTTTCAAAGTAGTCTGTTTCCCTATGGTACTTATACATTTCTTGAGGTGAACATGCATAGCAAGGTCTCAAGTGAAATGCGCGATACAACCCAAAGCACCACGATAAACCCAAATAATTCTGAAGTCTTTGGTGCAGCCCTCTCTCACCATCAGGAGGTCAATTTGTACATTCATTGCTAGAGATGGACACAGACACTAGTCTCAGTCTTGGGGTAACATAACATGGACTCCCAGCCTGCTGTGCTTTATGTATAGGGACGATCATTTGGTTATATCGTGTCTTGGTGCGCGATACTACCCAATTTTACTGCAACCCAAATACCTGTCCCTACGTGAAGCACAGACTGCCGAGACCCGGTCTTTTGGTATTTACAGACAGGGCCCGACCTCGCCCATCCAGCAGGGTACATGAAAGTCCTATGTAAATGCCCCCTGTTGAGTTCTGGTGGGACTTAAGTGTCAAAGATCCTTTGGGTTATATCGTGGCCCTTTGGGTTATATCGTGCTTTGCGCAATATAACCCAAATATAAAGTGTATTGCCATAGAGCTTATATCGCGCACATCTATTCACACCTTTAGCTGTCGTTTAGGTGTGAAACAACAAGGGTTAGGGTAAATGCTATTACACCTGCTAGGTGAGGGCTAGCCTCCCAATCTTTCTACCAGTATGGCGCCATGTCATTGTACCATATGTCTCATTTTCTTCATCTTAGTTCTTTTTTTAAGTTTTCAATTTATACAATATATCATGTGCGCGATATAACAACAATATATGCGCGATATAAACTCAAATGGATTTAGTATTGTGTTCTATGGAGGTTTACTATTAAAAAAATCGATAGGGACGACGATACTGACGACCTTTCTTGCTTATCAACCTCAGAAAAATTACACAAAGAGTATGCAGTCAAACTTCACTTCATTGGGAGGAGGCGTACCATGGGAAACTACTGCCATTTTGGAATATCTTGAAAATTCTTTAATTTCATAGGCCTCTATGAGTGCAGGTGCGTGATACAAGGACATGCGCAATGTTACCCAAATTTACCCTGTGTTATTGATAGGCCCACTTAACAAAACATGGGAAGCCAGGGTATAAATCAAACCAGGAGGTGTAATGGATTGGCCAATTCATGTTTTAAGCAACCGTTATGGTTACGACGGTGAGGGGGGTTAGAAGCGAATTTATAGTGATTGCACCTTTTAAACATGCCCTACTGTAGATCAGCAGCGTCAACCCTTGTATGCCCCTGAAGAAAAAGGGTGTCAGGGGTTGGTAAATAGGGTAGTAGAGGTTGCTGACCTACTGTATCAAATTGCTTTTGTCCTCTTAAAGGGTTTTGGGATTACCTATCCCACTTTCCTATTTCTCCTCTTTCCTATTCCCTCGGATGTGAGTTGTGCACATATGTGCGGGCACCAACATATTCCTCTGTGAAATTGTGTAATGTAGTTTTCACCATGAATATGACTTTAGCTGTCAAAATGCCGTTAAACAATTTTTTTAGTCACTCACTCTCACTCTTTAAGGGTTTAGAGTGTGAGTAAGTGAGTAATGGTTGTTTGACGCCATTTCGACAGCTAAGTTCAATTCCATGGGGAGAAAACCACTTTAGACAATTTTAAGGTGAATGCATCGATGCCTGCATATGTGCACCAAACTCACAGAGGGGCTAGAAAAGAGGAGAGTATTTTTAGGTGTGCAAGAGAAGCCCAAGTTAAAATAATCTTGTGTTCCTTCTTCTTATTTTCGTTCATAGTAGCCTATAATGCGCCTATTAGACAAAGAGGAAAACAGAAACTGTAGTATATGTCTACACATCTACTCAGGATTGCAATCCATCTTAAGAACAATTAAAATGCAAGGGTAAAATAAGTGGGTGCTCAGAAATGACACCACCAATTTCGGGAACTTGTTCTTTGCTTTCCTGTGTTTGGCGAAGCATATATGATTGGCCCAATGTGCAAAAAAGATGACTTAGAACAGGGCCTGAGACAAAGTCCTTCACCCTGTACTACTTACAAGTCACGCTAAAGGCAGCTGTCCATGCTGGCAGTAGGGCCCCCTAGTGTGTACTATACATACTAAATCCGAGATGGCCGTTTAATTTTTACCTCGTTCGCCAGGGGGCGGCACCTGACAGTACGATGCTGAGGCGTTATCACAGACTCAAGTAAATAGATAGAACTAAACGACCGTGGTGTACGAGGTGGCCGATCCACCACGGGGGGGGGGGGGGGTCTCCCCCCGAGGGGTGGATCAACCACCGAGGACACCAGGGGAGTTTAGTTCTATATTTATTTTATGTTTTTAGAGGTTTAAATAAGGAACAATTATCAAAATCCAGTACCGTAGTTCCCCGTACAAGCGCCGGTCCGCCATTTTGAATGTATACATGCACCCAGAACGAGGCTGCAGTAGTGGATCAGCCGCTGTGGTGGATTGAGACACGTTACGCCACTGGGGGTGTGGCGATCGGCTCCGCAATGCTATCTCTACGGGAAGAAGTTATTCACATAAAATAAATGCAACAAAGGTATACCGTAGGCCTTAGTGTGTGCGCTAGTGGTGGTTCCAACACTTTAAATTTCGCTGGTGGAGATAAAGCCCTTTGATAAGACATAGGTCTACCATAATCAGATTTTATTTTTAAGGAACGATTTGACTTTATTTGAGCAAAGGATAGTTTACAAGTAATAAATTGATGTTTGATCGTACATTGTTTTTGTGATCCTTCAAGGCAATTCCAGATATGAAAGTTGTTACTATTGTTAAATTTTCATGTTCAGCTTTTCACACTTTAAAAATAAAGTACACATAACATTGTCAAAGTGTATCTTGCCATGCTATTCATTTTTAGTATACCCTGTAACAAGTACAATCAAATCTAACTGCATATACTGGGTCAAAGAAGTGAGAACACTTCAGCTTAGTTATTTCACATAACCAGCTCCAGTCACGTCTGTACCCTATAGTGCCTTGCCTAAAATGACTGGAATGAAAAACTAACCCTCACTGCACCTTTTAGAACCGTGCTTAAATCTGGGTGCGCCTTGTAGGCGGGATAATATTGTCACTGAACATTTAAAGCTTCTATCCCACCTTCTATTAAAGTTTATTATTAGGTCTATTATTATATACGCAGATTTGCCTCATGCAAAAAGTACTACAGTAGTAGTTTTACACGATTTTGAGCCTCACTGCATCATACAGGCGGGTCAAAATTACATTACCCTAATACCCCGCGAAAAAGGCACACCCAGGCTTAATCTGAAATTCAAAAATGAAATAAGATGTTCTAATCAATGGATTTATGGGAGAAATTCTCGGGAGCAGAACCCTGGTTGCTAGGGACCTGGCAAAGCGTCAACTTATATGGGCAATGTACTAGAAAAGTAACCTTTTTGCTGTTCTTTTCTAATATTGGGGTTAGAAAATAGTGCATCAGATATGTGATGCAAATTTTTAATATCTTTCAGATTTTGCAATGAGTGGGATATTTAGACCTTGTCTGATAAGGGTTTTAACACCTTTTTCTAGTATATTTCCTATATACGGACTTAGCAGGTTTAATTATTAGCCAATGAGAGAACCCCAAACTATTCACTACGGTCCTCTCGTGGGCCAACTGGTACCTTTGGACCCTATGGTTTTGGAGGCCTATTACCTGGGTAGCTCACCAGTATGTCTATGCACAAGGGGGTACAAATGATGTCATGCAGGAGGGGGGATTGGCCTGGAATGATGGAATTAATTTTCTATATGGTAACTCAACATTCCAAAATAATATCGAAAGTTGGCAAAAAAAAAATGTGACAAGGGGGGGGAGGGGTCAAAGATGGTCTGTGGGGAGTAGAGTGGCTTCCTTGGCACAGGTTGAAGCACAACACAATTGACACTCAATCCACATGGATTTAGTGAATTTCCAGCAAACATCCATGGCTTTTTATACTCAGGAATAAATAATAATAAAAAATGCCACACTTAAACCTCTCCCTATTATCTAGATATAGCATAAATTCAAGTGTACATTGCAGAGCTTTCACAGCTGCGCCGGGGACCGGAACTCTGGTAGAACTCGCGCATGCGCGACAACCAGCAATCCCTCTATAGGTCTTATCAGTAGAACTCGCTCGTAACAAGCTCCAGCAATGGCTGCGCTCATGGGACAACCTGCTACCTCCGAATAAAAAGATTTAACATGTGATATATATCACATATGGCCCAGGGTCTACTACCCCCCCCCTCCCAATATAAAAATTGGGCGTTGTGCATTGAAGCACAGAAGGCTCAGGGTAGGTACCATAAAACCCTTTATCAACCCTGTAGGGTCACAGGAGTCAGCACTTGCGAAATATTGACTAATTACTTACAAATAGAGACTATTATCTATACATGTACTGACACCAGTCTGGCATAATCTTCTCTTACTAAACCCCTTGGACTGCTGGCCCCCTGGTGTGCTGGCCCCCGGACACCTGGCCCCCACAGAAAACTTTATCATGCTTAGTTTATAGTTCAGTCCCCAATGTGTTATGTGTATAGCTTGGACACTGTAAACATTGCCTGCTGAAAAAAAAGTGTCTCACTTGGTGATTACCCATAGGACTCCATGTGCTAATTTCATCGCCAAAATCTATCTGACCCATAGACCCAATGGTTAAAGAACTTGTAGTCAGTATAGCTCCTAAAAACATGACGTAAGTACAGCAGCTTTTTTCGTAGAGATTGATTGATTGATTTGTGTTTTACAGCACTTTAGCGGCACTAAGTGGCTATCCCGTGCTTCACAGGTTGATAATTTAACAGAGGAATGTGTCAGTGCCCGCACATATGTGCACCACACACATCCTGAGGGGATAGGAAAGAGGAGATATAGACCCTTTTAAGTGGGCTAGGGAAGCCCGTTTTCATAGAGAAAGACATCACTCACCATAAAGGACAAAATGTTGTCTGATAGATGAGATTTGAAACTTTCCTTTGGCTTTTGAAAAATGTGTAAACTAACAGTATATCACTGAATGATTACACCCTAAAGTTGGTGATTACAAATTTGTGGATCTGACTGAAAACACGGCTCCAATAGCCCAGGGGATACCCTGGGCCAATAACCCTTCATGGGGATTCTTATCAGTAGGCAGATAAGGCTGGTAAGGGCCACGCTGGTTGCTATGACGTCACTGCTGCTTCCTAGAATAGGGAATACCCTCAACTTATTTTGGGGATGCACCTTATATCCAAAGACCGCTACCTTTTATGCACTATGACTAGTTTTCTAGTAAACATCACGTAATATGAAAGGAGGACTAATAAAGCTAAAATCAAATGGTCTAAGAAAACACAAGGCAATATTTGATTGTTTGATTTACATTTATTTGGGATCACATATTAAACCTCAAACAGGCAACATGTAAACTTAGATCAATCTAAGTGTATATACTAAAGTACAGCGTGCAGGATGAATCAATGTGGACTTTGGATTGGTTTAAATTGTTTACTCTTTGGGTAATATGCTTAAATAGATATGTTCATCAATCATAAATATGTTTGTTTAGTTTTTAATATACAGGTAATACCTTTTATATTTCATACATTGTGATGATGAATACACAAATTGTTACAATATACACATACATACAGTTAATCTGGAGAAATCAGTTGACAATATAAAATTCCAAAAGTATATTTTAATACTGATTCTACCTTATTCAGGCAGACATGCAAACCATTCATCTGTTTGCATAACTGATATGAATCAATGGTTAAAACCCATAGACACCTTAAAAAATGCAGAGACGTTTTACAAAAAAATATAATCAAACTATGCACCAACAAGAATACTGAGCTGCATACAACTGCTGGAGTGCAGGTTTAAATTGTTGCGTATGTTTATATTTCATCTTTAAGTGTTTTAAGATGAAATTCAATTTTGAATTTAGCCCTTAGCCCTTTTCCCACTGCTCTACTTGGCCTGGCCTATAGTGCTATTAAGGTAGTCCTATTTGGTCAAAAGTAAGGTAGCATCACCCTACATGACCAGTATTCTATTTGAGCAGCTTTCAATCGTTTTGCTTATCATGGGAAATTCTGGTAATCAAGTCCATAGATGATAAAATATGGTGCTAACATAATTTAAAGTGAGGGTAAAAAGCTATACAATCATACATTAATGTGTAGCCAAACAGACATTTAAATTCAACACATTTTACAGAGGAGGGAATGAAACTAAATGAACACACAGACATGTTTTCTATCTAAGTCTTCCACTATATATCTACTAGAAATAAACTTCCTCCATTTCAACAAGAAAATCCTACATGCTCCACAGCACTGGCACTTTCATACTCCCTAGTTCATGTTTTCTACTCCCCCACCCCATTCCCACACATTTGCTAAATAACAGAATATCTGCAGAAAATAGAGTATTAAGGCATAATAAGTTACCATCTGCCAACATTTCTCATACATAACAAGCATTTATGAACGCAAAGAAATTGTCATAATCAGATTTGAAAGAGAATAGTTTTAGGAAACAGCATCTCTATATTTGAGAACAAAACTACCCCTTTCTATGCATATACAGTAAGGGGTGTTGCATGTGTAGTAAGTTTTGAGTGACTATGTACAGTGCGATGTTCACTTTTGTCATTATAGAATTGACCATAAGGCGCAGAGGATTTATGGAAAGACAAGATATGCAGTTTAGCATAAAGCATGTTGACTCAAAAGCATCATTCACAATATCTCACATCTGGGAAGGTTTCTGCCATGTTTCATAATTGCATTTGCAAGTAAGACAATGCTCCAAATCTAAATCAGCTGTACATAGTGTAGCCATTCACACAGATGGACCACTGGTACTTCTACAATGTAACATTACATAAATGTATTACAGAAACATACATGTAACACTGATTTTTTTTACATACATGGCTAATCATAAAATAACAATCAACCAATGACACAAAAGATTGATATGATTCACAAAATCATTGCACACTGCAAAAATATAATTGAATGCTAAGTCGCATACCACTTTGGAACTATTCCATCGTGATTTCTGTTGAGAATCATACATAAGTTGGCACCACAAAAATCAAACTGATTGGAAGACAGCATGTGGAGTATCACTAAAATTACAAATGCAATGACATGTGATAAATGAAAATTGACCTAGCTCACTTGTGAGAAAATACATTAGCATGGTATCAGCTTGCACAATCTTGCTTTCTTAGTTACAGACTATAAGAAATATATGAATATTATTCATGTTCATCAATTAACACTTAAAGCTTGAAAATCAGTCTCCTAAACGTTTTTGCTTCTCCTGTGGCAATTGGTACACCAACGTTCTCCCAATGACTTTCATTAACAAGAAATCTTATCATTTTACTGGAGATATTTTCCACTGTAAGGTCAGGTAGGGGCAGTATCACTATCAATTCTCTTTGATGTAAATATTCTCAATAAATGATAAACCCTCATCATTTCAAACCCTTTGGGAGGAATACCCAGTGGGCAGAGAACACTGAATCGATCATAATAATTGGTTGATTAGCGCTGATGAATCAGTTTGGTCCAATGTTCTGTACCCATTCAGGAATACAGACCACTTATGAATAATATTAAGTACCGTAATCTCCCGCGTATAAGGCGCACCTAGAGTTTTGGAAAATTCTCAAAAAAATGAAAAATTCATAACTTTGGTTCTACTGAATGAATTTTCAAAATTCAAAAAGCTATGGGTAGCTTGGGCCACCTTGGGCCCCATTTTGTCCTATTTTGACCAAGGGGGCATGTAAGATATCAAAAGAAAGGTCTTGGTGTCCCCCTTGTGGATCCAATGAGAACTAAAACCCCCCGTATAAGACGCGCCTTATACGCGGGAGATTACGGTATACATGTCTCTCCTTCTACCTATCCATTAACACAGCCCTACATGGGTGGTTGTCATAGAGATGGAATGACTCATCCTCTTTGTTCATACCAATGCCAATTCACCCTTTTACCACCTTGGCTGCCAACACTGAAGCTTCCTTTCAACAGCACTAGGTGTCAGCAGTGCAGCCAACCTAAACTTACTGGAGACTTCTACCCACCTGCACGTACAAGGCAATGAAGTCTTTCTTTTACCCATACAATTCTTGATATGGACTTGTCCTGATGCGAAAAAGGGAATAATGTCCAAGCAAGACCAAACTGGCAGTGTTCTTTTATAAAGACAATTATGCCTGTTCAATATTTCTAAAATGAAAAGCTTATTTATGTAGGCCATAGTTACAGGCTGATGGCAAGGCATTTTGGACCTGTTTTATTTCTAGTGCTGTATCATGAGGGTAGGAATGTTTTAGACACCAATGAAGCCTTTGGAAACATTTAACCTGGGAGATAGTTGCCTTTTTCACGACCTTGATTTCCACAAGTTGTCAGAAATACCTGGGGATTAATTATAAGGTCATCACGAATTTCTCACCGAAAATACAACAATGCACTTTCCTTAATGTTCAATATAATAACACTCATTCATCAGGATGTAATGTTTCAAGAACTGAAGGTAAGTTGTGATTGGGTTATTTTTGTTGAAACTGGGTACCGGAAGTAGTGACTTGGTATAACATGTCTTTTTAACAACTCGTGTGTGAATGTTCTGTACCAATAGGTAGAAATATCTTGGTTGACCTTGGCGTCTTGATTGCATCATCATTAATATAGAATTGACTTGGTGTATGATCTGTTTTGAAAAGGCTGAAATATAAAGATTGTTTCACATATTAAGGTCAATTACACATATTGATTTGGGTAAATGAAATAAATGCTTTATTTCAGATTTAGCAGCCACAAAGGATCTATCATGTCTATTTGACAGAAAAAAAACCTTCATGACAAATCAGGGATGTGATTTAAAAATCGCCCAAATGTAGGAAGATTTTGTAAGTCCCAATATAGGGCCACACCAAATAAAATAATTGGTCTATGGATTTTCATTTTTGAAAACTGGAGCGGGAGGGCGAAATTTTTATTTTATTTTTCTAAAAAAAATTATTTGTCTATGGATTTTCAATATCAAAGATGTGAAGAGGGCGATTTTTTTTTTTTTTTTTGCTCCCTTTCTCAAATTTATGTCTACTAGTATTTTGGTTGCTAAATGCAGAATAGACACTGAAATGTTCAAATCTAGAGACCTCTAGCTATCCAATGAGTGGTCTGCTGTTGCTGTATCTTTATTGGTTGACACTGTAAGGACTTTGCAAAAAAAAAAAAAAAAAAAAAAAAATCAATTTTCCAGAAAAAGATGCGGGCGGAATCCATAGACAAAGTTTTTTTCAATTAAAAATAAAATTTTCATTTAGGAAAATCAGGAGCGGGAAATCCATAGACCAATGTTTTAATTTGGTTTGGCCTAGGGTATTCAACGCCACAAAATGAGACTTGGAAAATGATGTTTGCGAATGTAATGGGGGGGGTGTGGGGGGCATCCCCCCAGGAGCCCAAGAAATTTTTGAACATCTAGAG
Source organism: Acholoe squamosa (assembly GCA_949317995.1). Taxonomy (NCBI): domain Eukaryota; kingdom Metazoa; phylum Annelida; class Polychaeta; order Phyllodocida; family Polynoidae; genus Acholoe; species Acholoe squamosa. The sequence goes on along the minus strand of OX439041.1, from coordinate 61,806,511 downwards.
GCCAAATGGTGAAATCTGGTGCAGTTTTTTAGTACCAGACCCCCCCCCCAGTAAAAATTTTCTCAATGGATTTGGGAAAATCATGAGGGTCGACTTTTTGGCTCTCAATAGGAGGTAAACCTCCAATAGGAGGAGAAATCACATCCCTGTAAATTCATTCCACCCACAACATAATTTTCTTTTTTATTGGTACATGTATTACCTCACATACAAGGTGTGACTAATATGTAAAACTAACCCACTACACCTTAAAGAACGCCCTCATGTCGTTTCTCATAGGCGGGCTAGTAAATCAAATAGAACTAAACTTCTCAACAAAAAAAAAACAAACAAACAAACTTGTTGCTCCTTGACTGATTTGCATAAAGTTAGGGTACTTCTTATATATGTTATTTGTCTTATACAAAAGGTACTACAGTGTCAATATTTACGGAAAATTCAAAGCTTACATCTTCAAAGTACATCTATAGAGTCCTTGCCAGTTTACTATCAAGCTGTTTGTGACGGTTTTGTATTGTTGTTGATCGCTGGCGGTGCATGTCCATTGACAGAACCATTGGCGTTGTGCGTGGGTCGGTTGGCAGGGGGTGGAGGTGCTTCTGTTTTAGGTCTGGCATGTGTCTGCTGCTGCTGTTGCTTCATCTCAGCCTGCATTCGGGCGAGCATTTCCTGCATTCTCTTCAGCTGTAGAAAAAAATATTATCAGACATTCTTATAAAAAACCAATATAGATAAACAATATCAGGCCTATCATTCATAATTACCAGTCTCCTGGAAAAAAAAATAAAGGGAAGTACTACTAGTATGCAGAGATTTTATACTTGGGGAAATTTCCTTATTTTTACTCCGGGGACCAGGGCATGATGTTCCTTTCTACAAAGAGGTAAAGTTAAAGTAGTATGTGGGTATTCACACCTCATTCTCCTTTTCTTGTAGTGCATGTTCCTTTTCAGACAGCTTGGCTTCTTTGTCACTTTCCACCCTACTGGTACGTGGAGTTCTGGAAAGACATAAGGTAACAACCATTAGATTTCTTATTCTTATGTTTGATTTGATGATATACCAGTACTGTATAGCCTGTAAGGAAGTATGCCTTAACAAATGCAATAGTTTGGTTAGGACACCAAAGGAGATAATTCGATACCAGCAATTCAAGATGCTCAAGCAGACAGAAATATGAGACTCCACCCCTTGACGACAATGCAAAAATGAGGAAGTGAAGAGAAATTCTTTAATCAAGACATGCAGCCTTTTTTGGTGTCACAGCTAAGTAGACTACCAGGGTAGTACTGGTTTTATTCTCCAGTGGAACCTCATTAAATTGATACTACAAATTACCAGACAATAAAGAAGGAATTTCAATACTTTGTCTCAGGCAATTACTATAATAACATTATCACCGTAATGATGATCTACTGTTTAATGCCTGTATGCAAAATTCATGTGTTACCCACTGTTTATTACATAACTTGCTGGGGTATTTTTTATGTATGAAATATATTATCCTTTATTTCTTGATGTAAGATATTCATATTTCATTTTTCACAATTATGTGTTTAATTGTTTACTAGCTATTTTGTCCTCACTCATATGACCAATATTTGTTGGTTTAATGACAGAACAAAGGTATTAGATGTTGTACCCCAAGGTTTTTTTTTTCATGAACACGATAGTACCATGATCAATTCCACTCATGCAGTAAATATTACCTGAAGACTGTTGAAATTTGGATCAATTAATATTTAGTGAGTAACACCACTCAAAACAGATTATATTCATCACCTCATTATATCACAGCAGAAATATAGATGACTGCTTCAGCAAAATGTTATGTGTTATGATTAGATATTAACAGCAGTTACTTACTATTTAAACTTAATTGTCTTGGATATTTAGCTAGAACTAATTGCTGACTTTGAGAGAAAATCTGATTTTACTTGATTGCATATTGCATGACCCAAGATATGTATTGTAAATGAACTAAGATTACAAACTAACCTATATTGAACTTATAAACTTAAGTATGGTAGTGCAGTTCTACGCCTAAGCATTATATCATTTTAAGTTAAGTGCAGGCTTGACTATGTTTTTTATCTATCCATCAGATGCTGCCAACAGGAGGGCAGATCCTAAGCCAAAAGGAAAACTACAACATTCTAGAGTCTCAGTATCTACGAACCCCTGAACACTCTGTCCACTGTTGGCAAATTTCTTTCCACTTTAAACATGAAAGAACCCAACAGATAGGACGTACTGAACTATGTCAAGAATTCCAGCCACAAAACTAATCTTTGAGAAATGAATGAACTGTATATATATACGAAACAATATCTAATATGTATGACTATACAGCAAGTACATAAAAAAAGGTAACATAGACAACATCAAATAGACATCTATGAATTTTAAACATGAATATAATCTACGAATTTGATACAGAAAACCCAAGGAAAATTCCCAACATGCTCCTCGTGATAACTATGATGCTCTGTTTCTTTAAAGCTAATACACATGTATGTGTTCTTACTTATATATAAAGCTTAAAAAGGAAGAAAACTGACATTAAATGGTAGAGGTAGTGTTAAATGGTCATGTGATTAAGAGTGAACAGCCCATTGGTCAGTAGGGGTATGACGTCACCAGAGCCAAGGCACAAGACATGGAGACAACAACCATTTCAGGCACATGTGACAAACATGTAACAATAGCTTACCATGTGACAAATTGCATATATCCGCATCGAAAAAGGACAGGAAAAGAAAACGGATCACAAATCATCAGACATTGTATTATTTTGAATTAGTTCAGTACATTTTGCTGCTCAGAATAATATATCAGAAGCTAGTATGTTTAGTCAACAATCAGCTTATTTGCTTGATTACCTATTATAACTTTCTCTTCACTGGTTCTAATTAACATGCAGTGATTTACATTCGTCCTTTTCCCCCCAGGAGCTTCAACAGTTACCCAAGCTCCCAAAAAATGGGACACTTCATATTAAAGACAACTGCTAACGATGCAGCTGCAAAGCAACTTCCTAAGGATAATCATTTAAGTATCAAAAGGTTGATGATCATCATGCATTTTGAAAAAAATTGTTCATCAAATATGTGCCAAGTTTTGAACATAAGATTTGGTCAGGGGGGAAAATTGAAATGGATGGAGGTATTGAAGTGCTTTTGGGGCAAAGGCTTATGAAACAAAGGTCTCCTTCACTATGAACAAGAAACCTTAACTAAGTATCTGCTTGAAAAAAAATGTATGACTGAAATATTAATACCAAACAAAATACTGCCCTGTTAAATGAAAACAAATAAAATTAGTATGCGAAACAGCTTAATTTTAACAACTTGTAATTGAACTTTACCGTGTATCTTTTTGTTCTCTGCAGAGATCAGGAACGTTCATGCAACAACATGAACAAGATATTCAAATTACAGATGTCAGTTTGAATATAAATACATGTCTCTTTAAAAGGATGGACAGTATTTATACTAATAAGGAGAATTCCTATGAGAATAAGGATAGTCTGAGACACTTGATAAAGACAACAGACACATTAAAATAACACACTGGCAACACGATATGGGTTTTATAGCTGCAATAGTTACAAAAGCACTGCCTATGGGGGGGGGGTATAACATATTCAATAATATTAGTTGGTAACAAAATACAGTTGGATTATACATGCATTGACTGGTACTTTTCATGAGGTAGTTGGCTCTCCTCAAAATCGAATTGGCTTTGGAGACTATTTGACAGAATTTCCTTTTACTATTGCCGGGGTTCATAATTTGAAGAGACTTTAGTTTTAGATTATAGATATACAAATGGATATATACTGAATTGAAATTAACTGGCATTGGCACAAAAATTAGAGTAAAAACACACATACAAAAACATCAGGACACATAGAAATTAAAAAAAATGTTTGATAAAGATGAGAATACTGAATACTTGTCAGAATCTTTTTTCTTGCAGTTTGTTTTGACATTACACCTAGGATACTTTCACTTCCATCATTAAACAAGTACTATCATAATTTAATAAGACTATGTGAGTACAGCCAATGTACGCATAAGGAATAAAGAATTAAGTGAAAAAGGAAGATAGATACAATATTGTACTCCTCCAGGTCTTTACTTTAGACAAAACATACCCTTCCATAAGCTGACTTATTCTGCGACGTCTAAATGAAAGTAATTTAATATTACTCAGTCTCTACTGAAAAATAGTCTACAATAATTTATAAACATTACACATCCCTATACATTATGAAGCATTCAATCTCCTAATGCCATTTAAATGTATTATGCAGATTAGACTATTGTTATCAATTGAATTCAGGTATAAGGGAGGTTCTCTTCTTCTTGGGGAGATATTTCTTTCACTAGTATAGATAGTACACTTAACACTCATGGTTTCTTTTAAAGTCCACACATTTGCTTTTTATGTTTGAGTAAAGAAACACACTGTAACAAGTTTGGATAAAACGAAAAACTTCACAAATTTGTGATATGCTGGGAGGTGAAACCCATATACAGTATTGTGGGAGGATAAATACTTGGGAGAGTAATTAAGTGATCAACAGTTAGAATATTTGTGTTATATTCTGAGTGGTGGTGATCTTTGCTATGTGCTAACCTTTTGTTTTAGCTGTGCAAATTCAAGCATCCCAATCATTTTACATATTTACAACATCCCAGCTTTATGGCAAAGAAAGTTGCTTTTGTGTGTGTGTGTGTGTGTGTGTGTGTGTGTGTGTGTGTGTGTGTGTGTGTGTGTGTGTGTGTGTGTGTGTTTTGTCAGCAGGAAACCTTCCAAATACATTTTCAAAAAGTCTATCATGATTAAATTGCTATATTTAAGTAACACAAGAACTGTTGTTCTGTAGCTGTTTGTGGCAATACTATTATTGAGTCATTTTTTCAATGCAGTGTACTCACTTTGGTTTCCGCATGACACCGTCTGAAACTGCCAACTTCTCGGAACGGAAGTTCTCATAGTGGATTTCTTGTGTTACTTCTTGTAGGTCCTGCATATGTGTACTGAAAGAAAAATTAATTTATTATACAGGTTATTCGAAGAACCTGCCAGCATATTTTAAGCTTCTCATACCTACCATTTTAAATGTCGGATGTTTCATATTAATGGAGATAAGGACAGATTATGATCTAGCCCCAGGTTTTGAACCCTTTTGAGTGAAACATGACGACTTAGAATCCAGCAACTATGAATCATGGACTAATCTACTACATACAAAATATTTACCCAATACTGCTTCCAAATTTGTTTTCAAACGGCATAGAAGAGATCATGATTCTTTTTAAATGAAGAGACACCTTCTCTAAGTTCTAAACTAAAGCTGCAGTTTACAATAATATCTTCTTCAAATAGACATAATGTATACGTAATGATATATGCTTACATTAGCATTGTGCGTAGTTTGATAAAGTCACAGTGCTCTGGGTTCTCTACCTCAACCACACCCCATGGGTACATCCTTCCTCGAACCTTGCGTCCTCGGATCTCAATCACTTGATTTGCACCAACAACAGCAAATGGAACCGCCGACTTGAATAGAGACATGGAATTTTTATTTGATATTCAATAAACGATACAGGTTCTGCAGAGTATTGTTTGAGAAGGGAATAAATACCTTTTCTTTTCATTGCTATATCCTAACCTGTGTTCCTTTCAGGCTAAATAATTTCAACTGTTCTTAGGGGAATAGGCCATATCAAAATATAAAACTGGTAGGCAGGAAAGTTCTTTTTACACTGCTGAAAAGAAAATAGCAAAGATATTGCAGGTGAATTAGCTGTTTACCTCTCTATTTTTCTATTGATACAAGATAACAGAGGCTTTTCACCAACTTTCATGTATGTACTGCTTCTTATTTTACCTTAAGTTGATGGCACTGCTCCTTGTAATCCTCATCTTCATCCTCATCACAATCTGGCAGTTGGTAGAGTACTATTCCATTTTCTTCTACCTGCTTCATAATCTGAAGAGGTACAATGATAAAGCATTATTTAACATAATCCCTTTTGTAATTTACTTTGAGATTTAGATAAGGTAGGTCCTATTGCTGATATGAGATTATGTTATTTCTCCACATAATGAAACTTGGTCTGAAAGTAACATTTTCACAATTTCTTTTTTGAATTTACATAACAATATGCTAACTGTGTGCACAAGATGGGCAAGTGATATTGTTTCAACTCAGAGATAAATTGACAACTACCTTTTTCTTCAGCCTCATGACTTCAGCCCGGGTGAGTGTGTCTGACTTTGCAATAACTGGCACAATGTTGACCTTATGGTGAATAGCTTTCATGAAGGAGATATCCAATGGTTTCAACCTGATTCAATATTAACTTCCTATCATTAGTGCATTTCAAAGGAAAATCTGACAAGTCATACTGATATTCATCATATCTTGCTAATCGTTTATTCTTAAAATCACCTAAAATATTTGACATACTGGTCTTTATAGTGAGATATACATGTAATTTCATTCAAAGAAATTCATGAGGAGTATAATATCAATGATGTGCTTTGTACTCACCCATGCCCAGCCGGGTTGACAAAGTAGAAGCAGCAATGGACTCGGTTGTCAATAATGTGTCGCCGGTTGAGTCCACTTTCATCATGGAGATACCTTTCAAACTGGTCATCAATGTAACTGATAATTGTTTTGAAGCTGAAAAACATAATAATACATGGACAGTACTGCGTTGAACCTTTTCTTCACAGAACCAAGAATTACTTAATGATTGTGATATCATTGCTATGATTGTTCAAAGGAATGCTGTATGAACACAATGGGTAATATCATGGGATCTAACAGGGATCTTCTTTGTCTAACTTGACATGAAGCCATTTGGCAATTATTGAAAACTTCCAATATAATCTATAAAGTTTTTGACAAACAAATTATCATACAACGTTAAAGTCATGAGCAAATCCAGTGATTTTAAATATAAGAATTATTAGCATTAATCAGATTTCAAATTTATCATAAATGCTGTTAGGCCTACCAGTTGTCATTGTTAAGTGCATCAGCAAATCCAGGAGTATCGACCACTGTAAGACGTAGCTTGACACCCCGCTCTTCAATTTCGACTGCAGAAGCATCGATTTTCACTGTCTTTTCAATTTTGTCTAAGGAGAAACAGATAAAGTGTGAGGAAATTAAATAATATTTCTACAATTATATTTTCCTCAATTTCGATGAAGGCTGTCTTAGAACAGTGCTGCTGTTTGTTTTTAATACATGCAAGCCTATGACTTGAATAACAATGAAATATGTAGCTCTTTAGATGAAAACCATCATCTAGAGGATATGATAAGAGTTCTTACCTAAAATTACAGAAAATGCAAATTATTTCTTCCTTCTTTTTCTCTTATTCATACATTCATTTAAATTTAATCTTTTACTACAAAAGGACATTTTATGGTACTGAAAATAAAGGTGAATACCCTTGCTATGACCTTAGTAACCTTGTGGATGACCTTGGTGTGACCTACCTGCGGCATCAGCCAACTGTCTCTCTGGGTAAAGGTCAGTGAGGAAAAGGCTGTTCACTAATGTAGACTTGCCAAGACCAGATTCACCTGAAAAAGATAACAAGATATCTGTTCTATAAAAAAATCATAATTTTCTTCAGAGGCCCTCCCCATTCTCCACTCCAGCTAACCATATCCTTTCACTAGTGCTCCAGCCTGCCTGTAAAAGGTAGCTAGGGATTTGTATCCACATAGCGTCTATTGTGTTGTTACTGCGTGAAATCAAATACATAACTCCTCTCCCTCTTAAATATCCCAAACTATCATGAGTATAGTATGAATTGTTTCTCTGCGGGAATTGTACAACAAACAGCCATGTAAAGCCTAGCAACACAGGGGCAATTCCTGTATTGGCACCAGACAACATTCAGACAGGGCTTCCTATTTAGTCAATAATAGAACCAGTCCTGGGGGAATTCATGGATGCGCCCTGCACAGAATACCAATCAATGGCCCTTTTTGCTACTGGACTAGAGAAGGACCTTGATCCAAACTAAACACAATGTTCCCCTGTGATCACACACAACTACCTTTCCTGCCTCAATGGACTCTGTTATGAGGCATTTCTATAACAATAGGGGCTGGCCTCTACAATGGCATGTGTGTTTGTAATTCATGTCCATGTTTGTCTATTAAGTGTGCTATGAAGGATGGTGCTGGTTGGGGGGTGACTAATAGAGGTGACTGAGGGCAGATAGGTAGAGGTAGGCAGCTGCAAGCTAGGGAAGTCAGACACATAAAACAGTGTGGGCAATGTAAACTGCCCCCTGAGGCCCACTCTGACTGACTACAAACCATACAGTGCAACTAAGAGGCATGTACGGAGAAGGTACCTGAAATATATTATTCATGAATCACAAAGGTTTCATATACATTGTATAAAGCAAAAACCCTACTTACCACAGGTAAAGCAAAATGTTATTTTTATTCAAAATACTACATTTGTATAAGGAAGCCTATCACTCCAACACAAAACTTTTTTTTTTTTTTTTTTTAATCCAAAATTCGATAAAAAAAAAAAGAAGAAGAGAAGTCTTATATGTGAGACAGAGGCTTATTGCAGCTCATGGGGTCTTCACGATGCCAAGGGATGGGCTATGGTACAGTACTAAAATTGCACAGAATTAAATCTAACCTTTCCGAAACCCCTGATGTGGCTTACAACCAATTTACATTTAATACAAAAGGTTTACAGTAATACCTCCTCATTGATGTTCACATGTATGTACTTTGCTACCCATATTGTCACATCCTGCTTTTACAAAGTCATGCTTAAGGCCAAAGAGTACCAAACCACTGTCATAATCTCATAATATAAATAGGGATAGGGGCAAGATTTATCCCTCTGATACATTGTACTAACAATTACATGTGTATGTAATACAAGTGAATCACTTCATAGAGCACACAGGATGTGGGCTGCTTATTAGTCTTGTCCCTTTAAAAACTCTCTCTACTTTCCCTCAATTTCCATTACAATGATTTCTAACCATATATAGCTTTCATGAAACAACAATGATAGAGAGACGAGCCTAGCTTTCTGTGGCGTCGCCACTGAGAGTTTCTTAAAGTAACATATATAAAACTACCCAAAGAGTTCTCGTTGTGGTAATAATTTACAAGAAGTGTGGCAGCCTCAGGTCACCCTACAGGGAGTGCTGCCTTGCACACATATATAGGCCAGTAGAACTAGGCTCAAATTTATTTCCATATGCTCATTATTTTTATTGGCCTTTCCTGTAAATAATATTGTGTCTTATGGATATATATACAGGCTACATTAAGTGTAGATGATCTTAATTTCATGTTCCTATTAGGAGAGTTTCCTTGGTGGAGCTTCTGGATATTACATACTTCACATTAAAGATATCTCCTTGATAAATATATCATTGTCACGTGCCTGTTTCCACGTGTTAGAGAGGGATATTTTGGACAGAGAAAGGTTACGGCATATCACCCAGCACACAGGGCTACCCTGAGTCACGTGTTGTTAAGCGATTATAAACTAAATAGAAGATATTGTATTACAGGGTACACCAGGATCTTGTCAGAGGTATCTTATATCTATAGACACAAAGTTGATAGGGAGAAATCTTAGATGGGGGTGAGCCACTGAAAGTGTGATAAAATGTGAGTGGGGCTGTGGGGATCAATAGATTTCCTAGCAGGTGTTATCTCAGATGACTGAACTTTCAGTTAACATTCACAGTAATTTCCCATGTTAAAGCTTTGGCTCGTGAGCAAATCAGGGCTTATACTGAGATGTTCCTAGGTATTGGGACACCTTATAGGCGAGGAATTTGACAATGTTGCACCAACACAGAAAAGAATCAAGCTGAGCCTTATAGTTGCTCGGCAGCTTATACATGAGCTTTGTATTATACGTAAGGTTTTATGGTACCCCCTATTTTCCAACACTGTCTCCCATCTGAATGAGCAAACACCTACCTATAGTGAACAACTATCTAGTGGATAGGGAACAAAGGTGTGTACTTCACTGCATTGAATACTACAACGGCCTACAGTGAGCCTAGTTCTAAAGAGGGGGAGGTCAGCATCCATTCAATGTGTGTATGTACCAGAAATAGCTGACCTCTCCCAAAGGGCGTACTTCCCTTTTCTCACACCTTTCACAAAATTCAGATGACCTATTTTAACAACATGCTTTGTTGAAGATATTATGCTATAATATAGGACTTTTGCATGGAACCATTGCACCACCATTTCTGCTTTCACAACAGGACGACTTGTGACTTCAGGTTGACCATATGATAGGCACTTCCTTTCTCACCCTTACCTTTAGGCTTACTATCACTTGAGAAGTACCTGTGCTATCGTCAGCTAGGTGGCATGCTATGCTATTTATATATACATGTACTTGCATCTATTTAGCCCTCATATCAGCTTCGTTGTAGAAGTAGAAAGGGCAGTAACACTGTTCAACTGATGTACCTGCATTCTTAGAACCTAATTGCATGTTTAGGTCTCATAGAAGAAATTAGTCCTGCACTATAATTTAATATAGCGAAAAAACATGATAGCACCCATTGGAACATGTTCATTTTCTAAAAATCACCCTAAATCTAATAGAGACATCATTCCTTCATAATATAGGCTGACTTAAAATATGAATTGACCACGGAAATTTTGAGCACCGGACTATCGCGTAAAAACACCCTGATTCTGCCTAAATTTGCACTCTGGGTAAGCACTCTGAGATATGCCCTTCTGGTATTTCATCTAAAGCAGCAAACATTCAACAACATGTGTTCTGGTTTTATATTTATTGTCATTATTTTCAACATGGTTATTGACCATTCACTGTGCCTGCAGTATTCACTTCTAACCACAATCATATATGACTTCCGGTTTTCTGTGGGATTTCCCTCACTGAGACCTACTATTAATGGGTTGTGCTCATGTCTTGTCTATAATTGAGATTTTTATAATCCAATAGATGTTTTTACACAGGCCCCTAGGTTTTGTGAACCTTGGGTCGCTCTATCTCATGATATAGAGTGTCTTTCAGGCCTAAGTAATACCCCAAATCAGCCTGATTTCCACGTCTCTGGCTGAGGACACCGCCCTCTTCATCCTTTAGTCATTTTCAAGGCAAGCAGTACCTCTAGGACCATCAAATCTGGCATGGATATTCTTTCTTTTGATATGTCTCTATAATAATGCAAGTGTCCTTGCTGCAGATTACTGTTAAAAAATCGAGAAAATTCTGAAAAATTGTAGAAAAATACATAAAAACCACCACAAAAAGTACACAATATTCACATACCATGCCTGGGAAGATTTATGAGAGTACGTAACATGGATACTGGGTTATACAATACTACATTTCTAGATGATTTTATGGAAATGTCCCAAAATATTATACCATGGATGGTTTCCTTGAAGCTGTAGATATGCAATTTGTGGTGTCAGTGCCCAACTTAACTAATACCGAGGATAGGTCAAAGCGCAACAATAACTCGTATAAGGCGCATTCTGAGTTTAAGGAATAGCTTTAAGGCGCAGATAGGGCTTAATTCTGGCCAACTCCCTATATAACTATTTTATAGTAAATATCGCCCCGCCTAAAAGACTTAACATATACACTATACGGCATATATACATGTATAGGTGTAGTAGCTTGAGTGATAGGTAGGGTTATTGGATTACCAGGTTTGTCAGGTCAGTCGGCTAATAGGGACCGCGGTATTAAACCCACAGGTCACCAGGTATCTGGATCACTCTCCAAACAGACCTTGTCAAACCTACTCCTCAATGTAGCATAGCATCGATAAGAATCAAGAAGAATCTTTGCTTAACCCTTTGATGACTGCACGATGCTCCAAGATCATGGGATGTTCCCTTGACGTTAAGATGCACCAATGCAGTGCTCGTGAGAGTATATGTGGACACAATGTACCGTAATCTCCCGCGTATAAGGCGCGTCTTATACGCCAAACAAAATGCTGCTGATTCTTATACGTGGGAGGGACATTGCCTTGAGTTTGGGGTGCGCCTTATAGGGGGGGTAATTTTACTATAGAACAGTACTAAATTAACAAAAATCTGCCCTTAGAGGTGCGCCTTATACGTGGAATTGCATTCTCTTAGTTGGGGATGCGCCTTATACTTGAGCTGCGCCTTCTACGCGGGAGATTATGGTACCTGCCAGCACTGCATATTGGAGCATCATGCTCGGTATAGGGGAGCGTATTAACACTATAAATTGGGATCGGTGTGAATGTAAGGCCACACTTAAAAATATGTTCGTTTCTTGTCCAGAGGCCTGGTGGATTTTTTTTTTTTTTTTTTTTGGTGAGAATTGGATTCCCCAAGAGTTCTGAATTTTTTTTTTGTCCATCAGCATAAGAATCTAAGTTTCCAACAAAAATAAAAAAATATCTTAAAACATTATGACAACGTCATGCCGTCCCCGCTTATGATGTTCATGACAAATAAAAAATTTACCCCTCCCTCCCTCATGTGTCTGAAATATCCCAACCTATGGACAGGAAATGGAAATATTCTTAAGGATGGCATAAGTCTGGTCGGTTGATGCCAGGGATGCATATAATTTCATACATAATGGATATAATACATTAATACACAAAGGAGGGTTATCACATGAAGGGAAGCAATCCTAATAAAGCTAAAGGTTTATATCTACAAAAAAAGGGACTTCTGCAAATTGTTTGGTGATTTAGTGCAGTTTGGTGATTTAGTAGATATGTGAAGCCTGAGGGATAACCTGTGTCTAATTCTGTGTAGCCCTCTACTCGTTGACCTGATCCTGGACTAATGTTGGGTGTGAGGTTTTATCCATTGGGATTAGCCTCCTAGACAGGCCTTACATCAACACTACCAGGCTGACCAGTATAAGTTAGTATACACTCAGGGGTATTCTGGGATGTGATTTGGTTACTCTACTACATCTAAATACCGATTGTGAAATGCAATCGAATGAGATCTTGCAAACGTTGTATTGGGTGACATCAATGTACGAAATCTGTATCTTTCATCTCAGATAATCCATATCAAATAATCCATTTGATCTAAAACAAAAGATTCTCATAAAAGGAAAGAGAATAAAGTGTGAAAGAAATATGTTAACTAAACATGAACTGGCGGTCTGGAATCCCTGACTAGTCCCTCCTCTAGACCCCCCCCCCTCCCCAGGCCAATTTACTAGAGGTCTTCTTAGTGTTTCTGTTTAATTCATTTAATATTTATTTCAATTCTCTTAAATTAAAATTAAGAGACTCGAGCAAGGCTAGATATGCCTAAATCATCATGCATCTTCTTCTTCCTTGTTTAGAGCTTCAAATTCTGGAATCCAGTCATTTCTTACTCATCCTGATATTACACAGTCTAGACAAGAGCCTTCAGGGGTTTGCTTCTATCTATGATGAGTCAGTGTGCTACATTTACTCACAGGTTAGAGAGCATCTAGTAATAGGCCTCTACCTCATCCTGTCCAGTTTACACTATCTGTGTAAGAGGCGACTGGAACTGCTCCTAGAGCTACTCATCCCATACCTAAACCATCCTCTTACCCTCAATGCTATAACACAGAGCAAGTCAGGAAGCAACTCACCATATTATCTGCCTAGGGTACTAAGGGTTAGGTATCCTGATTCTGGACAGCACCTTTTTATTTATTACAGACAGCTTCAATTTTTATCATTTGATTCCAATCCCTCTCTACATGTATATACATTTAGTGCCAGTATTTCTGATTGTCAGGTGACATGTATACTTTGCATTTAGCGTAGTTACCGTAATCTCCCGCGTATAAGACGCGTCCTCTACGCCAAACAAATCCCTACTGCGTCTTATAGGATTTCCTCAAGTTTGGGGTGTATCTTATACGAGGGGTAATTTTTCTATAGAAATGTACTAATCTTACAAAAGAGGTGCGTCTTATACGCGAAAATGCTTCTCCCAAGAAGGGGGTGCGTCCTATATGCGCAACGCGTCTTCTACGCGGGAGATTACGGTAAATCACTTACTGCTGAATCACATTTACATCACCCTGTCTAGAAAGTAATAGCCGTCCGAAATTAGGAGACGCTACTCTAGATTTACTGCCAACTCTCGGTAAGATCAGAAGTCAGGGGAGCCCTATTACTTCCTGCCTAGAGGGATGCCAATGTGCATTGCTCATATGAGAAGCAACCTTGTCAGTTGTGTGAGCAATAAGGCAGCTAGCTTCACATTGGCGAGTAAATAAAGGGAACAGTGGTTATCTCTTGGTTAGAACAACTCATTTTGGTAAATACGAGGTCATCTCCGTGTACGGGCTTCCCGAGCCCACTTAAAAGGGTCTATATCTCCTCTTTCCTATCCCCTCAGGATGTGTGTGGTGCACATATGCGCGGGCACTGACACATTCCTCTGTTAAACTATCAACCTGTGAAGCACGGGATAGCCACTTAGTGCCGCTAAAGTGCTGTAAACAAGAAATGCCGTTGTGACCGCGTAAAAAAACACCTCCCACTGTTATTTTGTATTGTGAGACCTCATCACATGGGGCAAATGAAATCATCATAGCGCACTCCCGTACCGCTTCGCGGTACCGCCGCTACGCGGCGTGGGAGGCGCTAAAACACAAATCAATCAATCAATCATCTCCGTGTATAAGACGCGTCTCATACGCGGGGTACTACAGTACCCGTTAGCAAAGAGCTGAATGTGTTCAATCATATGAGCCCCCAGGCAGCCACTCTGCTTGCCAACATAGGAGTTAAACTATGACGCTGACAGAGGAAGTTGTATCTCATTTTTTTTAAAAGATATGTATATGTTACTTGACTTATTAGCATAAGCCCCTTAGCCTGCAGCATAATCTTATCAGCTCCCAGCCCCATGTTGATAAGAAGTGATTACATGCTGTAAGGCTGGAGCCCTGCCTGCTCCAATACCATGATAAACAGCATAGCAGGCGTCATGTGTTGTAATAACAGCCACACCGTGATAAACAAAGCAGTGCGTCTCTCCACCCCATGACTGCTGTGCTAAAGGTATGTTTATATGGCAGACTCTGTGTTTGGGCACTTGTCTCACTATGGGGCCTTGGGATCAAAGCTTTAGGCAAGGAGCATGTGCTTTACTTGGTAGCAGGGGTATAAATGGTATTTATGAAGTTGGAGGAGTATGCCGAATTGTTATGAATGCTTTCAGAATGGTCAGGTCTAGAGTATCTTTGGACGGAAGGTTTCATTTTAAGTAAGAATCTGATCCTTAATGTTACTGGTACTTTGTCTTCTGAGAGGGGCATCCTGCACAATGTTAGACGTTTGACACTTTTGTGACATAATTCCATTTTTGTACATTATTAAGTAATCCTATCCCAGTTCTACGTGTACAATTTTCATCAAGTTTTCAAAGTAACCAAAATAGACCACCTTACTTTAGCCTGTCCTCCCAGAATTGTCCTTCATTGACCCCCAGGCAGACTTGGCTCGCAGCTCTATATACATACACGTATTGGACCCAAAGGGACAGTTACCTCAAAAACACATCTCATATCTCTCATGTTATATTCAATACCTGACACACCCATAGATACAAGATTCCTTCCTCTTTTTGTTTCAGAAAAGAGCAGGGGTCTGCATCCATGTGCATAATACCTTAGAAACCATCACAGAGCCTGCATCCTATTCTATAGGTGATAGAAGTACAAAGGGTATTACATGTACCGCAAAACCTCTACATGTATATATTATAGTTACCGTAATCTCCCGAGTATAAGACGCAGCGCGCGTATAAGATGCACCCCTAACTTGCCAATGGCTGTTTCGCGTATAAGACGCACCTCTTCAGGCTGAATTTTGTAAGATTAGTACATTTCTATAGTAAAATTACCCAACGTATAAGACGCACCCCAAACTCAAGGCAATTTACCTCCCGCGTATAAGACCCAGCAGCATTTTGTTTGGCATATAAGACGCGTCTTATACGCGGGAGATTACGGTAAGAGGCAGCTTATAGACAATTTCAGAGGCCTACTGCAGCTTATAGCTTTGGCTGAGATGGGGATTCTTGCCACTATAGAACAGTGCTAAACTGACAATTTTTAAGCCCTAGTGCGGCTTATGACCTTCCTCCCTAGCTCTGGGTGTGTCCTATATGCGTGGCTTTACGGTAGATACACTTGCTTACGTGTGTCCAAACTGGAAGCTGAGGTAGGAGTGTAACAGTCTCAGGTCACACACATCCACAAAAGGTAGAGATAATTTTGGTGGGAACTTATCTAAAGGCTTTATCAATCAATTCATTATATTATCAATGTTTTACTTGAAAAGGTGCATTTCCTACTATTTTATCCTTATGTACTTGCACTGTATATTTTAACTGAATCTTGTACATTAATAGCTGTAAAAATATCATTGCAATGAAAAATTCCTGTTGAGCAGGATGTATATCAAAGGTTATTGTGTTATTCCTTGGCCGACATTTATCTTGGTGGCTGGGATGATTGTTACATTGTTGACACGTGTGTATGTAGGAAAACAAAGGTATAATGTAGACTTTCTGGTACCATGGCCAGCATTTATAGTATTAGGCAGTGATATATGGTGCTCTATACTCAGTGGGTGGAATGTGCATCTATATAATATTTGCTATAGTGTTTCTTTCTATTTCTTTTAATTCTTGACATTACAACTGTAACGGTCATGCTGCCTTCCCATTCTTGGTGGTTTAATGCAGAAAATGGAACCATGTAATATATGCAATTTGCTAAAACTCATATTGAAAAATTATCTAAAATAAGAATGCGTTTAATTTATTGTAAAACTCCTTTCCACTTCTCTCCAGCGATCCAACTTGCTTTCCTGTTCTTTTCTTAAAACAGTTTCCCTTAAAATAGAGAATGGGCCAAACCATGTACTATCTAAAGTGAATACATAATATATAGAAAGTTTATTCAGACCACCCAGAGTCTTCTAATTTTGATATTCATATCATGTACATGTACTAGCCCCCTGAGCAAAAATAGAAATTGAGAAAACAAAGTCTTCTGAGTCCTCAACCCCTTCTACATTCCTTTGATGTAAATCTGTGTCAATCCATCTACACCAGCCCTGTCAAATAGTGACAAATCTACATCAGGAGTTATTTGACAATAGATGACAAAGGAGGAAGTAAGTGTCACTGGAAACCTTACTTTTAACACTCTCAGGGTCGCATAATGAACTATGGTGGTATATAATGCCCATCAGTCATCAGGATTATCGAACCTCTGCAGGATTGATACCCCGATTGATACACTCCCGTAAGGTTGGCATGATGCACCAATGCAGTCTACTCGCCAGCACTGCATTGGTGCATCATGCGGCCCAGTGGCGGATCCAGGATTTCGAAAAGGAGGGGGCTAATTGTTGAATGTTGGGGTAAAAAGAGGCAAAACTCTTAACGACTGCGCACCCCCATCTAAATCCGCAACTGATGCCGACCAAGAAACATGAACCTTAAAGGTTTAATATTCTGCTAGGGCTTATGCACATGAAGGGTTGCCCCAGGGTTTATATACATAACCAATGTATATAAAAAGAAGATAATGTTTGAATGAGAGAGGTCAGGATAGTTTTAAAGGGCAAAGCCAGATTCTATCCTCTCCATTACGACTACAGATGGCCAAAGGGATGAAAGACCCGAAACCATAAGCTTATAAATTGCATGCCATTGCCCACACTTCTAATGTTTCTTTCAGTTATTTTTCCTTTATTTTTTAACCCAATGTATTCCATCATGTTCTAACTACTATGCTATTATTGATTCTCTCGATTGTATTTAGACTCCAGAATACAGCATGTGATCTTCGCATGTCTCGACTGAAGAATTCTCTTTCTCTAACAAGAACACTATGTACCAGTAATGTTACAGAGGGTGATATTATAGATTGATATTGGAACAACTACTGGGGTCATTCCAAGACCGATTTAAAGTTACCTTTTCATTTCCAGTTTAGATAGGGTAGGAACCAAAATCCCATTCACTATCCTATAGTGGCAACTTATAATGACCTCAGTGAGCATAATTTAGAGCGGTCCTTTTGGTGTATATCAACATGGGATCCTCAGGAGTGCCCCAACTCTGATCCTTTTATAGCCTTCCAAATCTGCTTGATCCAAATGCCTATCTAGTCTACTCTGAATATGTATTTTACCCAGACCGAATTTGCTGACTACCGTAATCCGCTGCATATAAGGCGCGTCTTATAGGCAGGGTATTTTTTACTATAGAACAGTACTAAATCTTCAAAATTGGCTCTCAGATGCGCCTTCTAGATTTTCCTTCAACTTAGGGTGCGTCTTATACGCGGGAGATTACAGTATGACAAAGCATACTATATACATACTATGGGCGACCATAACATGTAGCCTGCAGTTATCTGGAGTTGGGGGGGGGGGGTGAATATGAGAAAATCTAAACATAAAATGTCTAAGGCTGTGCCACAGGCACAAGTATGATTGACTATCATGTACTATGGCCATAACTCACCAGGGCTGCAATGTTAGACATTAACATCTAGTCGATCAGATAATAAGAGTGTGTAAGTGATCCTGTTTTTAAAGGGCTAAAAGTCAGTGATGCATGTGTGCAAGGTTTAAAGGTTCCCTTCAGAGAGGCGCCTGGGCAGGCATGGTAGTTTGCTCAAGATCACTCTGTACGGGAGGAGCCCCAGGACAGGGTATCTCTGTCTATGGCAGACTGAGTCTGAGAGTGCCTGTAAGAGTGGCAGTGGGGACTGAACAACACTCTTGTAGTGGTGTTTTGAGATTGGCTAGAGCAGAACTAGTTGAGTACCTCAAGGGACACAGAGTGTTAGTGCATCATACCAACCTTAGGGTAATAAGGCATTTGTGTGGTTGTACATATATGTAGGTGGCCTGTTAAAGGGTTAAGGATTACCCGGAGGTGTGACAACATCAATACTCTATTCCCATGTGTAAATAATCTGCTGGTAACCCTTTTAATATGCCTTGTCAGCACAATAGATTTATACAGGGTCCCTGTCCTATAAGGTAACAGCTTTGCAATGCTCATGGAGATACTGTATCAGCAATATATGGTAAGGTTTAGATAGATGTAAATACTTGATTGACGTCTAGTCAATCAAGTAATAAATGGCTTGAGCAATGAATGGGCAAAATACCTTTACCAGCCCTATATTTTCCAGTACAATTATTCTGGCCCATTTGAAATACCATTTCTATTATAGACTACATGTACATACTCGGTTAATCACTGAATACACACCTCTAGCCTTGGGGCCCACGATGAGAGTAGATCCCAGTGCCATTAAGTCGCTCCCCATTGTTTGGCACCCAGCCCGGCAGGCATAAACCAATGATACATAGTACAGCGTGTCCGGGCAGAGTCAGCATACCCTGAGGGGATTAACTGTGACCTTTTACTTTGACATGACCTATAGGTCAGTCACACATCAACATACAGGGCACAGGGCTTTGGTTCTGACCCTGATAAAATACAGTCGTCCCTCACTACCTTGTACATTGATCACTTCAGATCACTTAATATTTTGCTCGCATTTCTATATCAGGATAATGACTCTAAGCATATACTTAATGGAAACGTCCTTTTCTTTGGATTAAATTCATTTCATTTACTACTGGAAATATGCAGAGATATCTTTGCCGTGGCTCCCTTTTCTCTCTCATCTGGTACCCTTCCAAAAATTCCAACATTCTGACTTTATCAGTTCAGTTAAACATTGCATGTGGTATCATAAGACCTTTACAGCTCTGTCTCACTATTTTCAGTTCCGCAAAACGGTGCATGCTTGGAGAATTGACCTGGCCCTCTGCGGAGACGAATGTTGACACCGTCGCGGTTCCCGGGGTTTGACGGACGGCGTAGGGACACTATCCATAGCCCTTTAATTGTTTCTACTTCTATAACAGCTTGGAGTATGATTATATTTGGTTCTTTATTAATCCAAAATCTTTTTAATTCAACTATCATTGCCGACGGGCGCCCGACAGCATTAGATTAAGATGAGATCTCATCTGAAACCCTAAGACCCAGATGAGATCTCATCTGAAACCACGTCCCGACACTGCCCTGAGGAACTTCGGTGACATAAACTTTGTCTCCAGTGTGACGTCATACGACTTCCGGCCAGGTCGAAATCCCAAACATACCCCCGAGGCGTCAGTTCCTGTGGCAATTCTCCAAGAGACACACTAAATATCGCCCAAAACTACTTCTCCCGGGGTAAACCCTATGGGTATCATAGTATATAATGTAGGAATGTAGACTGGTAATTGGATGAAAAACACCAAACACAGTCCATGTGCCAAAAATCTGCCCATCAATTTAGCTCTCTGATGCCAAATGTCTAGCTCTCGGCTGGGTGCACTTGCGGCAGGTGCCACTCATATCATGAGGCGCCAGCGAACAGAAAGAGGAACGCCAGGTGAACGCAGGCTCCAACAGTGGGAGTCACTCAATGGTAAAGTGTATCCACCATATTTTTGTAGGGATGGTTGATGCTGGTTTAGCTCTTTGGCCGCTTCATGATACTTCCAGGTCAATGCTCCTTTGTCGTCATGATGCGCAAATGCAGTACTACCAAGGTTTACTGCATTTAAGAATGATTCAATTTTCAACCCCGTAGGGTTGGATCAATGCATGAAAGCACTGGTGAGTTACACATCAAGCCTACATTCATGGATCATGTCAATCAAAGAACATCAAGCCTGCATTCATGGATCATGTCAATCAAAGAGCATCAAGTCTGCATTCATGGATCGCGTCAAAGAACATCAAGCCCGCATTCATGGATCGCGTCAATCAAAGAGCATCAAGCCCGCATTCATGGATCGCGTCAATCAAAGAGCATCAAGCCTGCATTCATGGATCGCGTCAATCAAAGAGCATCAAGCCCGCATTCATGGATCGCGTCAATCAAAGAGCATCAAGCCTGCATTCATGGATCGCGTCAATCAAAGAACATCAAGCCTGCATTCATGGATCGTGTCAATCAAGGAGCACAGTACATAAAACGATTATGCAACACTTGAAGGCCTAAATCCTACTTTTAAAGGGAGGCTTTATTTTATCAGAGCTGTTCTTTTTCAATAAACTGGATGGTCGGTATAATGTGAAAATTGGACGCTCACGGTTTTTCCGATAGAGGTTCCTTGTACTAGTTTGTGGAAGATAAAGCCATTACATTTGAGAGATAGGGGTAGATTGTGAGTCACGAGCTATCATATACCATAGCCACCATTCTTAGCCTGGGGCTTCAGGAGTAAACTGGTAAATTACTACAACTGACTTTAGCCATGGTAACCTAAACTTGAGGTTAGAGATTACAGCTACCTAATCTCCCGCGTATAAGACGCAGACAGCGTATAAGACGCACCCCTAACTTGCCAATGTCTGTTTCATGTATAAGACTCTCATCTACAGGCTGAATTTTGTAAGATTAGTACATTTTTATAGTAAAATTACCCCTCGTATAAGACGCACCCCCAACTTGAGAGTAAGCTATAAGACCCAGCAGCATTTTGTTTGGCGTATAGGACACGTCTTATACGCGGGAGATTACGGGTAGTTTAATAGGTGCACAAGTACAAAGAGACAAAAGTATCCTTATCTCATCCAGATTCCTCTGTACTTAAAGATTTGTAGGGTTTATCAACCCCCCCCCCTCCGGTGCTTGTAGGTGATCTTTCCTGATGAGGCTTATCTGACTTTAGATTTACCTTATGTATATATGTGCCCATATGCCCAGCACCTATATATATGAAACTGGCGCTCTTTTTCTTAGAAACCGATGCTTACGATGGGACCATGATATTGACCTAGATAAGTAGATCTTCATGTCAACTTTACATCAAATTATACAATCTAAACTGATTTGGTGTCATCTGCCTACGACGAGTCCTTAAAGGGTTAATCCGGTACAAATGTAGGTATCAGCACCCTATATGTACATGTATTAGATTCTATGGTACACAGCTGGGTCTGAGCCACTAAAATCCATGTCCTGGAGTTATCTCACCAATCCTTTAAAACATCTGTTGTACATTCTATGTATTGGCCTCAACAATGGTCGGGTATCAAGGTTTACATGTATACAGTCCTTAGGCCACACCATAAAAATAAGTTGGTCTACAGATTTCCCTCTCCATATTTTCGGAAATACAATTTAAAAAAAAAAAAAAAAAATCTTGTCTACGGATTTCGTTTGCTTCACTTTCTACAAGTTTTCTCTTTGTGACGTTTGGCAAATTTGTTGCTCACCTCACTTTTCCAGCAAGGAATCCATTGGACGCCAAAAAATTTGCTCGCTCGCACCATTTTTTCAAAACAAAAATCCGTAGACCAACTTATTTTTTTGGTGTGGCCTTACTTGCATATAAATGAATATATATTCTAGCAAGGTATACAACTATAGAAATAGCCATCTCCGAGAGTCAAATTTTACACCATGGGCTGAATACCAATGGTTGATAACTTGGGGTTTCTATACACACTCATGGTACACTCCCTCTATATACATTCGTGTGGGTATGTAGACTTAAGGGTTCTTCGCCTAACCATCCACCAACTTCCCTCCTGTTCCAAATTTGCAAAGCACAAACAAATCACTTCTTTTTAAGTCTAGACAGCCTCAGGTGTGTATACCTACTCTGTGGGGAAAATATAAATGTTGATGAAAGGTGTCTATGGTCAGTGTGTTCACTTTTAAAATTTACTGAGAGGAACTAGTGTCAAGTTGGAGGTACTTCATATATGCGAGGGTTTACGGCAATATCTTATAACATCAATGTTAACAGAATATTAACAGAACATCTCATTTATGCTCTCTTGCTCAATATTTTGCTAGCAACTTTCTTAACGATGAGGAAAATCTGCTTGAGGGACAGAATAGACGGCATAAGTACTTGTCTTAATGTCTTTCCACACCCAATCTCTAGACATAAACAAAAATACTCCAGACAAGAAGACTCTGACATTTGGTCTAACACTTGAAGGCCATAAAACCTCTTCTGTCTGACCTTATGACTGTGGTTGAACAGCCTCTAGCAACTATCCATGATAACCATTTCTGCACGCTACAAATAGTATCTAGCACGCAATATGCTCCTCACAATGTGTACAGGTGTCAGAACAAATGATGTTCTTCTACTGAGAGGCACAAAGCAGCCTAAGGTGTACACTAAGATGGATATATAACCAAGGAAAATTCGAATATTGCAAATCTAAAGTTTTACTGAGTAATTGATTGAGAATGGACAAATTGTCAATGTTGTACTTTTCATTTTAGACCACTCCAAAAAAAACTAGTTTCTCATCACCAAGTCATGAAAAAAAGTGTTTTGCCGTAGCATTTCATTAGGACGTGAATGCATCGTAGGCATATCGCGAACGGCCAAATATAAGAAAAACTGCAGGTTTTATTGATTGGATAAATCTTTTCTGCCAAGGGGTTTAAATCGATTTTACATATACATGTACACATATAAGGTGAAAAGATGAGTGTTGGCAATAATCATAATACTGGCACGTTCAATGACTGGTGCCCACTGAATTGCTATTACAGTATCAGGGGTTGATTGTAGTATATACTGTAACTCCTGTGTAAACCTTTGCTTGGGTTGATCTCTCAATCTAGTTTTCTAGAATATCCTTACAAGGGAATCCAAGTTTCACCACTTCAAACCAAGATTCCATACCTTCCCTGATCTGTCCTATTTCATCCTCTCCCCACCACCATATTTACATGGGATTTCTCACCCTTGCTTCCTCCCCTCTGATCCTGCACCTAAAATTCCCTGTCTAAAACCTGAGGGCATCTTGACAAGGCTATGTTTCCAAGGGAAGGGCATCTCCTGAGCCCAATGACCTTTGCCCTGACCTCAAGCTGAACCTGGAAAATAAAGCCTGCTCCTCTATGGGGCCGCCCAACTGTGAAGGTTACCCACCAATGTCAGTGTGGATGACACTAGTTTGTAGAGGAGGCTTGTACTTTTGTGGTGATAACCCTTTAAGGACAGCTGAGTGTTCTATTGAACTAAAATCTTAGGTAGTCTCAATGCAAAAAAAAAATAAAAATAAAAATGCAGCTCTGGCGAGTGACTCGCCTATGAAGGGTTAGACGGGAAAATAATGACATCCATGGTGTCAAAGTTGGTGTCAATGGATGGTGTGGGATTCACGGTGGGTAGTCCTAGCCCAGACAGTTGACTTGCATTGGGATTTGCTGACATCTGATGCGTCTTTTAGTGGCCCATTCAAGAACAAGGAGGCAGCAGAGATTGCTGCCGATAGGCTCTCGATACAAGCTGACAATTCCTTTTGTACAATAATGGACAATTGAACATCCATTTTATCTCATTTGCAAATCCATTTTATCTCATTTGCAAAGTCATGAAGTGGTAGACTATGCTAGATGGAAGAAGTAACCTTACACTTGTATAATAGAGAAACCAAAACATCTGTTTTTGTGATACATGTACATGTACTAGGAAATATTCCTTTTCCCTCTCCTGAGTAACTCATCCATTCTCAGCATTCATAGAGTGTATATCTGCAGCTAACATAAATTCTTCCAGAAGGATTTCCAATTTATCCTCTACACACTGATCTTAACTTCTTAAGGGCAGAATAGTCCATCATACTCCTTAAGCAGAGGGTGGGATTTTTCAGACCTATGAGGGAGGGAGGGGAAATTTTTTTTTTTAGGAAATTTTTTTTATTTGTCGCCTTGAATTTGTCATCGCGTTCTAGGATTCAATGATTGGAAACCTATATTCTTGTGCTAATGGATGAAAAGAAAAATTTCTTTTCAGAACTCAAGAAAAAATTTTCCCATTCTCGAAAAAAATTTCACCAGGCCTCTGGACAGGAAACGAACATATTTTTAAGGGTGGCCTAAGCGGAGTCTATTTACCACGCCTACTTTCATCCACTGTATGATGTATACAGATCCACTGTATGATACACTGACCCTGTTGGGCACATCAAACTCCTAAGATCAGCATGCTGCTCAAATGCAGTGCTGGCAAGTGGACTGCACTGCATTGGTGCATCATGACGACAAAGGAACATACATTCTTGAGGCATTCTGAAGTCATGAGAGGGTTATTAAGGCACATGAAGAGTCAGAGTTGGGAAGGAGGAATGAAGGATGCTGTGGTGTTTACAGTGGGAAAGTAGGAAGGTCAGAAGGAGGTCAGGGTCTACTATGACACATGTAAAGTGAGACTAGATCCAAGGGAGGCAGAGATCCAGGTTAGATTTTATACCATTGGAAGAGTATAAGGGTGGGATCCAAAGGCAAGTATTGGGTGATCCCTTCAAAGATCCTGTTGGATCCCAAGATCAAAAGAATGCAGCAATTGTAGTCGGTATATTTGGATTTTGAAGTGAGGTTGGTCCCATTTCTGCACTTTTCCTCTCTATCATCCTAGAACCATAGGAGGATGGATCCCTGGTACACCTTATATTCATAAACTCACTAAAGAACAATACATGTACTAGAGTACCCAAATCTTCACTCCACGTACGCTATATAGATTTGCCATGAACTTAGGGAGTGATCATTATTTAACAACAGGGGGGGGGGGGGGGGCTGGTGGGTTTGCGCGCGGATGCGCGAAAAAATTATTTCAACCCCCCCCCATAAGGGACAAAAATTGTGTGCGAACGTCCCCTTTTAGCCTGTAGTAACGCACAGAGTTTCCACTGAAAACAGTTGAAATTATTTTTACCCCCTATCAGAGGTATTGAAAAAATTCTGACCCCCCCCTGGTCAAGGGGTTGAAAAACTTCTGACCCCCCCTCAAACCCACCAGCCCCCCCCCCTGTTGTTAAAAAATGATCAGTCCCTTAGAGTGCGCCTTATAAGTGAGGCATTATGGTAGTACGAATATCCTCGAGGCCAAAGATTCAACCAAAAATTTCTAATTCAAATAAGTTACTTGTGTAAAGATCTATCTTCCTTATGTAACAAATGTGTTCTTGCTACTAATAGAAGTATTTGCCTCTACCTTTGGCCCCTTTGGTGTAAAAATAAGGAATACCAAACCCACCCACATTCCTGCATACTGCTAAAGCTACCCCATGCAGAAAGGAGGTAAAGCAGATACAGTTCTATTAAGGGCTGATCCATGAAGTATGTCACGCTTTTTAAAAGGGATTTTTGGACACCCCCTCCCTTTCGTCACACTTTTATTATATTGATTTATATGAGCCAGGGACACCGAATTGCAACAAAAATGCCACAAAATGCTTTAATGCACTGTGCCCATTGACCTTCAAACTGCAGCAAAATGTTTTAATGCACTATATCTATTGACCTTCAAACTGCAACACGCTTTAATGCATGGATGTACGAGTGAAAGGTTCTACTGATAGCTACAGTCATGCACTTAATATAACAACCGTTTTAGAATGATAACCCTATAGCATTGATACATCCCAATAGGTTAGCATGTTGTGCTAATGGGGTACTTAATTGGCACTGCATTTTTTTGCATCAGGACAAATAACTTGAAACTTGAGACACTATGCGGACCTTGAAGAGGTAAAACTCAACCCTCAGGCTATCAGTAACCAGCACAGAGATCTACCGGTAATATATCTTCCTCAACCTGATACATATTAAAACAGACGCAGACACTAACGTTTCTATTCAAATCTACACCTAGCTATATCACATTTCTATGGTCAGGCACGTGAAGTATTTATGATAAAAACAATATAAGTGTTTATTCAGAAAATAGTGCCTTGGCAATATTCAGCACATAGGGGTTCATTGAGTGACCTTATGGCTGCCATGTACAGAGGGGGATAGAGAAACGCACAGCCTTCACAACCCTGTTTTCACTAGGATCCATAGCAGTATAGCCCCCTCACCATACAAGAATTCATACCAGGACGTCTACTGATGGTTAACATGTGCATATCAAGGTGATTCCTGTGGAATACCCCTGTAGATTGTGATTGACTTCATATTTTTCTCTCGATATGTAATGCTGAGTGAATAGAATAAATTTCTATTCTCTCTTCTTCTCTCTCAGTTAATCCTAAAACAGTCCTGATAGAAATCAAGTACATGTTTAAAAGGTTGTAGTTTATATAGCATTTACATATTTTAAACATCCTCCATATAATACAAAGGATTCATCTGTGGGTATCGGCAGCAATAGAATGAGATTCAATCTAAAGGCTACCTAACCCCCTCCAACGTTGGTAAGGTGTTGATACTGGGGGCCAAAGAAAACAAAGGTCACAGTTACACTGGTACCCAACATATATGGTGTCATGATATGAGTTTCTACAACTGCTCACAGGGATCCAGCAGATCCCCCAGGAGCTGCTCACAGTGGGGGGTGAGTAACACAGACCACGTGACCTTTGGCTGGTTCCCCACCTCAGACAGTTGAGTTGTGTATATTCTAGATGGGGATCAGCAGGCAGGAATTGAGACTTCAGACACTGGGGAGGCGTCATAGCTAGAGAGTGTATGGCGAGTAAAGACATGTCCAGAAAAACTTCATATCTGTCAGAAATATCCAGTTTTTGGTAATCCTCCACCTTAATACATTTACTAAAATCCTCCACGTTCAAAGGTGATAACACTGTCTTACAAGGGATTCCGACTATTTACTGAGCGTGGCTCTTTACTCACTTTTAACTAAATTATACCTTACCTCTAAACTGACCAATCACCAAAGATGGGATAATTTGTTGGGCTCATGAAAAAAAGACTGACTTTGTTGAACTGACAAGTGGGAACACGGCTCATCTCAGTCAGTATACTGACGCTGAGGCTTTAGAATGAAAATACCGGTAGTACATCATGCATTTCGGCAGGACTAGTAAATATGTCGAAATACTTTATCCCACCGTCTCCAGTTTCTCAAATAGCTACTTTCTTAAAATCCTAATAGCATGCATCACATGCAAAGAGGTATGATGGGTAAGGTTTCCGAAAGGACCCGGTTGTGAGCAGCTCCGAGAGGCTTAGGACAAGTCTGGGTTCTAACAGCAGGGCCGTCACCACCCAGCTGTTGAAACTAAACAACCCAAACAATCTACCCCGGCTGGTCCCGCCCACACCGCCACTCCCCTCCAGCTACTGCTAAATGGTGTCAGAAATAGAGACACTTCCCAATTAGAGAACACCAACACTTGAGGAATTGTTTCCAGAAGGTTTAGTCAAAATGTTACCGTGAAACTTTGCACAGTAGCTGCAGTTTATGTGCAAAGCAGTGGGTTATTGACATTTATGACCTGCACAAAGTCCGGGGTGACTTATATGCGAGGTTCATACAGAATACTTCCATACCACAAGCGCACCTTATAGAGTGATCCTAAGGTTTGGGCATGGTCCATTAGTGAGATGTGGCTTATACATACGATTATATCATTTTTACTTTTTACCCTGTCACATCACAGGGTTTTACTATCTTATTTCGATCAATACATGAAACTTTGTATCTTTTAAAATTAAAATTCAATGGCTAGATGAACTGGAAATAATGTTATGTAGAATCGTATCTGCTGAAACATCCAAAGTCTACAAACTCAATTCACCTCCACCAAGTTTCTTTCATACAAGTCACAATTTAACCAATTCAATATTTTTAGAAGTAGGCTTTATATTAATGGCATATCAATTTGTCCATTACCGTAATCTCCCGCGTATTAGACGCGTCTTATATGCCAAACAAAAGGCTGGTGCATCTTATAGCTTAATCTCAACTTGGGGGTGCGTCTTATACGAGGGGCAATTTTACTATAGAACAGTACTGAATTTACAAAATTGTGCCCTAAGAGGTGTGTCTTATACGCGAAAAGGCCTTTGCTGCGTTTGGGGTGCGTCTTCTACGCGGGAGATTACGGTACATGTAAAAGAGAGATTCCACCTGTTAAATGATAACACCTGGAGGTTGTAGTAAACTTAAAGATGGTAAATGAGCTATGGTTATCCTAGAGCCCCTATTTACCAGGTACCCACTGACCCTCATTACCCCCATTCCTACAGTATGGGGTCTACTTCAGTAAGAGAACACCACCTTCCTACATACCTCCACATCACTCAAAAGTCTCTACACACTGCTAGGTACACACTAGATAAGGTATTATGAGGATGTGGGTTTCTGACTGCCAAAGCAGAAGCGTAGGAAAAAGAAAGGGTGAGGGGGGACGGGGGCTGCCCCCCTCCTCCTTTGTGAAAGGAGGGGCGCCTAAACCTGTAAAATACCTGAAATCTAGTAAAACTCTGAAGACTTCCATCCCTGTTTTATGTCTCTTTTCTTTAAAGTTCACGTTGCCAGTTCTATAGAAATGTTGGTAGAAATGCGGATCTTATTACTCAATGCTTGTGCTACAGATGGAGGAATAACCTTTAAAGAAATATGTTCTCCCTCTGGCACTGATTTCAAAACTTAGATCATAATTCAATCTCAGTACAGACACAGTCAGCGGTATCGGCAGAAAGGATCACTGAAAACCAGTGGAGCACGTTACATATACACATGTGCATGTCGATGTAGTACCCATACAGATATATTTGGCAGCAGGAAGAAAGTCAGACAAGAGTTCCTGGAAGTATATAGGTCGAGTGAACAGATGTAGACTCTAGGGATGGGACTGGTAGGCCACCACTGCTACCACCACTTCTGACTTCTACCACCATCCACCATCACCATCTATCAGCACAACCGTCACCTTTTATCAGTACTCAGGCCTGTGTGTATACTGAGTCATCCCTGACAATTTGTATTAATGAGTCAAGATGAAGCTGCTTTCTTCATTGTTGTCTTTTTATTTCTTAATATAAAATACTGCAGTGGCTTATTTTGAGAAATTTTAGCGTGTGTAAAATGTCAGGCACATGGATTACACATTTAGTGTATTTTTTTTTTCAATTTTATTTTCCTAGGTGCTTATTTGAGTCATTCAATGATCCAGCATTACCCAAATCAATATGGGAAGTATTATGCAGGATCAGAGGGTCAATGTGACACAAATACTGTGCTACACAGAATGCATGATCTATGAAATCACCATTCACTTTACGATGATAAATATACCATGTAACCAAATCAAGAAATAAAGGAATTCCATCAAGGTATAAAATACTTTGACTTTGCACAGTTCTGGCTGGGTTGATAATCATGTCTAGGGACAAATATTGAGTCCCTGGATAGCTGTATCATTACCATGGGCGGATCCAAGGGGGGGGGGCTAGGGGGCACGTGCCCGATTTTCCTGGTTGTTCTTCCTTAGACCACCCCTTCTGGATCCGCCCCTGATAACACAGATCTCAACACTAAGTTTGTATAAGACTATTACACATAAAGGTCAACACCCAACACCCCAAATACCACCAGGGTCTGTATATCCATCACATGTGCTCCTTGCCATGTGTCTTAACCCTGTAAGGGAAATATAGCGCATTAATGCATTAGGTTGCCACAGACACAGTGCCTGAATGCAACTATGGTGACTCACCAGGGCTGCATTCATCCATCATGCCGACCGTATGTGGTACAGGGCCCGCAATGTTGTACCAATGCAGTTCTGGCTAAGCTCTGCAACAGCGCATCATGGCAACAAAAGGGCACAAACCTAGGGGCATCATGTGGCCCTTAAAGGTTTAATACAAGCTCAATAGAGGTCCTTGGTTCTGGCTGTATATAGCACATGATAGCTGCAGGCCTTTTTTTCCTGCTTTTCAGGGTCAGAACAACAAGGAGGGACAAGACCATGTACCCTACTTTCTTTAAAATTACTTTCTCATGTAGTACAGGCCAAAACAGGGCAATCTGGCATGCATACCGTAAAACCCCTCGTATAAGCCGCCCCCGCGTATAAGCCGCACCCTGAGTTTGTGAATTTACCTTAAAATATAAAAAAAAAATCATAACTTTTTTTCTAACCAATGGATTTTCAAAATTCAAAAACCTATGTGCCTCTGAGGTGTACCCCTACCCTGCTAGACCAATGAAAAAGTTGAGGGAAGGTATTAGGAGGAGCTGCAGCTATCTACCTTCCACCCTCCCTCGCCTCCCCCTGTGCTTGAAATGGTCTAAAAGCCGCGGCTTATACGCGAGGTTTTACGGTAGTAAGGGAGTGGTCATTATTTATCAACAGGGAGGGGGGGATGGTGGGTTTAAGGGGGGGGGGGCATAAAAATTTCAGACCCCTCCCGAGGGGGGCTAACAAAATTTTGACCCCTCTTGAGGGGGGGCTAAAAAAATTTACCCTCTTTTGAGCAAAAAAGCCAGCGCGCTACTATAGCTCAAAGTGGGGCGCGAAAATTCTCCGCGCCTCCAGTTGGGGGGCGCAAAAAAATTTGACTGTCGTCGAGGGGGGGGGGCTTAAAAAATTTCCGTGCGTCCGCGCGGAAACCCACCACCCGCCCCCTTTCGATAAATAATGACCACTCCCTAAGTGCTCCATAACATGCAGTCCACATCAATTAGAGGAGAGAAATGTGAAGGCATTATTAATTAGAAATCTATTTGTGACATAACATTTCATCTCTCAGGGATGAAAGTTACTGAGGCCAAAAATTTCTGAAATGCTCGATAAGAACCCACCTTGTTCCCATCCCATATTGAGACTTCAGAATCCCTGAAATTAGGGAGATCCCTGAAGACTTCCATCTCTGATCTCTAAAATACTGAGTATATTTACTACCGTAATCTCCCGCGTATAAGACGCGTCTTATACAAGGGGTTTTAGTTCTCCTTGGATCCACAAGGGGGACACCAAGACCTTTCTTTTGATATGTTACATGCCATAATGGTCATAATAGGTCATTAGGGGGCCCAGGGGGGTCCAAGCTACCCACAGGTTTTTAAATTTTGAAAATTCACTCAGTAGAACCAAAACTCTAGGTGCGTCTTATACGCGCACTGCGTCTTATACGTGGGAGATTACGGTACATCTTTAATATAGAGCTTTAATGCATTACAATGCTTTTTGCCTCCAAAATAGCACGCATTTACTTGCTGGCATTTGATACCAAAGGGTTGCCATGATGCACAAATGCAATGTTGGTAAACTGCTTGCCATCACTGCATTTCTAAGTCACACCAATCCTTCGGCTTTGGAATGGAACATGACACCTTGATTGGCATGATTCATTATGAAGCGAGGTAAAACTTTGTATGGAATATCGGCTTGCCATAAAGTACTACCATTAGTTATGAGTTTTATCAGCAAATGCAGGACAGAACAACAAACCACAGATAACCCCCTACCCCCGGTATTTTCCAACTACACACACGGAGACCAAGTGCAGATGGATAAGGCCGATAGGGCCTAAGTAAAAGAACAAACTTTCCTGTAACATGATCTTTCCTTGAAAAAGAAAGAGGTAGCACTTAACCAGCAACCCCATGAATATAATCTTTATTGATACAAATTACATTGAAAACAGTAGGGTGTCAGACCATATACTCTTTCCCACCTTCAAATTTTCAGCAAGTTACTTGAAGCACCCTAAAATTTTCTTGGCCTAAGGTCTACGTGGGTATATGTGCTCATCGTAGTGGGTGGTAGTTTGGGGGGGGGGCGGCGGTCTCCTCACTTTGAGGGTAGTGGTTATCTTGGTGCCGTAACCTGTGAGTGAGAGACCGGAAACAGTAGTATGAGTCACGTGACTGGTTGCTGGTGGGTCCTAGAGGAGGTACCACCTGGGGGCAACACCTGGAGCCAACACCTGGCCAAGGTGGGTTAACCATTGTAGGACATCCAAATAAAATAGGGTAGATTATCTTTCACCTTTTCCCCCCTTTTATGTTATTAGGCCACCCTTAAATATCCGTTCCCTGTCCAGAGGGTGGGACTTTTCAAACCCATGGAGGAGGGAGGGGACACTTTTTAATTATTAAAACAATTTTTTTTTTGTCACGAACATGGTAAGACGGGGCAGCATAAATCTGCAATCAAGTTCTGAATTTTATGGATTGGAGATCTACAATCACGTGCTGATAGACCAAAGAAAGAAAAATCAGAAAAATCTCTCAACCCTCAACAAAAAAGTCCACCAGGCCTCTGGACAGGAAACGAACATATTTTCAAGTATGGCCTAATGACCATCCAAGCAACCAGATCCCCAATAAATCCAAAATGGTGCCATTGATTTATATGCATATAGGCGTATACATCAGTCCCTTTATAAATACAAAAATTTAATTTTGAATCCTAACTTTTACTTGTCAATTTGGAAAATGTCTGAGCTTCAAAACTGTTCATTTGATCTACACTTCAATGCAGCCGTTGGGCGATACCATAATAGAGAATAATTGTTTCAAGCCTACTCCAATGACCTATGAAAATACACGTATATCCCTTGGGTTCTTCTTTATGTTATCCGTGTTCAGAAACAGGACTATAATTCCACCCCCAAACGACCCTAATTTATGGGTACTTTTAATCATTTCTATTAAAACGCGTGTGGTATAAATATAGCACATATGAAACAAAACACTTATTGTTTCTCATAGAAAATCAAAATGAGATGCCGCTTTTATGCAGGCATAACATCTAGGCATATCCATATACATATTAGGCCAGACCAAAAAAAAATAAGTTGGTCTACGGATTGCCCTCTCCATATTTTCGGAAATACAATCTATGGATTTCGCTTGCTTCACTATCAACAAGTTTTCTCTTTGTGATGTTTGGCAATTTTTTTTTTTTTAAATGATTTTTTTCTCTCTCACCTCACTTTTCCAGGAAAGAATCCATTGGACGCCGAAAAATTATTAAAAAAAAAGAAGAAAAATTTGCTCGCTCGCACCATTTTTTTAAAAACAAAAATCCGTAGACCAACTTATTTTTTTTTTGGTCTGGCCTTATCTAGACATACCTACTACTGGTATTCCACATATTTGAACCTAAAGCATAAATTCTGTTGAAGGTGTGTGTGTATGTGTGTGGAGAAGGTGGTGGTAGGGGGGGGGGCTAACATCCTACACCAGCTGGTCCTGGTGATGTCATCCACTAACCCTGCCAACACACCCTGGAGGAGGATACACCCTCCATCTATCAATATCATACTCAACTACATTGACCCTTAAGACTGTAAGGACCACAACTGCATTAATACATGAGGCCCATTGCTTATCATGACACACATAAATGCAGCTCTCTTGATACATCATGCCTACAAGTAACAGCGTAAGGTTAACTAAAAGGTGGGCATGATGCCCAATTGCAATGCGGGCTTCCCTAGCCCACTTAAAAGGGTCTTATTTCTCCTCTTTCCTATCCCCTCGGATGTGTGTGGTGCACATATGCACGGGCACTGACACATTCCTCTGTGAAATTGTGTAATGTAGTTCTCGCCATGGATATGACCTTAGCTGTCGAAATGGCGTTAAACATCTATTACTCACTCACTCCAATTGCAATGCTGGTGCATTGCTTCATCATGACAAGAAAGGAAAATTGGACCTTAAATGATTATATTCAATTACATACATGTACATTGAACCTTAGACACACATGCGTTGACTAAACAAAAGAGCTGTGGACAAAATTATATATGGTCTAAGCTCTTGATGTAATACGTGTAGCACAAGTAACTCTTCACAGGGAATGCCAGACAAATAGTTTTTGCATGCACAACACCAGTGGGCACATTATTTTTCTCACTCTGAAAGGGGGGATCATACATAACTAAATGGAACGATAATTTCCATATCCATATCTCCTCCAAAATCAAGGAAAATGTTACCTAACATTAGATGATCTGCCTTGCTTAGGCCTAAAAAAAAAGTTGTGTTCAGGTATCCCAACCTACCCTATTTTTTTGGCCCGACCCTAGTATTTTTTTAGATTTTTTTTTTAGAAATTTTTGGTAAATATGACCCAAAATTAAAGGAAATGTCAATATATAGGCATGTTTGCTATCAATTTAAAGCCCATGGCCTCACGAATGCTACTAACATAAAGTAACCATCATTTTTATAGTTTTTTTTAATTTGGTCAATAAAAAATAAAATATGATTTGGTTAATATGTTTTTGACAGTTTTCGGGATCCAGGAAGTTTGAAATAAAAATGTTTAAAAAAAAAAATCCGACCTACCTACCCTAATTTTTTTCAGCATTTTCCCTGAACAAAAGAATTTTTTTTAGTCCTTAGTTACTCAAGTTAGGAAAACAGCCCATGAGTGGGATAGAATCCAGACCTAGCTCCTGTTTCTACTGTGCCTCTGTGACTACCGCGTATATTTCTTCTTTTTTTTCCATATAAAGGTGTCTAGAGAGGCATCATGTGTATGAGACTGTACAGTGTACAACAAAGGTGGTTTGACATTGTGGCTTATGTCAAGTACTCTGCACCTCCTGACAACTCTTCAACTAACCCCTTGTCCTATTGACTTGACTGAAAATCATAAATTGTTATGATGGGGCACAAAAAGACATCAATACAAAAGTACATGTTTCTGTTGTAGGGGGCTACAGTGGTCTAGGTCTAGAGGCTACGCTCTAAAATAGGACATTCCTGTCCCATTCTACCAATGTTCCTCCAGGGTTGAAGTAACTTTGATCCAATGTTACTTTTGACACTGCATACATTTGACAATTGTCTGAATTGAAATTATTTTGATTCACAGAGATGAAGCTGACCCAAATAGCTGCACAAGGTTTTGGAAATATTTCACAACCCATCATGAATTGAAATTTGAAGACATACACAGACTGAAGTGTATTACTTACCGACTACCATTAACGTAAACTCAAATCCCTTCTTCACTGACTTTCGGTGAACCTGGTTTGGAAGGTTAGCGAAACCCACGTATCCGGGTACCTCTGGGTTCACGAACTGAAACATAAAATAAACACACATGAAAATATTGTGTTTCACATATAATAATATTAACATAATGAAGTGGTAAAAACTGTTAACTGTATTTGAGTTAGGCATCCATATCAGTGGCATATTCTGTAATAACATTGTGGTAATAATATCTATAAAAAAAAAAGTCGATTTAAAAACAACACAGTATATCTTTATTGGAGAATCTACCAACTTTCAGGGTGATACAGATATCATAAGTCTAGGGCTAGGTGCAGGGAAATTACCATACAGGCCCTTATAAACACAGGTGTCACAACTTAAAAACTACCTGCATACCTAAAATACTATAACGTGCCAATCTTGTAATATATATGTGGATCAACACGGTGAAAGGTACGCCCGCGTACCTCCTCGCGGACGTACGTTTTACCGTGTTGATCCACATATGCACCAGGGATAGAGTGGTATTGAGATCTATAAGTACCAGTAGGCTACTACCCGTAAGTGCCTGTGCGCTTAAACGGACTTCTACAGTCAATAACTTCATAGTATGGCCCATGAAGGTAAAGGGTGGGTCAGAAGCTATTAAAAAGAATGGCCCACTTACCATACCACAGGAGGAGATACTGGGTTGCTTACCATAAGCTCATTCAGAGGTATACATGCACACATTATCTAACAGATTAGACCTGTTTATTCAGGTTATGGTGGCAATTAGTTGTGAACCAGCTATTCTCAGGTCTTGATAGCATGGACTAGTACATGTACATTTGATCGGCATATACAGTCGGATACATGTAGTCAATAAAGAGAGATTGGAGAGAAAAATGGGTACTGGTAGTTTTACCCTGCTCTTATCTTTATAATTATGAAAGAAAAATTAGGCAAAAAAAATAGTAAATCAAATTTGTTTCAGGTAACATGCTGAAAATAATTAGGTAGGGCAGGTCTATTTTTTTATTTTGCAATTTCTTTTTAATTACCACTGGAAAATTTGCGGTGACTCGGGGACGACAAAATTATTTTAAAAAAAATGTTAAAAATAAGTAATTTCTTTAAAATTGAAGAAAAAATTGTAGGGTCTGCCCTGTTTCGCTAAGTAGGATCGGTTACCTGAAACAATTATTTCCTTTTAGCCTTACATATTTTAAGTCTGCCCCCAATCCATCCAAGAGTACGACAGCGTGCACATCAGCTACGGTACAAATGCCTCATATCCATGTGACAGACTACCGTAAACTCCCGTGTATAAGACGCGTCCTCTACGCCAAACAAAATGCTGGGGAGTCTTATAGCTTTCTCTCAAGTTGGGGGTGCGTCTTATACGAGGGGTAATTTTTCTATAGAAATGTACTAATCTTACAAATATCAGCATTAAAATGTGCGTCTTATATGCGAAAATGCATGTGCTAAGTTTGGGGTGCGTCTTATACGTGCAGCGCGTCTTCTACGCAGGAGTTTACGGTACATAATACCGTCTTATAAATGCCATGTTTTAAACCTGGGTACTCCACAACCCCAAAAACTGTGCATCCAAAATTAAATACCACAGACCCCTGGGACCACAGGCCTTTGCAACACAACCAGTGGCCATTCTGTGAATTATTACACCTGATGAACTCGGTAGTTAGGGTTTGGAGGTTTGGTAGGCGGCATGAGGCATATAACATGCCATCATCAAAAGCCACTGTGCACATTGACCATGGTGAATTCAGTGGTTTTATATAAAGTCATGACGCTGAGTGCACTCAGTGAACACTTCCCCTCAACAGGAAGGGAATTGCACTGGGTGTTACATACAGACTACAGGGGTATAGGTAGGCTATAAATCCAGATATGTAACCTGCTATGGAGTATGGGGTTTTATATCGACAATGCATTTTTCCGCTTAAGGCATGGTCATTTTTTAACATGTGCAGGGGTGGGGGAAAGCCAAAAGGGCGTGTTCGCACACGACTTTCGGCCCCTCCGCAGGAGGGGGTGGGGCAAATTTTTTTACCCAATGCCCCCCCTTCATGACATGATGTTATGAAGTGTGTAAGGTTTCATATAGTTAAACCATGGTCACACCTTAGAACAAAAGAATCTCACTCTGAATATATCATGTAACCTGGTGTATAGAAATGTCTCCCATATACACTAGGTGTGACAAACCTGGACCATGTTTTAAAGCAGATAAACTACGGGTTTAACCAGGTTACGAAATATATACCTGGTGCTTCGCACCGGGTACCGTATACATTCACATAACCTGGTTAACCCATAGTTTATTTTGCGTCTATTGGGTTCCTCGCTCGAAAAGTGAGGTGAGCCAAATTTTTTATTTTAAAAAGAATTTTGCCAAACATCACGAAGAGAAAACTTGTAGAAACTGAAGTGAGCGAAATCAAACTGAAGAGAGTTAAAACGCCCTAACTTATTTTTTTGGTGTGGCCCTACCGTAATCTCCTGCGTATAAGGCGCGCCTTATACGCCAAACAAAATGCTGCTGAGTCTTATACGTGGGCGGGACATTGCCTTGAGTTTGGGGTGCGCCTTATAGGGGGGGGGGGGTATTTTTACTATAGAACAGTACTACATTAGCAAAAATCTGCCCTTAGAGGTGCGCCTTATACATGGACTTGCATTCTCTGAGTTGTGGGTGCGCCTTATACGCGAGCTGCGCCTTATACGCGGGAGATTACGGTATGGGCATTTTTGGGGAAAATCTGATATTCAGGCACTTATCAAGACATGGAAGTTTTTTTCATGATCTTGCACATCAGATTCGCATCGCATAGGCGTGAAAATGTACAGCCGGCCTAGAAAAAATTCTCCAAAATAAAATTTTAGGCTTTAAGACTTCCATCCCTGGCTGATACACCTGGTACAACCTGGGCACCGCTAGCAGACTGCATTGAGTCTCCAAAAACTTGAAAAAGATAGGGGGCGAAACAGACAACAGTTTTAATAAGGGAGTGGTTATTATTTATCAACAGGAGGGGGTGGGTTTGAGGGGGGGGGACGTAAAATTTTCAGATCCCTCCCGAGGGGGGGGGCTTAAGAAATTTTGACCCCTCTTGAGGGGGGGGGGCTAAAAATATTCACTTTTTTTTAACAAAAAAAGCCTGCGCGCTACTATAGATCAAAGAGGGGCGCAAAAAAATTTGACTGCCGTCAAGGGGGGGGGGTCGTAAAAAAATTGTGTGCGTCTGCGCGAACGCCCCCCCCCCCCCCCGTTGATAAATAATGACCACTCCCTAACAGGGTCAGGGTACAACAGAACTGGTGTGGTGACTCACCACTGTCATTGAATCCAAAATCATGACAAACCAATAGACTAGTGTTAGATTCAATATCAACTTGCATGAATGGCCAATTATCAAATGGAAGTTAACATCAAGAAAAGATGGGCTGAGACACCATTACACATCAGAGAGTATGACACTGTGAGTGTGACACAGATGAGATGGGGCACAGGAGCCAGCAACTCCAGTCAACCACAGGCAGGCACTGGCCCAAAACAACCCTTGTCTGACACCGACACACTTCCCCAGTCTCTGACGGGAGATGGGCCACCCAACACGGGCAGCCCACCTGTGCCCGAGCCGCTGGTCTCAACCATGTTGATTTGGTAGAATTCTAGTGCTTTAGCTATGCGTTCTTGATATTCAAATGATCAAAACAAGAGCTATGGACATAGAGCCATTGTAGATGCGTATACATAGGCATGAAAGCACCCAGTCGCAGCTCACCGGCTTTTTTAGGCAAGCTTGTCGGCTTGCCTTTCCCTCCAAAACTTCAAATCAACAGTCGAGAGAAAAGCCCACTGCGACTTCCGGTAAAACTAAGAGGACTAAACTACTGATTTACTCACCTGTCTCTGTTCTATAATCCATCAGGAGGAAAGAAGAAGGGTACAAGATTAGTAAAAGTGCATATAATCCAGTAAAAATGCGCCAAATTGTCAAAAATGCAGAAAACAACAGCAAGATTTCACAGTAGGTTGCACACCTGATGCCATCTTGGATGCTGTGTGAAGGGTTCTGATTTCTACAATGAGGGGGCGCCACTAAATGCAAAGTAGTTGAATGTATCCACGCCAGGGGCCACCACTGCTTCAAAAACTGGAAAGAGACTAAAAGCCAGCCCTTTAGTTCCCGCCCTAGCACTGATGAGGCACTGTGTAGACATTTCGTATGGCCATCAGCTGAGAGACATTGCATAAAATTCTAATTAAGACTGATGCCCCCTCAAAATTCGAGTTTATCATCATCAGACTGGTGAGTTAGAGGCAAATAGGCCTAGGGCATACCCCCCCCCCCCCTAACTCTGAGCCTGAGCCTGCCAAAAGCATCGGGTAGTGCCCTACATGATCAATGCTTTCAGTACTACGGCTGCTCTACCAAAACCCTATGGCATGGTCAGTTTCAGACCTCCCCCCCCTTTTTTTTTTGGGGGGGGGGGACTTCACCCCTTTCGTTGCATGTGTGCCAGCCTTATTGTTTCCAGAGGTTAAATGAGGCCTTACAAATTATGATGTTCACTAATATTGTGTTCTCAGTTCTCAACCGCACTGTCTGCAGGGTATAGGGCCTACATTGATAAACATTTGGCCAATGTTGTTGTTGTTGTTGTTGTTGGTACAACATGTAAATATTTTATTGACCAAACTTCCGTACATAATCAAGTACTCCTTTAGATGGGGAGCCAGCCAGCTCAAATATCAATATTTAAAAATCTACTAGTGTTGAGAGCAGCACAACATATCAGACATGGATCTGAGTAATTTCATAGCGCTAATAACGAATCTGAAGTGCGCATCTTCCTATTTAGGTTGGAACAAGGTCAAACTAAAGGCCAAAGATCAAAATCTGGAATTTACTATAGGTTACATGGACATAAATGCTGCCCTCTCATGAGTCATACAGGTATGGTATTCAGGCCTGCACTGAAGGTGATCTGGGTGCTGATTGGCTTAGAAATCATATGCAAGAAACATTGGTAAAATTATTGAAAAAAATCACAAGTGACCCCAAATAGTTCCTAAATGGAACAGTAGATGAGTTTTTATATTATGCCAAGGTTTGGGGATTTCAACAGGTCTGCAAATGTGCATCTGGCCAATGGAGGGTTTGAGGCCCAAAATAGGGTAGAATGGCACTTGCTGTATGTATGTTCCCTTTGTTAAGATTTCCAGGGTTAAGCCTATCCTGTATTCTAACACATTGTGAGTGAGAGATGGTTTAATCTTGCTACGGTCGAAAATATTACCAACAAACATTACAGGGGGCTGTTTTTGTGTGTTATGCTATATAGAAACATAGAGGAAATGGAATTAGTTCCACGTAACCTATATAAGAGTGAGAGGACTTGGTTCCATTCATTAACACTAGAGGTCCTCAGTGCACAGTGGATCCCCCCATTCATATGTATCCTGAGTTGATTCAGATGCATTGCAATTGCATTGTGACCTTTGACCTTATATTTGACCTTGTTCCGACCTAGATAGGAAGATACACACCTCAGATTCGTTATCAGCGCTATCAAACTACCCAGATCCATGCCTCATATCTTGTGCTGCTCTCAACACCAGCACTTGTCCATCTCGATGATCTGGCTCCCCAACTACTTTCAAAATAGCCAAAATACCGATATCCAAAATACATATTCCAACACAGATTACACTGTACAATATGAAATACACATCAGATGTATGGACAGATAGCTAGCACCTGAAAAAATCTTTGGTGACTGGACAAAATATTTGAGCTCGGTTATTTACACACGAAAAGACCTGTAACCTAATTAAATGAACAAAACCAACGGAAAAGTATAGTGAGAGACAAAATCCAAGACCCATTTATACTAGTAGTTGCTGTTTTAAGCAGGTTAGATCAGTTGCATGCTTGTGGTCAGTCGAGTTATCTCAGCCCCAGGGGTTGTAAGCAACCATTCTTTAGAGACATATCACTTGGGGGAGGTTCTATAAGCAATATTTAAAAATAAAACACCAGCTCACCATGTAGACTGAACGGTATATGTTCTGTTCATGTATTTTTTTTTTATGCAGTAGGGTAAAATTGGGTAGTATTGCGCATGTTGGTGTATCACACACCTATAATTACAAAGCTGTAATTGCAGAACTTTTAAAGATTTTTTTCTAAAATTCTTTTTGTACTACATTCCTATTTTATATCTACGCACATTTCAATGTAGTTTGATAAGCTGAACTTTATGTATACTTTTATAGACGGACCATGTGCAAATCTCGTCAACTTGCAAATCTTTGCGTGTTTTACAAATAGTAAATTCCCATAGAGAATAGTAGTAACTTTGTTAGGACTTATATCGCACATATCTTGTGGTTATATATCGTGCACACAATTAAAAATGTACAGGAAAATCTTAAGATATAACTAAGATGAAATAAATGCATTACGTGGTAGCTACGGGCATTTTGCAACACTGATATAAATTCAAGGGAGCTGGCCCTCAGCTCAGAGGTGTGACAGCAATCACCCTGACCCTTGTTGTTTCGCACCTAAATCATAGCTAAACGTGTGGACATAATATGTGCGCGATACAGGCTATGGGAAGTCATATTATCTTTTGGTTGTATAGTGGAATGCACGATACAACCCAAAGCACCATGATACAACCCAAACAATTACAGAGTCTTTAGCAAAGCCACCTCTCACCAAGCAGTAGTTCAATCAGTACCCCATATATGGGTATTGAGGGCAGCCTAAGTCGATATTTGAACCACTCATGACTGCATCCCTCGGTAACACCTGCTTACCGTAGGAACAATAATTTTGTTGTATCGTGACTACCTGCGCAATACTACCCAATTTTACCCTATTTCATACATTTCCCTGCTAGTTCAGGCAAAGCAAGTTAACGTCCGTATCAGTGCTAAATATTAGTTTATACTCAAGACACGAGACGGCAGCACTTATCACCCTCTGTGATCAACCTGGTACCAGAGGTCACTATCTTACTCATAATACTTATATTAACTCTGGGACCAGTTTTCCTCTGTGATTTCTGAAATTCACTGTAGCAATAAAATTAATTGTGAGGGCTGAGTCATTTATTGCTAGCTGGCCCTGGGGAGTGGGGCTTGGAGGATTTTGGCGGATTGGCAGATTTTTTCCTGAAAACCCCCACCACTGCTAAAATTATCGTGATTTTACCGCGTCCCAAATATTTCAGACCGAAAATTTTGATTTTAGTACTTTAATAAAAAGGAATCTTCAAAACACAATTTTTTCATGCGCCTGGTGATGAGAAACCAGTATTTTTTTGAGTGGCCTTAGAGAAGATCAATTTAAAAAAAAATCAAAACTGGAAATTTTGATTGTTCCTAATGTCTTCGCTGGTACCACTGCGGGATGCATGCGAATAGCCCGCAGGTGGTTAGTAATATAGGTCAGCTCCAAGCATTGGCAAAGTACAAAGACTTGGTATAGGAGAGTGACACACTCTCCTATACCAAGGCTTTGTACTTTGC
Source organism: Acholoe squamosa (assembly GCA_949317995.1). Taxonomy (NCBI): domain Eukaryota; kingdom Metazoa; phylum Annelida; class Polychaeta; order Phyllodocida; family Polynoidae; genus Acholoe; species Acholoe squamosa. The sequence continues at coordinate 61,763,131 of OX439041.1, read as the reverse complement.
CAATGCTTGGAGAGTGATATGCAAATTATAATTTATGATAATGATATTCTGTGACGTCACGAGCTCTCCTAGAGCTCGTGACGTCACAAGGTCCGCTGGTAGCTACCTGCCCTTATCCGTTAGGTAGGGCAGCGGAACCAGCCAACCTAATGTCCTGGGCTTTAATTTGAAACAAGATACGGTATCTGGTATTTGACAAATTTTTTTCTTCTGGTTTTTGCTAAGTGCCAAATCTTAGCATCGGTCGGTGTACATTATACAGAATACAACCGAGGCAAGGGATATAGTAAGTGCGATTTAGGCTACATTATCTCATAGATTTCCTGTATTACTTGAGACCAGATAGTTGTGAGGTATGCGAAGGCTATTGCATCCCCTCAAATGCGACATATTTTCTTTTTGAAATAATGTAGGCCCACTTTTATACTCTGACATGTTCAACAGCAAAACGAATTTTAGCACTGTTAATTATCCATATGATATTAATAATGGGGCATAATAATGCACATGTAAAACACAAACCGCATACAGCAGACACAGTGAATATGCCATGTGCCATTCATGCATTCAAAACATGGACTACATTGCCAATTTTCAAATTCACTTGGAGGACCGTTGTATTGAAAATTTACGATGAATTAGCACATGAAATATAAGGCCCTATAGGCTCTATAGTGTAAAACTCTCGTGTATAAGGCACATCCTAAACACTTTTTCATAACTCTAACAGAACACCTGGTACCCATCATGCTTCTGGCTGTTATCAGTGCTTATCTCACCGGGTAACAAATCAAGCGATGGTGCTCCCTACTAAGGAACCCGCAACCTCGGTATATGTGGATAATTCCAAGGCTCCTATCACAATGATCACTCAAAAGTCAAACATTTCTATATGTTATCTATATCCAATTATATGCACTTAAAATAATTTGTTAATTTAAGGGACGAGTCATTTATTGCTAGGTGGGGGGGGGGGCCTCGTTAGATATAGGGGGGTCATTTTGAAAAAGAGCCCCTTAGTGGGGGGGGGGGGGCAAACCCCAATAAACCTTCGCACTGGAGGGTTAAAACTTAAAATGGGCAATTCAAATACCCATTTTGACGCATCATTCCAAGTGCGTATCTGATTTCGGGGGAGGGTCATTTTGCAAAATGAGCTCTTAGTTTGGGAGTCACAATCATTTTTGTTATCTTAGGGGGGGGGGCGGAAAAAAAATCTGCCGATCCGCCAAAATCCATGTAGCCCCCCCATCTACCAATAATTGACTCGTCCCTAACTATATCAACAACTTACTTTATGAACAGAATAACGGTACCTCAGTAATGCTATCATGAAAAGTATCAGATAAACTCTCACGTATACATGAAAATACCACAGGTATTCTTACAAATGGAAGACCGATGTGGAGGAGCAAACACTGTAGTTGTTTTTTTTTGTAGTTTTTGTGAGCAAGTTGAGGGTGGGGGATTAAAAAGGAAGATATACAGGAAGCTCGTGACCAAGCTGGCAATAGCAGACCCACAGGTCATGTCTAAATGTTACCTTGGCTCTAGTTTACACAAGGATCCATGGGGTATAAAGGCATGTCAGTTTGTCGGCCAAGTACCGACACGTGGAATATACATACCTGATGACCTAACAAGGTCATCAGAGGCGAAGAGGAAATATTTACAATACAGGAACTCATTAAAGAAAAAGTTGAACAATGAATTACCTCTTAGAAAATCACTAAAGACAATAGTACCTAGCCCTCACAACAGCCCTTATGAACGTAATATATTTTCAGTGTACACAGAAAAAAATTCAAATTAGTAAATACTTATTTAACTTAGACAAAACCACTGGTTAGGCAAAATACCCAACATGTTAGTAATATTTTACTAACGTATTAGTTGTATTCACTAACCTATTCAGGCAAGCTGGCTTGATTTAGCCAAGAGAGAAAAGTGGTCTCTTTGTCTAAGGGGTTAGTAGTTTTATCTAAGGGGTAGCAGATATCTTCACACCAGGTGGCAGTGTGGTTTGCATGAGGACATTTTTTGGGAAGTGTCTATCATGGAAAGGCCTACAAATGTAAAATTAATGGCACTTCTAATGACTATTGACATGATAAAGCCTTCACCATTCAACCTGACATAGGACTTAATACAGCCTATAGGTTTATTATGTTATTGATGGAGCAAGGAAGAAGAATGGAACATCTTTTCTCTAGAAATTCAACTTTCTCACATATCCACATCTATGGCCCTATGAGTCAAAGCCAGAACAACTAAGTTCAGGTGTTGTAAACGAAAATGATATGAGGCATTAAACTTGCTTCTCAAATAGAGAGACTCTGTTCTGGGTGTCTTAATCCATGTTGAGTTTACACCTATCATTTGAATCAAAATAAAACAATGGGTATTATGGGTATTAAAATAGACCATGTAGTTAGTGAAAAGGTTTAAGGCAAGTAAGGAAGAATGCCCAACTTGCCTGATTTCTCCTAAGGGTTAGGCATAAACTCCCAAGAAAACTTCGGTGGTTTGGTGACGTGCAAACTCCCAACTTGCCTTATCAATTCCAACAAATGTTAGGCGAACAGCCTAAGATATTAAGAATTTTTTTTTGTGTGTAAGACATTTACTGAATCCCCAATGTATCACACGTAATTTATACACAGTAAAACTCATGATCGTGCAGACACAATTTATCTTGATTTAACAACATGGAAATGATCAGAGGGGTATTTCGCTATATATCTGCTGACAAATGTATTTTGAAACCATAACATCTGGTGATAAAAAGGGCACATGAACATGTAGGCTGGCCTACACATAGGCCCTATCACAGTCAAACCATGATACACAGAAAATAATCCAAGTTAGTAAATACTAATCTAGCTTAGATAAAATCACCCATTAGGCAAAATATCCAACATGTTAGTAACATCTTACTAATGTGTTAGTAGTATTGACTAACCTATTAAGACAAGCTGACCTGACTTAGCCATGTCTAAGGGGTAGTAGTTTTGTCTAAGGGGTAGCAGTTTTGTCTAAGGGGTAGCAGATTTTTTTCACACCAGGTGGCAGTGTGGTTTGCATGAGGATTTTTCTGGTAAGTGCATATCATGGAAAAGCCTATGAATGTCAGAATAATGGTGCTTTCAATTACTATCGACATAATAAAGCCTCTACAATTCAACCTGGCATGTGATTTAACAGAATACACTTAATAAATATATATTTGTTATTGAAGGAGCAATGAAGAAGAATGGAAACACCTTTTCTGTGGAAATTTAATTTACTCATATATCCACATCTTTGACATTATGATAAACCCAGAGCAACTGAATTCACGGGTTGCAAAGAAAATGATGTGAGGTATTGAACTTGCTTCTCAAACAGAGAGGCTCTGTTCTGTATGTCTTAACCTTTATGGAGTTTACACTTACCATTTCAGAATTAAGAGAATTGCTATGTTGCTTGAAAGTCTATGTAGTTAGTGGAAAAGTCTAAGGCAAGTTAGGAGAAATCAGGCAAGTCGGGCATTTTTCCTAAGGGTTAGGCGCAAACTCCCAAGAAAACTTCGGTGGTTTGGGGACGTGCAAACTCCCAACTTGGGTTAGCAAGTCCAACAAATGTTAGGTGAAAGGCCTAAGATATTCAGAATATTTTTTTGTGTGTAGATATTTGACACTCCGATCCGTCCATAAGTATATATACCCTTAGGGGGCGGTCACAGTCGAGGCCTTCGGAGTACGACCGAGGGATCAATGCTGGTTTGTAAGGCCACCCCCTATTGGTCCTCCCCATGTGGGTCAATGTTGATCCCTGAGTCAACTTACTACCCTCCCAAGCATAGTTAACCACTGGTACCTACCCAGACATGGCTGGGGTGGAGAGGGGTAGAGGGAACAAGCTAAGGTTGTGTAGTTAGCGTTCGAGGTCACCCCCACCCACAATGCACTGCAAAATGTAAGAAAACCGCTACCCGAATGCCTCGACAATGTTGGGAACAATAGTAAACTACTAAAAGTATTCAACCCCTCTTTTATCACTCATCTTTAGACAATGGATCCTCTCTGCTATTCTCCCTAGCTGACAGTGGGACCATTGTTGCTGAAGGGTCCCCATAGCTCCAAAGATCTACCTCCAGGCTAGGTGTGTCAAAGTGCCTTCATGGATAGTAATGATTACAGGTGAATTTGTGGCTTACGGCTCCAGGGCATTTTCCTTAATAGCCCAGGTATCATCTACTGCCCTTGAATAATATTGACATCTGTTTTTAATGGTCCCGTTTCACAGGTATTTATACCAATTGCCAGGAGACGGAGAAAGAAGAATACATTTTAATCAAAAGAATATGCGATCCTTTGTGAAATAAATGGTGTCACCTAGAATGGGATAGTGGAGAGAGAGCGGTGGAAACTGGTCATTCTGAGAATAATTTTCTTGGTCATTTTTATTACACATCCCCATCCAATTTCAGGTACTGCCCCAGGGCAAGGATTGTTCATCCTATCACTTTTTGACTACCAGTGCCAGAGACAGACCTACATTTGTTAGAACCACCTACAGGTCCCTAAATCATATAATGGCAATTTAGACAATACAGTCGTATCCAGCTTAGGTATATGTTCAGACACTTACTGAGATCAAAGAGGGTGGATAAGTAACATTTACTCAAGTGTGACGTCACCTTGGCGGGTAGACCCCCCGCCAAATTCTACACCAGACGACATTTTGACCTCGTTCTACATTTTTGAAAGGGTTCACTGTAATACCCATTTCATGCTTGCTGTCATTATATTAAACGTAGATGGGATAGATTTGCAACTCACATGTTCAATGATTATAGCTCCTGATTATGGAAATCTTGAACGGCTATGACTCTATGAGAATCTAGTTTGATGTATTCTTTGGTCAATAAGAGCTGTTGATCTAGAAAACTAGAATTAAGGCCACCAATGTTTTACGAGGTCTACTGTATATACCTGCCTGGCAATATGCCTACACACACCTGTGTGCCTCTCTAGATAGTCACATCACCACCCCTGACCCGCCTGACTTCACCCATCATCACTGAGAACACCAGAATCTAGAATTTTACCCCCTCGAGAGGGGGGGGGGGTCGAAATTTTTTTCGCGCATCCGCGCGCAAACCCACCAGCCCCCCCTGTTGTTAAAAAATGATCACTCCCTTAGTTCTCTATTTATTTTGTTTTTAGAGGGTTTAATACAATAGAAATTAACAAAATCCGTTGCCGTAGTTCCCCGTACGAGTGGCGGTCCGCCATTTTGAATGTTCACATGCACCCAGATCAAGGCTGCAGTAGTGGATAGGCACACGTTACACCACTCGGGTGTGGCGATCAGCCCTGCAATGCTATCTCTATGGGAAGAAGTTATTCACATAAAATAAATATGTGAAGCACTATTTGCACCTGTCCTATCCCAGTTCCTCTTACGACGGCTCTTTAGGCATATACATGACAAGAAAAGCATGGATATATATAATTATCATTATATATATCCAATCTGAAGAACTACCTTTCTTTGATTTTGAAAACGTTGATATTGTGTATTTTCAATTGTAATGTGAAACTCAAAATTGATAGAGAATCGTGCATCCCTCCCGAAAAAAAGAGAACATTTTGCTATTACTCTAAACATATTTTCATAGTATACATTAGGTTGAATTGGCTTTTCAGGCAAAAGCTCTCTACAAACGTTTAAAAATTTATTGATGCAATGCCGTTTAAACATTGGGAAACGTTTTTTCCCCTAGACGGGATATTTATTAGCGTTTGTTATCGTCTATCCTAGTGTATACCATGGAAAACAAAAGTTTTTAGAGAAGTCAATTTGTTTTTTAGGTCAAACAGCATCAGCATCATTAAGGTGTTCCAGCTGACCTAGTACTGCTAGATTGGTTACCATAAAAGTCCACAGGGAGTACCAATTGATGTTTGTGACATGTCAGCTAACTTATAACTGTCACAGATATATACATGAGGAACTATACACTCTAAAATAAAATGATATATCCCAGTGGACATAAAACGTTGAATCAACATTGAAATAGCTTTGATTTACGATGATCAACGTTATTCCAACGTTGACGTTCTGTACCCTCTGGGATGTTACCTACACCTGTGCTCTTGGCTCGTCTACACAGATATTGACAAAACATATCAGAAAATCATGCCAAATGTATTACCTCCAGAAGCGAGCCCATTGAAACCCTGAATTTCCAAAATTACCCAACCTTCCTACATGTCGCTTATACATATATACATAACATGTACTTCACACACTCTTTTAGCTTCCCTCTTGCGCAAAAACATTAATAAAGTAGCCACGTTAGACTCAGAGAGCCATTCAGATGTCTATCAAGTAGGTCTTTATCAGTTCCCTATATTTTTCATCAAGTAGCGAGATGGCACAAATTCAGGTACTGCAAGGTGCGTTACTGTATCAGGTTTCTTGGTACATCTTTGTTCAAACTTCTCATCAACAAAAATAAATTGAAGTCCTTTTCAGGAGCAAGAACACAGAGATATTGTGCAGAGAGACCCCTGGCGGCATACTTATAGTGAGGAGAGTCAAGCACCTTCTTTAGTACACTCTAAATAAATAGCTTTTGAATCTACCAGACATCCACATAAAACTGAAGTGCGAACCTCTGTAATTGTAATGCAATGAAAATGCAATAAAAGCACTGTGGTACAATGAATCTCTATGAAAATAATGGTGGATCTCTGGCGAATTTAAAGTCCCAATTGGGACAATTACTGTAAAAAAATGTCTTCGAAATGACCGCACATTCCTCATCCCAAAGTTGCCAGAGATCCCTCCTTATTTTCACAGAGATTCTTTGTGCATTTGTGTATCACTGTACTGCCAAAAGGGGCTTCATATAATGCCTTTCAATTACGGTGGTCCACTGTTAAGTTTTATGCGGATCCCTGGTAGATTCAACAGTTATTTTTTACAGTGAGTATTTCATCATTATTTTGACCACATTCTTTCTAGAGTGTATACATGTAAAGGGCAGGGTGAATTTTTTTCTTTCCTCTTTTTTTTTTAAATCATTGTAATGTGTATGATATTACGTTGCAAGGACTTTCCTCCAGCCATTGCTATTCTGGTTTTGTGTAGACCCCTATTGGTTTCAACATTATGGTTTTATCTGATAAGAGCAACTTATGATATTAGCAGGCAACATGTGGTCGATCTCTTTCATGATTGCCATAAGGAGTATGCACGTTTATATGTAAAGCAGCCATGTTACATGTGTTTATACCACGATTCTGGCACTTCCGGTGCTGATATGTGCATATCAGCCGTGCATTATTCTGCATATACCACCCATGTGCATTTTTGAAATTTTTGGTATATACTTTTTCGGGGTCAAGTTGGACTTAGAAGATTTTGGGAAATGCGTGGCAGACATACAAATTCAGTCTCGCCATTGTTTCAATGTGAAAAATCGTCCAAACTCGTAGGAGAATTGAACCCAGGCCGCAGTGCTGGTTGGCGAGGACGTTGAGGAATGGTGAGGAAATCCAATGCGAAAGTAAATAAATTCTAACCTAGGGTCATAGTCCTATGTTTTTACTCAGTTTTCGTCTTGATTCCAAGCTTGTCATGTTATAATATCAAAGTCCCAAGAAGTATTTGATCCATAGACGAGGAATGCGTGCTAATTTTCTCCATTTTTTTTCAATATAAATAAGAATCCATTGATTTTTCCATCGTAAGCGAGTTGCGGTCCGGCCATTCCCACCCGCCTCCTTGTCCGACGAAAGTGTGTCAGTGGCCCGGATGTGGATATAGGTCAACTTCTCGTCGTACGAGGAAAACGCCGAAAATTTTGAATATATTGGACATAATACGTATGGAGGGATCATCTAGAATGTCTAAGGATATGTATGTTTTAATATCTGGACTTGTCATGGTTGGATTCCATACGAAAAGTGTGTGTAAACACAGCAGTACCTCTCCCGGCAAGGAACAAAAATAATGGCTTCGCGCAGAGCGGACCCGGGCCGTATCGCTTGCTTTTATAAAATGTCTTCTCGTGGCTATATTCTTTAGATCTCAGGCAAGAAATTAATACAAAATGGAGGAAATGGTGGTATAAACATAATAGAAGATGGATATTGGGGCCCATTCTGTATATACCCTCGCCGCTGCGCGGCTCAGGTATATACAGAATGTGCAGCCCTAGGGCCCCGATATCCATCATCTATTAGTTTAATATTGTACACTGCAAAAATGGTGTTTAGATTTTAAACATGTTTAGGTCTAAACACGTTTAAAACCTAAACATATAGGTCAATTAGGTGTCTCATCGACTACACATTGAGGAAATGAACACTTTTATTCTAACTACATAAACATTTACGCTAAACATGTTTAGATGTTTAGAGTTGAGACAGTTGAATAATAGGTGTTTAGATTTAAACATCAATATGTTTAGATACTTGGATGTTGAATCCACACCAGGTAGCAGCACTACCTTTGACTGGACTATCTGCACACAGTTATAATCAATTGTTGTGACAAATGTCCCCAAATCCCATGTTTATCATGGTTTCATTTCATAGAATGTCATGTGAATAGAAAGGGCAATAGAAAATTGACTAGATTCACCTCATGCCACCATCATTACCATAAAATAATCAATAAACTCCATGACTGACACCTATTTGATGTTATTCTGGAATACATAAAGCAATATCCTTCCTGCCAAGCTGTTGTACCTTCTCAAGTCTCTTATTCTGATGCAGTGTGTAATAAATATACACGGATATAGCTGTGACTGACATCTTTGGAGACTTTGGCAAGTAAATACCTGCTGATGTCCCCCCCCCCCCAGTAAACGAGAAAACAAACAATATATATCTCTGTTTTTTAATGCATATATGTCTGCAAACCTTAACTCTCCATCAAATCATTTAAACATCTAAACACAAAAATTCATAAACACCTAAACACAAAAATTTATATATCTAAACACAAAGTTTTAACCTAAACACCTACATTTCTAAACACTTGAGCTAAGCACATTGTTTGGCTTAACATGTTTAGGAAATTAATGTGATTACAAAAACGTTGCAAGAATATGTTTAGAATTGTGTTTAGGATCTAAACACCATTTTTGCAGTGTATGTAATAACGATCTCATTCACAGGAACACTGTCACTTGTACATGTATTGTGCTCAAGACCAACTCTTCCAGGGTCCATACAGGGGATTGGATCATTATAGGCGCCACTCAGGTGTTGCCAGGTGTATCGTTACATTACACCCCGGCGTTATAAACACATGCCCTGCCTCATGTTTCTAAAGTAGCATGAATTCTGTAAATGACCCCGATGTAGTAGCCTAATTGTACCCTCACTCGTTCTCAACATTTTAATGGGTCATTAAAATCCCTAGTTATAATCGCTGAACCATGACTCTTTCCTATATCAGCCTATTAAAAAGGTTTGATATAACAAAGTATTCTATTTTTCATTCTGTATTATGTTGTGAGTAAAGATGGTGACTTGCCGCCACAACTGAGACCTTAAGTCTATGTTCACTTTAGACCGATTGGGCACAGAATCAATGTTGATAGTCGATTGATTCAACGTTCTGTGCCAACTACAATGAATCATTTACATTATATAGGAGATGACATTCTCTCCTTTGAAAAAAAGACAACTTTTCTTTGAAGAAGGGTGGAGGTCTGCTTCCGCTTTTCAATTTTGGTGCAATTTCTTTATAAAATTAATCATAATTATGAAGGTATTTTTGGCACTCACCTGTCGCACCTCCTTGACGACCTTAGTGTTGAATTCATAGGAAGGAGGCGGAGGAGGTCGACTTGGAGCTGGAGGAGCTTGGAACACTGGCGCCTTTTTCTCCACCACCGGCGCCGACGGCGGAGAGTGCGACCGGATGCGATCCCGAGACGGTCGCCGCGGTGGCGTTGGTGACGTCGACGACGTCGACGACGAGGACGTCGTTCTAGCAGACGACATTGAAATTGGTGGAGAAATGGCTCGCTGCAGGACGGGAGGATACGCGGGCCCTGTACTTCCGGTGTCCCTTGCTGGGGCCGCCGGAGCGGGACGCTGGGCGACCGGTGGACTTAACGGCCTAGCTGGCGACGTCCTTGGAGGAGGAGTCGGCGCTGGAGACTTCTTACTGTTATAGGTAAATCCAGGTGATGTAGCACCTGTTGGACTCCCCTCATGTGATCTCACTTTAGTGGGAGATATCCTCAGTCCCAGTGAGTCTCTTTTGGTACGTGGTGGAGGGATGAGAGTGGGGCCTGTGAGTAGGGATGATCTGAGGACTGGTGGGGCTCTTGGCGATAAGGGAGATACCGCTGGCGACTTGTCTGATAGTGGGGTGGGTGGAGGACTGCGTAAAGATCCACTTGAAGGGGTAGGTAACCTAGAGAGACTGTTGGCCTTCTTCAAAGCTAACCTTTGGTTACCTGGGGTGTCCTGACTCCCCTCTTGTAGGTCATTGGTTTCCATGGTGATCTAGTTATCTGTACCGGCCATTTGTCATTGAAGTGTCACGTTAAGAAACCCAAGAGGTAAAACTAAGAGGATCTCGACTTTAAACAACTGCCTAGTGTGATGGTGTTTTCCCAACATCCATTTTCTCTGATGAGAGCCGTCCAGTTGAGAATATGTCACAATATATCTGAAAATACAAAAAAAAAGACAGTATGATAATGATTATAATAATAATAATAATAATAATAATAATAATAATAATAATAATAATAATAATAATAATAATAATGATAATGGTAATGATAATGATAATGATGATAATGATAAAGATAATGATAAAGATAATGATAAAGATAATGATAATGATAATGATGATGATGAAGTCACTGTTACCGTGATTAAATCATGGATTCATATTTATCATCATGGACTGCGAACAAAGCCAATTGTAGGATTCTTCAATTTCAATTCAGTTCAAATGAATAGGGAACTCAACAGCTGAATATATATATTATAACCAAAAATTAAGAATTACACATAGCAATCAGAACTTGCCAGAAAAAATGGCGGCATGCAGTTCATGTATTAGGTAACATTGGGTAAATTCACATTGAGTTGGGCACAAACCTTTAGTCGGACAATGCAATTTAGAGAGAATACATATATTGCAACCCTTCCCTTTCCTCTTCTATGGATAGATACCTCCTAAATCTTACTATATAAATCACAAATAGAGAGATCGGCATCCCTGAGTTTCTAGAAATTTAATTGTCTGACTCGACGTATGTGTCGACTTAAGATGAATCTACCCTTTAGTAAGTTTAGAGTTGTATACGTGAGTAGTCAATTATATGTTTATCTGTAGTTTGAGTGTCCTATGCCAATAAACTGCACAGTAAAAGAACATACCCATCCGATAAATGTCATCTCAGTAAGTTAATACCTGTTCATCAAACTAACTTTAACCAAAAGGCGGCTTGTCCATACATTAAATCTACAAAATCAGCTTCAAGTCCAATAAAGACACCCAAAAAGTAAAAGTGACAGTCAAAATTGTCAAGCCTTTCAACACAGAAGGATTTTCCTGTTGCTATCTATAACTTTTTACAGGCGCAGCCTCTGAAACCCTGAGAATCCCTTCTATGGTTTTATGTGAAAAACGTTTGAATGCGAATGGGAAAGAGATTGCCTCCCCCGCTGGGGATACTTTAGGTGGGATCGAGGTGAACAAAAATGTCGGCTGCTAAATGCAATTGTCGGCTGCCTCAGCAATCAATGGCGGGAAATCTGGGCAAGATGTATGGGGTATGTTGCAGGTCATATGAAATTGGGCATTTTAGTACATTAAGATCGAAAATGTCTCTCTTCATTACATAAACTTCTTCACCATGTTTAACTCCAGATTAATGCCTAAAATTGGCACCCTTCATCTCATATTTTGGTACTTTTGATTCGGTTATGACAAACCACTCTATAACTTTGTCCTGACAAGAAACTATGCCCTAAAACACAGAATATAGGCCTATGAATTCCAGTGGTCTAACCATTCTGTGTTGTCTAATTCCTATGTGGCCCATTGGTGTGCTTGCATGCTGTATAAATGTGTGAGATGTTTGTCTGTGTACAAATCCCACACTTGAACCTCACACATCAAAATGCTGTCCAATAGGCCATGTCCCCTCTTCACAATATTCTAGTCTCTACAAAGGTGTGATAGAGCCAATAGTAGAGAGAGAGAGCTGCATCTGTCTGTCTTGCATTCTATTGTATCATCATATTGTAGCGACATTTATTTTGTGTGAATGTCTAGGCTTTTGTAATAATAACCACCATGTTTATTGCCACTGTGCAAGATCTTTACCAGTGGGTGAGTGAATAGAAGATGATATCATTTCTGTACGCAAATATATATATATATATATATATATATATATATATATATATATATATATATATATATATATATATATATATATATATATATATAGGCTGCACACACTTCTTAGAATGGGGATAGAATTTTATATGCTTAAAATGTATTACACTGAACTCTAGGTCCACTCATATTTCTTTACAGTTTACATGCAATAAAATGGCATAATTATTTTCCCTAAATGAGATTTAAGACTGATTGTAGCCGGTTTAAATGGTATGCTATTGTAGAGTGTATCCCCCAATAGTTTTGTTCGCAGAGGGAAGATTTTGCTAAGCGTAGTGAGAGGCTCAACGTATAATATTATGGTCATTTGAATTAAGATTTCTGTCACGATCTGTATTTACTCTTTTGAATCTAAGAACCAACAAGAGTAATGCATGAATTGGTTTCTATGACAGTACGTTATTCAGTCTCCTTTTTATACTCAAAATACTCTATATATCACTCGAAATGTCAATACAGTAGACTAGATCGACCGACCTTTTTTTAAAAAGAATTTACCAAAAATCCGCTTTAAGCAGAGCACTCTCTACAATAGCAGTCTATCGAAACGTCTTTCATTAATTGGAGAATCAATAATTATGAATTGGTATCATGGTGCATTTAGGTATCAAAGTAGTAAGAATTCTCCTGACCGACTTGCACCTATGCTGGGGGAGATGCAAGCCTGAAGACCTGAAGAAGGTGGTACTACATTTTCTTTTGCGGCTTTTCTCTTCCTGTTTCCAATGTATGCTCTTCTCGAATTACTGTATATGATAGGATATATATTATTTGTTTTATACCTCATTCTAAAAAAACGTGCACAACTACTCCCAATCCGCGTAATGCTCTGCTATGTACTATGTATGTATACATTATTATTATTTTGTGCCTAAAAAAGTCGACAGGTAAACCAGCTTCCAACGACACTTGCATACAACTCTCATGACATGACACAGTTGTGCAAGTATTCAATTCACATATGTACCAACTGTATGTGTATACACGGAAAGCGTGTTCTAATTTTACAGTTGCCAGATACTTGATCAAAAGAGATGCTTCATATAGGTTATTCTCATGTCTGGATTGCATCCAACGGTTGCTACTAGTCAACAGGCTAAGTGGACGAATGCTGTCTAACTATGAATGTGAGAGCAGTTTGACTGAATCAATTAAGGTCCCCGCAGATTCATCATCAGAGGAAGGCTATAAAATATAATTGGAATATTATTTCCATGGGGATTACAAACCCACCTACCTGAACTTCCATAGATACATGGATTAGTATAAACTCTCTGCTTTACATAGTTTCACCAAAGCAAGCATATTACTAACCTGTATGCTTAGAAATTATATACTCATTTCGATAGATATTTCATATTTTGCTTAGGGTATTTTCAAGTAGGTATCCACGTATACACAAACACATCCATCCACCCATTGCTGGCTATTCATGCAAGTATATGGGTGATAAGAGGTGTCCACTATATGAATGCATTCACATACAAACTGGAAACTTGAGATGTTTACCTATAAGCCCCTATCCTCCGGTACACAGCCTGTGGTATATATGCAGGACCAGTAACGGTCCCCAGTGAGTCTGAACTCCTCCAGCTTCTATGTTATACATGTATACCTCCAGTGCACTAAGTGATGAGTGGGGCACTCCTCTCAGTGCTGCCAAGAATCTAACCAACCTGCATCCACACACTCAGTCCACTTGGACAGGTGTCCTATTCCTGTAGGTGTGAAGACCTCCAGGGGGGAGAGTCTCTTCCATATGGCCTCCTGGCATGACAACAGTGTTCGGCTCCACTGCATGTGCTACTGCTGCTACTACCCACGCACATGTGCTGCAAAATGTTATATATACCCTGTCCAGACTTAAAGTTGCAGACTTACAGCAATGAAATTTATGTGCATTTAAGTTAAAAGTTTGATGAGCTAACTTCAGGTGCATACATATCAATATGATTGCCTAAAGTTAAGGCACGTAGGGCTATCTCGATGCTGAAGAAAGGTTAGGTATCAAATCAACCATGCTGTCTCCATGCCTTTATAGAATATATGGAAATGACAGTTATGAATTATTTTAATAGCTTTACTAGGTCTAATCTAGAGCTAAGCTATTATAGGATACATTGATTTTCTTTCGGGAAATGAGATCTATGATATCAAAGACTCCAATATAACCAAACGCTGTTAACATTAACGTGTATGTATTTCTTATCCTAACTGAATTAGGCTATATACTCATTCAAATAGATCTCATTCAAAACCTGAAATGGGTATAGTTTCGTTCAAATATATTGGTCGAGCTCATGTATTTGCTGGCCTCGTTTAGCACATGCCTTTTTTCCTGTCAACTGTGTATATGAACAATGTCTAGTCGTAGGATGCACATCGAGTCTTTCTACACGACTTCTTCAACTAATACATATATATTCCAAGGTGGGATTGAATCCAGTATTTGTATAATAATATACACACATACATTTTGTATGCTATTCAAAACACGACTCCCGTATCCTATACCTGTTTATCCTTAGCCATGACATAGTCTATATTTACCCTGTAATACCAGTCATAGGGAGGGTAGTAAAAACTGACATAGCCCCCTGTTAATCTCTCCAGTGTCTACATGGTATCCAACTCCAGTGTATACAGATGGTGTTTTACCCCATTCACCACCAGGTGGTAGGACACCTGATGGGAGAAGACTTCAGAGGCAACCAATTGTAGTGAGTGGGTCCCCCTGGAGTGGGGTATGGTGGTGTGATAGGTGGATCTCCCTCGATCTCTTACCTGGGAGGTAAGGTTATCTGGAGCTTAATTCAAAAGATCCTGGGATCCCAACCCCAGCGATCTTAGTGTAGGCACATATCATAAGACCTGGCTGGTCTACCCTATGTAATGCAGTGGTTGCAGGCCTGTCCAGAATAGCTAGTCCTGGGATCACTTCACTATTCCATTTCCACCACTAAGATCACTGCGATCTTAGTGAAAGAAATGCATAGTGGTTTCACCTGAGTACAAGAGCACTTACAGGGAACACTCCTGATTGAAAGAGTGAATAGCCTGCTGCATACATAAAGAGGGGAGGGAGGACGTTTGCTGAGTGTCCTTGAGGGCTCTTAGGGCTACTCATGCGTTAAGTGCACTGTAAGGTAATTATTCCCTTCTCTCTCTTTGTCCTGGGAGGAGGGCACAATGCTTCTAATAGGCAAGCATAAATCATACATTCATGGGAACAACTCTTGAATACTGTATGGGGGTCAACTGCACCCTGTGCTCTTTTGTTAGCCCATATGGGGATGGGGAACGATGGCATAAGCACTCTTGTGAAGAAGAGTGACTCCACAGCTATTCCTTTATTTTGGGACTCTTACCCCTGTGCCTAGTCAGTACTTCTTGGAATAGTGTAGGAGGGCTGAGGCTAAGATCGATGCGATCTTAGTGCTGGCTAGGATATGTGAACCCAGTCAACTCTTAAGATCACTTAATAGGATAAGGCTGATTTATTCCTAAGATCGCTGGGGTCGTGATCCCAGGATCTTTTGAATTAAGCTCCAGGCCTCCCACCCCTCTCATATAGAATACATACAGCTCCTAGGCCCTTCCCACACGGTGGTTAAGCCTGTGGGATGTTTCTATTCAGATTCAGTGTGTGTATATGTGGGGTATGGTGTTGGGGATTCTTGAGTTTTGGCAGGTGGGAAGAAGGAGGTGAGATATTGGCACATTGCTCAATATAGTCTGTCCACCACTTATTGTTCAGTTTCACCAAAAGTAAGAGTCATCAATTCACGGGCGTGGACTGGTTACCAGGTTTAGTCTGTGTAGGTGTTATCCATATGCTATAGAAGGGTGAGAAACTAAAAGGGAACAGTGCTGCCTTCTGGTGCTTTTATTTGCTATGCATAGACCTTGATTACAGAGGTGAGGGGTTACTTTGGCTTAGACTTTCATGTTTAAGCTTTTCAATTGATCCAATCAAGAAAGTCAAAAACCCTAAACCCACTACCCCCATTGCTGATAATCACTCCCTGTGATGATATCTTTTTTCCCCTTAGTAGGGATCGTGCCTTAAGTCTGGTACTGAATGCAGCCACAAGGGCCAGCTTAGTTTACTTCTGTTGTCATTTACGATTCCACTAGGACTATTGCATTTTTTTCTACCCCATTATTTTCATTAATTGTCCCTACTCCACAGGGGAGCAAGTAAAACATGAACTCCTCCATGCAGTTTATATCACGTTCTTTGGGAATCCTGTGTGGGCTGTTATTATATGTTATATTTTTTCTTGGTTGACCAATATAAGAGGGGAAATGTGATTATTCTGTTTGACAGCATAGTTTGATCGGGCAGCAGACATTTTTTTTCAGTTAAGGCAATGGCAGTAACCACCCACAGAACACATAGGGCTTTGTACGGCGCACCATTCAGATCAAATAAGCAAGGACTATACAGTTCAGGCCTATATGGCTTAGTACTGAGGTCCAGTGGGTCCGCCATTGTTTTACCCAGATAAAGCAATGGCGGCCCCACTATAGGTGCCCATCCTGAGCTCTATACCTTCTAGGCTATCCCCTACCCATGTCTAAATCTCGTGTTATTTTCAACGTGGACCTACATATTTCTATCATTGGTTAAAAATGTCTTGGTGTAATTGTATAGCGGTCGCTATGAAAATTAGGTTTGTGACTTTCGCGTCCAGGCAAATTGCCAGGATTTGTATATAATGTGTTTACAATGGAGATGTGCCATCAGAGAGAAATTAGTCATTTCCAAACTTATGTTGTGAACAAATTTATTTTGTGAATCATTTCATTACATGTGAGCACAGTCGAGGCCTATGTTCAATATATTATATGTAACTGAACTAATCGTCTTATGAAATATGTTATTATGATGTTTATGACTTGCCATTTCATTACGACCCCATTTTCGTAGCCCTACACTGCAAAAATGGTGTCTAGATCCTAAACATAATTCTAAACATAATCTTGTCATGTTTTTCTGAACACAATATCGTCCTAAACACATGAAAAGTGTTTAGAAAAATGACATGTTTAGCTAATTAATGTGGATATGCTATAAAGTGTTTTTTCTGATTTGAAGAACTTTGCTTAGATAATATTTTGCTATGCATATGATGATATTGTATTTGGGAACTGGCTTATGAATGCATTTAGGTTGAGGACCCTATATATCATTCATGCCCACTTTTTTTTTTTTTTTGAACAACTTTAAACTTTATTTGGTCTGAGAATATATCATCATTACATAGGCGCTGTCTATAAGTCCACATGTGGGATTGTATGTATTTTGAGGATTAAATTACAATATCCGTTATTCGTCTGCCTATGTATATATGGTAATACACAATAAATTTACCCATTTATTGGGTAAAAGTAACAATAAAAACTTGACCAAACAGTTAATGATCAGATCGTCATTTAGAAAATGTTGTTGTGATCTGACCATATAAACACCTACCATTTCTCATAGAATGTGACTACATAATAACAAATTTTTGGAACAACCTAGGACACCCTATTTACTTTACTTGTCAAAATAGTTACATCCCCCCCCCTAATTCGTACATTGAAGATGATATAGCAAGCATGGCGGAGATTATTATAATTACATGGCCTTAAATCCATCTATGTCCCTCACATTTCTTGTATCTGTATCAAGATTATTCCAGGTTTGAGCGCATGGAAATTCAGGTGATTTGGTATATGCTGTACAATTTATCTTCTCATATTTTAACACCGGTGCATTAGAAAATCTTGTAATTCTTTTAAAGGCTTGCATTTTTATGTAATGAATCCTTCTAGGTTCTAACATAGGTGTACCTGTTTCTCTATGGACAAAATTGGTTGGAGTCAGCAGGTGAACGTCCAAACAAGTTTTTAAGTATTTGTTTTGTAATCTTTGTAATTCTAACAGTAAGTCAACTTTTGCTCCATTATACAGTATGTCACAGTAATCTATAATAGGAGTAATATGCATCTTATACAATCTTATTCTTGCATTGGTTGACAAATATTTTCTGGTTTATACAAAATTAATGATTTGAAGCGAACACTTTTTATAACATTTCTTAAATACATGTTAAAATTCAGTTCTTGGTCCAAAATTATTCCCAGATACTTGTTTGATATGACATTCATTAGAGTTTTCCAATTTAGGACAATATTAGGTTTTTGTAACCTTTTTAATTTCATTGCCGAGGCAAAGGTCATAATTTTTGTTTTCGATTCATTCATTGTTAATTTGTTAGCCGAGGACCAAAGAGAAAAGGTATTTAGAGTGGTTGTAAGTTCATTTGATAATAAATCTATGTTTTTTCCTGATACATATAGGACTGAGTCGTAAGCATATACTAGGGTTTATGTACATCATTTTCAGAAATGCAGTCATTAATATATAATAAGAAGAACAAAGGACCCAAAATTGAACCTTGTGGCACTTTCTGAAGCGATCAATGCACCTTCGTCTACAGGGACAGCTATAGTGTCTAAGCATTTCATCTATTCTGTATTGGACCCATAGCACATCAGTGCCAGGGCCCCATTGTCAAATACAACAGAGACACAGAAAGGATTTTGCCTTATATATTTTCTTAATTCACAAAATGGGTGTCCAAGGATTAGTTACTTCCCCTTGGTGCATTATTAGCAATGCCATAGGGTGTAATTACATAGCCTCTTATTGCTGATGTAATCTACATACTGTATTAGGTAAAACTGTGATTTAGGAGAATACTGCAACATATTGTAACCAAGCAATAACAGGTGACTGCATGCAGAAGGTCAACTATAAATTAGAGCTGCCACCTTGTGTATATTTTATGTCTAAACACCAAGAAATATTAGTGTTTAAAAGCTAAATGCCTAATTTTCTGTCTGTTTACAGTCTACACATGTAAACATGTCTAATGTAACTGTGTTTAGAATTTAAATGTTTAAATCCTAAACACATGGTTGGCAAAACACCTATTGAACCAAAATGCTTAGATTTTAAACGTGTTTAGACCTAAACATGTTTAAAGTCTAAACACCATTTTTGCAGTGTACTCTCTACCAATCCACCCTCTCCCTATATCACTGTCTTCTCCCTGTCTGACTCTCCTGTCCTTTGTGTTTGACTCTCTGTCTCTGCCTTTCTGTCCCTTTCACTCTCTTTCTTTCTTTCTGTCTGTCTGTGACTTTCTCTGTCTGCCCCCTCGTCTCCTTTTCTGCCTAGTTTGTGCATATGTGGGAAATGGGCCGACATGATACAGCAATGTCATAAAGAGAGATACATGCCAGGATGGCCTCTTGCCTGAGCGGAAATGACCATGGACCCGTGCCACTGAATTGAGGTTAGCTCATACTCCTCAGACCTAGGGAGCTAGGTGCTAACCCCCCCCCCCAAAAAAAAAAAAAATCTAAATGATATTTTATTATTTCTAGTTACTGCTGCATGGTTACAGATGGAAGCAACTTTTTTTTTCAATTTATCATAGGCCTAAGGGGCCATCCATAAAACGTCATGCTTTTCTTTTCACCATTTTCACCCCCTCCCCTTTTGAAATGTAGTGGAGGCTTACAGTAATAGGGAGGTTTAGCAACTACTGCATGGTCAATATGAATTGATGTTGTGCCTTTAAACACACATGGCATAGGGTCGGTTATCCACACAACACCACAAGTACCTTTCCATGTTCATACATGTACCAGACCCCCAACACTCATAAGATTGAATGTGTGATATAGATCACAAAATGACTTTATAAACCCTTTTTTGTAGACTAAAGTTTTTAATCTTGCTCAAAACTGAAATATGATGATCTAATATTGATCTCCATAATGTGATACCTCAAAACGATATACAACCCTCACTTCCTTGACCCTTTGATTCCTCAGATCGCTCATTACCTCAGACAGAAAATCTGGAACTACCTCTCTGTTCTTTATAATATTTGGACTTAACTCCTTGGATAATTTGCTTCCTCAGACATTTCTCCTTGCATTTTCCATATCTGAGGAAGCAAGGGCTGACTGTATTACAATGGCTTGGACTCCTATTATTAACAGAGATAGCAATTGTCAAGTTAAACATGCCAGTAATGCCAGTACCAGGACTAAACACACACATCTGCGCTCCCTTTAAGACTTGTGGTGTTTATGCTAACAGTTGGTGGATATAGTTGACTATTCAACTACTAAACATATACTGCATCCAGAAGAAATAGATGGAAACAGCTGGAGCCAGTTGGTGGACAGTCAATGTGTGGTTTACTATTGGACTCTATGAGGGATTGACTTGAGAAGAAATTAGCTTATATATAGGTTTCAATGGGAAACAAAAAAGTTTGCTTTTCAGCTGTTTTGAAGTTTATTTTTATGAATAAATATAAATCCGTTTTCTTTGAACTTCTGTCATAGTAACAATATGATCCTTTTCTACTTATATTTGATACTTTTGTTATACAATATGCTCATTTTTTATTGAAAATATGCAAATTAAAGGTTGATACCGTTTGATTTCAAATGGACCATACCTACCCGGCAGCCTTGACTCAGGGAAACCCTGAGCCAATAACGCAGGTGTAAAGCATACCTACAGTATTGGTACCCAGGTATGACATGCTTAGATGTTTCAAGGTCAAAGTGTTTAGCATTATGCCATTGTGTTTAGATATGATATACATAGATGTTGAACTTCAGTAGATCATCTCAATTATCCTACTGTGTTTATAGTAGGTAGAGAGTTCACCATAGGTACTTTCAAGAAATGTCATCACATTCCTTATCCATGATAGAGAGTAACCCTATGTATCAAAGTACAACAGAATGAATGAATCGATATAGCCTTATCTATTCTTGGACTGCAGAGTAAAGGTGTCTATGGATAACAATGCTCATTGATCCAAATGATACAGGATCTAAATGACCAGTCCATCATGATGGATCATTTTACTGATGTTCTTTTATATGAAATTTTTCTCAACAATGATTTACAAAGGACTTTTAGCATATTTTAGATGAGAAGAGAGGATTACTCCTTTTAGAAAGTTTATTTAAGCACAGAGCTGCCATCTAGTGTGTCTTTCATACCTAAACACCTAAACATATTCATGTTAAAATCCTAAACACCTAAACTTCAGACTGTTTCAATACTAAACATCTAAACATGTTTAGCATAGGTGTTTAGGCATTTAGAATAAAAGTGTTTAAGACCTAAACAGATGGTTAAAAGTACACCTACATATACAATATGTTTAGACTTTAAACATGTTTAGACCTCAACAATATCATTCCTACGTCATTTATCAGGGGCGGATCCAGGATTTTCAGAAAGGGGTGAGGGCGTGATTGTGGCCCTGGACATCAAGGGGATGTCACAAGTGCAGCATAGCAACTATATTAGGGGGTCTGAGGGCATATCCCCCCAGGAAAATTTTGAAATATTGTGGGGTAATAATGCATTCTGTAGATTCTTAGGGCTCTCATGACTAAGTAATCTATAGCCATAAGTGAGGATTACCCCCCCCCCAGATCTAAAAAATGTCCTGTGGGGGCAAGCCCCCCGAAAATGTGAAATCTAGAGGGGTAAAATGTTCATTCCAGTGGATTCTGAGGGCTCTCTTGACTAAGTTATCTGCAGCTATAAGTGAGAATTGTTTCCCCTCTAGATTTAAAAAAAAAAATATCCCGTGGGGGCAAGCCCCCAGAAAATTTTAAAAATCTAGAAAGGGAAAACCTTCATGCTGGTGAATTCTCAGGGCTATCTTGACTAAGGTATCTACAGCTATAGTAGGGATCTCCCCCCTCTAGATTTTAAAAATATCCTGTGGGGGCCAAGCCCTCAGAAAATTCTGAAATTTAGAGGGGAAAAAGTGAATAAGTATACCTACAGCTATAGGTAAGGCTTTTCGATCTCTCGATTTAAAAAAAACTTCCTGTGGAGGCATGCCCCCTGATAATTTTGTAATTTAGAGGTGCATTTTAGTGGATGCTTAGGGTTCCACAAACACGGACAAACGTGAATAACCATTCACACTCATTTGGAAATGTACTTTGTCTCATGAATTTGTTTCAAAAACAAAATCCAGCCCCTTCTCCCTCCCTCTATCCTTAGTACATTGTATCCTGTAGGGCCACTTATTTTCAATTTCTCAATCCTCTCTAAACCCCCCCCCCCCTCCCCATTTTCACTACTTCCACGCAGCAAGGGGGTGCCACATCCTAAAGCTGCCTCAGCCTCAAAGCTCACATACCCTGTCCATACCCCTAGTATAATGTACCCCATACACTGTCCATGCCCCCAGTATTATGTACTCTGTCCACACAACCGCTCCATCTATGGCCATCCTAAAAAAATATGTATGAATGGTAAATTGGGGCATAACTATATTATAGGATGCACATTCGGCTCATGGGTCACTGGTGACAAGTGGTCATCCTATAAAATAGGATGACCATGCTAGCTGAACATATACTGACTACTATGTTTACTTTTGATAGGGAGGGAAGGGAGGAAGGAAAGGAAGGGGAGGAGGAAAGGAAAGGGTAGGTATGTTCCATGTGGTCACCCTATCAATAGGATGAACATTTTAAGGGAATGAGAGTAGGGAAGAGGAGAAAGGAAGCAAAGGGGAGGATTCGCGAAGGAAGGAAGGGGAGGAGGAACGGCACAGAGATGTTCCATAAGGTCATCCTATCAATAGGATGCACATTTTGTCACCAGTGACCAATGGGCCGAATGTGCATCATATATCATAGATATGCCCACATTTACCATTTATAGGATGCAGATGTAGTGTTGAGCCATCGGCGAATCACAGACCAGTATTCAGGTCATGTACCATAGAACATTACAGCAGGTAGATGTATCGGTTGCTCCAAGCCCCCAGTATCATGTGCCATACCCTGTCCACACCCCCAGTATCATGTACCATACCCTGGCCACACCCCCAGTTTCATGTACCATACCCTGGCCACACCCCCAGTTTCATGTACCATACCCTGGCCACGCCCCTAGTCTCATACCATATACTGCATCAGACTCCAAGCTCACATACTCTGTCCATGGCCCTTGTATCATGTAACCTGCCTAATGCAATCTTACTTTCTTTTATGTCTTAAGCTGTAGAATCCTTAATAATAGACCAATTTGAAAACCGTAAAACTGGCATGTAGCTGAGAATTCACTGATTTCAAAATTCCCCCCTTGGCCCCTCAAAAGGGTGAGGGGGGGGGGGCGGACGCGGCGTCCGCCCCCCCCCCTTGAATCCGCCCCTGTTTATGGACAGCCCCTAAAAGATATGGAATATAGACTACGCCCTCCAGACCATATGAGGTCCCCACAAAGATAGGCCTAACGAAATCCATAACCTTCTTCCTGGTGCTAATGTATGGGCTCCCTCCTTTTAGGTTGCGCCCCCTCCTTTTCGGGACCCTGTATCTGCCACTGCCCCCCCCCCCCTCTTTTTCTATAGTGCATTGGTCAAAATTAGTTACCAAACCGGCAGTGAGTCTATTGGAGTGCCACCCACTCTTTATACATATGTGACATGTACTGGGAATAGAGACCTTAAAACATCCTGCACTAAGGGCCCTTTTCGCAGATCCTGTCACATATATGGTCAATTCTCACGAAAATGGAGCACAGGCTCACTATACCTTTCCCCATCCATGTACACTTAACAGGGGGTCTAACTGCTATATTGTTTATACATTCACATTGCTGCTAACATTATCATACCATGGGTACCCACTTTTGCCCATGTAGTGACCTAATCTATGCCAATAACAGGGTAAAATGGGGATATTTCAAAGGATTTTAACTAAAGAAAATATAGGTAAAACACATTAGGTGATTTATTTGAGGTACAATAAGGTCCAAAATAACACTTTTCATATGGACTATTGTAGAATTGAAAAACTAACATTTTGACACCATCAGAGCTCATTTTCAATTATTTTCTTGTTATTTATAAGGAAAATGTAGTTGTGTAACATTTGCATCACCGTACGTAGGTACACTAGAATGAGTATAATGTCAAGGAGAAAATCCTCTTGGGGTATATAGATGTCTCAGTTTTGATGGCTCAATGGGGGGAAATATAATATTAATATGAAATATTTCTAACATGCACATGTCAATGACCTATAGGACTGACAAGCATGTGGTGTACCCCTTAGCATCACCGTACGTAGGTACATTGAATCATTGATTAAAGGAGAGCAATTAATATTTAGTAAATTATTTCATAACATGTTAATATATGTGTTCCAGGGAATATCCATGCAAAATATTGTCATAACTGGATGAATATGTTGCAACCTATTGGGAAAAATCATGGAAATATCACCGTACATAGGTACATCACCATGCATAGGTCCATGATTGAAACCTATGCCAAAGAATGATAGAAATAGCTAATGCTATCTATAAACCTGTTGATATACTTCAATTGACTAAGGATAAATACTATGGACCAGTTACAATACCAGAAATCAATAAATTTGTGAAGATAATGACTGCAATGCATAGACATCACCGTACGTAGGTACATCACCATACATAGGTCCAGCTCCATAAGTGGATATAAATAATTGCAGCATAATCTATTCTTATCATAGATATAAATGATAAAGACCCCTAGCCAACATGTTGTTATGACTGTATGAACAAAATATATCAGTTTTCTTGCAAATAATTCTATTTTATAGCAACCCATGTAATTTGTTCATATGCAAGATTCATCACCGTACATAGGTCCACGAGTTTTCTTCCTAAAACTGTCATAAAATCTTTAATTTTCATAGTTAGTGTTCCCAATTGTGTGAGTAATTAACATTATATGCTGCCTTTCAGCCCACAAGAATACAAAACATCTGAGCAGTTCAGATTTTTTCTCCTCCTCGGCCATGTGCTCCATTTTCATGAGAATTGACCATATATGTTTTGGGCTCTGCGTGGACAGTACCTGTACATTTCCTTCGTCGTGATGGACGCGGGTGGCGCGGGTGTATCTGAGACAAAAGAGGAATAGGGTCCTCGCGTCTCCAGGGTACCCAACGTTGGCAATGGGTCCGATGTGGTCAGTATTTGTGGGTGACTTTTTCCTATGCCTCTCCTAGGTATACAATTTTTTCTTTCGTCTACCCGGGTACATATTAAATGTACCTAACGGCTACAGTCCAGGACCTTAATTCAAAACATCCTGGGATGGCAACCCCAGCGATCTTAGTGTAGGCACATATCATAAGACCTGGCCGGTCTACCCTATCTAATGCAGTGGTTGCAGGCCTGTCAAGAATTGCAAGTCCTGGGATCACTTCACTATTCCTTTTCCAGCACTAAGATCACTGCGATCTTAGTGAAAGAAATGCATAGTGGATACACCTGAGTACAAGAGCACTTACAGGGAACACTCCTGATCGAAAGAGTGAATAGCATGCTGCAAACATATAGAGGGGAGGGAGGACGTTTGCTGAGTATCCTTGAGGGCTCTTAGGGCTACTCATGCATTAAGTGCAATGTAAGGTAATTCTTCCCTTCTCTCTCTTTGTCCTGGGGGGAGGGCACAATGCTTCTTATAGGCAAGCATAAATCATACATTCATGGGAACAACTCTTGAATACTGTACGGGGTCAACTGCACGCTGTGCTCTTTTGTTAGCCCATATGGGGACGGGGAACGATGGTATAAACACTGTTGTGAAGAAGAGTGGCTCCACAGCTATTCCTTTATTTTGGGACTCTTACCCCTGTGCCCAGTCAGTACTTCTTGGAATAGTGTAGGAGGGCTGAGGCTAAGATCGATGCGATCTTAGTGCTGGCTAGGAAATGTGAACGCAGTCTAATCTTAAGATCGCTTAATAGGATAAGGTAGAATAATTCCTAAGATCGCTGAGGTTGCGATCCCAGGATGTTTTGAATTAACCTCCTGGGATAATTGTACCATTTATCTAGGCCCTACAGTGGGTAGGCCTTATGATTCAGCTATTAAGGCCTACTCAGGTATGTAGGCCATAGCCCTAGGCCTATAGACATGAAGTAAATTTGTGGAATAGGGAACTTGTGCAGTGTGGTCATGCACGGGGGTCCAGATCATGCAGGGGCGGATCCAGGGGGGGGGGGTCCTGGGGGTCCGGACCCCCCCCTTTTGGTCCACCCATAACATGTTCAAATGGGGGTCCCCAAAGAGGGACCCCCCCCCTTTGGGCCCACCCAAGATGTCCACTTTGTATACCCCCATTCATGGCCCCTATCTCTCTTTGATATGGTTTTATTGTTTGTGAATTTTACAATTTATGACTACAGTATCTAAAATCTATAAAATTTCCACAAAATTTTCTAACGTGACCCAATGTGCACCAGTGAGTCCACATAGGCATCTAGGCATCAGGTGTGCCTTATGCATGGGATAATATGGTTGGTCCCCCAGGTAATTTTCTATTACATTTATATCCCATTAAAATTTTATTCACCACTTGGGGTACATCAAAATACTGTGTGCTGTAATGAGTTTTTGTGAAATTTCAAAGCTTTCTTGATGGTAGGCTCCAAATCACTTTCAAATAAAACTACTAGATTCACAGCCAATGATACAGAAATTCCTTAGATGCTTAGACTACCGTGTTTAAAACCAATATTTCAAAAAATTCCTTGGGGGACGAGCTGTCAAAACTCTATCAAAGAAGAATGTATCAGGGCTTTTGACAGAATTTTTTGCAATGGGCCAATTACACATTTCTTAGCAAAAACAATGCGCCATTCTGTAAATCAATGGCCATTCTAGCCATTTAAATGCGACATTTAGGCATTAAATGTGTGTATTACGCACTGCGCAGCCCTGTCAAAAGCCCTGATGTATGGTATCAGGACATAAATTTACATCCCTTTCCTATACCAAAACGTTTTAAATATAGGTTTGATGATTATGTTATAAGATTTTTTTATAAGACATCGTGGCGCTGCGCTTGCAGCATTACCCCCATAAACCAGGGTTGGACCCCCCCCCCTTTTCAAAATCCTGGATCCGCCCCTGAATCTGATGGGGGCTTCCCATGCCACATGTCGATTTCAAGAAAGGGCCATGTAAGATGTTACTAAGTCTCTCTTTCCAAATGACTTAAGCATAAAACAAGTTTTAGGTTATCTATCTAGAGCCTATGTGGTGAAATATAGATCTACTTAAGAGTGCATTCAAAATGAAAAAAAAGTTGTATCCCTTAATTAATTTTATGAGCAGGAAGCAGCAACTCCGAGGTCTGAGCAGCTCCGGAAATATGTAGGCCACCTCAGCGCCGCCACTGGACTGTTACCGCAAACTTATGATGGACGCGCGGGTTATGAGTAGTATACAGAAAATGGATATACATGGCAAGAAGAGATATGTTGTTTTGGGTAGGTGATTGACACAATGTAGAAAACATTACACATTCCCAGACGGGGAATCGAACCCCGGCCGCGGCGGTGAGAGCGCCGAATGCTAACCACTAGACCACCTGGGAAGCCGTTATATAATGGCCTAATATTTAAAAAAATTAAGGGGGGAGAGAGAGAGAGAGAGAGAGAGAGAGAGAGAGAGAGAGAGAGAGAGAGAGAGAGAGAGAGAGAGAGAGAGAGAGAGAGGTGGGAAAGGGAGGGAGAAAGGAACAAGGCGAAAGACACCAGGACGTTGTTTATTGTATCAAAGCCAGGCATGCACTATTGTTAGAAACATGTAAAATAGTTCTAAATCATGAAGTGCGACCTAGTAGAAATCAATTTTATGGTCTTTTGGTTCAATATTGATTCACCCCCTTTTAGATCTAACATGTGGATCATTGGTAAAAAATATCAAATCACAATATATAGGGACTATAATAGGTGAATTGAATCACCCTTTACTCCTCTTTTGTGAACCAACATATGACTAGCCTATTCAATGTGACAACAAATTAGACAGGCCTGTTTCTTTCATCCTGCAGTAGGAAATCAACGCTTGCATGTTTTCAAATCGACAGTTGATTTAGGGTTGAAATATGGTTGAATTTGAAAGTTGACACAACATTTATAACCATATCAACTCTGATTCAACATCTAACCATCAGTGCTGATTCCACGTTTATACATCTATGTTGATTCAATGTTGTTTCAATATTGTTTCATCGCTGATAGTTAGTTGACATGTCAATGTTGAATCAACATTAAAATTGATATAGGTTATTCAATGTTGATAATCAATGTTGAATCAACATTGAATTGAGAACATCATTTGAACATTGATATCTATGTCACTGTTGATCTATTGTTGATATGGTGATTGTTGACCAAACTAAAATGGAATAATTAAAAAAGTGTTGAAGACAGGTTGATCAACACTATCAACACAATATCAACCAGTTGTCAATGTTGATGCAATATTCTGTGCCAAGTGGGATTTGATTGTTGGCCATTCGGTGTAGGCCTTGGCCTACAATGCTTTATGTTTATGACTTTTACTTTATGACTTTATTATTTTAACCCACAAATACAGAAAGGAAAATGTCCTTATTATCATTTTGGCACAATCATTCGGATGATAATCAAATTTATGCCCGGGGAAAATCAGTTAAGGCCTAGGCCTTTAGCTAACAGTCCCTGGTTTGCATACTGGGGCCTACCACATGGGTGTGGACCACTAAATTTGACATGGTGACATGGCAATTTCTTAAAATCGACATGTGACATGAGAGGTTCTTAGAAGTGACATGGGACATGGGGATTTAAGTGACATGTGACATAACCATTTATTAAAATCGACATGTGACATGAGAGGTTCTTAGAGGTGACATGGGACATGAGGATTTAAATGACATGTGACATAACCATTTCTTAAAATTGACATGTGACATGGGGGACCCCCCATCCACACCCCCTACCACTGGTTCTATATACTGCAGTAGTAGTCACATCCCTGGTTCCTATCTGTCCAAGGGTCTAGGCCTGTTATGCCTTTAATACGCGAGATGGCAGCACAACAGGTCTGAGTGTCTGCTACCAGAGGACAGGATTGTCAGGGATGGTCACTCTCACAGCACACTAACAATTTGCTTCACTAAACATCTGTTAGAAGACGAACATTCATTCATGATATGCTGGTATGGTGATGGTAATGAGGGATATATGGAAAGCAGACACAGATTTTGGTACCGAACATAAAAATCAATCACTTGCAATAGAATAAGCCTACCCTTAAAACATTTGAAAACAAATTAAATGTATATTTTTATGATCACGTGACAAGCAAAAGTAATATTTTTTTTTGTTTAGCCTACTGATGTGATCAAGCCTGGCCTATCACTAATGGGGAGGGGGGTCGACCTCAAAGGAACTGTATCCCCCAACTCCCTGCAGGCTGTTTCACAGTGTTTATTCAATAGGCCTATAGCCTATACGGACATCTGTCTTTGCAAATTTGGACGTCCGTATTTATTGAATAAAGGAAGTGAAATGGCCTCCTGTAGACCTAGGGGGTTTACATAAAGGATAGGCCTATAGGGGAAAATCTGGCCATGGATTCTCATGTCAAACAGGAGAGAGGCAAATTTAATTTCTGTGTCTTTGGTGCTAGGTATAACTCTCATCACCACCCCCTGGAGGTTGTTTCACCGCAATTTTATTCAATAAGATTTATATGAACCTGCACATTTGCAAACATGAAGGTCTACATTTGTTTTATAGGGTCTGTAGGGGAAAGTTGCCTAATTTGGACCCCTAAGAACTTTTTCCTGTGCAGTGATTATTTATATGAATTTGAATGTAAGATTTATAAACTTTGTGAGGGTGCCTTAGAGCTTTCTGCTGGTAGCAATAAAATCTAGGAATTTGAATTGCTCTAGCCAGGGTGTGCAATTAAAACTGAAAGGCAAATGATCCAATTTCAGGGAACCAGGTGCCTAAATTGGACCAATTGGTATCTTAAATTGGGCCATTGTGTGTTATAGTTCTATATTTCTTCATATTTTCCTTATATTGAGAAACATATAAAACTAGGAAACTTTTGATGTATGATATTGTATATCCTCTTGTTATTTCCATCAATATCCTGTGGATTTGCTCTGTTCTGGAGGAAGAAATAGGTTCGGTCCAATTTAGAACACTATGTCGAGGTGCCACCTATATAGTGACCCAATTTAGGAAGCTAAATTGGACCTAATGTTACATCTATGGTCCAATTTAGGCAACTCAAGCTGGTCCAAATTAACTTTACATCGTTCTCATCGATAGTTTGTCTTCTAAAACATGATAATGATTTTCATCAAATTTCATTTGAGTCTAATAGTATAATGTGATATCTAAAAATCTGGAAGGATTTTGAACAAAAAAAAAATGTTGCCTAGCAACCAGGAGGGCTTAAGTAAGCAGTTACACAAATAAGATCAAGAGGTATAAAAACCATTTTTCACAGAAAATGTCCATAAAATTAGCCCAAAAAAAAGTTTTGTAGGTTTATGGAAAATTTAGTGATATTGCATAAAAAATGGCAGTGTAGTATCCTGAAAGTTGGACTATCCCAGAAGTCGGCCGTAATTTTCAAATAATAAATATAAACTTTAACCGTTTCATAATTCTATGGCGTAGGGACAGTATCATTAGGGTTTTTGTCCTTTCAAGTTCTATAAGAAGAGAGGGATGTTATCATGGTTTTTATGTTTTCAAAAAATTATTTATTTTCATTGATGTTTGTGGCCCATGAGCGATAATAGGCTTAAAACATGGATTACGCATGCGCAGACAACTGCTCGGATGCGCCAACTTCTGGGATACGACAGGAGCATTGGAACCTAGTTCCTACTACTGCCGCTAGGGGAAACAAGAGTGGTCCAATTTAGGAGCTGGTCCAAATTAGGCAACTTTCCCCTATATATTTCAAATAGGCTATGGAGGGGGTATAGGGTATTGGGTACATTATATAACACCTGGTACCCATCATACTGGTTCTTATCAGTGCTTATCTCACCAGGTGCCAGATCAAGCAATGACCGACCCACTATAGGCATCCATACTGAGAACAGGTTTGGTTCAATATGGATATAAAATTGAAATATCTAGCCGATGTCCGTATTTGCAAACATGGACATCCATATTAAGGCCTATTTAATAAGCATGGTGAAATGGCCTCTAGTTGATGATGGATAGGCCTTAGGCTAATGACAATTAGGTTAGGCCTACAGTAGGCCTAGGATTTGTTTATTCTATTTGCTTAGGATTTAGCCTATTTGTAGGCCTATTCATTTATTCATTAGCATATTATTTATCATCTGAATAGCCTACCCACAGGCCTAGCATAAAATTGGGTGGTACACGATACAACCCAAATCAACAATCCTATGTGAAGCACAGCAGGCCAGGTGAGCCGGTGCTGTTTCCCAATGACCAAGGCCTGTGCCCGTGTCCATCTAATGCAATAAGGGGTTACGATAAGGGGACTGCCTGCTGGTGAGAGAGGGTGGTACAAAATATCACACTAATCAGTGGGTTATATCGTGCAGCTTTGCATTGTATTGCGCAATTAGTGATACAACCCCGGATACAACCCAAATGCAATGCATCTTCCCATAGGGCCTGTATGGCCCACATACATTGACACCTTAAGCTGTGATTTAGGTGTGAAACAACAAGTGTCAGGGTGATTGCTGTCACACCTAGCATGTGGGGACTATCCTCCCAATTTTTCTACCATGTGTGACATCATATCGACCGCTACAATGTGACTCATTTTCTCCATCTTACTTTTACTAAAAGTTTTCATTTCATATCCTATACAATGTGCACAATATTACAGCAATATATGCACGAAATAGCCTTGATTTATTTTACTATTATTCTCTATGGGGATTTATGATTAAAATTTGTGCTATTGATGATGAGTGTGACAGCTTTTTGTTCATGTAAAGCCTAGAAAGTACAGAATGAACTGAGGAGGGTAAAGTGCATTGAAACATGTGGGCAACTACTGCAAAAAGAATTTTTGAAAAATCTTTGACATTTTTTTTAAAAATAGACCAATTTAACTGCAGGTGCGTGATACAACAAGATGCGCGATACTACCCAATTTTACCCTACTAGCCTATATAGGCCTAGCTTTCTATTGATGAAATTCCATTTTTTTTTTTTTTTTTTCATTTAGGCCTAGGCCTAGGTCTTGCATGCTTAACATTTTTTATTAGGCCCCTCTTCCCCCTCCAGCATGATGTCATTTGTGGATGCCTCCCCTCCAAAGGGGTGAAAAAAATTGACCATGGGGGCCATCAACAAATGACGTCATGCTGGAGGGGGGGGGTCTGGCCTGGCATGACGGAATTAATTTTCCATAGTCCTATTCCTTAAGCATTGCAAAAGTTGGCAAAAAACAAGACAAGGGGCAGGTTTGACCAATATACTTACATGTGTTTACCTGAACGCAAAAATATTTTTTAAAGGCCTAATGCAGGAGCATCTTGTCCTTTTCATAACTATTTCGAATGATCCCGTTTGTTGTTCTCCGTTTCGGTGAGTAGTAGATCCGAATACACACACCACCATGTTTTCGGTGTGACACTGACAGGTAGGACTCCTCCACAAATAACCATGTTTACTATGCGAAGCGTGGACTATGTAACTGGATGTTTACGCAGCAGCAAGCTATGGTGACTAGCCGAAATGTCCCTAATAAACGGAGATCTAAATGGCTCGTCAACCTCTCAGAACTGGAGCGAGTTTTGCGAGCAACATGCGGCGGGCGCCGCCGAGGCTTTCGCCCTGGAGTTCCGAATCTTCCTCTCGGAGCACCCAACCTACAACCGGCCGTCGGCCTGTCAGGACTTCGCGGCCAAATTCTGTGAATATTTCCTGGAGCATTTCGAGGCCCTGACTGTTCTCAAGCATTTGACATCCGATGGAGGTAACACCCCTCATGGATCACCCACAAAATCGCCCAAGAAGCGCCCGCCGACGCTGGGCCTTGGGGTTCGGTCCTCAACTTTTGACTCTTCAGAGCAGGGGGCGGTCGGAGGCAGCGATGTGATGCTGGGGCATGGGATGGGGGCGGACCTCTCTCCCACCTCCCCCAAACACAAATCCTTCTTCAGGAGATTCTCCTTCAGGGGAATTAGAAGCACACTTACAGTGAATCGTCCCTTCCGTCAGTTGTTCAAGCAGCACTCTGATGAGATGGAACTAGCCTCCCCAACAGGAAATTACAACACAGAGAAGAGAAATAGATTCTCATTGACAGTGCCAAGGGGAGGGGGTGAAAAGGCAAAGATGACCAAAATGTTGGTTGAGTGTAGGAAGGAGGGAATAGTTCAACAATTGGTTGGAGAGGACCAACAC
This sequence comes from Acholoe squamosa, assembly GCA_949317995.1. Classification (NCBI taxonomy): domain Eukaryota; kingdom Metazoa; phylum Annelida; class Polychaeta; order Phyllodocida; family Polynoidae; genus Acholoe; species Acholoe squamosa. The sequence continues at coordinate 61,729,360 of OX439041.1, read as the reverse complement.
GGACAGACTAAATGGGAGAAATGTAGACTTGTGTTGATAAAGACCACTGGTGGACACATGTTGGAGTTCTACACTCCTCCTAAGGTTGGTGCACATATTTATCTTGATTAATTATAGATTTTTTAACTTATAAACTAATAAAGTACCGGTACAGTAGCACTAGCAGGGTTTAAATGTATAAAATGATCATTTTTTAACAACAAGGGGTGGTGGGTTTTCGCATGGAAGCGCGAAAAAGAATTTGCCCCCCCCCCCCCAAGGGCCAAGGGTCAACATTTTTTTGTTACCGGTGACCGTGTGGAGCGGACAAACACACCCTTTTAGCATATACAGTAACATACAGGCTTTTTCGTTTAAACAAGGAAAAATTTGGCCATCCCCCCCCCCCCCACAGTCGAAAAAAAAAAATTGCCCCCTTCCCATCAAACCCACCCGCCTGTTGTGAAAAAATGATCAATCCCTGTTATCTACTATACCGGGAATATAAAATGTGGTTTGGGTCACTGAAGATTGCAGAGAGTGATCAACATATTGAACCCAGTACATGTAAGCTTATCAAGCATTCCTTGGAAAGTGGTTAACTATTAGTGGCCCATAGATTTTCCTGAGTGGAATGTAGCACTGTTGTTTGTTGTTTAACCTGATTTCAGACCCTCTGCTTTGACCTATATTTTACCTTTTTCATTGGCTTATATTTTTTTCTCTTGTCTTCTGTCTTGAACCTTTTATTTCATAATAGGCTACTATACCCACCTTAACTTTTGGTATTAAAAAAAACAACCATCTGTTCAGATGCAAACTATCCAAGCTATCGTCAGAATGATTAAAAAGTTCCATATTGAAAAGGAAATCTTGGGCCATCTGTGATCTATATCACACATTCAACCTAGCTTGCTGAGCTGTCAGAAGGTTATCTAGCGATACAACTACCCAAAACTGCTCACGGTGAGCTTGTGGTTAGAATGGTACGTGATAGGCTTCTATGTGATGTATGGGTTTTTAAACAGGAATCTGACCTCATAGATAAAATAGGTGGCACTATACTGTAATGTTGTATGGATGAGCAGAGCTAAGAATTAACAAATGAGATAATACTATACCACTCGAGAAATCAATTTATGGCATGCATAGTGGGCCTGGCTAACACAATCTGACATAACAATTAAGTGACCAAGGATAAGCCATGGAGGAGCCCAGTTAATCTGGGGTTGTGCACGAGAGTAAATATTCACCATCTACTACTGGCGGAAGTATGGTATACCTGTACCAAATGGCCAAATTACACCCCTACAGTAAAATATAGGTTCTCAGGACTGCATAATTCCAAATACCAACTGGTACATGATGATATGTTTAAATTGTAGGTTTAAGAATGAAATAGGCTTGTTCCTAGCTTAAAATAATGTTCATTAATTGTATCTTGTCATATGTCGCAGTTACCACCGTCTAGAGGGATCTGGGTTTCATCACTTCACTGCTTGTATTTCTTCAAAGGCAGGACTTCTATCTAAATTCCCATGCCTACCACTTTTGTGATATCAGAAAGAAATGAGACTTTTAAAAAGGCCAATAATACATTCTCACTAACTAATAGACATGGTGGTCTGATATTAAAGGGAGGACACAGGTGTTGGATTATGGCTGAAATATTGTAAGTGGTTTTCTCATGAGTACGTGGTAAGAATAGATGTGGACTGAGGACCTAGATTCTGCCTCTCCCAAAAGACATGTCTCACCACCTACATGGCTGTGTATCTCCAATCTCATTTCTTTCTCACTTTCCCATCTCGAACAGCGCTCTCCTTCTGTCTGCTCCTGTTATCAGGTAGAAATGGCAGCATCCCAGTACCATACTTTCCAGTTTATGTGAGCGGATGGTAACAGGAGGTACAGGTATATGGCTAAATCTTTATTGTCTGACCTTGTAGATAGGACAAAACTGAACAGTTACTATCCGTAGAAAAAAATAGTGGATGAGGCCATCAGAGAACCCGGAAAATTTGTAAAATTCTCTCTTGCCTCACCAAGCTAGGTTAAAAAGGTCTATATCGCATCTTTCCTATCCCCTCTGTGTGTCTGGTGCGAGCATTGACACCATCATCTGTGAAATGTGTATTAGTAATGTAATTTCCTAGCCATGGATATGACCTTAGGCCTATAGGCTTAGCTGTCAAAATGGCGTTACACCTCTATTGCTCTCTCACTTTCTAACTCAACTGTAAATACAATGAAACATAATGTTAAAGAATTGAAGAGATTAAAGCAAAAACAAAACAAAAACACCTTTAGATCTATAGAGATGTGTGATGGGACGTCCTTTTTCAAATAAACATCGAATTATACTTCCTGAAGAACTATGGATAGAAATATAGAGGAAGGGCTAAGACCGCTAAGCATTTAGTCATGCTATATGGTAGCAGGAGGCTACATGGTTGTCCTTTTAGCCACTGACATGGGCTGATCCATAAAGTATGTCACGATTTTGGGGCCTTTTTGGATACCCACCCACCTCTTTGTCACACTTTTACTATAAAAGTGTACAGGAGCCATGGACCCCACTCCCTCTGCTGTGACAATCTGACATACTTTATGGATTGGCCCTGTCACTAGTGCATGTCATGTATTATCACATGCGATTGGCTGACCGAAGCACCGGGAATCTCCGATATTCATTTTGCTATGCGCAAGACATAATACACATGGACATCGTGTCAGTCACGCCTACAAATGATACAGAGGGCCTTCCCACTAGCATGAAATAACCTGGTAGAGTTATTTAACTTCCTATGCTCCATCACTAGAAGTACCATAACTAGAGGAAGCCTCCCCAAAAAGTAAGAAGTACAACACAGAGAAAGCAAATATATTCTCATTGACAGTGCCAAAGGGTGGGGGTGAAAAGGCTATGGTGACCAAAATGGTGCAGTGTAAGAAAGAGGGAGTAGTTCACCGATTGGTATGGGAGGACCAGCGTGGAAAGATCAAGTGGGAGAAATGCAGACTTGTGTTGATTCAGACCACTGATGGACACATACTAGAGTTCTACACACCTCCTAAGGTTAGTTGATGCATTCAACTTTTCCAAAATGCCAACCACCACTGTTTCATACAGTCATGTCCTCCAGGTCTTTGTTTTCAAATGCCTACTGAATTCCATTCATCTGTCAGGTTTTGTTAGAAAATGTCCATGGAAAATTGAAGTACATGTACATGGCGTGATGAAAGAAACATCCGCGCTCTAATGTTGATGGAAGAATTAATGATATTGATTAATGGGTATGATGGAAATGCTTCACAAAATAGGAATTCAAACAGGACATGACGTTCCCATCGTGGCATAGTAGTCATTCAAAAGTGGTGATCTGGAAATTCTGATTGAAATCTATAATACTAGTGATAGATCAATTTTATCGACTGAGGTACATATGTCAGTACATGTATTTGATGAGGATACAGTGTCTATGATCGATTCTGATTGCTTATCCCCAAAATCCACTGTCATTGATAAGAGGTCAGAGAAGGATCAATGTTATCTATTGAGATAAAGAGATATCTTGTTTAATACTGATCAAGTAAGATCAGGGAATCATCACAAATAGTGCCTGGATAGGTGTGTCCTCTATACACATGTGAGAAGAAAATCAGTGTCAGTGCGTATTTTAAAGCACCAGCGTGATGGTTGTGTTTAATGAGAATGCCCTCGGTACCACTGGGTCTATGTGACTCCTGTGTATTGGCTTTCATATGAATGACATAGACCTGATTTGTCTGGCAACACCTTAAGGTACTTGTAGGTCGATAGTATGAGAGATAGGCTAATGTATGTCAATCTTAGGCCCTGTATTAGCCGTGGGCTATAGACATTGAACTAGGAGGCCCCCAGTGAGTTTTGGATACTGCCAAAGTCAGGGGTGGCTTATAGGTGCATACTCTATTTTTCAACACTATAGAAGGCTACTAAACAGACATGTTGCTTATACGTGGGTGTTGCATATAAGCAGGGTTTTATGATAACGTCCATTTTCATCCTATGAGCGTATTAAGTGCTCATACTACAGTTGCTATGGAATGAGCCACTCCTGGCTCTCCACATCATGGCTGATCTCACTTTGTAGCCTTTGTGGTGTAATTTTCTATTTCTGATAAATGTAAAACCTCGCGTATAAAAAATAAGCCACACCTGCGTATTTTATAAGCTGTATCCTGAATCTGGGATAATGCTATTAGTCGCCCTGACGCCAGTTTAGTAAAAACCCTGACACCCAGCACCCTAAGTTTAGGAATAACTGTAAATGATTGTAGTTGTTCTCTGAAATGGTCTCTATGCAGTGACTTATTTGCGAGGATTTAAGATGGTATGTGAAATCACTGCCTTGACCCAGTGAACAGTATAAAGAGAATGACATTTAGAGGTAACACGTGAATCCTAGGCCGAGAGATCTGCCTCAGGCACAGAGCTCTTACGGCCTAATCATGAATTTGAAACATGTATACAGAAATGTTAACGTTTGAAAATGGCCTATATGAGCAGATTACCATGCATGATGGTGATTTAAAGTTTAGAATTATATTAACGGGTAAATGGACAAGAATCATCAAATCAATGGGTTTATAGGGGCAGATAAATGCTGTTTTATGAGCTGTGAATATAATTGACGCACTCTGAACATAGCAACCTTTACGTGACATAGCAATTAGGTAATGTAGGCTAACCCATACAGCGCCCTGCATAGGAGTGCGTAATCCCTCCAGGTCTGTAATGACAGGGGATGTAACTGTTCCAGCGTATAGGCATTGAAAGTCTATGGGTCTCCAGGATTACCTCTTATTAAGTACAGAGTAGATTTTATATACATGTACGAATTCCTATATTTCATATGAATTCCCTTTTTTTTTTTTTTTTTTTACTAATTACTCGTACCTACTTTTCACCATGAAAACGCAGCTCATATTTGAGAATCTCTACACATCTAATAACCAAAACTATGTTATAATCAGAGGTTCCCGCATCTTTAGGTGTGGAGGCAGTCTAGAAGGCCCTGCTTGACCACAGCACTTTGCATGCACTACTCACCACTCAGGTTACTATCTGTGAAATGAGCAGCCAGCCACTCCACTCAATACTCCCTGCGATGGGCGGCATACTGAATACACCTGGGTTAATCCATTAAGGGCTGCATATTACATTATAAAACGGCTGGCAGTGCTCTGCTGCACAGTAGAAGTGACCTTGAGTGCATTATAGGAGTGCAGTGCACACCTCAGCAAGGTCAGCATAGCTGTAAACAAGTCAAGGGCCAATAATTGGTCTAGACATACCTTAATTGGGTGATTGATTGTTCGGAATGAAATGTACAATGTTTGATAAAGACAATAGACAACTCCTTCTTCACATCTTGACTGGCTTTTGTCTATAATGCACTCAGATGCATTCGTGCATTATAGAGCAGCAGACAGTATCGATGTGAAGAAAGTCGTTGTCTATTCTCTAATTAATGCATTATGACCATTAGTCGCATGATTTACGAATGCAGCCATCCCGACCATTCAGGATTTATACACTTAATTCTTAATGCCGCATCCTATAGGTCACATCGCTTTTCTAGAATCTTTATTTTGGCCATTTTAGTATTGTTCCATGGTATAAAATCCTGGCATAAAAGGCGCACCCCTACCTTTGACTGCTCCTATAAGGCGCAGAAGGGGCCCGATGAGTGTAAGCCGCGCCTTATTTGTGGCGTTTTATGACAGGAATCTTTGGATCTACCAATAATGGACACACCAGCTGTTAAACTAAAGATTTATAGAAATGTGTGTTCTATCTAAATTCAATTGAAGTCTAGGTATATACTTTCTGATAAAACATTGCGAACATATCAAGGATTAAGATGTGAGTCAGTTGTAGTACGATATCAGATAGAATATAGAGCTGCTTCACACTTTCCTGAACTGTCGGAAACTGAGTCGTGATAGCCAGCAGGATGTCGCAGTATTTACCGTGCACTATGCCAAAAAAAAAGAGAGAAATGGATTATTTCAGGTTACCCGGCACCACATAGACTCTACCTAAGCAAATGTACCCTGCAATTGCTTTTGAAAGTAATTTGGCCATTTCTGGGTAGCTGCTATATTGATTTAATTGATTTGTCTGTCCGGAAGTTGCCACCGCGAGTCACTCATCGTCGGGGCAGCTTTGGAGGCAATTTTTGGGTCCTCTTATTATTAAGGCTTCCAGAATCAAAAGGGAAAATTGCTCCCCTAGATTTTAGACCCATTTAATTATGACCTCCTTATGTTATCTTCTGGTTATGCCTCAAGTTAGTTCGCTTTAACATTTCTTTCTCCAAATTCTTTTTTTATATCTGCTAACCTCTTCACACCAAAGGGAAAATCTTATTTTTTTTTATGTACAGGAAGCTTTTCAACCTCATAATATGTATAGACATAAACAGGCGAATGTAGCAACCAAAATATGTACAATGCATGGCAGCTATTGAGATATCGTGACGGCACTTTCCTTTTGAGTCCCTCCAGGACGTTCACTGTAAAGTTTATGGAGGATGAGGAAATATCTCTACTGTGTCATAAATTCTGCTTCTGCCCATTTGGATCATGTCATATTATGTCTGTAGAATAAAAAAAGATATGTGGCACATAGAAGATGTGTCAAGAAGATTGAATAAAGGCAAAATATTCATGCTGTCTAGGTTTTACATGTATTACTCATGTGCAAAGAAATAAGAACTGCTTAACTGAATTGGGTTTGATACAACCTCCCAAATTGTTGCTTAGTACAAAAACCTCTGGTAGAATGCGTGGGTATCAACTACCTGTTACATGCAGTGCAATTTTCCAACATTATTTTCTTCCCCAATAGAACGTCCCTCCACTATGTCATAATTCCAAAGCATAGGAAATGCCTGTCTGCACTAGTTGTACCTTTTAAGTGATATAGGAACATATCTGATAAAAGAAAAAAGAGAAAAGATATTGTTCAGCGTTAAGATGCATAATGTATGGCGTTGTGTATGAATCTATAGAATTGCCCTATTGGAACAGGAAAAGTTGGTCCCACGCCAGGCTAATACCGTAAACTCCCGCTTATAAGATGCGTCCTCTACGCCAAACAAATCCCTACTGGGTCTTATAGGATTTCCTCAAGTTGGGGGTGCGTCTTATACGAGGGGTAATTTTACTATAGAACAGTACTGGATTTACAAAATTGAGCCTTAAAATGTGCGTCTTATACGCGAAAATGCATTTGCTGAGTCTGGGGTGCGTCTTATACGTGCAGCGCGTCTTCTACGCGGGAGATTACGGTACACATAGTATAGTTGACCTGCTTTGTAATGGGACTCATTAAGGACTAATTAAGATGCATGCCCTCGATAAATGTACTGGTGAGTCACATACCCATACATTGCACCAGGAACATGATGAGTGGGTGTCTTTTCAGATTAGAATCTTTCTCTGTGTCAAGCTTTTGTTATATTAAACGTATGAAATGTAAGATATATTATGAATATAAGATGTATAAAATTCACCTGGAGATAATTGGAATTTCCTTTGATAAGAGTCATGTTATGGATGGGCGATTTAAGACCCTGCTGGCGCTTATAGATTTCACTATGATATTGTTTCCCCAGTTCTTTTTAAGACTGGTGACTGTTTCAAATACATATCTAAATGCTTAATTTTTATTTCCATAACCCTGTACCGCCTGTTGTGTCTATTCAAAACCTGCACTTTGCTCCATTGATCCATTTATGTTAGGTCACAGAACTCTATATTGGACTGCAGACATATAGGATTTGTGATCTGCGGAATAAAGACTTGTGGCTATATGGCAGTAGTAAAAGAAGTAGGCCAGAGGGCCAAAGGCACCCTCACATCTTCCAGAATTGTACACGATAGACAGAATATACATTTCTCTTTTTCTCAAGTATAATAGCCCCAGGACATAGGGCATGGTACCTGGACTACATTCTTGTCGTAAAACTTGCCTTGTAGTGACGAACTTTCGGTATTTTGCTTTGATCACGAGCAGACGACATTTGGAAGTTTTTGAGTTGGGATTCCGCGCCTCATTTGATGCCTTGAGCCTCGCGTACCTTTGTTATCATGATGCACCAATGCAGCACTGTGTTAGTGCATCATGCTGACCATTAGATCCAGTAGGGTTGGCATGATGCATGACCTCAGGGAGTCGTTGCGACTAGACTCGCCAGGGCTGCATTCATGCATCATGATGACACATTGGCGTCCTAAATTAAAGCACTATGCCGCCTTAAAAGGTTAAATCCTGGGCCTGAAGCAGTGATAACCACAGCTCAGGAAACCACTACTGGAACACGAATTACCTGCAGGCTGTTTTACTGGAACGTTAATTACCCGCAGGTTCCTTTGGTTATAGTTCTGGGTAATTACAATAAAACTAATAGAAATGACAGACACAAATATCAGGTGTTGGAATCGTGTGGCTGTCCCTGACAGATGGATGGCATCAGTGAAGATAATTAGATTTCAATATTGCCATAGTATGGTGGAAATGAATTCATGTGATCAGAGTTTACGAGTTCTTTATTGAAAATTGATGAGGATTAATACAATTACCAGGCCAAATTTATATAATACAAATCGTCAGAGCCCAAAGGGACACAGGGAGATGTCTATTCATGAGACATAAAACCTGCATTGTGAATTATGATTGGATTAATGAAAAATAATAAAAAAAAAGAAAAAGAAAACAAGAAATATTAAATTATATTTTCAAAAGTTCACAATCCTAGTTTCTTTAATATGTCATTATAACAGAAGCTGCTGACAAAATGCAGTCATGCAGCTTTTAATACAGACAACTCTCAATAGTTTAAGACGCACTATCTCTCCAGGCTCATGTTCATTGGTCATCATGATTCACCAATCCAAGTATCTATACCAGGCATTGTACTGGTACATCATGTCCATTCTCCAGGGTCTATAAACCCTTTAGGGTCAGCATTAATGCACTATTTGGCCCTTAAGGGGTAGGCATACCCTGAGACAAATTTATGGACATCTTGTAATTAACTTGACCTCTATACAAGACCTATTGATTATATGTGTCGAGGAAGAGATGGTACATGTATATATCAGGTCTTCTCTCAAACGGGTCTTGAAGTCAAATTCAATGTTATAAGAGCCATAGCAAACCGTCACGGTTAAGCATTGGGTTTTTGATGTGTCGGTATTGAGGGTTCATAAAAGTTAAAATCAGGGCTGGGGTAAAAAGAAAATCGCATATAAGCCGCACCTCCATTTAAGATGCACCTTAATTAATGGCTAAGAAATAGCCAGCCAGTTAAGTTCTATTCTAGAGTGTCAGAAAACCCTGGGTAATAGGCTTTTTGTTTAGGGTGATCCTATAAGACGCACTTAGGGTCTGACATTGTCAAAGCGGGGATTTACAGCAGGTTATAATCAATTCCTTTGGCTCCGAATACAGCAACCCTTTATTGAACTCCTATATATGTATATACACAGTAAAGCTCATGGTAGATCCTGGTCTTATAATATTCCCCATCAGGGCACAGAATAATGAAAAGCTGGACAAATTGGTACACATACAAATCACCCAGGGTATTGTATGAGTGGTACTTATCAATCCCTTTTATGAATCCAGTGAGGATAATGACATGGCATTGTTTTACCAACATCTTATCAACCCACTCTCCCACACTGCTATGAAGCCCCTTCGTGCCTATTAGACATTAAGCTAATGGGATATCATGTCTAACGGCCATATCTATGTGCGTGTATCTAGAAGACTGATAGTTGGCCCCTAAGGCCACACCAAAAAAATAAATTGGTCTACGGATTTCCCTCTCCATATTTTCGGAAATACATTTTTTTTTGTCTACGGATTTCACTCGCTTCACTTTCTACAAGTTTTCTCTTTGTGATGTTTGGCAATTTTTTTTTTTTTTAAATAAAATCTTTTCCCTCACCTCACTTTTCCAGCAAGGAATCCATAAGACGTCAAAAAATTGTTAAAAAAAAAAACAAAATCCATAGACCAACTTATTTTTTTTGGTGTGGCCTAACAAAGAGAGTCGTGTTTGCTCTTCGATTTTTCTTCCTCTTATCTCTTACGTTTTTCTCATCAAACATTGATTTGGGACGGTCTACCAACGCAGCTATATAATAGATCCATGCAACAAGAAAGGTTAGATTTCCATGTTAAATATTGTAATTGTGTGGGTTTTGATAGAATGATCACCTCGTCTGGAATCCCTACATATACATGGATATTAATTAAAATGAGCTACATCAGTAGATTAACGGCATTCGCGTATCAAAAAGCATATTTCAAAGTGCAAAGTTTGAAGGGTCTTGTCTGTTTCATAAACCTAAGAACAATATAAAAGTTCAACCTACAAAGAGTAGAAGCTGCCCCATCTTGCTGCATTTGTCTATAGGCTATAGTGGATTTATTGCTAGTGACCCAGACTGCCATGCTATACTATAGCCTAGGTTAATTCTAGGTAGGATAGAAAATAGAGCAGTGATGTAGTGGACCATAACACTGTAAACCTATGTACATGCATATTGCACTGCAGGGGTCTCCTTTGTTAGTGCTAGATAAGCCTGATTAGGTCGATATACTAGTGCATTAATGTTTCATGCCCATTGGTCGTCATGATACATGAAATCAATGTAACTCGCCAGGGTCACATTCTTGCATCAAGAGATAAGAGGGGTTGATACACTCTCGGAATGTTGGCATGATGCTCCAATGAAGTACTGGCGAGCAGCGAGTCTGTTCGCACTTCATTGGTGCATCATAACGATCAATGGGCGTGATGCAGCCCTAAAAGGGTCAAGAGCATATAGTGCACCATATGACATATTGTAACCAATTTGAGACACAAAAAATAAAACAATTAATATTACACACCTCACCCAGCATTATTGGCTCTATTTATATTGCTGCACAGGATATTTGGGAATTAAAGTCCTGCAGGGATGCAGCAATTGCTACTAATCTGCCAAGGCTGCATTCATGCATTATAATAACCATTCAGTCCTGAAGGGCCGTCATGATGCACCAATATATATATATATATATATATATATATATATATATATATATATATATATATATATAGTGCTGGAGAACCAACTCGCCAGCACTGTATTGGTGCATCATGACGAGAAACTTGGGAGACATCATGCAGCCCTTATAGGGTTAAGTTATATTCCATCCAATCTGACTCTCTGATTGGATGGATATCAGTGGAGATATTATTATAATAATGGTAGGAGGCAGATATTGGTGCATTCATTCTTAACCATCAATAATGACTGGTGTTGTCGGCAGTTGGTATTGTAGGGGATTCAGATTAACACACCTACCCGGTATATAATGAAATACGGAAATGGCCTTAGGTAATTTGATTTGTCCATGTGGGAAATTGCAGTTTAGTCATATCGATTTTAAAAACAATTGGGACACGATGCCCAGACCTTTCGGATACATCCTTCTAGCCTCATACAGTTTGTTTTCATAAATGATAACAGAAAAAAAAACAACAACAGATTAGCTAGGTATTATTTACGCGATTACAATTGTCAGAAGCTCTTGTGTGTTTCTAGAGCTATATCTCTCAACATGAGATATATATTAAATGAGTACAATTTCATGCATTAATATATGCGCGGTCCATTGATGTCTAATGTTGAAAACTTAGCATTGTGTTGCATTATTTTATAGTTTTTTTTACTTATAAAATTTGGTAATATGCAAATCTTAGATTCTTTTAGAGAGCAAGCATACAGCGTACAAGTTTGCTAACCAAATAATATAACTATACATGTGTAGTACATTTTGCCCCATGTGCAGTTTAGGGGTAGGAAGACCAAGATATAACACAGACTGCTGTCCGTCCATCCACCTATCTGAGTAGCTCTCCCCAATGCCCAATCAAATAAATGCAGCCCACAATTCAACAATGAGACACCCAGAAACAGTGCAGCAGCCCCAGAAATGAACCATTCCCCTCTGTTTGCTGTCAAACCCCCTCCAGGCTCCCTCCCCCCATCCCTTCAACCAATCTCCCCCAAAATCCCCACGCCAACTGCCAGGCCATTGTCACAGAGGAAAACACTTTCCCGCAGCTATGCATTTGCAGCAAATCCTCCTGTAGGGCACCTGAATTTGTTCACCAGCAGAGATTGGTGGCAAAGAGATGGAGGCTTCAGGGCCAGGGACTATGCTGCTCACCCTACTTAAGGCCTCCTAAAAGGCCTGGAGAGCTACTACGAGCTGCTCCCTGTTGCTCAGATAAAGCTGGCCGAGCTGCTCAGACGTGATGGACCCTGTGTTGTAGGGTTTCCAGGACAGCTAGATCACAGGGGGAGATTCTCAGCCTGGACAGAGACGTGAGAAGGGTGGGAGTCGGGGGTGGGAGGATTTGAATGGGAAGTGGCTGAGAGGACAGCAGTGGTGGTACCAGCATCTTTTAGACTAGATTCTCACAGCATCACTTTCTCTGTACCTTAACCCTTTAAAGACCATAGAGCTCTTAAACGGTTTATGCTCCATGGTTGTAATTAGCCAGGGCTGTATTCACACATCATACCGACCTTACATGGTTGGTACACTTGTAAAAGATGGGCATGATGCACTGGTACCGAGGTAGGAACATTGGCCTGGAATCATCATGCGACCATTAAAATTTTAAGAAATGTGCTCAACTTCCTGCCTAGAGTTTTATTAGTAATACAGCAGATGATATGTTAAAACTAATGTTATGTCAATTTAGGAAATTGCGTATGACATACCGGTAGATGTACAATGTATTATGTATCCTCTATGTATCCTAATCCCTTCAGGGCCTCTGTAACAGGAGTAAATCATGCCCAAATGGTCAGCATGATGCGTTTATGAATTTTTGGCGAGTCTGCTCACCAGCATTGCATTGAAGCATCACTCACTAAGGTCTTCATGATGCATGGATGTAGCCCTGGTGAGTTACTTGCCAGGGCTGCATTCGTGCATGATAGTGACCAATGGGCATGATGTATATTATTGCATCAGCGGCCCACAAAGGATTTGATAGGTAGACATCATCTAATGAATTTGACTATTCCCACCCACATTGTAGCCTTTAGCATATGGTTAGGCCACCCTTAAAAATATGTTCGTTTCCTGTCCAGAGGGTGGGATTTTTCAGACCCATGAGGGAGGGAGGGGAAAATTCTTTTTTAGGAAAAGATTTTTATTTGTCATGAACATCGCAAGTGGGGATGGTGTGAATTTGCCATTGCGTTCTAGGATTCAGTAATTGAAAACCTAGATTCTTGTGCTAATAGACAAAAAAAAATTTTTTTTAGAACTCAAGAAAAAAATTTTCCCATTCTCAAAGAAGGTTCCACCAGGCCTCTGGACAGGAAACGAACATTTTTTTAAGGGTGGCCTTAGGCAGTCTGTAATGTCATATTTGCAAATGCACATTAATTTCTAAACGCATTCATAATGTAAGTTCCCATGCAAACAATTTGATAGCAGATCCATCTCCAAGTTACCATCAGGAATTACCAGTACTCTCGATACCTCTATATCATATCGCCATAATTGTGATTAAACCTTTGACCACTAATGCTCTAGTAGATATTGGAAAATGTAGATCTATTATTTTTAAGTAAATACCAGGCGCAATATCAGGTATTGCGCCTTGCATTTTGGAGCTATACTACATTTACTTAAGATTATTAGATTTTATGAATACTATTTACTAACTTAAAGTAGTTTCTCAACAGTTACAAGGAGATAGAGATAGAGAATATATTACTCGTGTATCAGGAACAAATATCTATTTAGAAAATTATAAAGTCTAAAGATATCCAAATATCCACACAATACCAAATATGTAATATAAGAATCGCCTGAATGTGTCAAGATTTCTGTTCATCTGCTACGTTTATTGACTAATTCACACCCTATACTATTTCATAATATCAATAAGTATGTCCAAATAACTAGCCCCAACAATTTGCATCGGTCTACACCATCAACCTGCTACTGACAAGTCATGAGTATATGTGTAACCAGCCGATAACTTTTAGTATGATGAGGGGCAGTGAAGGAAAAAAAATACGAAAGAAAGAAAAATTTGAGTACTCTGGGGAAAGTGATTGAGTTGCCATAGGCCAGGGCACACTGTCTGTAACGTATTACATGTACCATCAGAAGTGCTAGAGCACTATGTGTGGGCGAGGTAGCTACATGAGAGGCGTAGTTTGAGGCACTGGAGTAGATGGGAATGGGTTTATATATGTATGGAGGTAGGGAAGGCTGAGGGGATGTTAGTGGGGACATTTGAGAGGAGAAGGAAGGTTCAGGTATACACTGGTCTCCAGTGGTTTACAATTTACCACTGGTAACTTCTGATCAACTGGTCTCAACCAAGCTACCAATAAGGGAAATATGAGATGCCATTTCCCTAACTTGTTTCAATTTTGGCAGTATTTCCTGTAGGGATTTCCTATATACAACTGAGATGATTTGTGAATGTACAGAGAACAATAACAGGCATCTCTGTTTTAGATCGTAATACCGTATAGGGTTTTTGAATTTGTGGTTACCTGGATCTTTCCATCTCATTTTCTAAGGAAACCAAAACAGGGGGTAAATGGGATGTTTGGTATATTCCCTTGGTAGGAGCTTTACTGGTGCATCTAAGTATCTACTGGAGAAGTCAGGACCGGGGTAGGCCTCTAATACATCGTGGCTGGGCTCAGTGCTTAAGGCTACTTAGCACCTGAGGAGTAGTAGCTAGACTCCATGGTGTGATGTGGCTTAGCCAAGGTTAATGCAGTTTTTTTTCTATCTATCTTGGTTTAATAGTATAGATTTTTTCATGTTTCCCTCCACTTAAAAGGGAAAAAGAGATGTTTGGAGCATAGGATTCAGTGCATGACTATGTACCGATACCAGTATCCAGGGTATCACCATATGGTGGCGTTTCTACCTACATAATAATACATTTGTCTGAACAGCTGACTTGTGAAATTCAAAATATAATTTCCTGCAAACTTCCTGGAGAGAAATGGATGTATTTCACTGTTCAACAAGTATTATTTGACTATGTTTAAGCACTAAATATTAGGTATTTTTGTGAAAATGATGAAGGTCCATTAGACTGATTAAACGATTGTGTCTTTCTCAGATATTTTGAAGATTTTGATGGAGGTACTGGATCAAGCACTTTCACTCGTGTTCTCTTTCTCTCTCTCTTTCTCTGTCTGTCTCTGTCTGTCTGTCTCTCCTTCTCTGTCTCTCTGCCTCTCTGTCTCTGCCTCTCTCTCTGTCTCTCTCCTCTGTCTCTGTCTTTCTGCCTCTGTCTGTTTCTCTCTTGTCTCTCTCTCCCTCCCTCCCTCTCTAAAAAGTTAGCGTATTATCACATATTATCACCTTAACTATTTAACTCAAGTACATTCAGAAAAGGAAGACAATTACACAAAAGCAGAAGAAGCCACAGGTTGATCATTATTCGATTTCACACAGATAAGTGGGTCAGTAATTACGGCCTGCAACATGGCAATCCTTTAATACAAAAGGGAAAAACAAGAAGAGAATTAGAGATGTCCATTAGCAGCATCCAGTTGGGGCTGTGTGTGAATCTGCCTGGTGGGGACGGCATGGTTCTCCTCCAAGGCACTCTTTAAGGCTCATTGAGAGCAGATCTCTGCACCTGGAGCTACTCGTAAATAATCAAAGGAGCAGCCCCACGACCATTTATGATTTAATATGGAGATTGCCCCAGTCTCATGATGCTTTCAGATGGAGGATTTTGTCAGAAGATGCTGTGTATAGCTCTTCAGCATAGTGGGTTTATTCCAGCTTTCAGATGGAGGATTTTGTCAGAAGATGCTGTGTATAGCTCTTTCAGCATAGTGGGTTTATTCCAGCTTTCAGATGGAGGATTTTGTCAGAAGATGCTATGTATAGCTCTTTCAGCATAGTGGGTTTATTCCAGCTTTCAGATGGAGGATTTTGTCAGAAGATGCTATGTATAGCTCTTTCAGCATAGTGGGTTTATTCCAGCTTTCAGATGGAGGATTTTGTCAGAAGATGCTGTGTATAGCTCTTTCAGCATAGTGGGTTTATTCCAGCTTTCAGATGGAGGATTTTGTCAGAAGATGCTGTGTATAGCTCTTTCAGCATAGTGGGTTTATTCCAGCTTTCAGATTGAGGATTTTGTCAGAAGATGCTATGTATAGCTCTTTCAGCATAGTGGGTTTATTCCAGCTTTCAGATGGATGGAGGATTTTGTCAGAAGATGCTGTGTATAGCTCTTTCAGCATAGTGGGTTTATTCCACCCCCATTTTGTCCATAGTATAGAGTTTTCTCTCAGCTCCATGGTACATACTCGATGTGGATGCATATCTTGGTTACCTTTTATTATAGATGGATATCATTGACATTTATCTTGCACATTTAATCTTTGAGTATGGAGGAGAAAATTTAGGCTTACCTGGGTTCCATATTGGGAGCTCCATTTCTTTTCAGCTCCGTATCTCCGGGGGGTCACAGATTTATCTCTACCTCAGAACTCATTTAATCATCATTTGATGTGCATTATATTTCTAGATCCTCCCACAATCAGTTCATCAAATCTTTTTAGAGGTATCTTTATTATCTAAAAGCTCAGAATACAAACAAATCACAATATATGGCATGACAGATCAGGCCCATTTGGGAACTCCTATCTAATACTGCTGTAAGCTTACAATGATCATGGCTCGGGTCATAGCTTTGCTTTTTTTTGCCTAAATGATGTACTCATGGATCTCCCAGTTATTCTTCCAACAATACATGTACACATGGAGGTTCAAATAGTTTTCCCCAAATATGAGCATTATTTTTCTGGACGTAAGCAGTGCACACATATATAGAGCATGACAGTGGCTATTATAAAGTTATAATTATATACACTTCCTGTTTGTAAAATTTATATACAAGTCACCCCAGCCCAGTAGAAGATATAGGCTAGCGACAAGGAAAATTGACAAAATATATGTTCAAATGTAGTATGCCTCAATACTGAAGTATGTTCAAATGTAGTATGCCTCAATACTGAAGCGCGACACTGTAGTGGATTATTTAAGCTTACACTATACAGTGCCATTGGAATCTATAAGTTATAGATTCCAATGCCATGTGCCTCCAGTGCATATAGACAAGAAAATACAAGGCATGTACCGTAATCTCCCACGTATAAGACGTGTCCTCTACGCCAAACAAATGCCTGGTGTGTCTTATAGGATTTTTTCAAGTTGGGGGTGCGTCTTATACGAGGGGTAATTTTACTATAGAACAGTACTGAATTTACAAAATGGGTACCTAAGAGGTGCGTCTTATACGCGAAATAACCATTGACAAGTTAGGGGTGCGTCCTCTACGCACACCGCGTCTTCTACGCGGGAGATTACGGTAGGTTCTTTTTAACGGAACATAGTACGAGATGAAATTTGAGATGGAATTTCTAGTGGTTAATGCCTGGGCGCTTAAAGATTTCAATGCTGCTGCGACCCCCATCCCCAGCCCTTAAATGAGAAAAGCGATTACTTACAGTGTTAGTACATGTACACGCCCATGTAAACCCCGGGGCTTTTTTTGAGACCAGCGATTATTTTAGTCAAATGCTTATACGGGTTAATACGGTAAACTGGTATATATATATATATATATATATATATATATATATATATATATATATATATATATATATATATATATTTGTGTGTGAACTGAGGGACGGATTGACATCTGGAATTTGATATCAACAGGTGGGTAGTTGTAGTGGGAGAAGAAAGAGTAACAGGAAACAAGCTATTTATAGGGAGCTCCTTATAGCGATTGGACTACATTTAGGTAGAAGGAAGAAATGATAGGTGAATGATATCTGGGTTCAGAAATAGATTCTGTAACAATTAGCACTGAGCACATGTGATCTGTCTTTTTAATCCAGTATCATGAATCTATGACGTAGTAAGAATCCATACTACAATATTAATGCGTCCACTAATCAGGACTTAAAAGGTTTCTCCTGCCTTACCCTACTTAATTCTACCAGTTCTATGATTCAATTTTGGGACTGGGCATGTGAAAGGAAGATATTCGTCATAATGAACAACCTCATAAATTGGTAATTCGCAGAATACACATAAAATTTATAGTTATTTAGTTACTAATGAAGCAGACAATGGCTCTGATACTATCTGAGGTATTGATGTCCGATTTTCTTTTGAAAACCAAGGGACTTCTTTGCATCACAAACGACAAAAAAAAGAAGCAAATATGGGTCTCCGTCACAATCAACTTAATGAAATGATACATGGCAATAGAAAACATAAATTTGTGTTAGCACACTGTTTCGAAACCGAAGGTACAGTGTGTGGTAAAGCTGAATGTTAGAAGAAATATACCCAGATAACCGAGGACCCCCTTGGTACTCCCTGCCTTCTTCCTCCCTGGCCTCTCTTACTTTAACGCTTGGCCTATACCTCTGTGATTTACTACATGTATCATTTTTGCACCATATCAAAAATCGTCGACCAGTGAAAAACACTGCCTTTACCTCACTGTCTTTCTTTTTCCGCCTGACTTAACCAATTGTCTCATTTGATTTGAACTGCTTTAAACTAACCTACGGTAAATGCTTTTGCTCCCTGAGTGTGTAGAGCGTCGCTTATAACCTACATATTTAGAATTGTACAAAAAGTTGTTGTTGTTGGGATATTAACTGTTATTTCGTACGTGTTGAAATTGAAATAAACCTTAAGAAGAGAACATTACTTCCCTGTATATAAGCAGTATAATGGAAGTGGGGCTTTTATGGATGATTATACACTTGCCATTGGAGGCATCCCAGCTAAGCAGATATTGGCCAACAAAAAGGAAGGTATGAAAGGGGGAAATAGAGATGCTCCAAAACATGGAGTGTGCAAACTGTGGGACTGAATGACTACTGGGGTGTTATATCAACAGCTGGGTATAGTTGTGGGAAAGGAAATTGCAAGATATTCACAAGGAATAAAGATATGCTACAGGCAGTTCCTTTATATGGATTCAATAGGGAAAAAAAGGAGTCAAAGCAAGGGATTTCAGCTTTATATGATATGGGTTCTGAAATGATTCTGTCGTGAATGGCTAGAAAAATATGATCTGCCCAATTCAACATCATGATAAATGTGCCTGCAGAAAGAGTCAGTTCTTCAATAAAATGCCATAGCTTGCCTGGAAGGTTTTCCTGCCAGTTTATAATTTAATTGGTGGTTTGGATAGAGGAAAGGAAGTGATTATTTAAAATGGACGCCGACCAATTTTGGTCTTTTGATAAATCAGACCCAGGAGAGAAATTAAGCCTAATTTCTAATTTGTGGAAACATCGGCCCACAAGCAAACAGGCCCACATGCTCACGCAGAGGCAGCAGCAAAGCCCTCCTACTGGCCGAGGAATTGGTGTCCGCCTTATTTCTGCTGCAAAAAGTAAGATTCTGATTGTCAGCGATCGGAGGAATTGCCTGACATGTCGTGATAAGCACCTCCCGGCAGATTGCCATGACAAACAACTTAATGAAATGACACCTGACAAAAACTAAGTCAGCACATTGGTTTCAATCCTGAGAACTGTGTGTAATAGATAATTGGCTCAGGGTACCTCCTGCGTCTATACCGCCGGGTAGGCGGTGGCATTTCCCAAAAAAACAGTCATACAATTTCCAATCTCAATTTTCATCCATAATTTCCAAATAAAAATGCAAGAAACACGTGCAGATGGATGGACAAGATGTTATATTATCCATCTGACACAAAAAAAAGAATGAAAAAAAGTGAAGCAGAACCATCCATTATTATATCCTCTGAAAAATAGGAATGGTTTCACATATCATTTTGCTCTGGGAGATTTTCCCATTTGGCCTACTACGAAAGTGGAAGGAAAATCCATGTTTTCCTTCTTTGTTCTATATGAAACCTTACCCAGCCCACCAAAAAGCGTCTTATTGTGACACGTTTTCCACTTCCGGTTTAGTCTATAATGGGTTAGAGAGGAAAACCCTAGAGCCTTATGTGCTCAATGCACATCGTCCTCTAGTTAGACAAATTATCTAACAGATTTGTGTGATCATAGTTGAAATGTGTCTCCTCTTTTCTCTCCCTGTTTGGCACCTATGTATGGGCATAAATACCAAATTGCTGCCTAGCACATTATTTCCCCCTATACCCTTTCTGTCCTACAAATTGAGATCCCCTTTCTCCCTTCTCTGATCTCTTATCTTATTGCCCATTGCAACTTGTGTATTCAGACCTAGAAGGATGCATTATTGACCATTTTTTTAGATACACCCTTTATTCAGTGCAGACTTTTTACATAACACCTAATGTCCATCAATCTGGCTGAGGTCAGTGCCTATCTCTTCAGGTACCAGGTCAAGCAATGGTGCCCCTTCTAAAGAACCTGCAACAGTGGTATATGTGAGGAATAGACCCTCCTCATTACCTTACTTACATCTCTAGCCCACCGGCACACATATCCCTCCCCATGCCTACCTGAGGTTGCTAACCTCTATAGCTGATCTTTACTGATGTTTTTGTTTGTAGGACCTAGGTAGGAGACTGCTAAGGCTCATCATTAGACAGCAGTTATAGTGAGGGGTCGGTGTAGAGCTAAGATGAGCCGAGGCTTCAGGTATAGGAGTTTGGATCATGATCAACTGTAGATCTTCTAAAAGGAGAATTCTGACTCTAAAATTATGAGAGACTGGGCACATAATGTCTCTGGCCTATTGGTAAAGGATAATCAAGTTCAGAAAATACCTTTTGCAAGAGGGGGGGTGGGTGTTATAATTGGGTCAACTTAACTAAACCTTCTCTAATTATATGTACACATTTCAGATGATAAGGGTTCAAGTTATATGTATACACATTTCAGATGATAAGGGTTCAAGTGATTCCGTTCATTACTTCAAATAGATATCAAATTTTGCTAAGTACTGAATCTTATAGTGTGGCCCTTTAACCCTCAGTTTTATTCCCTGAGGTTGGTATGATGCATGGATTATGCAATCATACATCATGCTGAACCTACACTTGGTGCACTCCTGATTGTGGTTGTCATGATGCCCCAGTTGACTCCCCTGCTCTGCTTTGGTGCATTATGACCAGATACCAAATGGGAATTAACCTGAAGGCATTTTACATGACAAGTTAATGTTACCAAGAATAAAAACTAACCACCCAAACACCAGCTAAACATCTTCATTGTTATTCACGTTGTGACCATCCATCTTGGCCTGCACTGCTACCACTAATTGAACACGCTCAACCCGTCCAACTGCTGGTTGTATACTTAGAGAAGTGGCAGTTTAGTATGGAAAAACATGCTCCTGTCGATAGCCTCCTTTGAATATGTAGAATCTGGAAATCAATACAGAGAGATATACAGCTCGAAAAAAGAGAAAGATTTGTACCTCAAAAAAGAATTGGCGACTCAGTAGAGAATTTGAACCAAAATATAGAATTTTCATTTTACCACTCATCTTGAGCTGTCCAAAGTGGCAGTTTAGTATAGGAATACATGTTTCTTGCAATAGGCTCCTGTGAATATGTAGAATCTGGACCTCAAAACAGAATCTGCAGCTCAAATGAAAAGTTTTAACTCAAAACAGAATCTGCAACTCAGTACAGAATCTGTAACAAATTATAGAATATTCAGTTTACAGAACAGAATGTGCAACGCAATACACTATATTCAATTTATCACTAAATATCCATCTCTGCCTATGCAGAAGCTGCAGCTTAAGAAATATAATCTGCAACTCAAATCAGTACATTGTATCTGCAACTCAAAACAATCCCTTCGCCCTTCTTAAATTTGGGGAATATGTACTTGTATTATCCTTGTAACTTCTGTGAAGTTGATGCCATTCATTGAAGCCTTTTATTGGAAGAGGCTCTAGCCTCTTCCATTGCATTCACATGGGAGGTCGATTGCACACAAAATCGGACAGTCCAACTACCCTTGAGTTGACCATTGCTATTCTAGCACTAAATGGCCCTAAATGGCACTGAATAACTGGTGGTAGATGGTCGAGTTATGGCAGTTTACCCAGCTTCTGCTGTGTATTGCCTGCATGCAATGCCCCCAACAATAACCAAGTATAGCCCTCATGTACTCAATGCCACCAATGCACCCATAATTAGGGTGAATGTGAACGACTTGTTGATGGTATTGACACTGGTAGAGGTGGCCTTAGTCTTACTGACCAATGCAGTCATGATTAATGGCTACAAACTATAGTCCAACCCTGACTAATTATCATCTGAATGTGATATGACTACAAATATAGTCCATCCCTGACTAATTGTCATCTGAATGTGACATGACTACAAACTATAGTTTCCATCCCTGACTAATTTTCATCTGAATGTGACATGACTACAAGCTATAGTCCATCCCTGGCTAATTGACATCTGAATGTGACATGACTAAAAACTATAGTCCATCCCTGACTAATGTTATCTGAAAGTGACATGCCTACAAACTATAGTCCATCCCTGACTAATGACATGTGAAAGTGACATGGCTACAATCTATAGTCCATCCCTGAATAATTGACATCTGAAAGTGACATGATTACAAAATATAGTCCATCCCTGACTAATTGTCATCTGAGTGTGACATGACTTCAAACCATAGTTCATCCCTCACTTATTGACATCTGAATGTGACATGACTACAGACTTGAGTCCATCCCTCATTAGTTGTAACATGAATGTGACATGACTACAAACTATAGTCCATCCCTGACTAATTGACATCTGAAAGTTACATGACTACAAACTATATCCATCCCTGACTGATTGTCACATGAATGTGACTTTATTACAAAGTATTGTTCATCCCTGACTAGTTGTGACAGCACCACAAACTATAGTCTATCCTTGACTCATTGCCATCTGGTTACAACATCACTATAAAATATAGACCATCCCCGACTGATATCTGAAAGTGACATGACTGCAAACTAGAGTCCATTCCTGACTAATTGTCATCTGAATGTGACATGACTACAAACTATAGTCCATCCCTAACTAATTGGCATCTGAAAGTGACATGACTACTTGAAACTATAGTCTATCCCTGACTAATTGTCATCTGAATGTGACATGACTGCAAACTATAGTCCATCCCTGACTAATTGTCACATGAATGTGACATGATTCCAAACTATTGTCCACCCCTGACTAGTTGTCACATGAATGTGACATGATTACAAACCTTAGTACATAGGTACAGTTGAAATCAATATATAACACTTTGAAATTGGTTGATAAACAGCAGAGAAATGTACATTAAGTCATTTGTGCATCATGACTTTGCTGGCATGATGCACTGACCACTTGTAATTTGACATTGAAGCCTCTTCCTTAGGACTGAGTCCTTCACCTGTGACATTTTCGGTATTTTCTTTTCATTCCCATAGCAATATTGCTTTTCTAATTTTTCTGGACACAGGATATTTTTCCACGGGTTCTCAGTGCCTGTGCCCATCCCGGCTTTAGGAATCCATTTAGCTGAATCTTACACTCTGTGTATTCCAAGTGAATTACCCATCCTCTATGTATGGGTATATAAAAAAAATCAATTGAGAGGAAAAGGAATTCACTTAATCAAACACTAAATGGCCTAAACCCCCTAGACTAATCTACATTAGTTGAATACCAGCAATAATCAATTTTACACACAGCAATAACAAAAGAAGAAGAAAAAATCAATTGATTCAGTGTCATTTTCAAACAAGTCGTTTCCTTTCAGCACTCCTGAAGCCCAAGCAATATGACAAATCTTAGAAAGAAATAATTTATAAGGATTCTGTTTTCAAGCTGCTCGCCCCCATGTGTCAATACTGTCCTTCTGGAGACAGATTTAACCCTTCAAGGGCCGCATGATGCTTTCTGTTCTTTTGTCATCATGATGTCCCAAATGTAGCGTTGGTGAGTCTACTTGCCAGCACTGCACTGCTGTTTCATTCCAATTTACCGTATAACGACCAAGCAATGGGTCAGCATGATGTATGAATGCAGCCTTGGTGATGAGACTCGCCATGACTGCATTCTTGCCTGGTTTAAAGTATTATGCAGTCCTTAAAGAGTTAGCCTCCTCCTGTCGCGGCTCATCATACTGCTGTTGGCTGCTGGAGGATGGATGGCCTTGTTTGTCGGCCTCCTCCAGGGACTGCTGCAATAGGCTTTAACCCCCTAAGGGTCACATGATATATTGTTTATTGCTTAATTTTTTTTGTTGGCATGACGGTTGAATGCAGTGCTGGTGAGATAAATCGCTTGAGCTGCATGCTGACCCATTGCTAGAATCCCAAAGGGATAGCATGATACAACACTGCAGTGCTGGTGAGTTACTTGTCACAGATTTTTGTCAACACTGCATTGGAGCATGTCAGATAATGACAAAAGGAACATGGATTTGAAGGTATTAAGGAGGTCTATAAAGTGCTAAATTATGTACAGCTTTGTGTTAGAAGAAGGTGTCATAGTGCGATTGTCTTGATCTTATCTATTAGTAGATTGCTCACGATATACATACGGTCTCGAAGAATAGATGATATGAAGTCATTTTTATCAGGGGATAGGGTAATGTCTTTATAAGTCAACTGCCTCTGTTTCTGACCAATAAGGAAACACTGTCAGAAAGCCAATGATGAGATCGTCCCATATACAATGAACCAATACAAGCCTAGATCAAGCATTGAAGTAGACTCGCTGTATGAGCCCTATCGACCCTATATCAGCCTAAATTTTCATCTATATAAAACTAGATCTTGAGCTATATATCCCCATAAATTCATACCCCTCCCCAACAACAAAATTTGCCTGCGCCTGTTATAAATAGACTGGTTACAAAAACTGATGAGATTATGACTATGTGACGTAGTTACACAATTTGTGTAAAGATACCAGTTCCCATGGCTCCATTACCGATAGGTTGGCCGACTGACGTAGTAGAAACCGACAAATCATGATTTCAATGTATTCAAAGATAATGACATCCTCAATGGTTAGGTAGTATGTGGGGGAACACAGGTGACAATGGTCCCAATATACAACGAAGAGAAATAATGACATTTGGTCTTGAGAAATTCATGGGAATCGGTGGTGTCATACTAGGATTAGGCCCCTTGACTGTGTCTATTGGGCACTAGAGTAAGACCCGATTATGTCACTACCATTAGATTGGTATTAAAGTCAGGCGCTGTATTACCATTCCAAGATTTTTATAGGTTTTATTCATAGTATGTTCCTCAGCAGCAAAGTCGTAGATCACATGGCAACAACACCAGAGGATTTGTGTTGAATTTTGTTGTATAGAAAGCGATTTTTCTCATTTGAAATCTTTAATTTACATTTTTTTAAAATTTCAAATTCTGCTCTTGAAGTGAATTCCAAACACTTTACACAGCATGTGGAGGTCAGACATGCCGTTGTCATCGTTACATCCGTGGAGTCTTACAATGATTTGTATAAATACCCTTGGGAGTTAACCCTCAAATGCATACCTCTAGGTTCATGTTCCTTTGTCATCATGATGCACCAATGCAATACTGGCAAGTCTACTCACCAACACTGTATTGGTGCATCATGCTGACCCTTTGAGAGTGTATCAACTCCATTGGGTCAGTATGATGCATGAATGCATTACTCGCCAGGATTGCATCATGCCAACCAAAGGCTACAGTGATTTCATGCACTATACGAACCTTAAAGGGTTAAAAATGAAAAAATCTAATTCATGTGATTGCCAACGGAAATCTTATTTTTGGGGACGTGCCAGATTCAGAATGATTCAAATGTCACCAGGAATGTCGTGCAGTCAGCTTACATGTGTCGCCACTAATGACATTACTTCAGTTTGAAAATCAGAAATTCTCGTTCATTAAAAAGAAACATGCAAGGGAAATTCAGAAAGATGAGATTGAGACGCTGGAAGATGTAGGGAATGGAAAACTGACCAACTTGGTTTTGTATTCTCACGAGAGTGTAACTATCGGGATGCTCACAATTGT
Source organism: Acholoe squamosa (assembly GCA_949317995.1). Classification (NCBI taxonomy): domain Eukaryota; kingdom Metazoa; phylum Annelida; class Polychaeta; order Phyllodocida; family Polynoidae; genus Acholoe; species Acholoe squamosa. The sequence goes on along the minus strand of OX439041.1, from coordinate 61,703,232 downwards.
GGCCCAACGGGGAAGAACGTGCCTCGGGGGGGGGGGGGGGGTGGTACTGGTTTTGGTCACCAGGGGGCAGAATATGGGTAAAACACTGACAAATATGCTAAAAAAAGCTTTAGACCAATTTTTATAAGGAATCCAGTGGTATGCTTAAAACCGTTCCATCTCCACTGAAAATGTTCCATTTTTGGAACATTGGTTGCCATGGTAACATAGAAAATTGGTAGATAAGGCAATTTCTGGTTGCCATGGAAACCACTCCCCTATTTCAATTGGGAATTTTTGCCACAAACTCATTTTGAAATTTCTTCAGGAACCCAGAACCGAAAACAGAACTCAAAAAATCCCTCTAGAACCAATTTTATGACAAAAACATCACATTTCTTTGGTTATTTTTCCACAAAACTGTATTTCTTTGCATTTTTAGTGTTTATGATAGGATATAATGCATTTAGAGCTTATTTCCTATTTTCATTTGTACACACAAACCTATGTTTGACAAGCAATTACAGCAAAACTACCAGGGATATTTTAGCTCAAGATATCTCATTTTAAAGCCCATGATTTAACCCTCAAAAAGCCATTTCCCCCAGGAGGCATGTTTTCCCTCACCTGGTCACAGTCATGTGTGTTAAAAGGAAATGACTTTCATATAATGGTAGATGATATGAATTTCATATATATGTAGTTAACCTGAAGCCTAGGAGCTTGGTTTGCTGGATGGAAAACATACCCAGACATTTTCCATACATACTCCAGAATGAACAATAGCGAATCCTGACGTTAATAAAGATAGTACTTTGTGTTTATGCTATTATATTATTTAAATATGAATACCAGATAATACTAGGACTTTGTAAATAGGAGAATCGCCCACACACACTTGTGTTTGCACTGTGATCAGTAATATAAATATAAGTTGAATGATGTCCTTATACTCGATCATGACTCCAAATATGCTAATAGGAAAGTCATGAATCATGTTATATAGATGGTGCTCAATCTCAGGAAGGGAAATCCCTTTCAAATATAAAATGATTGAAAAAAAGCAGAAAAAAATTAAGGGTCGTATAAAAAGTTCATATTGGTCATGTCTGAACACATTTCAAGCCTCATAGAAAAAAAAAGATGAAAATAAAGGACAATGCTATTGCCTCATAGGAATACCAATAACACAAAATTAAGTGAAATAGCAACAAAAACTTACAACATAAAGACAGTAACGGACACACCCTTCTTTGTATGTGGTGTTTATAACTGGGCGCACATCTGTAGTTTCTTTTTCTCTATATTGATCCAAATATTTGCTGACATTTCCTCTGTTTTCTTTTTAAGTCAAAGCTGAACAGGCAAATACATATTTATAAGAACGTGGATTTTGATTCCCCACGGAGAAATCTTTGCCTAAACGAAAACCATTTCTATGGGCCACAAGTTCTTGGCTATAGAATCGGTTTGTTCTTCCTGCCATCCTGCCTAGTGATTGTGGAGTGCCAAAACAGATCTATACTGTAGTAGAGGTTTACTCGATATTTATGTATTTCTGTACAGAAATATGCCGATGCATTTAGAACATTTTATTTACATATTTGTTAGATATTTAATCTCTTTCTCGTTTTTCTCCACAGGTGAGTACTTAAGTGGATATGACCAAAGATGGGCGGGTGAGTATGTGCTATAATGAACCCTCCAAGGGCTGGATACTACATTGATGCATTTGTCCATGGGGTTGATACATTCTATAGGGTTCACATAACGCACCAATGCAATGCTAGTGTGGAGACTTACCAACACTGCATTAATGTGCATCATGACGTTCAGAGATGCCACCTTTCCAAAATAGTCGAGATTCCTAATTTTCGGCTATAATTCTTGGAAGTATCTCCTATAGGAAATTAGGAGAAAATAAGGATAATATCCCATTTACAAAAATCAATTGGTGGCATCTCTGAGACATAGGTGCATGAACTTGGAGGCAGTGTGTGGCCATTAAAGTTTTGATGCTTGAATGTCGTAGTTGGAAAGGTGAAATCAGGTTAATGAGAAGGAAATTAAGAGGGCAATGTGTCTAAAAATTCCATATCTACCGGTAATAGTTGTTCGTAATGAAATGAAATCACTATACTCTCCACAGCCAGAACAGCCCACACAAGTAACTCACGACAACCCTCATTTGGGATAATGAGGTAGCCAGAGAAACTAGTCCTCGACTCATATGCACTAACTAGGCGGTTCAAATCCCAGTCACGGGCCATTTGCAGAAGGTACGGCGGTGTAAAGGAAGGAAGAATTCTCCCAATACGCAGAGATGTCAGACCTTCAGAGGTCCGTTTATTTTCAGATGTTCAAACTTTCCTAAAAATCAGATATCTTAGAGGCTTCTTCCAACAGGTCATAAATTTGGATAGAGAGAATTACATTAATCATAGATACACTTATAACCTTCCCTTTCTACTTCTAGCGAGCCTTAAAGGCTGAGCATAGTCCAGGCTTCGACAGGTGGAATTAAGCATGCCTTGTGCTGCCTTCTAGCCTTTTCTCTACAAACCACCTTTCAGAGATCCTCTGATCTCTGAAATCTCATTTCAGAGGACATAAATCTAAGCTGCTGATTGGCTGAAATTCTGATGCAGTGTTCTTAATTCTCTTTCTATGACCATCTATTCTAGAGATGATTTTAATGGCTTTGAGTGAGGGGAACAGGTTGAAATGAAGACAAGATTGGTGCTTTTAGCACAATACATTGGGGGGACTGGGTTCTGTGTTAACACCGAAACATTTTCAGAGGTTGAGCCCATACCCAAACTGACATCTCTGCAATACGACTGCCAGTCGAAACTAAAAACACTAACCTGGGTAAAGGGGATTGCAAATGCCAACTGTGGTAACCCAAAGGCAATGTTCCTATGCTACCATATGTACATAGGTATATACTATTTTGTTCATGGCATTTATTACCTTTTATTGTATTTGGTTACATGTGAATGGTTACTTTAATGTCCCAATGGGGGTGATATATAACATGGATACGACCCCTATTCCTTCTATACAGCCCCTGCTGGGATTAGTGCTGTCACATTGGTATCATCAGCTGATAATAGTTTAACCCTTAAAAGGGTTGCATCATGATTTAATGTCCTGTGGTCGTCATGATGCATAAATGAAGCACTTTAGAGGTAAATCAATGCATACTACCAAGCCTTAAAATTGATGCACTCCGGTATGATGCACTAATATAAAAATCGCGAGTAACTCACTGGGGTAGCAGTGGTGTGCTTAATGAAGACGACTGTGCATGAATTTTGAGATGTTATGCCCTTGTTTGGTTAAATGTACCTGAGTGAGTGTGTCATTAGTTGTGGGAGTGAGATTTGTTGAGAGGGGTGTCTGTCAGCCCGGGCCCTGCCCTTTAACAGAAGGTGACTCTTGTCTCCATATACTAGGCTCATCACATGACTTATTAGTCCACTGACTAATTATGTGACTTATAAGAACGACGGTGCTGTACATTGACGCAGAATTTTCATCTCTCAATATTCTATCATGGAAACATATTATATGGATTGAAGAGGCTGGTAAGTTATGTGAACATTTAAAAGAGATGTGCCATTTGATGTCTAAGTTAGTAGTATTTTCTTTTTAATTTAGAAATCAATAAATGTTTTTCTTAAGCCATGTCTGTTAAGAGGATTTGGATAAGATATTTAGGTGTAAATTCAACAATATCATGGCAAGATGATATATGCATATTCACTTGATTAATAAATAAACTTCAAAATTACCAGTAGTTGAATCATAGCCTAATATTCCCAATGAAATACATTATACGATTTCATCAAATACTAGATTCCACCAAGTTCACTCAAGGTCATGTCAATGTAGGCCAAGGTTACCTATAGAGAGGTCAAGGATGGGTACTTGAGTAGTCAGTCTACAACTTGTTTGAGTGGGTGGAGACCCGTGAGAGCGCTCCTTTTTGTTTATTTACGACTGTTGCTAGGCGTCACGCGATACCATTAGGTAGCGTCTCTATGGTAACACAGGGGCGCGGCGTCTGAGTTGCTATGGCAACCCGAGGCGGCAGCAGGTAGGATGGGAGATAGTAGTGGTATGTAGGATGGGAGACTAGAGACCTTTTCACCCTAACAGCAAATGGTACTAAAATAAATCGCTAACTGCTGGGACTTTAGGGCTAAGTGGCAGATGTAACATTTTGTGATCACTATCACTTTAAATATGAAGGATAGTTTGGTCCAAAAGGGGCCAAGTTTGTGAACATAAAATTGCATCAGGTTGTCACAAAAGATGAGAGAACGTGGCTACATAAGGCGTTACAACGATGAGTGGTTACAGATCATTGAGCAGAGTGAGAAGATAATATATTAAAGTAATGTGTTTGTCAGTGCCGTCTGCCATTATGACCTTGGGAATATGACTAAATCAGGGGCGTGCCATCTCCAAAAATTCTCGGAAATCCGAGATTTTACTCGTCAAAAAGAGATTTCTTGATATCACTGTAAATTCACGGAGAAAGAAATTTGCCATTCATATGGGGGTGGAGATTCTGACATAACATTAACTGATCATGTCTGACCTCTTCGAGAGTGTGGATATTTTAATATTAGTGGACATCAATACAGTGTTATAAAATTGATTACGGGTAATCAACAACCAAATTCTGTTGTAAAATACTACCTGTATATTGTTGTGAAGCCATATAGGCCTACATGTCGTCACCTCAGTGCAAAAAAGGTAGCTGACATTTGGAAAAAAAGTGTTCTTTTGTTTTGACAAATATTGAACCTTATCTACCTTCTATGAAAGTATTGGAGTTCTGTGTATATTTCACACCCCTAAATGTGTGAAATCCGTACAATCGTGATACTGCAAGGATCCTTTCTGAGTCGTAAATTGGACAATAGCGGATGTTGTTCAGGTTGTAGATGTCGCTGATAAAGTGGTGTTTAGTAATAACAGCAAGCTTCAAGCAGGGGACTACTCCATTAAGATACATTCATACAATGGAATAACAAGAGGAATGTGTTTGGAGAGTGTCTCAGAGGATGAAATATCCATGTTTGTTGATGGAACTTGCCTTTTGTCCATGTGAATAGCATTAAACCATGAAAGACTGGATACTGGTATTATGCATTGTACTGTTTTTGCAGACCTAGAAAAATTCTTGGGGCCAGGGCCGCATATGATCGGCATCATGCTGACTCTAAGCAGTCAAGATACTCGTGAATTGGCGGTGATGCTGCCCTAATACAGTACTGTATTAGTCCATAATATCGACAAATGGATATGTGATTTTATTTTCCTACTCATTTTAGAGTCATGAGACATGATGTGGTCCTTAAAGTGTTAAAGGCGAAACAAGAGGCTGTGGAAGTTTGACAAAACTCACACAAATAAGAAAGCATTCCTGTAAATATTTAATCTGACTATGGATTTTTTTGGTTCCTGTTAGTCTGATCTGTTATTCTTGTTCTCTTCGTGTTTCCATGGGGTTCTTTTACTCAAAGAATTCTATCAGTGTGTACAATGATAGCGACAGCTACCCAATTTCATAAGACTGACTGAACGCTCCTGCAGAGACGGCACTTCTCATACTTGTGTATGGATCCTCTACCATGTCAGTGGTATTAATGTATAGTATTACTTTGATGGTGCCCTTTGGTGTATGTCAGTGATACTGTATATGAGCTGGATCAATGAAACATTATGCTACATTTTGCTGCATTATGCTACATTTTGCTGCTTCTTAATAGATCACAGATCTAGCCTTTTCTGCTCCTCGATAGTAGACCAATATCCACTGTAAATTTCCGCTCCAGAATAGTAGGCATGCAGTCCTCTACTTTCTCCTACTAAATAGAAGATGTAGCTAAATTGATATTTGCTGCTCCTGAAGTGTAGATTATGGCACTTGCTTTATACAATGTTCATGTCTTGTAATCACAAAATGTCTATTGGCCACTAGCTGGTCTGGAGCTGGTTCCAGCGTCACACACTGATAAGAACTGATATGATGGGACCAGCATGTCCCTGGAAGTAGGTGTTAACAAGGGACAAGGTACTCATCATGGTATGTCTTATCAGTAGGTTTTACCTCAACCAGCGAAATTCAAAATGGCGGCTCCACTAGGCCTCCATACTGAGTCCTATAGGGCCTAGGCATAGTTTCCTTGGCGAGTAGTGCTGCATAGGTGCCCTGAGTTGACCATTCACTGGCAGAGCTTGAGGGGTCAAATTCTGACAGAGGTAACAGCCTCCTTCCTTGGTTGTGTTAGCAATTTAATGGTCATATGATGTATTACTGCCCCGTGCTGATATTACAGGATTGATGCAGTCTTCGTCTCATGATACTTCAATGCAATGTTGTCAGTGAGTAGACTCGTCAGCACAGCATTTATGCACCATAACAGCAAAGATATGTGAATCTGACGGTACTGATGCCCCTAGGGTTAAACAAACATTTGAATTGGCCTATAGCCTTAGTTGACTAATTGCCAACTTGGTTCAAGCAATGATATTCCTTGACTTTTGAACTTGCCTATATTGCCTATCATGGTGTGTGTTATCAGTGGGTTTTACCTTAACCTGCGAAATTCAAAATGGCAGCTCCACTAGGCCTCCATACTGAGTCCTATAGCATGATTACACTGATGGCCATGATAGAATGATTACACCCCAACCCATCACCCATGGCAATGAGGAAACTCTCATACATAGACATGTTTCTTTTGACAAGGCTACGATATGGTTGACCCTCTAATGCTAAAATAGAGTACAAATGCATCGTGCTCATTGGTCGTCATGATTCATTATTGCTATTCTCCAGGGCTGTATCTAGCACTGTGAACCAGGAAGGCGCAGTAAGATAGCATAAACCTGGGGGGGGGCACTGAGTCTTTGATTGGTGGTACCAACTGCGAAACTACAGCCCCCCTTTGGCCAAATCAGAGCCCCTTTAAATACAGCTCATTTTTACAGCCCCCCTTTTTGAATAAGTCTGTTAACCGCCCCCTTTTTTGGGGCCCTTTTCCATGTAAATCAAGGTTCTTTGACAATAATACTCAGGAATTTCACAGCCGTGAAGTGATAACATGTAATATTCAAGTTACTTCCTTTCCATGCAAGGCATAAAAGGTATTGACAGCCCCCTAATCCCAAGAAGCAAATATTCAGCTAACAGCCCCCACTTTTCTACCCTTTGACGCATCGACAGCCACCGCTCCGCATTGTCGTACCACAGTTGGTACCCAAACCAAGGGTCAGTACCCCCTGGGGCATATACCTTAGTCCTTCATATCAGATTACGGTATGTACATCTAGATTAACCTACTTCCAGGACCATAGCAGCGAGTACATAGATAGCAGTATATATCACAGAAGTCCAATTGAAGGTTTGGGTGCTTAGTGGATGTAGGTTGAATATCTTAAAAGAAAAAAAGGAAAATTGCCTCTCTGTGGCTTGGGGTAAGATAAACTCCTTGTTAAATATGGTCTGTTCAAGTCCTCATGACACCCAATTCAGTTTAGTTGGAGGTGAAGAGGCGGGGGGGGGGGGCTGAAAGTTACTTGCTGCTTATCAGTACATGTGTACTTATCAGTGCGGGGGACACCATTATCTAGAGATAAGTGACTTGCCCTTAAGACTGCCTGAATAAGTACATGTATAGTGAGATGGCCAGACCTCAGGAAGTCATCTCATGTAGGGCATTCTCCATGTCAGTCCTATGATATGGTCAGACCCATGGCAGTCCTATGATATGGTCAGACCCAGTGAGCTATTCTGAGTCTGAGCTGTTCATGTGTACCCAGAAAAAGAGCAGGAAGGGGACTATTTCCTCATATCCTTATATAGTCACAGATAGGTTTTACCTGTGCAAACTTGCTCACCGGAATCTCACCTGTGGCTGATATAGGACGCTGCCCTCTCCCCGGCATCATATCAACGATCTAGGTCTGGTCAACCCCAAAGTGTCATGATTCATATTGGTCAGTATCTTTTTTTTTAACCAACCTACATCATCATCTAGTTGGTAGGTAATGCTTTGTGTATGTTGTCGATATATTTGATAATATACTGTATCTTGTACCATCTTATGGCCAATAAAGCTCTAAATTTGTTCATAAAAAAAGAGAAAAATTCTCGGCAGCTCCAATGCAGTGATAGTGGATTTACTCGACAGCAGTCCATCGGTGCATGAACATCATGACGACTAAGGGACATTGGTTTTGAGGCACTCTCGTCCGGTGGGGATTCAGGGAACTACCTCTCTCGTGTTTGGGAATTGTGGGTCCCCATATTCTGGGGAATATTACTACACATTGTACCTGCCTACATTTAACCACTACAGCAACCAGCACCCAGAACTACTTTTACCCTGAAACGCTGGTTGCCAGAGACGACTCACGCTAGTGGTCGAGTTGGGGCCAGATTGGTTTTGAGGTATCATGTGGTCCCGAAAGGGTTAATGGGAATATGAATTCATGGATGAATTAAATCTTTTACTATAACCATGGGCCAAGTGCGATTCACAGAGAAAACACAGCAAATGTGTTATTGCATGTATCATTCTAGCTAACTTCATAATGGTTTTAAACATATCCTCTATTCCGGGAATGACAGGGGATGCATGGGATGGTTTGGCCACCCTTAAAACTTTGTTTGTTTCCTGTCAAAAGGGTTGGATTTTTCTGACCCATGAGGGAGGGAGGGAACATTTTTTTTTTAGGAAAATAATTTTGTTTGTCATTAACAACGTAAATTTGTCATTACATTTTAAGATTTCGTAATTGGAAACCTAGGGAATGGCAGTCAGTCAGAATACCCATAGGATTCTACGTATTCTAATACAACGTACCCTGTGAAATTATGAATGTTTTCCCTGACGTTCTTTTTACCTAAGCACATCTTGAATTTCATTTCAATGGAATTGCCTATTGGGCGATAGGAGCGTGAGTCAGGTGGTAACCCAATTACAGGTCCATGAGACAGGGCCATGTTTTTTAAATGAATTGTACACACTGCCCTTTTATGTCATTAACCCTTTATGTGCCGCTGAGTGTATTAAATGGCCGTGTCTATTGGTCGGTACAGGGATGTGATTTCTCCGACATTTGTAGGGTTTCCTACACTTCTGGGCCAAAGCGATGAGCCTCCTAATTTCCCAGACCAAATTAGAAAATTTTATAGCATTTCTTTTTTTGGGAAGGGGATTGACTTTAATATTTTGAGGCTATCAAGTCGAGCCGCCGCAATATTCTCTGATGCAGCTTCCTATACATTGGTCAAAATGAAATCACATGCCTGTTGGCATCATGTATCAATGCAGCCTTGGCGAGTAGGGTCGCCAAGACCGCATTCATACAGCATGCTGAACATAGGGGGTTGATACACTCCTGCAGGGTCAGCATGATGCACCAATGCAGTGCTGGCGAGTAGGCTCGCCACCACCGCATTACTGCATCATGACGAGCAAGGAACATGAACCTCAAGGCAAAGGGTTAATACAAAATTTTTTTGTCACGACTCCAGCATTGAATTTAGGAGGTGAAGCAGGACGTGCAAGGCGCTCCTTCATTTTTTGAATCACTTCTCCCCATTTCCAATACCATGGGAGTTTTACTGACGAGATGACGTAAAGAATGTGTCACCATGGGAACTACTCAGGTGGGGTAGGTTATTGCACTCTCCCAGCACATAAAGCTGGTTTAGCCTGCGGCCCTGGCAAGTGTTAGGCTGGTCGTACATGCATGAAGATCGAGGTGGTTGCCGTGGGGCTTGGACATGTTTTATTACCCTTGTATGAGTGGGAGGAGGAGGGAGTTGGGAATGTGTGAAGAAAATGGGATTTCCTACACCAGCCTTCCTAGAAATCCACTCTCCAGACAGGTCTCTCTAAGTACCACCGTATAGTACCTCACACGTAAGGCGCTACTTGAACGTGAGGATTTATAACCTGATTTATAACCAGTAGTAGGATCTACCTATGCTCAGGCTGCTCCTTGTAGGCGGTGTTTTTAACACTATGGTACAATGCAACATGTCACGCCAGATACGCCTTATGGGCCTTGCTTATATTATACCACGGACTATTTTGTAGGTCTATGCTTATACTCGGGGTTGGTCGTGTATATAAGCAGGGTGCGCCTTACACGTGCGGTAAAGCAGGACCATTATCAAGCATATATTCTACCAAAGGAGTGCCCATATTTTTTAATAACAGAGGTGAGAATTCCACTCTCCAAACTATGGTACAGTAAGGGATATTCCTCCTTTATTCCCCAAAGAGGGTTGATTCATCTTTTTTCCTACCACTCCTCTATGAATACTCAGTCGTCCCAGACCAAACCTCAGATGGGTTACTCTGCAAGTGGCCACCCCTTGGTCACGGCCGGTGAATCCTATCGCAACAGAAGGGCCCCCAAGGGGACCCCCCCCCCACCTCATGTCACAATGTCGCCAAAATACAAGGCTTCAGGTCACATGTCACTTTTTTTTTAGGAAATGGACATGTCACATGTCACTTTAAAAAAGGGTGCAATGTCAGAATGTCACTTCAAAATGGCCAAATGTCGCCATTTGGCCTTGGGGGGCACAACAGAGTCAGGCTTCCTCAGTCCCCGACTGGTAGCCAAGGTCATAATATGACCCTAGCCCTCCCAGAATCTCCTTTGGCCTCCACTCGGTCGTTGAGACGCTGGGAAATCACTCTCCACGGAAATTGACATTCGGCTCAGCCCAGGTCTGATTATAGCCTGATATGACGTGCTTCTGCTTGAAGAGTGTAGGGAAATAGTGTTGGGATATGGAAATGTCACTCCTTCAGGGTAGGAAGTAATGGCCCTCCTTCAGGAAATCTCCCCTCGACAGGAGGGATCATGGAATGATTTAGGCTGATTTTAACATCTAGAAATGTCTGCCACTCTGGCTCAATAGTATATGGAGTAGTACCATTTTGATGGTGGTGGTGGTGGTGGTGGGCGGGGGGGGGTAACAATAGTAGCCTAAATTGTGCTTAGATATAAATATATATGCGCCTGTCATGTTTGATTAACAGTTTGGTATACAATGTACATACACAATGTACACACTAAATTGTTAATCAGCTGCATAGCTGCATTAACTTTGTATCTTTAGTATTTAAACACCTCTCGTGGGAGACATTGCATCTGGATCCACCAGGCGCCTTGCATAAATATTTCCCTATCCTGAGTTAGACCGTACTATCCACTGGTGTCCAAACTGAATTAATCCTTCAACTCCAGAGTTGCTGACAATTCCCACAACTTTGCCTTCAGCAATTGTAATGTAGTAAGGACTCCCAGATGGATCTAAGTTGGCGACTGCTGTGGTTGTTTTGAGAGCATCCCATACAATAACCCTCTAAGAATCGCATGATACATTGATGCACTATGATTTGTCATGATGCATGAATGTGACCCTTGGGAGTTGATACTTTCCAGAAGAGTCGGCATGATGCACTGAGGCAGGGCTAGCGCATAGACACCAGCACCCACTTCGATGCATCATGCCAACAATACATTATTGAAGATGAAGGCAATATTTAGCCCTTGTAGGGTTAAAAGTCTCGTGAGATTATAGCAGTTTCTGTGAAAGCTTATTCCAAAATGACATAATCCCCAAATCCCCTTCTGGGTATTCAATCCTATCAGGTTATCTTATCAGAACAGCAGAAATAGCAATTGAATATGGCCAGGTTATCATTTTACACTTTAAGGTACACTCAAAAGCCTTTTACATTTTAAAATGTGCCACGAAGTTTTCTTATATTATGACAATTGAAATTTGAATCTATCTATCCAAGCCTTCATGCTACCTTAATCAGGTGCAATACATTTTGCCCCTGTGTAGGGAATGTGAGATTCTAGATTATTATAGATAAGGAAGACTATAAGGTATCAATCGGCATCTCTATTTTAGTCTCCTGACTTTCAAGAACATGAATGTATAAAGTATATATCTAGGTTTCCTTATTCCGAAATTCGAGGAAAAAGGAATATGTAATCAATTTTGAATTTAAGTAAAGGCAATTGCAGGCAAAACCCTTCCTCCTAATTCTAGCTGAGCTTGTGTAAATGCTGTCAGGTAGAGCTGGCGGTAAGACCACCTGAGAAGACATAGAGCATCAGGTGTGCTTGTTAAGTTAACCTGGTCCACATGACGCCCCCAGGTTCATGTTCCTTTGCCATCATGATGCACCAATGCAGTGTTGATGAGTCTACTCACCAGAACTACCTTGGTGCAACAGACCGACCATTTAGGAGTGTATCAACACCATTGAGTCGGCATGATGCAGGAATGCAGCTATGGTGAGATACTTAGCCAGGGCTGCATTCATGTGCTATGAAGACTCAAGTCATATGTGGCTTAACCTACCCTTAGGTTCTTAAAAATAAAAAAGGCAGCAGCTTAAGGTGGGTTTTGGCTTCCGCCAGGTGAGTTATGTACAGGTAGGAGATAGCAAGTGAGGGATAGAGAGCTACTGGAGGGGTGCTGTCAGGTGTGGGAGACTCACCCTGCAGGTACAGGTGGGCAGAGGCCGCCGTGTGTGAGTCACTCAGGTGACAGGCATTGACCCTATTGTAGGCAGGGGGAGTGACTCAGTGGGTCCTTAACACTACAACAGCTACATATACTTATTTATGCCCATTGGCCCTTGAGAGTAGACTCACCAGGGTGCATTTATGTATACATCATGTCAACCCTATACGGTTGATAAGACTCCTGAAGGGTCGGCATAATCATGTAAATTCCTCCATTTTTAGCAATGGAGGAATTTAGGTATTTATTATGATTTATCAACGCACCGAGTGCATAATGGTAGCCTTGAGTCTACCAGGTAGATAAGGACATCCGGGCTAGAATTCCTGATTACCTAAAGCTCACCATATTCGTGTGTAGACTTTAAGGTATAAAAAAAGGTGTGTTTCAGGTAACAAGTTGAAAAGAAATAGGTCGAGGAGGAAGTGGCATTTCTGACATGGAAACGATATTGTTTAACATAGAATATAACCGATTTGTGTGTCTTCCACCATTCTCATACACCGGGACCAAAGGGCTGTTGTAGCTGTTTACTTGTATTATTGAAATGTTAAAGTACTCCTTCACACATCATCCAGAATAATACTCTTTAGCGGGATAAGAAAAAAAATCTTGCATAAATAGATAATACTCCTATACTACATCTCTGACATATCCTCCATGTAAAATCACATACCTGGATACTGACTTATCTGACCATACAAAACTGCCAAATCAATACATTTGCTGTAGACAGAGGCCTAGATCTGGCTGTCGAGTCCATGTCCTGAACATAACAAGGCCCAGAACAGACAGTTCTGTAAGCCTATCCTACCTCTGTCATTCTGGTGGTAGTAATGGAGAATGGTTTGGCAACAGGTTATTTGTCTGCTTGCAAGGTAATACTGAGAGTCGAGGATCGCGTGAGGCCCGCAGAGACATACAGGGGGTGGGATGGGGGTGTATAGCCCTCTGGGGGCTTCATTATGCTTTAATGGACTCTGCCCTTTGGGTGCCATACTGCTTGAATGAAGCCCTGGTGAGTGACTCGCCAGTGCTGCATTAATGCCTCATCCCTGCAAGGTTGATACAGTCTGGAAGGGTCAGCATGATGCGCCAATGCGCTGCTGGCAAGGACACTCACTAGCACTGCATTGGCATTGGTGCATCATGATGGCCATGGAACATGATGGACCTGAATGCACCCTAATGTCCATAATCTAAAGGTTTATAGTGGTGCTGAATGGGTTGTGTCCAACTGTTTGCCTCAGTACCTCATGACGGTATTTTATCTGGGAGTAGTTCACTGTAATAGCTAAGAGTGTGTGCTGCTGAATTTTGCAGCACTGAGAGAATGTGAGGATTTCATATTGCCTGCAGATTGTTAATATTTCAGTGCTAAAGAATATGGGGACTTCTACCGTGTTGCTCTCAATGTGAATCCTGCAGTATTTAGGAATGTGAGGAAATTTGTAGTGTAGCATAAAAAGTGCAAAATCACACAGACGCATGCCCTGTGTGCATCAGAATAATACATTGAGGTCTAGCTACAGCATTTTCTGATGCACGCTTGCTCTCCATGCGTCTTGGTGGATTTAGTCCTGGGTGAATAATGCATTACGCTTATTTATTGTAAGTTGTTGTTCAGGAATGCTATGCTGGATGGGTCAGGAAATGACAGAATATCTTACTTTATTTTGACATCTTTGGATAAATGAGTGCAAGTATGCTTCTCTATCACTTTAGGAGCCTCACAATGCATCTCATTGCACGTTCTTTAGTCCACATTTACAGCAATGCAGTGCTGACAAGTCACCTACAAGAACTACACTGAACCTCATTCCAACCCTTCAGAAATGTATGGATTTGGTAGGGTTGACATGATGTATGAATGCAGCCCGAGCCAGAGCTCATTGAAACAATTGCCATAGGCAGTAGACTGAGGACTCCTATACAAATGTCAGTTGGCACAAAAATGGCATAAAAGGTACCTCCTTCGTTTACAAATGATTCGGATGCCCATGTTAGGAGTGCATTTGGGAAGGTCTGTGGAATCATCGAGGATTATAGGAAGAATGCCAGCCAACCACTCGGCAGCATTAACTTAGTATGGTAAGCAGCATTGCCAGGTGGTTCCCATGGTGCCAGTACCTTTTTCCCACGTACAGTCAGGGCTCAATTATCTCTAGACTGCTTGGTATTTAAAATTACTAGATTACCGTGCTTCATGTATTTATCCAATTGAAATGGTTAGATTGTTCAAATAGATCATTTCCACACTGAATCTATTATATGACAACAATGACAAATAAATACACAAAGTCAAACATCCTTACACCCAATAGGACAAAGAGATGCTCATTTGAATTGCCAATTTAGCTGTTGAATTGTTGACAGGAAATGTTTTGGGTCGGGTAGAAAGTGTTCTCTGCCGCTCCTCTTCTTCTTTTCTTGTTTTGTCTGGTTGCCTCTCTATTCACTCACTCGCTCTCTCTTACTCAATCAATCACTCGCTTGCTCGCTTGCTCGCTCACTTACTGTCTCTGTCTGTCTGTCTGTCTGTCTGTCTGTCTGTGTTTACTAGAGCTACACTGTGGGGTTTTTATAAGTACAACGCTACGTTGTGGGGTCATTTTTTGCTTGTGGGGTTGACCCCACAAGCAATGTCCTTAAAATGGTTCAAAATGACCTTGTGGGGTGCACGTGAAGAGATCGTGGTACAACCCCACAATGATGATCGTGTCTGTCAGACAGACCCCATTAGTCTGTGCATATTACAGACAGTATCACCACCTACTGCCCCCTAGTGAGTAATACACATTGCACCCCACATGTTTAGACGCAATGACCCCATAACGACAGACATAACACCCCACATGCACAGACATAATAACCCCATAGCGACAGACATTGCACCCCACATATTCAGACACAGTAACCCCAAAACAACAGATGATTGCACCCCATGCATTCAGTAACTGAGACAGTTCATTCCAATTTGAAGAGTGCCTGGTAGCCCTTGCGATAAGCTTCGATTTGCACACGGTCCCGTGTCTCTAAGTGCAACGGTTAACGGGTTAGAGCAAAAACAAACAATTCTTTGACTGGCCCCATCATGCAGCGGAGGCACTTTTCCCCAAATAGTCCTACAGTGAGCAGATGAAGCCTGCATCATGTAGGTGCAAGAGTTAATGCCCACTGAGCCATGATCCAGTCTCCACCCCGCAATAGCACAGCCAGAAACTAGCATTTTGAATAGGGACTCTTTTACGATACTTCTGCTAAAACATTCAAAACTAAATATCTCAGCAACCGCTGGTCCGATCGACTTGATCTTAGGTGCGTTTCAAAGGCCATCAAAGCTACTTTCTTGTTTTGCTATTTACTGAAATATATTCCTGAATAACAATATGACCCCACTATATTCAGGCATTTTAACCCCATAATGTACATATGTACATGTATGAAATGTGCACCCCACAATGATCGATTGTACCCATTACCCAACCCCACAGTGCCCAGACCAAATTTTTCCCCACAACGTAACTCTCGTCTGTCGGGCTGTCTGTCTCTGTCTGTCTGTCTGTCTGTCTCTGTCTCTGTCTCTGTCTCTCTCTCTCTCTCTCTCTCTCTCTCTCTCTCCCTGTGCCTTTCTCCCTCATGAGCCAAAACCAAAATTAGGATAACCTTCTGGCTGAGTGTTTAACCTTGGTACTCAGAAGATGTGAGGCCTGCAGAATCTGTCTCTAAACATCCCATAAGAACTTGTTTGTGTGGGTCAAAATATTGCTTTGGTGCTGGCGGGTAGGCTACGTGACATTCCCCTGATGGCTGTACTTAAGAGACACCCAACCCATCTCCGTGCATCCCTTTACAACCTATTAATAATACCCAGACGAATAAAACCTAGAAATGTCGTCTGCTCAGAATTGCCTTTTTACTACGTCAACAACAAAGTAAGTAAAACATGCCTAATTCAGTACGCCGTAACTGCCATGAATCATGGAGAGAGTACAGGTAGACTAGATACAGAACCCTCTGAGGCCGACATAGCATCTTAATTGCAATGTCATGATTCAGTATCACGATTCGATGCATGAATGCAGGCTCGCCAGGGCTATTTTCATTTATTATGACAAACCCATAGCCTTGGTGTCCTCCTAAAAGGTTTGCACAATGCAATAATCCACTGCTGATTAAAAGACTCTCCAACATTTCATTGGTGTACCATGGCGACGAAAGGAATATGGACATGGAGGCATTCTGTGGCTTTTAATGGGTCAATTTGAGAGAGA
Source organism: Acholoe squamosa (assembly GCA_949317995.1). Lineage (NCBI taxonomy): Eukaryota > Metazoa > Annelida > Polychaeta > Phyllodocida > Polynoidae > Acholoe > Acholoe squamosa. The sequence continues at coordinate 61,686,387 of OX439041.1, read as the reverse complement.
AAGAAAGAAAGCAAAGAAAACAAAGTATGTTATGCACCATAGATATCATGGTTTCTGTCTGTATAGAGGACCCGATAGAGGACATAATTGATCGAGTCACAGGAAAAGGATCTCTCGGGGTAAAGAAAGGAGCTGTTGTTAGTCCAATTTCTTGTTCAAAATAGTACAATTACAAAATCTGTTATTGTACTCAAGTATATCTGAAGCACGCCACTTGGAGTTCGAATATAGAATATGAAAAACATGATTACTATTTCCCTCAACGTTTCTAATGCTGCAGTCTGTGTTTCACGAAACTAGATAACACTTGGACAACATGATAAGCTAAACTCAGAAAATATAGAGAATAAGATAATTGTGTTATTGACTTTAGTCAATAGCACATTCATATATATGGAAACTGCCGCACAGAACCACATTAGATTAAAGAGGGTTTCTGACAGACATAGGAACATAGAGGGAAATCTGGTCTATACTGTATCTCTGAACAATTGCCACCGCAGCTAGGCCATGGTTGAATAATCACTGTTTGACCTTAAATGCATTTAGTAAATAATATGTGACACGATCTGCGAAAAGGGGTCTTAGTGCAGGGGGCCCTAAGGCCCCTTCTTGCAGTCCATACCACAATTATGCTGAACCAGGTATGACAAAATGGCTTGGACATCTGGCTTTTGCACCTAAGAGATAAAGCATAGTCAGCTGTTCATTGGGGCTTGAAGGTGGGAGGTGGATTACTGACGCCTCATTGTTGGTGCTTACAAACCATTAACCCTTTAGGGGCTGCATAGAACTTATACATTTTTTTTCCATTGAACTTAGAAGCCAATAACAAGAAGGCCTGTGGCCTAGACTTAACCTTCATGATATTAGTGAAATCTAGGTTTAATCTCAAGATGCACTAATTATCGGACATAGTTAACTTAAATGTTTTAGGGAGGCTAAAATGTTTGACTATTTAAGCAAATGCAGCTCCCAAACACTTATGTTACATAATAGCGATTTCATGCGTGGCAGGTGGCGCAATAGATTATCTATTCCCATGTTGAATGGATTCTAACAACTCCAGTTACAATCAAATAATTGACCACAATGTGTTAGTTGTTCCCAGTTCTTTAGGTTAATACCCTACACTACACGGCCCAACACACTGTGGGTGGTTGGCTGTAGGAATTTGTTATAAGATATTTATGAATTTCCGGAAAGAGGAAATCAATAATCCGTTTTGCTTTGTGTTATATATGCGGTGTGGGTGGAGTGAGTTTGTCACTGTGTGGCGGTGGTGGTAGGGTTTTTCTCACTTGCATGATCCCTAGTAGGGGCCTCCATTGCTTGCTTTGGTACCTGGCTGTAGATTTTGGGGGTAGACAGGGGATAGAAATAACACATTGGATCCTATGGGAATAGGGCAATTTTCAGCAGGTAAGGTGGAATTCTCGGTCCAGGAGGGGTTAAGACCGTTGGTATATGACTGTGTAAATCGGACCACCATAATTTTGTTATGTCTACCGCCTCACTTGTAGTCTGGAGACTTGACGCATGCGCGCAGAGTGACCGGTCGTCTGATTTTTTTTTTAACAGTAAATTGAGGGGATATATTCGATTAAATTCGATTTGTATTGCCAAAGATGTATGGATACTATTCAAAAAGCCATTAATATCAAGTTAAATTGATAGAATCTAACTTTTCTCTGTCGAAAATGCTACTTCCGGCAAGGAGCCAGTCGTGCATGCACACAGAACATCAAAATCCAAAATGGCGGAGAGCGAGACGATCGCCTTACCGTGTTATCTAAACTGCTGGATTATAACAAAATGGAGGAGAAATGCAATCTCTCTGGCAATTCTATTGAAAATATGGATCCTTATTCAAGACCTGCTGGTATTGTGCAATGCTTAACTCGCCAGGAGAGGAGTTATTCGCCAATGAAACATACAAGTGATAATGGGTGCATTTTCCATAGGCTTAAGCATTGACGACTTGGACATACTGTCACTATAGTGTCAAAAGTTAGGTAGGTTTAATTTCTATATTTTATTTTATGATATTTGGTGGAAGACCTGGGCCATAAGTGCTCTATAGCACGCGTTCATTTGTTACAATTAGAACCAGCTTAGCCCTAAGAATGCTGTAGTTAATGAAAGGAATTGTGTTATTGGTTGATAATTCATTCCGCTCACTGTCTATGTGTGTGTGTGTAATTTAACAAGTAATTTTTTTTTTTTTTTCAAAATTGAACAACTTCATGTGGACTTTCCAGCACTATATTGACTTATCGCTATAAATCAGAAGTGTAGTCCCTCAACAGGTTGCAATTTTTGATAAAGCCATATCCTTTCAGTTTGGAGTGAATGTGATATTGAAAAATTGTGAAGGTTGGCATGGTCTGGATATAGAGAGGGAGGAAAGAAACGATCGAATCAGTGGCGGATTTAGAGGGGGAGCGCACCTTCCTTTTTTTCCAGTACTTAAGAGTTTAATTGCATATTTTGGACCCCAGAATTTGCCTACAAACAGGGGGTGCGCCCCCTCCTTTTTCAAATCCTGGATTCGCCACTGCCGAATGTTAGCAATAAATAAATCTCTATTGGTCTTTGTAAGCAAATGGAGCTGAAAAGGAATTATGGATCTAAAGTAGACAGAACAAGGAAAGTAGTAAGGAAGTACGTCTGTGTTCCCTCTGACCACGACCACAAAAGCGCCCTAAGACCCCCTTGGTGAGCCCAAGTTACCAGTCTAGCCTCTGTTTGGGTTCCCACTCTTTTCTCAGTGACCAGATCTGTGATCCCATTGGTTCATATTTGTTGTTTGACCTAGGTCCACCCCATGCACACTGACAGATCCTCTGTCCCTGTGTCAAAATCCCTCACTGACTGAAATCAGGTCAGGGACGGTGGGTGTAGAGAAAAAGTGTAGGCAATAACAACCAGTGTTATTTCCAGGAAAACAAACTACTGTATTCGCTATGGTGTAGTGGGAATTGGTGGGGTGAGGGTAAGGGGTTATTGTTTGTTTTTGGGTATCTCCCAAAAAACAACTGAGTAGGTTATTATACGGACCTCCGGTCCATACATGCCCTTTCCCTCTAATTTGTGGGAATATATCCATATCCCCATTAGCTTTTGTGGTTTCGACCCTTATGGCGTCTCATCAGGTGGATGTGACGGGAAAGTATGATATGTACAACCTGTTACATATTTGTTCGACGGTGTTATGCAACATCAATTCCCAGACTAGTCATTGATGAATTGCATTTGAGGCATGATAATACTACTTTTATTATCTAGTCTGTGGTACACGAGGGAAACTATCCCTGTGTGTAGATGCTGGTGTTGTCGGTCCCAGGGCACCAAGTCATGGCTGGATAAGTTGGAATCATGAAGAGTGTGTAGCTATGGGAACGAGGATATGTCATCCAATTATCCATATTTGCCGTCCTTGGTATTCATCCCCCATGGGGAATGTGTGCGGAGTTTTTCTATCCAATAGAATTCAGCCTGTGCTAGTAACCTTTTTCCTTCGTCGCTTTTAGGATGCCTTCTGATAAATTCCACTATATGGAATTTGACATCTTTCATTCTTTCGTGACCCGGTTGATTGAAGTGCCAGGGTACATCTGTTTTGCCCTCATTTTTCCTAATACTGTTTAGATGTTCCCAGATTCTTTCTCTGATAGGTCTTTCCGTTTTCCCAACGTATTGTGTATTACAGCGGGTGCATTCTAGGCAGTAGATGAGGTTGGAGCTTTCACAGCTCACGTTCCATTTGGATGTGTACCTTTTCCCTGTTGTTTTTGATATAATTTTATCCTTTTTGTCTATTTTCACACACTTGTCACAGAATAGCCTTCTGCATTTCCTTTTCTGTTTCTTGTTGTTTTTAGGTTGTCTCATTATCCCTTCTTCTTTGTCCTCTGACATGGGGTAGTTCGTGGCCGCCTTCACTAAGTGGTCTTTTAGGTTTTTGGGTCTTTTTTGGCCCTTTATAAGTTTTGACCTTTGTAGGAATTTTGTTGTTTTGGAGCCACCCAGGAGATCCCAGTGTTAGCTGATTGTTTGGTTCAGGATGTCGTTTCCTGGTCTATGTGTGCTTATCAAGAAGCATTTATCTTGTGTGTCGGGTTTCTTTTCTCTTCCTTGTAGTATCTCATCCCTATTGTTTTTTTTTACCTTTTCCAGGGCTTCCACAAGGAGGTCCTTGGGATAGCCTTTATCTTCAAACTCCATAATTTTGATTTTACTGTGTTTTTCAAAATCCTCTGCATTTCTGCAGATTCTGCGGATTCTTTTTTTCATAGAAATTGGATGTGCTGAGGTGTACTCTAAGTAGTTGTTGACATCTGTGGGTTTTCTATACAAGTCAGTGTATAGAGGTCTAGTGTCTTTGTCGGTCTTGACTGTTGTGTCCAAGAAGTTCACACTCTCACTGGAGCTTTCGAGTGTGAATTTGATGGAATGGTGGAAGTTATTGAGGTGTGTCATCCATTCTTCCAACCTCTCTTTGCCATGTGTCCAAATGAAGAAGATATCATCAATGTATCTGAGCCACACTTGTGGTTGGTACGCGTGTGAGGTTAGGATGGCATCCTCTATCGCCTCCATGAATATGTTGGCGTATGATGGTGCCAGTCTGGTGCCCATGGCTGTTCCTGATTTTTGCAGGAAGAATTTCCCATTGAATTGGATGTGATTCATCGTGAGTACCATTTCTAATAGCTCTACTAAGGTCTCTAAGAACAAGGAAAGTAGATTGGAAAGTCGAATGCTTTACACGCTATTCCATTTTTTTTTATGAAAGAAAAGTTAAGAACTCTATAACGGTTGAGTCATAAAAGTGCTAATGTACAGGACACCCCTTTTATCTAGTATAAGGAGCCGTTTAAACGAAGATTGCTTTTACCATGCTATCCCTAAAGGTTCAGGGGAATATGTTATCCAAAGACTAAGTGCTTAATTGATGTGTGTTATTTTTAAGGGCAGGATAGTGAGGAAGAGATTTAAAAAATGACCGTGGAAGGCAATAGTGTCACTGGACTAAGGTTTGGGGTGAAGGAGAAAGGAGGTTGGAGGGGGGGGGGTTCTACCCAGGAATACATGAGCTTGTGAGATGGGCTTGGCCCTTTATGAGCCGTATGGTGACAGTAGGTTTTTATTCCTATGGGACTTCCCTAGTCCATCTTCAAAGGTCTTTTTCTATCTCATCTTTTCTCTGTCCTCTGCTGTGTTTCTGATGCACATTTATATGCCAGAACAGACACATTTGTCCATCAAATGAAGTCTTAATGTAGTTTTCTTGCCATGAATATAACCTTAGCTGTCGTATGCTGTAGAAATACAACCCTAGTAAGATAGTCACCAAACCTGTACTAAAAATAAAACTCCACATGTGGCCCCTGAAGGGTTTTAATAGGAGGGGAAAGTTGGTATTGGATCTGTATGGTGTTAAAGCCATGAAGGCAGTGATATTCTAGTAGCATGGGAGGTGAGTTGGCAGGCACTGGGGCAATCCTCCAGTGGTTGGGATTGTGGGATCAGGGTGGGTAGGGGTTAGGGACCGTGGAGGAGTGCTGGGCGGGTACAGAATAAGAGGGTGTGGGTAGGGAGGGGGGGGGAGGGGTTGTTGCTGCAGCTTGCAGGCGATGTGAATTGAAAAAGGTGCACTTTATGACATGGTAATCTGGATCCCCATGGATACAAGCCGCTGATCACTATCCTACATGCCTCATCCATGCCTCCCCCCCATCCTCCTCCTGGGTACCTGACCAACAGCCTGCCAGCCAGCACTGACCGCAGCAGCAGGAGCAGCCAACACCACACCACCACTTCTACTCCCACTGCTACTACCCAGGCTGTTTGATAACCCTTTAAAGGCCTTATGATGCCTCCAGGGTTCATGTTCCTTTGTTGTCCATGCAGTGCTGACAGGTCTCCCTACTAGCAATTAATTAGTGCATCATACTAATCCTATTGTAGTGTATCCACCCTGTAGGGTTGTCATGGTACACAAATGCAGTGGTTAGACTTGATTGATTGAAAACATTTATTGTACTAAGAATCGCCCTTAAGAGTGGCGTTCTTCCACGTACATTGGCCGGAATGTGGAAGATAACAGATGAACCCTGGCGAGGGGTATATGAAATAATATGATGCTTAATGTTAGTATTATAACCTGGCACTAATAGAATGAGGTTATATGATTTATCTGGACCCAGGATATAGTGACTTCCAAATAGTCTGGTACAATTGGAAGTGAGATAGTAATTTCTAGGGCTGCTATTGGTGTATTAATCAGGAATAGAAGTTTCCAGGGGTTTCCTTAATCTTAGGGATTTTCCCGTTCCTACGACCTCTATATTCCCTACAAACCAATAATTTTAGTCACTTTTATCCTTGGTTGTTAGAACAGTGTGTTGTTGATAAAGGGTTAAATTAACACCCACACACATCCAGACTGCCCACTTACAGACGGTTATCAAATAGATCAACAACCCATCCAGTTTGGACAGATTATTGCTGTTTGATAAAGGGTTATTATTGAATTCTGTGTCAATTAAAATAAGCTCTTTCATGTTTATAAATATGTTTATAATTCCTACAAAATTATAAACATAATTATAGTTATTTATCCCACTTCCCGGTAATGGGTGGCTATAAACAGAAATGCTGCTGATTGTATATAGTTTATGGTTATATTTTATATTGTCATATATATTGCCCATATAGTGGTACAATGTAGTGATTGAACCCGCATTAAATTCACACTTCCTATACTACTCACTTGTTCATATATAGTACATTACGTGTGGTTAATAAACCTTTTATGGCCCATACATAGCCATGGTGGTAGACTTTAGAGGTTTGACACTGTATGCAATGATACAGAATACATTGTATTTTGTGTGATCCAAACACTATTTAAGAATTTGATTAATCTGATTAAAAAAAAGAATTAGAGTAAATCAGAAAGATTTTCTTCGAATCTTATTTCAACCAACAGTCTAGTTTGACTTTATGTGTAGGGCGCCAGGTAAAATGATTTGTACTAAGGCGAAAATGAATGATTCCTATTATTTGATGGTATAATACCGGAAGGCTAAAATTATGGTTAAGTATGCTAGATATTCCCCTCCCTGTAGGTCCAAGGAAATTAGCGCCGTTGATGAAAGCATCCGGTTAACATCTCGCCCACTTGATTTTCTAGCTGCAATATATACATAGGTAGTTTTGAGGAAAGTGTGAAGACCCGGGGACATAAAAAGGATGCTCTGCGGAGCGGTGTTCTGGTCACCCTTTCTGATTGGCTGTGAACAGCATCCTGAAAGTGCATCATATATATGCTCCTTAAACAGCTTGAGAGCACGTATAGGCGACAGGGTCTCAAATAAAAGCCAGTCTCAAATAAGGCCTAGGGGTAGGGGGGGGGGAATGAAATTAACCTCTAAGAACTTTGCCCCATATTTCAAAGTGGCAATAAACCAGACTATTCCCATTTGCAAGATGTTCACAGCAGAGGACGTATCATTTATAAACAACTGAGGGGTCGTGTGAATGGGAGGCAAACTCTGAGAAGAATGAACGAGAAAGCCAATGCATACGATACACAAGAACCGTTTCGAGTTTCTGGTCCCTCCTTTGTGTTAGTGGCAAATCTTTTAAACCACTTTTATAAGAGGGGTCAAAGGTTTTTGACAAAGAATTATCACTCCAAAAACCAAACCATCTGAAGAATCCCCACAATTTTGGTTGAGGTTTACTTCCAAGCACATTTAGGGTTTGAAAGTAAACTTGAAACAGAGAGTCAGAAGAGAGATATTGTCCTACGTGTAAAGGCGGAGAAAAAGACGTTTGGACAAACAGGAAATAGAAGATGATACCCAGATCAGATTAAAGCCCACATCGCCTTTCGGTCAAATTAATCTCACCATAGGGGAGCGTTTTATTAGATGGAATGCTCTGTGCCTTAGATATAAGGTAGCAGTCGTGGCTTTGGTATCTAAGGTGGCATTTTAGTGTTGCAGTTCTGCAGTCGTGGCTTTTGGCCTTTGAAATGGTCCCTTTCCTTTAAGCTTTGAAAAATAGTTTACTATTGCATTGATCACTTTCTCTATGATGTGCCTTTCAGTGTGAATCAAATTGTAAGTTTGGCGTGGAGAAGCAAACGTCTATAAGACCCCTTCTCGAATGAGTATATTGTCGGATGCTCAAATTTGAGCTTTAAGTATAGGAAGTCTAACAGGGGCAAAAGATTAATAATGTATCTCAATACTTCTGCATAATATTGACAGCATTCACTAACATTTTCTCTCTTCTTTTTCTGGTTTCAGGCGGTCAAACCAAAGAGTGGAGTATTTTGTTTCCTCATAAATGAAGCCCGTGAGACGACAGCTCTAGAGATGCCGGACCACGAAAATACCTTTGCACTCAAGGTAGGCGAAATATCACTCATTATAAGTACCCAGTAATTAGGATTGTGCACAAAGAGGTGTGATCGTGAATTAATTGAAATCATGCCCAGAATCACTTTCATGCAGTTTTAGTAGCAAGAAAAAAAAAGGTTTAGTGGCGAGCCATATACTATTACAGAGTTAGGCATGCTTCGTATAATACTGGGGTGGCATTAAAAAGTGAAATGTCAAAAAATGCCTGTTGTAGGTTTACATACATTAGTGGGATTCCGTAATTAAATCAGAATGCTCTAAATGAGGTTTGATGATGAGAATATTTTAAAAATGTAAAAAGGTTATATTGAAAATGATTGGAACTTTTTATAGATGCAACATGCTAATCAACGTCAGTACCTCAATCTACATATCCCAATGTTTGCCTATCCCAACCTGACAAGTACTCTGCCTGCGTATGGCTCTGCCTCTCCCACATACTGCCTATCCCTTAGTCTGCCTATCACTCATACCACCTATCCCTTGAAACATCTAGAGTTTAATTAGGTTTTCCCTCAAATGGCTTAAAGGATTAAAGTTTACCCCTCACCTTTGTACCTAATATTCTCTGTACATTCTTACCATTAGTCTACCTATCCTCAATCTGTCTATCATTCACTTTACCTATCCCTCACAGTGACTATCCCCCAACTCTGCACATCCCTCATATTTGACTGGCACATCTGTGATACTACCTAGCACCAATGTATCTTTTGAATATGCTCACCTTACAAGGTACCCTCTGTGCCTATCTCTTAAACTCTTTATTACCTATCCTCCTTGCTACCCATCCTCTTCAATACCTATCCCTCAAACTCACTTTATAGCTTTCCTACCTATCACAGCTTGATCAGCTGGGATAGCTCACATCCAACCTTCATTATGATCTCTTAGTCAACCTATCCCCTAAATAACAAATCCAACAGTCTACCTCAAGCATACATCTACTGATCACTCATGCTATATATCCTTGAGGTTACCTATCCTTCAGGCTGCTTATCCTTCATGGTATATAGCCCTCAGTCTACCTAACCAGCTATCTATGTATCTCTCACCTTGTATTCTATTCTTTCTACCTTTATAGTAGCTCTTATAGTCTATGCCTTGTGAAATATACCTATCGCTCATTGTACCTATCCTCAAGTCTGTATATTACTCATGTTTACCTTACATATCCCTCAGCCCATTGAATTATCATGCTTTTCTAATATGCCTCACCGTGGCTATCATTAGACTTGCTAACTTCCTATCCTACATGTATGTTGTTTATTCCCCTCTTCCTATCCTCCATGCTGCATATCATTCATGCTATCCCACTTGACAACAAAACATTTTTTAAGGTTAAAAAACTGAGGGCTATATACCATGAAGCATAGGTAGCCTGAAGGATAGGTAACCTCAAGGATATATAGCATGAGTGATAGGTAGATGTATGCGTGAGGTAGACTGTTAAATTTGTTCCTTAGGGGATAGGTTGACTAAGAGATCAAAATGAAGGTTGGTTGTGAGCTATCCCAGCTGAACAAGCTATGATAGGTAGAAAAGCTATAAAGTGAGCATGAGGGATAGGTATTGAAGAGGATGGGTAGCAAGGAGGATAGGTAGCATGTGTAATAAACAGTTTAAGAGATAGGCATAGAGAGTACCTTGTGAAGTGAGCATATTCAAAAGATACATTGGTGCTAGGTAATATCACAGATATGCCAGTCAAATATGAGGGATGTGCAGAGTTGGGGGATAGTCACCATGAGGGATAGGTAAAGTGAATGATAGGCAGATTGAGGATAGCTAGACTAATGATAAGAATGTACAGAGAAAATTAGGTACAAAGGTGAGGGGTAAACTTTAATCCTTTTAGCCATTTGAGGGAAAACCTAATTAAACTCTAGATGTTTCAAGGGATATGTAGTATGAGTGATATGTAGACTTAGGGATAGACAGTATGTGGGAGAGGCAGAGCCATACACAGGTAGAGTACTTGTCAGGTTGAGATAGGCAGACATTGGGATATGTAGATTGAGGTATTGACTTTGATTAGCATGTTGCATCTATAAAAAGTTCCAATCATTGTCAATATAACTTTTGTACATTTTTAAAATATTCTCATCATTAAACCTCCTTTTTAGATACTTTTGGTCAAATTTTGAGAATCAAGATCACAAATTTTGGATTCAGCAAGATTTTTGGGTATAGGTGGCCCCTTGTTTCCATTTGATATCACTCTGATAAAGATTCCTGACATCTCTATAAAACCCCTTATCCTACATAGGATTCAATACTGAACACAAAAGGGAGCCTACTTTTAAGGGGGGGGGTAGAGGCGGGGGGGGGGCTGTTACACTGCGTCCATAGGTAAAGCTCTGAGTTTCACCTCCTATCTATTTAAGCTTCTTGCTGAAAGCTCCTAAATTTGTCGTAAGCACTAGACGTCATAAGTTCCCGTCTTATATACTTAAGCAATTGGGTCAATCATGCCTCCAAATCTATAAGTTTCAGGGAAGTTATTCACGACGGCAGGGTAGATAACACACATGAGTTTTACTAATGACACTTTTGATGGAGATTTTGTGACTTTTGTCTAATGATAGTACTTATATATGTCAGTTTGTGAGTTGCTCACTAATTGCTTACCTGCACGAGCTGCTCTTCTCCTGCAGGCTGACAACAACCTGGAGTATGTCCTGGAGGCTCAAGATGTGGAGGATATGAGGAGCTGGTTGTCTATCATCAAACTGTGTATGAGACCAGATGGGGACACACCCAACAACTCCATGTAAGTACCTACTGAGGGACAAGGGTTAAATGAGGAATAACAGAGGTATATTGTGTGAACAGGGAAACCTCTTCAGATAGAGAGTATTTTAGAGAAAATTTACCAAATTGACAATGAGTCTTTGTAAATTAAGAAGCCTAACATTATTGAGGTGAATAAGTCTTTTGACTAAAGCCCTTCTTCCATCAAACCTTCGAAAAGTGTCGACTTGGTTTTGAGCCTTTTTTCCCTAAATTATTTCAGTATGCATCCAACTTGAATATTTTTTTATTCTGATAAAAACAAGCAAGACAATAATCATTTAATGTAAGATCTTAGATACACTCAGGAATATATCTACAACAGTTCCTGGCAATAAGCAAATCTTAAATCGTCTAGGAATCGCTTTGGTGGAAGAACCTCTTTAGTCTCATATTAGGTTGTGGTTATATTGGTAAAATTAAGACCTCCCGGAGGATGTTTCATAACTGTGGAGGGTTTCTTTATAAACCCTTTATAATTGGTATGATGGTCTTTCAATGCTGATATGAACCACAGATGGAAAACAGCTGTAGTAATTTAAATGCAATCTGTGGGTTATCACAGAAAATTTATTGGAAGCACCTCCCGGGAGCCTGAGAGATGGGAATATAAATGTTATCTTCATAACTACATTGCTAATACTCAGAAACACAGTTAATTATAACCCAATGTACACATAATATAAGATATCAATTACTTGTATAGAAAACATGAAGAGCTATTAATATGAAAAAGATTCTAGCAGTTCAAAGGATATTTGATACGTGTATATTACTAGTGCATTGCATACGTTATCGCTATAGAATACATTGTCAGAATGCTCCAATTTGTTCTCTTATTATTTACAATCTTAAACTATACAAGAGCTTTTGATTTACTTTGAGCATAATCTTTTAATCTGGCAGACTTGAAGACAGTGAGGAGGATGCTTCAGAGAATTGTAAATTTTTATTTTTGGGTTTTGAAACTTTGCCCTGCCTTCTGACCTGTTGTAATATAGTCTTTCAGCGTTTCCAGCACTTTTCTCACTCAGTGAGCACTGCTAAAGACAACTGCAATATGTTACTCTATCTCTTTTGGTGGTGGTCGATTCTGCATTGTAGACCATACACACAGTATGATCAGCACTGTACCGAGACCAGTGATATCAGGGAAATAGTGTGTGTCGGGCAGGGGACCCATTCTAGTCATATTGGCCGGGGATATTTCATACGCCGAAATTTGGCCTTGGCTAGCTACGATTTGAATGACTTTATTTCAGGCCAGCAAAAAAACAAAAAGTGAAAAATTGATACGTTAGGTTGGGAAAGTATTTATAGCATCAAAATCATATCTACCCCCAACCCCCATCCATTTAACCCTCAAAGGGCCGCATGTAGCCTCCTGGCTCATGCTGCTTGGCCATTATAATGCTTGGGCGCAGTCTGTAAAGGGTTAAACCCCTTTCCTTGGATCATGGGATACTAGTTGTGCAGTGCTGATCATGAACTAACCCTAGTTTAGTCCTAACTCTGATAACTCTCACACATGAGCAGAGACCGATGTAGGAGGCCGCGGGCTCCATCACTACCCGGGGTTAGTCAGTCGCCCAAAGACAGGGTAGCCATAAGTCTACCCAAAGGTGAGTTACTAAAAACATGCATGTAATAACAGGAGCCTCAGCATGTCTACATGCCTGTACACGTGGTTTGATCCCACAGGGTCTCACGAATCAAAACCAATGAAAATTGTAACTTTTTTTTTTCTTATGAAAACATCTTAATGGTTGCTGTAGACCCTTTGGATTTCTAATGGTGAAAGGATGGTGAAAGACCACCAATTAGAAGCGAGGAGTGTGGCATTGTTTTACATTCAAATATTTTCCTAATTCTTTTTAAGTTTTCATATAACATAAAATCAGTTGTAATGAAGTTTATACATGTAGGCTTACATTGAAATGCCAAAATTCATATAGCCTGCGTTAGGGACATGCCAAGTCACAGGCCACTTTGGCCTACATTGAGAATTATCTTTGCGGCAACATGGCCCTCATTGTTAAATTCATGTCAGTGTAAGACTGCCAACATACGACCCATTTCCTATGAATTCAAGTTAGTATCAGCTCCCGGTGTGAGCTGCCATGTTATCATTCACAAGAACATTATACTCTGTATATACTCTTTATAAATATGCTTTACTGACATTTCTATTCTGTGCTAGAGCATGAAATGCTTTTGTAATAGATATTCCCAGTCATCTGGTCGATATGATTCTCTTTAGAAGATGCATGATGAGAATCATTGGTTGACCTATGATTAGATAAATAGCAATTAGAAAGATAAATAGCAATTAGAAATATAACCTTTCCATCTCATGTATCAGCATGCAACGGATACATGTACTGGTAGTTTATATAGCGTCTAATTTGTTATCTCCGCTGATTGGGGGGGATTCATAATTTTGAAATTGTCTAATGTTTTGATTGAAATGGTAAGACAACAGAAATATGTACAGACAAAAGTCCAACTAGTCCCCATGTTTCCCTCAGAATACAAGAGTGAATGCCTGTTTGTGTTGCATGTGTGTGAATTTTAACCACTATAAGACCCCAGCTGTAAACAGTTCTATTATTAATTTGTTTTATTAAAGATAGTAAAGTTTCCCCCAGAAAATCTATCAGGTATAGATTTACCCCTAGAAAGGATTTTGATAAATGCTAATACAGAAACCATTTAAAAGCATTTAACCAGGAGCTGATTATTCACTCCCAGTTAGTGTTTCTTTTATGAAAAGTTTGGGGTAGGTTTTGATCTTTACCACTATTTCACCATTTACACTATCCCCAAATACTAACATTAGTCTTGTTTATAATATCCCATACATTTAAAATAGACATCGGATGAGATTTAATAGAATGATATTTTCTCTTTTTATAAATTCTTGAGTAGTTTGAAGCTTAGAAAAAAAATATAATGATTTAAGTTTTAGTTAAGCTATTCCTATTCCATTACACCTTCTCTACATACACTCTTTGACATATGTCTTCTAACCCTTTACATGTGGAATCATGCCTCAAAGCATCCTATTCATATGACCATATGATGCCCCAATGATTGCACAAGAATAAAATGTTATATTGCACTATGATGAATGCCCTTTCTCCCCCATACCCAAGTCAACCCACCTTTCAAGCACAATATTCCCTCACATAGCCATTCCCCCATACATATTTCCTATCTATTATATATGCACATTCTCGTCACCCTGGTATGCTTCTTCCACTAATCCCAATTTATGAATGGATCATATTTCAGACGATGCAGATACACCCAGGAGTCAGCGTCGGTCATCCCTTTCCAGTACCTCGTCTGATGTCCCTCCCGAGCTCCCTCCCAGAACTCCCATCCGACCCGCTGTGGCAAATGGTGCACTGTCCCGCCCGCTTCGCACTCTTGGAGGGAGTGGAAATAGCAGCACTGAGGTGGTAGGACCCCCTCAGCCAGGCAATGTGTTTGGTTAGTGTTGTAAAGATTTGTCGACTTTTTATTTGTAGATATACCAATGATAGTGTTTATAAAAAGAAACTTGCCTTGTGTAACATCTAATGGTATAGATATTTTCCAACCCCAAGAAAAGGCTGCTTGGCTATTTTGTCTGTACATGAACAGGATTTTAAAACAGCCCAATGACAGGACCTTTTCTTTTGTCATATGCTCTTATTCTTTCTTCTTGGCGTGAATAAACTGCATCTAAATTCATAGCAAAGTGCCTTTCTGTGACAATTATTATTTTCATGTCTGCAGAGGATGGGGTGCCTGGTCGGAACGATACCGTGTTTGGTAAGTATGGTTTATTTGCTACTTGCCATTATCCCAAATCATTAGTTCTTGAGATTCATGGTATCGAATGCTAGTTTAGTGTGGAGCTATGATACTAAAATATTAATCTGTGATTTTTTTTATTTTTTTTTTTTGCATCAGAACGTTCATAGTATATTTAGGATCTCCATACAGTTGTCATATTCATTCTAATGCTCCCCTTTAATTAATCTACCTCTATTCTGTCTGCACTCGCTCAGGCCAATTTGAGAATTTCAGTCACCGTAAGATACTGTTCAGTGGTTTTAATGTTCATGTTATTTCCAAAGTTAATCAGTTGAATTTATTTTGAATTTATTCTTCAGTAGGTCATATTTAGATAATTTTAAGGTAGATCTTATATGAAGACAGTTGTACTGTACCATTGCAGAGTTTTAGTATAAATGCAAATGCTAAAGGAGTCTTGAAAAGTCTGTTTAGTCCTGTATTCAGAGTGACAGCTTATGATATATCAGGTAATAAGACCTGTAAGACTATGATTGCATGCACAATGAAACAAGGCAAATAAGTACAATAATGCCCAATCTGAAAAAGGTAAATTACAAACGATGTAATATTCACCTTGACATGCCAATATGGTAACCTTGAAATAACCATGACCATAGACCCTAAAATGCAGTGGTATCTCAGGAGTCAGCCTTGACCTTTCAGACATGTTGGAAGGTGGGGACGCTGAGGACCGACAAGCGCTACCTCTACCTGGAACTGCTCCTAATGCTGAGAGTTACGTCGATCAACACTTGCGAGAGTACCCATGGTTCCATGGGACACTGTCTCGAATGGATGCTGCACAACTAGTACTCACTAATGATACAAGTGGACATGGGGTCTTCTTAGTGAGACAGAGTGAGACCCGGCGGGGCGAGTATGTGCTCACCTTCAACTTCCAAGGTCGTGCCAAGGTCAGTCATCCTCAAACTGTCATGTCTATGTAAATTTGTACTGATATCATTGCTTAGAGATTTTTGTAGTCTCTTATTTAGATATGGTAAGAGTAAAATAATTTGCAAATAGCAATATTATCAGGTGATATTTTACACTATAATGTGCACCTACTGTAATGCTATCAGAGCATATACATACATAGTACCCTTATTATTGGGGACCGTCAGTGTAACATTTCAGCTATAAATAGCATATGACATCCGTCCCCAATTTTATGAGAGGGGGTTGGCAAGAAAAAGGAGTAATCACTCTGATGGCATTTGTGATAAAACTGGTTGACAGAAGTTTGTTAAAATTTAATGAAGTGTGCAGAAGTGTTGTCTAATTATGTTGTTTGTTTTTGAGTGAAATCCTGTGGCTCAATTTTGGGTAGTGGATAGGGAAAGTGGAAGTTTTTGTTTTTCCCATAGACTTCCATAGTAAAATTATCTCCAAAACAAATGAAGCTTTTTAACTACAAGTTTGTGTGGCATTAGGAAGTAGATAAAGAAGTAGAAACCGAGAATATGAGCAAAAACCTATGGTTAGAAGATTAGTTTTTAGTCTATTGTAAAATTAAATAGTCTAATAGATAACAGGCTGGGTAGTGTGAGACATTGCATCAGCTGTAGATGTGTATTTTTATCAACAAGTGCTGACCTCATGTCTAGAGATGACTTATTTAGGTAGTACACTACCTTGATTGGCTATTCTCTGTAGTTGATTGGATGTTCCCCTAAGGATGATTGGTGATGATATATTTCATGTTATTATGATTATACAGTGTAATGCTCTAGCTATATATAGCTCAGACAGGCATGCTGTAAGGGAGGAGTATTTACTCAATCGGTACTTGCAAGTGGAAAGACTTAGCATTAGTTTTAAGTCAGTAGGTGTATGAGACAGGGAGGAGTAGTCATATAATTGATGGTATGTTTTACAAGGTAGAGCAGTCTAACTACGGTCCCCAATACGAGTATTACTTTGTTACATATTTTTTATCACCAGCTCCTGGTCCTTTTTGCTCTTATCAAAGGCATCTGCAATTATTATACTTTGTTAATAAATCATTGAATGATCTTAAGACTAAAAGGAACAATAATTTTCATTGGAAAAATTAACAAGACATTATTCTCTATTTCAGCATTTGCGGATGACAATTAATAACGAGGGGCAGTGTCGGGTACAGCACTTGTGGTTCCAGACCATTTTTGACATGCTAGAACATTTCCGAACCCAACCGATACCCCTCGAATCGGGTGGTTCCTCCGATGTTACTCTCACAGACTATGTAGTTGCCTTGGATAGGCCCAATACTCCAGTTACTTTGGCTAACATCGGACATGTAGCCTCACAAAGTATCTCCACCTCCAGTCTACCTGCTGGCATACGGAACTCTACCGTACCAATAGTATCACAAGATCCAGGTCGTGAAATCGCAAGAACAAACAGTGGCTCTGTGAGAACACGGACTGAAAGTATGGAAAATGTGTCGCCAGGGCATGGACGGGCCATTGAAAACCCATACTTCTTCGTCTAGCAGTTTCCAAATGAAAGTCCTTTATCATCTTTTTCCTCTGGATGTTTTCAACTTCAACTGCAGATGGAGTAGATTTCCTTTAATGTTTTAATCATAAAATGTTATGGGTACATTGATTGTATTACTGCTGCCGGCTATGGGATAGCATTTGTATATAATTTACATAATGAAATTTGTTTTGCATTTAGAACCTTTATTGTAAGATAAGCCGTATACATATATTCAGATCCAGATGTTTATTTAGTGGTTCCCTATGTATATATAGTGACAATTAGAGGGATCCTAAGAGTGCATATATGTGTAAAAAAATAATCTATTTGTTGGTTTTATGCCAATAGAGTATTGGCTAGAATGGTCATTGTGATAAACCAAGTAGATTTCAGTTCCCTGCGATATGTGACATATAGGTACGTACTGTCCCATGGTGCGCTAGTTGTGTATACTAAATGAAAGTGTGTTCGCTATAATAACTACCAAAACACAAACACATAAGGGTGACAGTATCGTGTACAGCCCACATTACTCTCACCCATGAAAACAAAAATATAAGTGAATTTCCCAACTTTTAATCAAACTATGTGGGGTGTTTTTTTCTGGTGACATGGAATTTATTCAAATAAGAATTTAAGTGAAGCTGAACTCTTGGCCATTACATGACACCTCATGATTACCACCCACATGAAAAAAAAAATATAAGGCTTTAAGAACAAACAGTAAGAATGTATTTGTATTCAGTTCCTAGAGGTAGATAATCTGTGATATATAAATGAAATATGGGATGTAGATCTCAAAATGGCAGATCCAAAAATATATCAATTTAACTAATATGCTATGCAGTATGTTAGAAACTATCCAAGAATCAGTAGTAACAAAAGTAGGTTCATAAAATAGATTACCTGTTATGAGGAGCAATGAGATACAATTACAAGTTAGGAAATAGATTAACTTAACAGAACACTTTACATCCTTGAAGATTATTTGAAATTGGAGAAGATATAGTCAGGTTATACATATGCTATTCTATATTGAATATTTACTCAAAATATAGAAATTGGTTGGATTGTGTTGTCAATTTTTTCAAGAATCAATATAGGCTATTTTTCAAAGAATTTGCTATGCAAAGTAGTTTAATTTTAGATATCTAATCTCTGCATAAACATTTGATGAATGAATTACATCTGAAAATTATAGTCTTTAGGAAGAGACAATGTAATATTTGTGGTATGCTCGATGATTAGAGGTTGATCGATGATTAGAGGTTGATCGATGATTAGAGGTTGATCACTGCCATTATTTCAGGAACATATTAGCTGCCGCCTTTACAGCATTCTTAACTTTTGTTGACATTGTGAAACAAATCTGTAAAGTATCCATTAAAAGAAGATTCTTCATTGAGATTTTATAACCCAAGAGTGATTAAGTGATATTGCAGTGGGATAACTGTCCCTTTAAACATTTCATATTAAGCACAAGTGTATGGATTCAAAACAAGTTTACATCCATGGCCTATCTACCTTTCATCATAATAGATATATGCTTTGACATAGCACAGTGTATAAAAGAAAATCTATGACTAGTTTTACACTTACTGTGAATTTTAGTCCCTCTATTCAATTTATAGTTTAAAACTTGAATTCCCACAAGCACAAACCGCACAAGAGATATGTTTAAAAACATGTCACTGTTATTTTCATTGTGAAGAGACATATTTTAAACAAGATCAGTTGCATTCAGTAAGACAATGGAATGGATGGGCAGAAATAAGAAGTGCCCTAAAATTATGTGTATTAGTCACAACTTGCGGCAGAAATCAGATACTCATTGGGCATTGTAGCATCTTCACTAAATATGGGTGCAGCTCTTATTTGAGGTATTTAATATATTGAATATACTAAAGAATTGCATAATTTAAGACACTGTGCTTGGCTTGTAGCACATCTTCAAAGTAGGCCTTGGGCTTGTGCACAGGGTGTGGCTAATACACAACGTTTATGGTAGTTTATGAGACAAAGTATTATTTACAGTTACTGTTGATGTGATCTATAAAATGTAGTCTCAGAGTGTGCATACTTCACCTATGTTAGCCAGATTTATTTATGATGTTATAATTTCTTTTAGAGATTATTGTCTTGATTTATGATCCTGGCAAAAAATATGCCGTGAGAAGTGGATCGTTTGTTGTTCCATTGTATTGATGCATATATCATTCTCAAACCTGGGTAATAGATATGTTAAGTCTTCTTAATCTCATAAATACTGTATATCATAGTTTAGTTCTATAGAAATTTATGTCTACACCTCAATAGAAATAAGGAGAACTGAGTATTCTATTGATTTGAAAGTCGGACCAGTCCCAAAATGAAGTCATAAAGCTGCATTTACACTCATTGTAATTATGTAATAAAAATGTATTCAGTTCAATATTTTGTTAATATGAAGGGGCAGCACATTGCCATAGTTGTAAAAAAAGAAAAGGAAAAAAAAAGCTGCCAAAACTCCAGAAATAAAAATGTATCAGTGTACTGCATATTATCTTATGAGGTAATATAAAATGAAACATATAGCTTCATTGTTGACAGTCCAGTGGTAGCAGAGTGCTTTAATTTGCCACCTATGAGTGACTCACCAGGACTCCATGAGTGTTTGTGTCCAGAGGTCTGCATAGAGCACTGGTGCAACATTAGAAAGTTAGTCGCTCAGCACTTGGTCGGTTTTATTTTTACTACAAATGAGCATCGAGCATCATACCGTCCTTCATGAATTGAGAAATGTGTAAGTAGAAAGCACCCCCCTTAATATTTGGTTTATGTGACACATCTCACTTATTCCAAGGCCATTAGGTATGAACACTTCCTATAGCACCAAAATTCCAAATAGAGATGCTTCTCACTTTCAGAATTCATTTCATATCAATCACAGGATATAATGTTCTTTCCTTAATAAGAGGAGGTCAAATATGTTGAATATGTTTACATTTGCTGATATAAACATAGTTTACTCATATTTCAAGATAGATTTTGTTAAGTGTGAAAATATTTCATTTGTTTTAAGTTTTGTTACACTTGTCTCTAATGTCAGATAGATCCTACCTTTCACTTCTGGGAGGAAATTTATGTTATCAGTTACTATGGAGATGGAGTGCTGTTGGTTGGCTGACAGTAGTGACTGATGAATATCCTTAGATTTACTCTCCATTTTTGGCTGAATTTTGTCATGCATGATACTTCAATGTGCATCTTCCAAGTTCCCATTCTTATATTATTGTTAATAACATAAATGATATAATTTCATTATACATACGTGTATTAAAATTCACACCTTTCTGCTACTGTTAATAATACATGTACACAGTCTCAAAACATATCAGTACTCACCTAGACATCTAGCTTAGGTGTGTATGGTGTTCAAATTGAGAGTAGAATAGAGTTATCAACAATATATGTACATAAACTTATATATGTGAATATTCACCCAGATGCATAAATTCTGTCCCACACATCTAGAAACAGTCCCAATTGTAAAGAAAGACATTGGAGTATTTTAGATGAAGTCTTACTAGGTGAGTAATGGATGCCTGTTGGCGCGTTAGGTTTTATAGCCTGAGCTGTAAGCGCATTCCATAAATGTGTCGCCAGTATTGCTAATACGATACCACAGAAACTAATGTGAAACCCTGCATAGTACGGTTAAATCCTGCATGTAAGATGCATCCAACGTATAAGACAGATCCCGAGTTCAGGAGCATCCTATACAGCGTAGCCAGGACCAAGGTTTGGTCACTCTACTACTGTTCTATGGTTCAGGCAGATTTTATAATATGCAGTGAAGGCATCTTATACGCCATGCCTTATATTCAAGGTATTGCGGTAGTTGCGATTCATACACAAACCAGATAATCATTGCGGTATTTGTGTAATTGTTGCGGCTTAAGCGAAATATTACTTTTAACAATGATAACACATAGCTTGATGGGGCTTGTAGCATCATTCCAAAGTCCATATGGGTGCTATACATAAGGTTTTATACATATGTGTATGATGCCACGTCAGAATTAGCAATCATAATAATATGCAGTAATGTGATTTTGATAATGATGAAGGCTGTCATACAATATGAAAGGTTAGAAAACTTAATAATAGCTCAACAACCTTGCAGTTAAGTACGTCTTGAAAGCATCACCATAACCAGAGTGCAGTACATGTACTCAGGCTTTATAATACAATGAGGTCTTAAAGAAGATTACAACTCACTATTTACAACTGATTTTGCAAAGACTAGTAGTGTGATATGAACAAGTTATTTTATGGCTAAAACTTTTTTCCTAAAAGGTAACGAAAATACTGTATTATCAATATTCAGTGTCATCAATTGATTGCCTCCCAGATGGTATGGTCAAATGCCAGGATGATATACTTTTATGTTCATTTTTTACAATCCTAAACATTCAGATTGCTATAGCCTTAAAACATTGTATTCATTTGAATCACCCTGACAGTTTTAGGTTGTAATAAGGATAATGAAAAGACCTTAGTTGATTGAACACTCTAGAATTTCCCCTGTTCTGATATAACTTGTGGTTGGATTATGATGTATCAAACATACTAAATCTCCTGTTACAAGGGAGAAAATATTCAGCATGAACAACAGTGTATCTAGTGAGTGCTAAGATGTTGCTGCCTAGAGTCTGATAATAGTAAATAAATTGATTTACCACTAGAGTTGCCTGAGGTAGAAGATTCCTTGAAATAAGTTGTCTCTGTGTGCTAGCCACCTTAAGATGGAAAACCTGCTGAGTCATGGGCATCATTTATGGGTGGGTAAAGCTTTGATAGGTACTATGTGTGTCTATATTATTTAATCAGGAGAGCTGCTTGGTGTCCAAACCCCTCGATGATGTCCCTTAGAGATAATACAAGACCATAATGTATACTGCCACTTCCAATGGATAATCATATATGACACAAAAGGAAAGAGATATAGGCTGATTGAGGGAATTGGCGAAGCAGTATTTCAGATAAAAGCATTAATTTATGAATACTTGTACAAAAAGAAACTCTTGTGAGAAAAGTGTTGTCGATTTAACCCCAACCGTGAAGATTTGTTTCTCCAAGCAAGTCCAGTGTTCTATGTACAATGCACTGTGTATTCTATGTTAAGGATTTATGCAGGAGATATGCTCAAATTATAGAATTTGAAGATGTACAGAGAAAACTGATGTAAAGATATGGGTGTTGCTCTTGTTAATAATGAAGCCAACGTATCATGTCAGTGAATGAAAGTGACAAAAATAAAGTTCAGTTTTCAAGTTCTAATGGTTCTTGTCTTTTTGGATGGTCATGGAAGAATGGATATGCAATCGAAAACAGCTGTAATTTTGTTTCAGCTTATTTTCTAGTATCATTCCAGGCTACTATCATCCAGGATGAAAATAAAGGAAATTTGAAGTAGAATTTCTATTCCATTACAGGCAATAGTATTTGAAATATGCTTAGATTTCTTTTGAAATATACCAAGGCCTGCAATTATTCTGTAAGATAAGCATTTATATAATAAGTAAACATTCACTAGACATTACCCACCGGAAATTTTGTTCTGAAAATCATGGTAATAAACATGAATTTTTACAAAAAAAAATAATCGCTAGAAATCCAGTTCTGTAATATTGGATTTTTAGCATCTATACATCAGGCTCGAATGGCTATAATCGCCCCCTAAAAATGTAGTAAAACCCCACAATTCTGAAGATGTAAGGTGTGTGGCTGTTGTATGTTCTTTTTAGGGCTTTTTTTAAAAGTATTTTAGATTGAAATTTTGACTATCCTCACAGTGTCGGCAGATCTAAAAGACTAGGAAAGATTCAACAAGGAAATTTGGAACCATCTTATACCATACATCATCTGTATAGTCACCTTTTTTATATACTTTTTGATAAGATTGCACAAAGCTTTTCCAATCTCCATGCTTCTCTGACAGAAAGAAATGACGATGATCATTTACTCAAGGCTAGATTTTCAAACTGCAATGGGCTTATTGCCCGGGGCTTATAGGGAGAGAGGGGGAGACAGACTGGCAAAGTGTCTCACTGCTATTACATTTGAATTTAATGCTTGAAGCCTCTAGCTTGGCTTTTGGAATCAAAATGAAAAGGTGAATCAGGTACGATGTGAGCAAATCTAAGAGTCTATAAAATTCAGTGAAAATCTTTGAACCGTCTTTTACTCTACATCTGTAGTATTATCACCTTTTTTGATAAGATTGCACAGAGCTTTGCATGATGTGCATGCTTCTGTGACAAAGAAATGAGGGGTGCCATCTGCTGGATAAAATGTTAAAATTCAGCGTTTTCTCTCTTTAGCCACTAGTTGTCATCGATGATGTTTAAGAGGAACATTTACTCAATTCTAGAGATTCAAACTGCAATGGTCTAATAGGGAAAAAGAGAGAGACTGGCAAAGTGTCTCAGCTTAGCGGTTTGGAATCAAAATGAATTTTAGGTAAATCAGGCATGGTGTGGGCAGATATAGTCTCTATGAGTGCTCAATGAACAGTTTCGAACCATCCTTTACCCTCCATTATCTGTAGCATGATCATTTCTGACAAGATTGCACAGTGTTGTTCCGCTCTGCATGCCTGTGTCTGAATGAAATGAGCAGTGCCATCTCCTGGATCAAATTAGAAACAGAGTTCAGCTCTTTCCCTCTTTAGCCTCTAGTTGTCCTTGATGATGTTGGAGAGGACCATTTACTCAATCCTAGAGGTTCAAACTGCAATGGGCTAACAGGGAAAGAGAAACAGAGAGTGAGAGGGAGAGAGAGAGACAGAGAGAGAAGGAATGTCTCTCCTCCAGTATGTATGAATATAATGTTTGAAGCCTTTAGCTGTTTGGAATGAAGATGACACAAATTTGGACTGTTTTGTGGATAATTTATAGTTATTTCTTAATTGAAATTTTGCCTATCCTCACATATAGTGTACTCCAAACTTTTGCCCATCCTATAAGGTACACCAGGGGTCCATCCTTGCATACAAAATGTGCCTAATGGGGTGCGAATGTGCAGTACATTACAGTATGATGGCCTCCTGTCTGACCCATTTTTTTTTCTTTAATAAAAAAGACAGCAGATGGAATCACTTTAGGTGTTTGCAGATCTAACCTACTTGGCATAAAAACATTTTTTTAACATTAAAAAGACATTTTCATTGGTTTCCTAATTGCGTTATTTGATTTAGAATTCGTTGAAAAACGTCTTTTTCCAAGTGGGAAGAGACGCTATGAAAAATTCAAAGGGCAAATTTGGAACCATCTTTTATTCTAAATCATCTGTATTATCGCCTTCTTTTTAAATAATATAGCAGAGAGCTTTTCCGATCTGCTTCTGTGACAGAGAAATGAAGGGCGCCATCTGCTGGATCAAATTAAAAAATTCAGCGTTTTCTCTATTTAGCAACTAGTTGTCATTGATGATGTTTAAAGGACCATTTGCTCAATTCTAGACCCACTTGACACAAAAACGATTTTTTATCATTAAAAAATGCGTTCATTGGTTTCCTTATTGAGTTATTTAATTGAAAATTATTTGAAAAAATGTTTGAAACTGTTTTTTGCCAAGTGGGGAGGGTCAAACTGCAATGGTCTAATAGAGAAAGAGAGAGAGAGAGAAATTGGCAAAGTGTCTCAGCTTGGCTGTTCGGAAGCAAAATGAAATTTAAGGTAAATCAGGCATGGTGTGGGCAGATATAGTCTCTATGAGTGTTCAATGAACAATTTCAAACCATCCTTTACTCTACATTATCGGTAGTATGATCGTTTTTGATAGGATTGCACAGAGTTGTTCTGTTCTGCATGCTTCTGTGTCTGAATGAAATGAGTGGTGCCATCTCCTGGATCAAATTAGAAACAGAGTTCAACTGTTTCCCTCTTTAGCCACTAGGTGTCCTTGATGATGTTGAAGAGGACCATGTACTCAATCCTAGAGGTTCAAACTGCAATGGGCGAATAGGGAAAGAGAAACAGAGAGTGAGAGGGAGAGAGAGACAGGGAGAGAGACAGAGAGAGAAGGGATGTCTCTCCTCCAGTAATTATGAATATAATGTTTGAAGCCTTTAGCTGTTTGGAATAAAGATGACACAAATTTGGACTGTTTTGTGGATAATTTATAGTTATTTCTTAATTGAAATTTTGCCTATCCTCACATATGGTGTACTCCAAACTTTTGCCCATCCTATAAGGTACACCAGGGGTCCATCCTTGCATACAAAATGTGCCTAATGGGGTGCGAATGTGCAGTACATTACAGTATGATGGCCTCCTGTCTGACCCATTTTTTTTTCTTTAATAAAAAAGACAGCAGATGGAATCACTTTAGGTGGATCAGTAACAGTGTTTGCAGATCTAACCTACTTGGCATAAAAACATTTTTTTAACATTAAAAAACATTTTCATTGGTTTCCTAATTGCGTTATTTGATTTAGAATTTGTTGAAAAACGTCTTTTGCCAAGTGGGAAGAGACGCTATGAAAAATTCAAAGGGCAAATTTGGAACCATCTTTTAATCTAAATCATCTGTATTATCGCCTTCTTTTCAAATAATATAGCAGAGAGCTTTTCCGATCTGCTTCTGTGACAGAGAAATGAGGGGCGCCATCTGCTGGATCAAATTAAAAAATTCAGCGTTTTCTCTATTTAGCAACTAGTTGTCATCGATGATGTTTAAAGGACCATTTGCTCAATTCTAGACCCACTTGACACAAAAACGATTTTTTATCATTAAAAAATGCTTTCATTGGTTTCCTTATTGAGTTATTTCATTGAAAATTATTTGAAAAAATGTTTGAAACTGTTTTTTGCCAAGTGGGGAGGGTCAAACTGCAATGGTCTTATAGAGAAAGAGAGAGAGAGAAAGTGGCAAAGTGTCTCAGCTTGGCTGTTTGGAATCAAAATGAAATTTAAGGTAAATCAGGCATGGTGTGGGCAGATATAGTCTCTATGAGTGTTCAATGAACAATTTCGAACCATCCTTTACTCTACATTATCGGTAGTATGATCGTCTTTGATAGGATTGCACAGAGTTGTTCTGTTCTGCATGCTTCTTGTGTCTAAATGAAATGAGTGGTGCCATCTCCTAGATCAAATTAGAAACAGAGTTCAACTGTTTCCCTCTTCAGCCACTAGGTGTCCTTGATGATGTTGAAGAGGACCATTAACTCAATCCTAGAGGTTCAAACTGCAATGGGCTAATAGGGAAAGAGAAACAGAGAGTGAGAGGGAGAGAGAGACAGGGAGAGAGAGAGAGACAGAGAGAGAAGGAATGTCTCTCCTCCAGTATGTATGAATATAATGTTTGAAGCCTTTAGCTGTTTGGAATGAAGATGAAACAAATTTGGACTGTTTAATTGAAATTTTGCCTATCCTCACATATGGTGTACTCCAAACTTTTGCCCATCCTATAAGGTACACCAGGGGTCCATCCTTGCATACAAAATGTGCCTAATGGGGTGCGAATGTGCAGTACATTACAGTATGATGGCCTCCTGTCTGACCCATTTTTTTTTCTTTAATAAAAAAGACAGCAGATGGAATCACTTTAGGTGGATCAGTAACAGTGTTTGCAGATCTAACCTACTTGGCATAAAAACATTTTTTTAACATTAAAAAGACTTTTTCATTGGTTTCCTAATTACGTTATTTGATTTAGAATTCGTTGAAAAACGTCTTTTTCCAAGTGGGAAGAGACGCTATGAAAAGTTCAAAGGGCAAATTTGGAACCATCTTTTAATCTAAATCATCTGTATTATCGCCTTCTTTTTAAATAATATCGCAGAGAGCTTTTCTGATCTGCTTCTGTGACAGAGAAATGAGGGGCGCCATCTGCTGGATCAAATTAAAAAATTCAGCGTTTTCTCTATTTAGCAACTAGTTGTCATCGATGATGTTTAAAGGACCATTTGCTCAATTCTAGACCCACTTGACACAAAAACGATTTTTTATCATTAAAAAATGCTTTCATTGGTTTCCTTATTGAGTTATTTAATTGAAAATTATTTGAAAAAATGTTTGAAACTGTTTTTTGCCAAATGGGGAGGGTCAAACTGCAATGGTCTAATAGAGAAAGAGAGAGAGAGAGAGAGAGAGAGAGAGAGAGAGAGAAATTGGCAAAGTGTCTCAGCTTGGCTGTTCGGAAGCAAAATGAAATTTAAGGTAAATCAGGCATGGTGTGGGCAGATATAGTCTCTATGAGTGTTCAATGAACAATTTCGAACCATCCTTTACTCTACATTATCGGTAGTATGATCGTTTTTGATAGGATTGCACAGAGTTGTTCTGTTCTGCATGCTTCTGTGTCTGAATGAAATGAGTGGTGCCATCTCCTGGATCAAATTAGAAACAGAGTTCAACTGTTTCCCTCTTTAGCCACTAGGTGTCCTTGATGATGTTGAAGAGGACCATGTACTCAATCCTAGAGGTTCAAACTGCAATGGGCTAATAGGGAAAGAGAAACAGAGAGTGAGAGGGAAAGAGAGACAGGGAGAGAGAGACAGAGAGAGAAGGGATGTCTCTCCTCCAGTAATTATGAATATAATGTTTGAAGCCTTTAGCTGTTTGGAATGAAGATGAAAGAAATTTGGACTGTTTTGTAGATATTTTATAGTTATTTCTAAATTGAAATTTTGCCTATCCTCACATATGGTGTACTCCAAACTTTTGCCCATCCTATAAGGTACACCAGGGGTCCATCCTTGCATACAAAATGTGCCTAATGGGGTGCGAATGTGCAGTACATTACAGTATGATGGCCTCCTGTCTGACCCATTTTTTTTTCTTTAATAAAAAAGACAGCAGATGGAATCACTTTAGGTGGATCAGTAACAGTGTTTGCAGATCTAACCTACTTGGCATAAAAACATTTTTTTAACATTAAAAAAACATTTTCATTGGTTTCCTAATTGCGTTATTTGATTTAGAATTCGTTGAAAAACGTCTTTTGCCAAGTGGGAAGAGACGTTATGAAAAATTCAATGTGCAAATTTGGAACCATCTTTTAATCTAAATCATCTGTATTATCGCCTTCTTTTTAAATAATATCGCAGAGAGCTTTTCTGATCTGCTTCTGTGACAGATAAATGAGGGGCGCCATCTGCTGGATCAAATTAAAAAAATCAGCGTTTTCTCTCTTTAGCAACTAGTTGTCATCGATGATGTTTAATGGACCATTTGCTCAATTCTAGACCCACTTGACATAATAACGATTTTTTATCATTAAAAAATGCTTTCATTGGTTTCCTTATTGAGTTTTTTTATTGAAAATTATTTGAAAAAATGTTTGAAACTGTTTTTTGCCAAGTGGGGAGGGTCAAACTGCAATGGTCTAATAGAGAAAGAGAGAGAGAGAGAGAGAGAGAGAGAGAGAGAGATTGGCAAAGTGGCTCAGCTTGGCTGTTTGGAAGCAAAATGAAATTTAAGGTAAATCAGGCATGGTGTGGGCAGATATAGTCTCTATGAGTGTTCAATGAACAATTTCGAACCATCCTTTACTCTACATTATCGGTAGTATGATCGTTTTTGATATGATTGCACAGAGTTGTTCTGTTCTGCATGCTTCTGTGTCTGAATGAAATGAGTGGTGCCATCTCCTGGATCAAATTAGAAACAGAGTTCAACTGTTTCCCTCTTTAGCCACTTGGTGTCCTTGATGATGTTGAAGAGGACCATTTACTCAATCCTAGAGGTTCAAACTGCAATGGGCTAATAGGGAAAGAGAAACAGAGAGTGAGAGGGAGAGAGAGACAGGGAGAGAGAGACAGAGAGAGAAGGGATGTCTCTCCTCCAGTATGTATGAATATAATGTTTGAAGCCTTTAGCTGTTTGGAATGAAGATGAAACAAATTTGGACTGTTTTGTAGATATTTTATAGTTATTTCTTAATTGAAATTTTGCCTATCCTCACATATGGTGTACTCCAAACTTTTGCCCATCCTATAAGGTACACCAGGGGTCCATCCTTGCATACAAAATGTGCCTAATGGGGTGTGAATGTGCAGTACATTACAGTATGATGGCCTCCTGTCTGACCCATTTTTTTTTCTTTAATAAAAAAGACAGCAGATGGAATCACTTTAGGTGGATCAGTAACAGTGTTTGCAGATCTAACCTACTTGGCATAAAAACATTTTTTTAACATTAAAAAAACATTTTCATTGGTTTCCTAATTGCGTTATTTGATTTAGAATTCGTTGAAAAACGTCTTTTGCCAAGTGGGAAGAGACATTATGAAAAAGTCAATGTGCAAATTTGGAACCATCTTTTAATCTAAATCATCTGTATTGTCGCCTTCTTTTTAAATAATATCGCAGAGAGCTTTTCTGATCTGCTTCTGTGACAGAGAAATGAGGGGCGCCATCTGCTGGATCAAATTAAAAAAATCAGCGTTTTCTCTCTTTAGCAACTAGTTGTCATCGATGATGTTTAAAGGACCATTTGCTCAATTCTAGACCCACTTGACATAATAACGATTTTTTATCATTAAAAAATGCTTTCATTGGTTTCCTTATTGAGTTTTTTTATTGAAAATTATTTGAAAAAATGTTTGAAACTGTTTTTTGCCAAGTGGGGAGGGTCAAACTGCAATGGTCTAATAGAGAAAGAGAGAGAGAGAGAGAGAGAGAGAGAGAGAGAGAGAGAAATTGGCAAAGTGTCTCAGCTTGGCTGTTCGGAAGCAAAATGAAATTTAAGGTAAATCAGGCATGGTGTGGGCAGATATAGTCTCTATGAGTGTTCAATGATATTTCGAACCATCCTTTACTCTACATTATCGGTAGTATGATCGTTTTTGATAGGATTGCACAGAGTTGTTCTGTTCTGCATGCTTCTGTGTCTGAATGAAATGAGTGGTGCCATCTCCTGGATCAAATTAGAAACAGAGTTCAACTGTTTCCCTCTTTAGCCACTAGGTGTCCTTGATGATGTTGAAGAGGACCATGTACTCAATCCTAGAGGTTCAAACTGCAATGGGCTAATAGGGAAAGAGAAACAGAGAGTGAGAGGGAGAGAGAGACAGGGAGAGAGAGACAGAGAGAGAAGGGATGTCTCTCCTCCAGTAATTATGAATATAATGTTTGAAGCCTTTAGCTGTTTGGAATAAAGATGACACAAATTTGGACTGTTTTGTGGATAATTTATAGTTATTTCTTAATTGAAATTTTGCCTATCCTCACATATGGTGTACTCCAAACTTTTGCCCATCCTATAAGGTACACCAGGGGTCCATCCTTGCATACAAAATGTGCCTAATGGGGTGCGAATGTGCAGTACATTACAGTATGATGGCCTCCTGTCTGACCCATTTTTTTTTCTTTAATAAAAAAGACAGCAGATGGAATCACTTTAGGTGGATCAATAACAGTTTGTGCAGATCTAACCTACTTGGCATAAAAACATTTTTTTAACATTAAAAAAACATTTTCATTGGTTTCCTAATTGCGTTATTTGATTTAGAATTTGTTGAAAAACGTCTTTTGCCAAGTGGGAAGAGACGCTATGAAAAATTCAAAGGGCAAATTTGGAACCATCTTTTATTCTAAATCATCTGTATTATCGCCTTCTTTTCAAATAATATAGCAGAGAGCTTTTCCGATCTGCTTCTGTGACAGAGAAATGAGGGGCGCCATCTGCTGGATCAAATTAAAAAATTCAGCGTTTTCTCTATTTAGCAACTAGTTGTCATCGATGATGTTTAAAGGACCATTTGCTCAATTCTAGACCCACTTGACACAAAAACGATTTTTTTATCATTAAAAAATGCTTTCATTGGTTTCCTTATTGAGTTTTTTTATTGAAAATTATTTGAAAAAATGTTTTAAACTGTTTTTTGCCAAGTGGGGAGGGTCAAACTGCAATGGTCTAATAGAGAAAGAGAGAAAGAGAGAGTGGCAAAGTGGCTCAGCTTGGCTGTTTGGAAGCAAAATGAAATTTAAGGTAAATCAGGCATGGTGTGGGCAGATATAGTCTCTATGAGTGTTCAATGAACAATTTCGAACCATCCTTTACTCTACATTATCGGTAGTATGATCATTTTTGATAGGATTGCACAGAGTTGTTCTGTTCTGCATGCTTCTGTGTCTGAATGAAATGAGTGGTGCCATCTCCTGGATCAAATTAGAAACAGAGTTCAACTGTTTCCCTCTTTAGCCACTAGGTGTCCTTGATGATGTTGAAGAGGACCATTTACTCAATCCTAGAGGTTCAAACTGCAATGGGCTAATAGGGAAAGAGAAACAGAGAGTGAGAGGGAGAGAGAGACAGGGAGAGAGAGACAGAGAGAGAAGGGATGTCTCTCCTCCAGTAATTATGAATATAATGTTTGAAGCCTTTAGCTGTTTGGAATGAAGATAACACAAATTTGGACTGTTTTTTGGATAATTTATAGTTATTTCTTAATTGAAATTTTGCCTATCCTCACATATGGTGTACTCCAAACTTTTGCCCATCCTATAAGGTACACCAGGGGTCCATTCTTGCATACAAAATGTGCCTAATGGGGTGCGAATGTGCAGTACATTACAGTATGATGGCCTCCTGTCTGACCCATTTTTTTTTCTTTAATAAAAAAGACAGCAGATGGAATCACTTTAGGTGGATCAATAACAGTGTTTGCAGATCTAACCTACTTGGCATAAAAACATTTTTTTAACATTAAAAAAACATTTTCATTGGTTTCCTAATTGCGTTATTTGATTTAGAATTCGTTGAAAAACGTCTTTTGCCAAGTGGGAAGAGACATTATGAAAAAGTCAATGTGCAAATTTGGAACCATCTTTTAATCTAAATCATCTGTATTGTCGCCTTCTTTTTAAATAATATCGCAGAGAGCTTTTCTGATCTGCTTCTGTGACAGAGAAATGAGGGGCGCCATCTGCTGGATCAAATTAAAAAAATCAGCGTTTTCTCTCTTTAGCAACTAGTTGTCATCGATGATGTTTAAAGGACCATTTGCTCAATTCTAGACCCACTTGACATAATAACGATTTTTTATCATTAAAAAATGCTTTCATTGGTTTCCTTATTGAGTTTTTTTATTGAAAATTATTTGAAAAAATGTTTGAAACTGTTTTTTGCCAAGTGGGGAGGGTCAAACTGCAATGGTCTAATAGAGAAAGAGAGAGAGAGAGAGAGAGAGAGAGAGAAATTGGCAAAGTGTCTCAGCTTGGCTGTTCGGAAGCAAAATGAAATTTAAGGTAAATCAGGCATGGTGTGGGCAGATATAGTCTCTATGAGTGTTCAATGAACAATTTCGAACCATCCTTTACTCTACATTATCGGTAGTATGATCGTTTTTGATAGGATTGCACAGAGTTGTTCTGTTCTGCATGCTTCTGTGTCTGAATGAAATGAGTGGTGCCATCTCCTGGATCAAATTAGAAACAGAGTTCAACTGTTTCCCTCTTTAGCCACTAGGTGTCCTTGATGATGTTGAAGAGGACCATGTACTCAATCCTAGAGGTTCAAACTGCAATGGGCTAATAGGGAAAGAGAAACAGAGAGTGAGAGGGAGAGAGAGACAGGGAGAGAGAGACAGAGAGAGAAGGGATGTCTCTCCTCCAGTAATTATGAATATAATGTTTGAAGCCTTTAGCTGTTTGGAATAAAGATGACACAAATTTGGACTGTTTTGTGGATAATTTATAGTTATTTCTTAATTGAAATTTTGCCTATCCTCACATATGGTGTACTCCAAACTTTTGCCCATCCTATAAGGTACACCAGGGGTCCATCCTTGCATACAAAATGTGCCTAATGGGGTGCGAATGTGCAGTACATTACAGTATGATGGCCTCCTGTCTGACCCATTTTTTTTTCTTTAATAAAAAAGACAGCAGATGGAATCACTTTAGGTGGATCAATAACAATTTGTGCAGATCTAACCTACTTGGCATAAAAACATTTTTTTAACATTAAAAAAACATTTTCATTGGTTTCCTAATTGCGTTATTTGATTTAGAATTTGTTGAAAAACGTCTTTTGCCAAGTGGGAAGAGACGCTATGAAAAATTCAAAGGGCAAATTTGGAACCATCTTTTATTCTAAATCATCTGTATTATCGCCTTCTTTTCAAATAATATAGCAGAGAGCTTTTCCGATCTGCTTCTGTGACAGAGAAATGAGGGGCGCCATCTGCTGGATCAAATTAAAAAATTCAGCGTTTTCTCTATTTAGCAACTAGTTGTCATCGATGATGTTTAAAGGACCATTTGCTCAATTCTAGACCCACTTGACACAAAAACGATTTTTTTATCATTAAAAAATGCTTTCATTGGTTTCCTTATTGAGTTTTTTTATTGAAAATTATTTGAAAAAATGTTTTAAACTGTTTTTTGCCAAGTGGGGAGGGTCAAACTGCAATGGTCTAATAGAGAAAGAGAGAAAGAGAGAGTGGCAAAGTGGCTCAGCTTGGCTGTTTGGAAGCAAAATGAAATTTAAGGTAAATCAGGCATGGTGTGGGCAGATATAGTCTCTATGAGTGTTCAATGAACAATTTCGAACCATCCTTTACTCTACATTATCGGTAGTATGATCATTTTTGATAGGATTGCACAGAGTTGTTCTGTTCTGCATGCTTCTGTGTCTGAATGAAATGAGTGGTGCCATCTCCTGGATCAAATTAGAAACAGAGTTCAACTGTTTCCCTCTTTAGCCACTAGGTGTCCTTGATGATGTTGAAGAGGACCATTTACTCAATCCTAGAGGTTCAAACTGCAATGGGCTAATAGGGAAAGAGAAACAGAGAGTGAGAGGGAGAGAGAGACAGGGAGAGAGAGACAGAGAGAGAAGGGATGTCTCTCCTCCAGTAATTATGAATATAATGTTTGAAGCCTTTAGCTGTTTGGAATGAAGATAACACAAATTTGGACTGTTTTTTGGATAATTTATAGTTATTTCTTAATTGAAATTTTGCCTATCCTCACATATGGTGTACTCCAAACTTTTGCCCATCCTATAAGGTACACCAGGGGTCCATTCTTGCATACAAAATGTGCCTAATGGGGTGCGAATGTGCAGTACATTACAGTATGATGGCCTCCTGTCTGACCCATTTTTTTTTCTTTAATAAAAAAGACAGCAGATGGAATCACTTTAGGTGGATCAATAACAGTGTTTGCAGATCTAACCTACTTGGCATAAAAACATTTTTTTAACATTAAAAAAACATTTTCATTGGTTTCCTAATTGCGTTATTTGATTTAGAATTTGTTGAAAAACGTCTTTTGCCAAGTGGGAAGAGACGCTATGAAAAATTCAAAGGGCAAATTTGGAACCATCTTTTATTCTAAATCATCTGTATTATCGCCTTCTTTTCAAATAATATAGCAGAGAGCTTTTCCGATCTGCTTCTGTGACAGAGAAATGAGGGGCGCCATCTGCTGGATCAAATTAAAAAATTCAGCGTTTTCTCTATTTAGCAACTAGTTGTCATCGATGATGTTTAAAGGACCATTTGCTCAATTCTAGACCCACTTGACACAAAAACGATTTTTTTATCATTAAAAAATGCTTTCATTGGTTTCCTTATTGAGTTATTTCATTGAAAATTATTTGAAAAAATGTTTGAAACTGTTTTTTGCCAAGTGGGGAGGGTCAAACTGCAATGGTCTAATAGAGAAAGAGAGAGAGAGAGAGTGGCAAAGTGGCTCAGCTTGGCTGTTTGGAAGCAAAATGAAATTTAAGGTAAATCAGGCATGGTGTGGGCAGATATAGTCTCTATGAGTGTTCAATGAACAATTTCGAACCATCCTTTACTCTACATTATCGGTAGTATGATCATTTTTGATAGGATTGCACAGAGTTGTTCTGTTCTGCATGCTTCTGTGTCTGAATGAAATGAGTGGTGCCATCTCCTGGATCAAATTAGAAACAGAGTTCAACTGTTTCCCTCTTTAGCCACTAGGTGTCCTTGATGATGTTGAAGAGGACCATTTAC
This sequence comes from Acholoe squamosa, assembly GCA_949317995.1. Lineage (NCBI taxonomy): Eukaryota > Metazoa > Annelida > Polychaeta > Phyllodocida > Polynoidae > Acholoe > Acholoe squamosa. The sequence continues at coordinate 61,650,862 of OX439041.1, read as the reverse complement.
TCAATCCTAGAGGTTCAAACTGCAATGGGCTAATAGGGAAAGAGAAACAGAGAGTGAGAGGGAGAGAGAGACAGGGAGAGAGAGACAGAGAGAGAAGGGATGTCTCTCCTCCAGTAATTATGAATATAATGTTTGAAGCCTTTAGCTGTTTGGAATGAAGATGAAACAAATTTGGACTGTTTTGTAGATATTTTATAGTTATTTCTTAATTGAAATTTTGCCTATCCTCACATATGGTGTACTCCAAACTTTTGCCCATCCTATAAGGTACACCAGGGGTCCATCCTTGCATACAAAATGTGCCTAATGGGGTGCGAATGTGCAGTACATTACAGTATGATGGCCTCCTGTCTGACCCATTTTTTTTTCTTTAATAAAAAAGACAGCAGATGGAATCACTTTAGGTGGATCAGTAACAGTGTTTGCAGATCTAACCTACTTGGCATAAAAACATTTTTTTAACATTAAAAAAACATTTTCATTGGTTTCCTAATTGCGTTATTTGATTTAGAATTCGTTGAAAAACGTCTTTTGCCAAGTGGGAAGAGACGTTATGAAAAATTCAATTTGCAAATTTGGAACCATCTTTTAATCTAAATCATCTGTATTATCGCCTTCTTTTTAAATAATATCGCAGAGAGCTTTTCTGATCTGCTTCTGTGACAGAGAAATGAGGGGCGCCATCTGCTGGATCAAATTAAAAAAATCAGCATTTTCTCTCTTTAGCAACTAGTTGTCATCGATGATGTTTAAAGGACCATTTGCTCAATTCTAGACCCACTTGACATAATAACGATTTTTTATCATTAAAAAATGCTTTCATTGGTTTCCTTATTGAGTTTTTTTATTGAAAATTATTTGAAAAAATGTTTGAAACTGTTTTTTGCCAAGTGGGGAGGGTCAAACTGCAATGGTCTAATAGAGAAAGAGAGAGAGAGAGAGAGAGAAATTGGCAAAGTGTCTCAGCTTGGCTGTTCGGAAGCAAAATGAAATTTAAGGTAAATCAGGCATGGTGTGGGCAGATATAGTCTCTATGAGTGTTCAATGAACAATTTCGAACCATCCTTTACTCTACATTATCGGTAGTATGATCGTTTTTGATAGGATTGCACAGAGTTGTTCTGTTCTGCATGCTTCTGTGTCTGAATGAAATGAGTGGTGCCATCTCCTGGATCAAATTAGAAACAGAGTTCAACTGTTTCCCTCTTTAGCCACTTGGTGTCCTTGATGATGTTGAAGAGGACCATTTACTCAATCCTAGAGGTTCAAACTGCAATGGGCTAATAGGGAAAGAGAAACAGAGAGTGAGAGGGAGAGAGAGACAGGGAGAGAGAGACAGAGAGAGAAGGGATGTCTCTCCTCCAGTATGTATGAATATAATGTTTGAAGCCTTTAGCTGTTTGGAATGAAGATGAAACAAATTTGGACTGTTTTGTAGATATTTTATAGTTATTTCTTAATTGAAATTTTGCCTATCCTCACATATGGTGTACTCCAAACTTTTGCCCATCCTATAAGGTACACCAGGGGTCCATCCTTGCATACAAAATGTGCCTAATGGGGTGCGAATGTGCAGTACATTACAGTATGATGGCCTCCTGTCTGACCCATTTTTTTTTCTTTAATAAAAAAGACAGCAGATGGAATCACTTTAGGTGGATCAGTAACAGTGTTTGCAGATCTAACCTACTTGGCATAAAAACATTTTTTTAACATTAAAAAAACATTTTCATTGGTTTCCTAATTGCGTTATTTGATTTAGAATTCGTTGAAAAACGTCTTTTGCCAAGTGGGAAGAGACATTATGAAAAAGTCAATGTGCAAATTTGGAACCATCTTTTAATCTAAATCATCTGTATTGTCGCCTTCTTTTTAAATAATATCGCAGAGAGCTTTTCTGATCTGCTTCTGTGACAGAGAAATGAGGGGCGCCATCTGCTGGATCAAATTAAAAAAATCAGCGTTTTCTCTCTTTAGCAACTAGTTGTCATCGATGATGTTTAAAGGACCATTTGCTCAATTCTAGACCCACTTGACATAATAACGATTTTTTATCATTAAAAAATGCTTTCATTGGTTTCCTTATTGAGTTTTTTTATTGAAAATTATTTGAAAAAATGTTTGAAACTGTTTTTTGCCAAGTGGGGAGGGTCAAACTGCAATGGTCTAATAGAGAAAGAGAGAGAGAGAGAGAGAGAGAGAGAGAAATTGGCAAAGTGTCTCAGCTTGGCTGTTCGGAAGCAAAATGAAATTTAAGGTAAATCAGGCATGGTGTGGGCAGATATAGTCTCTATGAGTGTTCAATGAACAATTTCGAACCATCCTTTACTCTACATTATCGGTAGTATGATCGTTTTTGATAGGATTGTACAGAGTTGTTCTGTTCTGCATGCTTCTGTGTCTGAATGAAATGAGTGGTGCCATCTCCTGGATCAAATTAGAAACAGAGTTCAACTGTTTCCCTCTTTAGCCACTAGGTGTCCTTGATGATGTTGAAGAGGACCATGTACTCAATCCTAGAGGTTCAAACTGCAATGGGCTAATAGGGAAAGAGAAACAGAGAGTGAGAGGGAGAGAGAGACAGGGAGAGAGAGACAGAGAGAGAAGGGATGTCTCTCCTCCAGTAATTATGAATATAATGTTTGAAGCCTTTAGCTGTTTGGAATAAAGATGACACAAATTTGGACTGTTTTGTGGATAATTTATAGTTATTTCTTAATTGAAATTTTGCCTATCCTCACATATGGTGTACTCCAAACTTTTGCCCATCCTATAAGGTACACCAGGGGTCCATTCTTGCATACAAAATGTGCCTAATGGGGTGCGAATGTGCAGTACATTACAGTATGATGGCCTCCTGTCTGACCCATTTTTTTTTCTTTAATAAAAAAGACAGCAGATGGAATCACTTTAGGTGGATCAATAACAGTGTGTGCAGATCTAACCTACTTGGCATAAAAACATTTTTTTAACATTAAAAAAACATTTTCATTGGTTTCCTAATTGCGTTATTTGATTTAGAATTTGTTGAAAAACGTCTTTTGCCAAGTGGGAAGAGACGCTATGAAAAATTCAAAGGGCAAATTTGGAACCATCTTTTATTCTAAATCATCTGTATTATCGCCTTCTTTTCAAATAATATAGCAGAGAGCTTTTCCGATCTGCTTCTGTGACAGAGAAATGAGGGGCGCCATCTGCTGGATCAAATTAAAAAATTCAGCGTTTTCTCTATTTAGCAACTAGTTGTCATCGATGATGTTTAAAGGACCATTTGCTCAATTCTAGACCCACTTGACACAAAAACGATTTTTTTATCATTAAAAAATGCTTTCATTGGTTTCCTTATTGAGTTATTTCATTGAAAATTATTTGAAAAAATGTTTGAAACTGTTTTTTGCCAAGTGGGGAGGGTCAAACTGCAATGGTCTAATAGAGAAAGAGAGAGCGAGAGAGAGAGAGAGAGAGAGAGAGAGAGAGAGAGAGAGTGGCAAAGTGTCTCAGCTTGGCTGTTTGGAAGCAAAATGAAATTTAAGGTAAATCAGGCATGGTGTGGGCAGATATAGTCTCTATGAGTGTTCAATGAACAATTTCGAACCATCCTTTACTCTACATTATCGGTAGTATGATCGTTTTTGATAGGATTGCACAGAGTTGTTCTGTTCTGCATGCTTCTGTGTCTGAATGAAATGAGTGGTGCCATCTCCTGGATCAAATTAGAAACAGAGTTCAACTGTTTCCCTCTTTAGCCACTAGGTGTCCTTGATGATGTTGAAGAGGACCATTTACTCAATCCTAGAGGTTCAAACTGCAATGGGCTAATAGGGAAAGAGAAACAGAGAGTGAGAGGGAGAGAGAGACAGGGAGAGAGAGACAGAGAGAGAAGGGATGTCTCTCCTCCAGTAATTATGAATATAATGTTTGAAGCCTTTAGCTGTTTGGAATGAAGATGAAAGAAATTTGGACTGTTTTGTAGATATTTTATAGTTATTTCTTAATTGAAATTTTGCCTATCCTCACATATGGTGTACTCCAAACTTTTGCCCATCCTATAAGGTACACCAGGGGTCCATCCTTGCATACAAAATGTGCCTAATGGGGTGCGAATGTGCAGTACATTACAGTATGATGGCCTCCTGTCTGACCCATTTTTTTTTCTTTAATAAAAAAGACAGCAGATGGAATCACTTTAGGTGGATCAGTAACAGTGTTTGCAGATCTAACCTACTTGGCATAAAAACATTTTTTTAACATTAAAAAAACATTTTCATTGGTTTCCTAATTGCGTTATTTGATTTAGAATTCGTTGAAAAACGTCTTTTGCCAAGTGGGAAGAGACGTTATGAAAAATTCAATGTGCAAATTTGGAACCATCTTTTAATCTAAATCATCTGTATTATCGCCTTCTTTTTAAATAATATCGCAGAGAGCTTTTCTAATCTGCTTCTGTGACAGAGAAATGAGGGGCGCCATCTGCTGGATCAAATTAAAAAAATCAGCGTTTTCTCTCTTTAGCAACTAGTTGTCATCGATGATGTTTAAAGGACCATTTGCTCAATTCTAGACCCACTTGACATAATAACGATTTTTTATCATTAAAAAATGCTTTCATTGGTTTCCTTATTGAGTTTTTTTATTGAAAATTATTTGAAAAAATGTTTGAAACTGTTTTTTGCCAAGTGGGGAGGGTCAAACTGCAATGGTCTAATAGAGAAAGAGAGAGAGAGAGAGAGAGAGAGTGGCAAAGTGGCTCAGCTTGGCTGTTTGGAAGCAAAATGAAATTTAAGGTAAATCAGGCATGGTGTGGGCAGATATAGTCTCTATGAGTGTTCAATGAACAATTTCGAACCATCCTTTACTCTACATTATCGGTAGTATGATCGTTTTTGATAGGATTGCACAGAGTTGTTCTGTTCTGCATGCTTCTGTGTCTGAATGAAATGAGTGGTGCCATCTCCTGGATCAAATTAGAAACAGAGTTCAACTGTTTCCCTCTTTAGCCACTAGGTGTCCTTGATGATGTTGAAGAGGACCATTTACTCAATCCTAGAGGTTCAAACTGCAATGGGCTAATAGGGAAAGAGAAACAGAGAGTGAGAGGGAGAGAGAGACAGGGAGAGAGAGACAGAGAGAGAAGGGATGTCTCTCCTCCAGTATGTATGAATATAATGTTTGAAGCCTTTAGCTGTTTGGAATGAAGATGAAACAAATTTGGACTGTTTTGTAGATATTTTATAGTTATTTCTTAATTGAAATTTTGCCTATCCTCACATATGGTGTACTCCAAACTTTTGCCCATCCTATAAGGTACACCAGGGGTCCATCCTTGCATACAAAATGTGCCTAATGGGGTGCGAATGTGCAGTACATTACAGTATGATGGCCTCCTGTCTGACCCATTTTTTTTTCTTTAATAAAAAAGACAGCAGATGGAATCACTTTAGGTGGATCAGTAACAGTGTTTGCAGATCTAACCTACTTGGTATAAAAACATTTTTTTAACATTAAAAAAACATTTTCATTGGTTTCCTAATTGCGTTATTTGATTTAGAATTCGTTGAAAAACGTCTTTTGCCAAGTGGGAAGAGACGTTATGAAAAATTCAATGTGTAAATTTGGAACCATCTTTTAATCTAAATCATCTGTATTATCGCCTTCTTTTTAAATAATATCGCAGAGAGCTTTTCTGATCTGCTTCTGTGACAGAGAAATGAGGGGCGCCATCTGCTGGATCAAATTAAAAAAAATCAGCGTTTTCTCTCTTTAGCAACTAGTTGTCATCGATGATGTTTAAAGGACCATTTGCTCAATTCTAGACCCACTTGACATAATAACGATTTTTTATCATTAAAAAATGCTTTCATTGGTTTCCTTATTGAGGTTTTTTATTGAAAATTATTTGAAAAAATGTTTGAAACTGTTTTTTGCCAAGTGGGGAGGGTCAAACTGCAATGGTCTAATAGAGAAAGAGAGAGAGAGAGAGAGAGAGAGAGAGAGAGAGAGTGGCAAAGTGGCTCAGCTTGGCTGTTTGGAAGCAAAATGAAATTTAAGGTAAATCAGGCATGGTGTGGGCAGATATAGTCTCTATGAGTGTTCAATGAACAATTTCAAACCATCCTTTACTCTACATTATCGGTAGTTTGATCGTTTTTGATAGGATTGCACAGAGTTGTTCTGTTCTGCATGCTTCTGTGTCTGAATGAAATGAGTGGTGCCATCTCCTGGATCAAATTAGAAATAGAGTTCAACTGTTTCCCTCTTTAGCCACTTGGTGTCCTTGATGATGTTGAAGAGGACCATTTACTCAATCCTAGAGGTTCAAACTGCAATGGGCTAATAGGGAAAGAGAAACAGAGAGTGAGAGGGAGAGAGAGACAGGGAGAGAGAGACAGAGAGAGAAGGGATGTCTCTCCTCCAGTATGTATGAATATAATGTTTGAAGCCTTTAGCTGTTTGGAATGAAGATGAAACAAATTTGGACTGTTTTGTAGATATTTTATAGTTATTCCTTAATTGAAATTTTGCCTATCCTCACATATGGTGTACTCCAAACTTTTGCCCATCCTATAAGGTACACCAGGGGTCCATCCTTGCATACAAAATGTGCCTAATGGGGTGCGAATGTGCAGTACATTACAGTATGATGGCCTCCTGTCTGACCCATTCTTTTTTCTTTAATAAAAAAGACAGCAGATGGAATCACTTTAGGTGGATCAGTAACAGTGTTTGCAGATCTAACCTACTTGGCATAAAAACATTTTTTTAACATTAAAAAAACATTTTCATTGGTTTCCTAATTGCGTTATTTGATTTAGAATTCGTTGAAAAACGTCTTTTGCCAAGTGGGAAGAGACGTTATGAAAAAGTCAATGTGCAAATTTGGAACCATCTTTTAATCTAAATCATCTGTATTATCGCCTTCTTTTTAAATAATATCGCAGAGAGCTTTTCTGATCTGCTTCTGTGACAGAGAAATGAGGGGCGCCATCTGCTGGATCAAATTAAAAAAATCAGCGTTTTCTCTCTTTAGCAACTAGTTGTCATCGATGATGTTTAAAGGACCATTTGCTCAATTCTAGACCCACTTGACATAATAACGATTTTTTATCATTAAAAAATGCTTTCATTGGTTTCCTTATTGAGTTTTTTTATTGAAAATTATTTGAAAAAATGTTTGAAACTGTTTTTTGCCAAGTGGGGAGGGTCAAACTGCAATGGTCTAATAGAGAAAGAGAGAGAGAGAGAGAGAGAGAGAGAGAGTGGCAAAGTGGCTCAGCTTGGCTGTTTGGAAGCAAAATGAAATTTAAGGTAAATCAGGCATGGTGTGGGCAGATATAGTCTCTATGAGTGTTCAATGAACAATTTCGAACCATCCTTTACTCTACATTATCGGTAGTATGATCGTTTTTGATAGGATTGCACAGAGTTGTTCTGTTCTGCATGCTTCTGTGTCTGAATGAAATGAGTGGTGCCATCTCCTGGATCAAATTAGAAACAGAGTTCAACTGTTTCCCTCTTTAGCCACTAGGTGTCCTTGATGATGTTGAAGAGGACCATTTACTCAATCCTAGAGGTTCAAACTGCAATGGGCTAATAGGGAAAGAGAAACAGAGAGTGAGAGGGAGAGAGAGACAGGGAGAGAGAGACAGAGAGAGAAGGGATGTCTCTCCTCCAGTATGTATGAATATAATGTTTGAAGCCTTTAGCTGTTTGGAATGAAGATGAAACAAATTTGGACTGTTTTGTAGATATTTTATAGTTATTTCTTAATTGAAATTTTGCCTATCCTCACATATGGTGTACTCCAAACATTTGCCCATCCTATAAGGTACACCAGGGGTCCATCCTTGCATACAAAATGTGCCTAATGGGGTGCGAATTTGCAGTACATTACAGTATGATGGCCTCCTGTCTGACCCATTTTTTTTTCTTTAATAAAAAAGACAGCAGATGGAATCACTTTAGGTGGATCAGTAACAGTGTTTGCAGATCTAACCTACTTGGCATAAAAACATTTTTTTAACATTAAAAAAACATTTTCATTGGTTTCCTAATTGCGTTATTTGATTTAGAATTCGTTGAAAAACGTCTTTTGCCAAGTGGGAAGAGATGTTATGAAAAATTCAATGTGCAAATTTGGAACCATCTTTTAATCTAAATCATCTGTATTATCGCCTTCTTTTTAAATAATATCGCAGAGAGCTTTTCTGATCTGCTTCTGTGACAGAGAAATGAGGGGCGCCATCTGCTGGATCAAATTAAAAAAATCAGCGTTTTCTCTCTTTAGCAACTAGTTGTCATCGATGATGTTTAAAGGACCATTTGCTCAATTCTAGACCCACTTGACATAATAACGATTTTTTATCATTAAAAAATGCTTTCATTGGTTTCCTTATTGAGTTTTTTTATTGAAAATTATTTGAAAAAATGTTTGAAACTGTTTTTTGCCAAGTGGGGAGGGTCAAACTGCAATGGTCTAATAGAGAAAGAGAGAGAGAGAGAGAGAGAGAGAGAGAGAGAGAGTGGCAAAGTGGCTCAGCTTGGCTGTTTGGAAGCAAAATGAAATTTAAGGTAAATCAGGCATGGTGTGGGCAGATATAGTCTCTATGAGTGTTCAATGAACAATTTCGAACCATCCTTTACTCTACATTATCGGTAGTATGATCGTTTTTGATAGGATTGCACAGAGTTGTTCTGTTCTGCATGCTTCTGTGTCTGAATGAAATGAGTGGTGCCATCTCCTGGATCAAATTAGAAACAGAGTTCAACTGTTTCCCTCTTTAGCCACTTGGTGTCCTTGATGATGTTGAAGAGGACCATTTACTCAATCCTAGAGGTTCAAACTGCAATGGGCTAATAGGGAAAGAGAAACAGAGAGTGAGAGGGAGAGAGAGACAGGGAGAGAGACAGAGAGAGAAGGGATGTCTCTCCTCCAGTATGTATGAATATAATGTTTGAAGCCTTTAGCTGTTTGGAATGAAGATGAAACAAATTTGGACTGTTTTGTAGATATTTTATAGTTATTTCTTAATTGAAATTTTGCCTATCCTCACATATGGTGTACTCCAAACTTTTGCCCATCCTATAAGGTACACCAGGGGTCCATCCTTGCATACAAAATGTGCCTAATGGGGTGCGAATGTGCAGTACATTACAGTATGATGGCCTCCTGTCTGACCCATTTTTTTTTCTTTAATAAAAAAGACAGCAGATGGAATCACTTTAGGTGGATCAGTAACAGTGTTTGCAGATCTAACCTACTTGGCATAAAAACATTTTTTTAACATTAAAAAAACATTTTCATTGGTTTCCTAATTGCGTTATTTGATTTAGAATTCGTTGAAAAACGTCTTTTGCCAAGTGGGAAGAGACGTTATGAAAAATTCAATGTGCAAATTTGGAACCATCTTTTAATCTAAATCATCTGTATTATCGCCTTCTTTTTAAATAATATCGCAGAGAGCTTTTCTGATCTGCTTCTGTGACAGAGAAATGAGGGGCGCCATCTGCTGGATCAAATTAAAAAAATCAGCGTTTTCTCTCTTTAGCAACTAGTTGTCATCGATGATGTTTAAAGGACCATTTGCTCAATTCTAGACCCACTTGACATAATAACGATTTTTTATCATTAAAAAATGCTTTCATTGGTTTCCTTATTGAGTTTTTTTATTGAAAATTATTTGAAAAAATGTTTGAAACTGTTTTTTGCCAAGTGGGGAGGGTCAAACTGCAATGGTCTAATAGAGAAAGAGAGAGAGAGAGAGAGAGAGAGAGAGAGAGAGAGAGAGAGGCAAAGTGGCTCAGCTTGGCTGTTTGGAAGCAAAATGAAATTTAAGGTAAATCAGGCATGGTGTGGGCAGATATAGTCTCTATGAGTGTTCAATGAACAATTTCGAACCATCCTTTACTCTACATTATCGGTAGTATGATCGTTTTTGATAGGATTGCACAGAGTTGTTCTGTTCTGCATGCTTCTGTGTCTGAATGAAATGAGTGGTGCCATCTCCTGGATCAAATTAGAAACAGAGTTCAACTGTTTCCCTCTTTAGCCACTAGGTGTCCTTGATGATGTTGAAGAGGACCATTTACTCAATCCTAGAGGTTCAAACTGCAATGGGCTAATAGGGAAAGAGAAACAGAGAGTGAGAGGGAGAGAGAGACAGGGAGAGAGAGACAGAGAGAGAAGGGATGTCTCTCCTCCAGTATGTATGAATATAATGTTTGAAGCCTTTAGCTGTTTGGAATGAAGATGAAACAAATTTGGACTGTTTTGTAGATATTTTATAGTTATTTCTTAATTGAAATTTTGCCTATCCTCACATATGGTGTACTCCAAACTTTTGCCCATCCTATAAGGTACACCAGGGGTCCATCCTTGCATACAAAATGTGCCTAATGGGGTGCGAATGTGCAGTACATTACAGTATGATGGCCTCCTGTCTGACCCATTTTTTTTTCTTTAATAAAAAAGACAGCAGATGGAATCACTTTAGGTGGATCAGTAACAGTGTTTGCAGATCTAACCTACTTGGCATAAAAACATTTTTTTAACATTAAAAAAACATTTTCATTGGTTTCCTAATTGCGTTATTTGATTTAGAATTCGTTGAAAAACGTCTTTTGCCAAGTGGGAAGAGACGTTATGAAAAATTCAATGTGCAAATTTGGAACCATCTTTTAATCTAAATCATCTGTATTATCGCCTTCTTTTTAAATAATATCGCAGAGAGCTTTTCTGATCTGCTTCTGTGACAGAGAAATGAGGGGCGCCATCTGCTGGATCAAATTAAAAAAATCAGCGTTTTCTCTCTTTAGCAACTAGTTGTCATCGATGATGTTTAAAGGACCATTTGCTCAATTCTAGACCCACTTGACATAATAACGATTTTTTATCATTAAAAAATGCTTTCATTGGTTTCCTTATTGAGTTTTTTTATTGAAAATTATTTGAAAAAATGTTTGAAACTGTTTTTTGCCAAGTGGGGAGGGTCAAACTGCAATGGTCTAATAGAGAAAGAGAGAGAGAGAGAGAGAGAGAGAGAGAGAGAGAGAGAGAGAGAGGCAAAGTGGCTCAGCTTGGCTGTTTGGAAGCAAAATGAAATTTAAGGTAAATCAGGCATGGTGTGGGCAGATATAGTCTCTATGAGTGTTCAATGAACAATTTCGAACCATCCTTTACTCTACATTATCGGTAGTATGATCGTTTTTGATAGGATTGCACAGAGTTGTTCTGTTCTGCATGCTTCTGTGTCTGAATGAAATGAGTGGTGCCATCTCCTGGATCAAATTAGAAACAGAGTTCAACTGTTTCCCTCTTTAGCCACTAGGTGTCCTTGATGATGTTGAAGAGGACCATTTACTCAATCCTAGAGGTTCAAACTGCAATGGGCTAATAGGGAAAGAGAAACAGAGAGTGAGAGGGAGAGAGAGACAGGGAGAGAGAGACAGAGAGAGAAGGGATGTCTCTCCTCCAGTATGTATGAATATAATGTTTGAAGCCTTTAGCTGTTTGGAATGAAGATGAAACAAATTTGGACTGTTTTGTAGATATTTTATAGTTATTTCTTAATTGAAATTTTGCCTATCCTCACATATGGTGTACTCCAAACTTTTGCCCATCCTATAAGGTACACCAGGGGTCCATCCTTGCATACAAAATGTGCCTAATGGGGTGCGAATGTGCAGTACACTACAGTATGATGGCCTCCTGTCTGACCCATTTTTTTTTCTTTAATAAAAAAGACAGCAGATGGAATCACTTTAGGTGGATCAGTAACAGTGTTTGCAGATCTAACCTACTTGGCATAAAAACATTTTTTTAACATTAAAAAAACATTTTCATTGGTTTCCTAATTGCGTTATTTGATTTAGAATTCGTTGAAAAACGTCTTTTGCCAAGTGGGAAGAGACGTTATGAAAAATTCAATGTGCAAATTTGGAACCATCTTTTAATCTAAATCATCTGTATTATCGCCTTCTTTTTAAATAATATCGCAGAGAGCTTTTCCGATCTGCTTCTGTGACAGAGAAATGAGGGGCGCCATCTGCTGGATCAAATTAAAAAAATCAGCGTTTTCTCTCTTTAGCAACTAGTTGTCATCGATGATGTTTAAAGGACCATTTGCTCAATTCTAGACCCACTTGACATAATAACGATTTTTTATCATTAAAAAATGCTTTCATTGGTTTCCTTATTGAGTTTTTTTATTGAAAATTATTTGAAAAAATGTTTGAAACTGTTTTTTGCCAAGTGGGGAGGGTCAAACTGCAATGGTCTAATAGAGAAAGAGAGAGAGAGAGAGAGAGAGAGAGAGAGAGGCAAAGTGGCTCAGCTTGGCTGTTTGGAAGCAAAATGAAATTTAAGGTAAATCAGGCATGGTGTGGGCAGATATAGTCTCTATGAGTGTTCAATGAACAATTTCGAACCATCCTTTACTCTACATTATCGGTAGTATGATCGTTTTTGATAGGATTGCACAGAGTTGTTCTGTTCTGCATGCTTCTGTGTCTGAATGAAATGAGTGGTGCCATCTCCTGGATCAAATTAGAAACAGAGTTCAACTGTTTCCCTCTTTAGCCACTAGGTGTCCTTGATGATGTTGAAGAGGACCATTTACTCAATCCTAGAGGTTCAAACTGCAATGGGCTAATAGGGAAAGAGAAACAGAGAGTGAGAGGGAGAGAGAGACAGGGAGAGAGAGACAGAGAGAGAAGGGATGTCTCTCCTCCAGTATGTATGAATATAATGTTTGAAGCCTTTAGCTGTTTGGAATGAAGATGAAACAAATTTGGACTGTTTTGTAGATATTTTATAGTTATTTCTTAATTGAAATTTTGCCTATCCTCACATATGGTGTACTCCAAACTTTTGCCCATCCTATAAGGTACACCAGGGGTCCATCCTTGCATACAAAATGTGCCTAATGGGGTGCGAATGTGCAGTACACTACAGTATGATGGCCTCCTGTCTGACCCATTTTTTTTTCTTTAATAAAAAAGACAGCAGATGGAATCACTTTAGGTGGATCAGTAACAGTGTTTGCAGATCTAACCTACTTGGCATAAAAACATTTTTTTAACATTAAAAAAACATTTTCATTGGTTTCCTAATTGCGTTATTTGATTTAGAATTCGTTGAAAAACGTCTTTTGCCAAGTGGGAAGAGACGTTATGAAAAATTCAATGTGCAAATTTGGAACCATCTTTTAATCTAAATCATCTGTATTATCGCCTTCTTTTTAAATAATATCGCAGAGAGCTTTTCCGATCTGCTTCTGTGACAGAGAAATGAGGGGCGCCATCTGCTGGATCAAATTAAAAAAATCAGCGTTTTCTCTCTTTAGCAACTAGTTGTCATCGATGATGTTTAAAGGACCATTTGCTCAATTCTAGACCCACTTGACATAATAACGATTTTTTATCATTAAAAAATGCTTTCATTGGTTTCCTTATTGAGTTTTTTTATTGAAAATTATTTGAAAAAATGTTTGAAACTGTTTTTTGCCAAGTGGGGAGGGTCAAACTGCAATGGTCTAATAGAGAAAGAGAGAGAGAGAGAGAGAGAGAGAGTGGCAAAGTGGCTCAGCTTGGCTGTTTGGAAGCAAAATGAAATTTAAGGTAAATCAGGCATGGTGTGGGCAGATATAGTCTCTATGAGTGTTCAATGAACAATTTCGAACCATCCTTTACTCTACATTATCGGTAGTATGATCGTTTTTGATAGGATTGCACAGAGTTGTTCTGTTCTGCATGCTTCTGTGTCTGAATGAAATGAGTGGTGCCATCTCCTGGATCAAATTAGAAACAGAGTTCAACTGTTTCCCTCTTTAGCCACTAGGTGTCCTTGATGATGTTGAAGAGGACCATTTACTCAATCCTAGAGGTTCAAACTGCAATGGGCTAATAGGGAAAGAGAAACAGAGAGTGAGAGGGAGAGAGAGACAGGGAGAGAGAGACAGAGAGAGAAGGGATGTCTCTCCTCCAGTATGTATGAATATAATGTTTGAAGCCTTTAGCTGTTTGGAATGAAGATGAAACAAATTTGGACTGTTTTGTAGATATTTTATAGTTATTTCTTAATTGAAATTTTGCCTATCCTCACATATGGTGTACTCCAAACTTTTGCCCATCCTATAAGGTACACCAGGGGTCCATCCTTGCATACAAAATGTGCCTAATGGGGTGCGAATGTGCAGTACATTACAGTATGATGGCCTCCTGTCTGACCCATTTTTTTTTCTTTAATAAAAAAGACAGCAGATGGAATCACTTTAGGTGGATCAGTAACAGTGTTTGCAGATCTAACCTACTTGGCATAAAAACATTTTTTTAACATTAAAAAAACATTTTCATTGGTTTCCTAATTGCGTTATTTGATTTAGAATTCGTTGAAAAACGTCTTTTGCCAAGTGGGAAGAGACGTTATGAAAAATTCAATGTGCAAATTTGGAACCATCTTTTAATCTAAATCATCTGTATTATCGCCTTCTTTTTAAATAATATCGCAGAGAGCTTTTCTGATCTGCTTCTGTGACAGAGAAATGAGGGGCGCCATCTGCTGGATCAAATTAAAAAAATCAGCGTTTTCTCTCTTTAGCAACTAGTTGTCATCGATGATGTTTAAAGGACCATTTGCTCAATTCTAGACCCACTTGACATAATAACGATTTTTTATCATTAAAAAATGCTTTCATTGGTTTCCTTATTGAGTTTTTTTATTGAAAATTATTTGAAAAAATGTTTGAAACTGTTTTTTGCCAAGTGGGGAGGGTCAAACTGCAATGGTGTAATAGAGAAAGAGAGAGAGAGAGAGAGAGAGAGAGAGAGAGTGGCAAAGTGGCTCAGCTTGGCTGTTTGGAAGCAAAATGAAATTTAAGGTAAATCAGGCATGGTGTGGGCAGATATAGTCTCTATGAGTGTTCAATGAACAATTTCGAACCATCCTTTACTCTACATTATCGGTAGTATGATCGTTTTTGATAGGATTGCACAGAGTTGTTCTGTTCTGCATGCTTCTGTGTCTGAATGAAATGAGTGGTGCCATCTCCTGGATCAAATTAGAAACAGAGTTCAACTGTTTCCCTCTTTAGCCACTAGGTGTCCTTGATGATGTTGAAGAGGACCATTTACTCAATCCTAGAGGTTCAAACTGCAATGGGCTAATAGGGAAAGAGAAACAGAGAGTGAGAGGGAGAGAGAGACAGGGGGAGAGAGACAGAGAGAGAAGGGATGTCTCTCCTCCAGTAATTATGAATATAATGTTTGAAGCCTTTAGCTGTTTGGAATGAAGATGAAACAAATTTGGACTGTTTTGTAGATATTTTATAGTTATTTCTTAATTGAAATTTTGCCTATCCTCACATATGGTGTACTCCAAACTTTTGCCCATCCTATAAGGTACACCAGGGGTCCATCCTTGCATACAAAATGTGCCTAATGGGGTGCGAATGTGCAGTACATTACAGTATGATGGCCTCCTGTCTGACCCATTTTTTTTTTCTTTAATAAAAAAGACAGCAGATGGAATCACTTTAGGTGGATCAGTAACAGTGTTTGCAGATCTAACCTACTTGGCATAAAAACATTTTTTTAACATTAAAAAAACATTTTCATTGGTTTCCTAATTGCGTTATTTGATTTAGAATTCGTTGAAAAACGTCTTTTGCCAAGTGGGAAGAGACGTTATGAAAAATTCAATGTGCAAATTTGGAACCATCTTTTAATCTAAATCATCTGTATTATCGCCTTCTTTTTAAATAATATCGCAGAGAGCTTTTCTGATCTGCTTCTGTGACAGAGAAATGAGGGGCGCCATCTGCTGGATCAAATTAAAAAAATCAGCGTTTTCTCTCTTTAGCAACTAGTTGTCATCGATGATGTTTAAAGGACCATTTGCTCAATTCTAGACCCACTTGACATAATAACGATTTTTTATCATTAAAAAATGCTTTCATTGGTTTCCTTATTGAGTTTTTTTATTGAAAATTATTTGAAAAAATGTTTGAAACTGTTTTTTGCCAAGTGGGGAGGGTCAAACTGCAATGGTCTAATAGAGAAAGAGAGAGAGAGAGAGAGAGAGAGAGTGGCAAAGTGGCTCAGCTTGGCTGTTTGGAAGCAAAATGAAATTTAAGGTAAATCAGGCATGGTGTGGGCAGATATAGTCTCTATGAGTGTTCAATGAACAATTTCGAACCATCCTTTACTCTACATTATCGGTAGTATGATCGTTTTTGATAGGATTGCACAGAGTTGTTCTGTTCTGCATGCTTCTGTGTCTGAATGAAATGAGTGGTGCCATCTCCTGGATCAAATTAGAAACAGAGTTCAACTGTTTCCCTCTTTAGCCACTAGGTGTCCTTGATGATGTTGAAGAGGACCATTTACTCAATCCTAGAGGTTCAAACTGCAATGGGCTAATAGGGAAAGAGAAACAGAGAGTGAGAGGGAGAGAGAGACAGGGAGAGAGAGACAGAGAGAGAAGGGATGTCTCTCCTCCAGTAATTATGAATATAATGTTTGAAGCCTTTAGCTGTTTGGAATGAAGATGAAAGAAATTTGGACTGTTTTGTAGATATTTTATAGTTATTTCTTAATTGAAATTTTGCCTATCCTCACATATGGCTCAGTTTGGCTGTTTGGAAGCAAAATGAAATTTAAGGTAAATCAGGCATGGTGTGGGCAGATATAGTCTCTATGAGTGTTCAATGAACAATTTCGAACCATCCTTTACTCTACATTATCGGTAGTATGATCGTTTTTGATAGGATTGCACAGAGTTGTTCTGTTCTGCATGCTTCTGTGTCTGAAGGTTACGTCTTTGGGGGAGAAGCGCTAACGTGGCGCCATTTTCGCTTGTAAAATATGCGCAATGAACTTTCACCGGTACCAGGGACACACTTCCGATCATACCGTTTCTCCTCGAAAGGGTTCACGGTGTCTGAATGAAATGAGTGGTGCCATCTCCTGGATCAAATTAGAAACAGAGTTCAACTGTTTCCCTCTTTAGCCACTAGGTGTCCTTGATGATGTTGAAGAGGACCAGTTACTCAATCCTAGAGGTTCAAACTGCAATGGGCTAATAGGGAAAGAGAAACAGAGAGTGAGAGGGAGAGAGAGACAGGGGGAGAGAGACAGAGAGAGAAGGGATGTCTCTCCTCCAGTAATTATGAATATAATGTTTGAAGCCTTTAGCTGTTTGGAATGAAGATGAAACAAATTTGGACTGTTTTGTAGATATTTTATAGTTATTTCTTAATTGAAATTTTGCCTATCCTCACATATGGTGTACTCCAAACTTTTGCCCATCCTATAAGGTACACCAGGGGTCCATCCTTGCATACAAAATGTGCCTAATGGGGTGCGAATGTGCAGTACATTACAGTATGATGGCCTCCTGTCTGACCCATTTTTTTTTTCTTTAATTAAAAAAGACAGCAGATGGAATCACTTTAGGTGGATCAGTAACAGTGTTTGCAGATCTAACCTACTTGGCATAAAAACATTTTTTTAACATTAAAAAAACATTTTCATTGGTTTCCTAATTGCGTTATTTGATTTAGAATTCGTTGAAAAACGTCTTTTGCCAAGTGGGAAGAGACGTTATGAAAAATTCAATGTGCAAATTTGGAACCATCTTTTAATCTAAATCATCTGTATTATCGCCTTCTTTTTAAATAATATCGCAGAGAGCTTTTCTGATCTGCTTCTGTGACAGAGAAATGAGGGGCGCCATCTGCTGGATCAAATTAAAAAAATCAGCGTTTTCTCTCTTTAGCAACTAGTTGTCATCGATGATGTTTAAAGGACCATTTGCTCAATTCTAGACCCACTTGACATAATAACGATTTTTTATCATTAAAAAATGCTTTCATTGGTTTCCTTATTGAGTTTTTTTATTGAAAATTATTTGAAAAAATGTTTGAAACTGTTTTTTGCCAAGTGGGGAGGGTCAAACTGCAATGGTCTAATAGAGAAAGAGAGAGAGAGAGAGAGAGAGAGAGTGGCAAAGTGGCTCAGCTTGGCTGTTTGGAAGCAAAATGAAATTTAAGGTAAATCAGGCATGGTGTGGGCAGATATAGTCTCTATGAGTGTTCAATGAACAATTTCGAACCATCCTTTACTCTACATTATCGGTAGTATGATCGTTTTTGATAGGATTGCACAGAGTTGTTCTGTTCTGCATGCTTCTGTGTCTGAATGAAATGAGTGGTGCCATCTCCTGGATCAAATTAGAAACAGAGTTCAACTGTTTCCCTCTTTAGCCACTAGGTGTCCTTGATGATGTTGAAGAGGACCATTTACTCAATCCTAGAGGTTCAAACTGCAATGGGCTAATAGGGAAAGAGAAACAGAGAGTGAGAGGGAGAGAGAGACAGGGAGAGAGAGACAGAGAGAGAAGGGATGTCTCTCCTCCAGTAATTATGAATATAATGTTTGAAGCCTTTAGCTGTTTGGAATGAAGATGAAAGAAATTTGGACTGTTTTGTAGATATTTTATAGTTATTTCTTAATTGAAATTTTGACTATCCTCACATATGGCTCAGCTTGGCTGTTTGGAAGCAAAATGAAATTTAAGGTAAATCAGGCATGGTGTGGGCAGATATAGTCTCTATGAGTGTTCAATGAACAATTTCGAACCATCCTTTACTCTACATTATCGGTAGTATGATCGTTTTTGATAGGATTGCACAGAGTTGTTCTGTTCTGCATGCTTCTGTGTCTGAAGGTTACGTCTTTGGGGGAGAAGCGCTAACGTGGCGCCATTTTCGCTTGTAAAATATGCGCAATGAACTTTCGCCGGTACCAGGGACACACTTCCGATCATACCGTTTCTCCTCGAAAGGGTTCACGGTGTCTGAATGAAATGAGTGGTGCCATCTCCTGGATCAAATTAGAAACAGAGTTCAACTGTTTCCCTCTTTAGCCACTAGGTGTCCTTGATGATGTTGAAGAGGACCATTTACTCAATCCTAGAGGTTCAAACTGCAATGGGCTAATAGGGAAAGAGAAACAGAGAGTGAGAGGGAGAGAGAGACAGGGGGAGAGAGACAGAGAGAGAAGGGATGTCTCTCCTCCAGTAATTATGAATATAATGTTTGAAGCCTTTAGCTGTTTGGAATGAAGATGAAACAAATTTGGACTGTTTTGTAGATATTTTATAGTTATTTCTTAATTGAAATTTTGCCTATCCTCACATATGGTGTACTCCAAACTTTTGCCCATCCTATAAGGTACACCAGGGGTCCATCCTTGCATACAAAATGTGCCTAATGGGGTGCGAATGTGCAGTACATTACAGTATGATGGCCTCCTGTCTGACCCATTTTTTTTTCTTTAATAAAAAAGACAGCAGATGGAATCACTTTAGGTGGATCAGTAACAGTGTTTGCAGATCTAACCTACTTGGCATAAAAACATTTTTTTAACATTAAAAAAACATTTTCATTGGTTTCCTAATTGCGTTATTTGATTTAGAATTCGTTGAAAAACGTCTTTTGCCAAGTGGGAAGAGACGTTATGAAAAATTCAATGTGCAAATTTGGAACCATCTTTTAATCTAAATCATCTGTATTATCGCCTTCTTTTTAAATAATATCGCAGAGAGCTTTTCTGATCTGCTTCTGTGACAGAGAAATGAGGGGCGCCATCTGCTGGATCAAATTAAAAAAATCAGCGTTTTCTCTATTTAGCAACTAGTTGTCATCGATGATGTTTAAAGGACCATTTGCTCAATTCTAGACCCACTTGACATAATAACGATTTTTTATCATTAAAAAATGCTTTCATTGGTTTCCTTATTGAGTTTTTTTATTGAAAATTATTTGAAAAAATGTTTGAAACTGTTTTTTGCCAAGTGGGGAGGGTCAAACTGCAATGGTCTAATAGAGAAAGAGAGAGAGAGAGAGAGAGAGAGAGAGAGAGTGGCAAAGTGGCTCAGCTTGGCTGTTTGGAAGCAAAATGAAATTTAAGGTAAATCAGGCATGGTGTGGGCAGATATAGTCTCTATGAGTGTTCAATGAACAATTTCGAACCATCCTTTACTCTACATTATCGGTAGTATGATCGTTTTTGATAGGATTGCACAGAGTTGTTCTGTTCTGCATGCTTCTGTGTCTGAATGAAATAAGTGGTGCCATCTCCTGGATCAAATTAGAAACAGAGTTCAACTGTTTCCCTCTTTAGCCACTAGGTGTCCTTGATGATGTTGAAGAGGACCATTTACTCAATCCTAGAGGTTCAAACTGCAATGGGCTAATAGGGAAAGAGAAACAGAGAGTGAGAGGGAGAGAGAGACAGGGAGAGAGAGACAGAGAGAGAAGGGATGTCTCTCCTCCAGTAATTATGAATATAATGTTTGAAGCCTTTAGCTGTTTGGAATGAAGATGAAAGAAATTTGGACTGTTTTGTAGATATTTTATAGTTATTTCTTAATTGAAATTTTGACTATCCTCACATATGGCTCAGCTTGGCTGTTTGGAAGCAAAATGAAATTTAAGGTAAATCAGGCATGGTGTGGGCAGATATAGTCTCTATGAGTGTTCAATGAACAATTTCGAACCATCCTTTACTCTACATTATCGGTAGTATGATCGTTTTTGATAGGATTGCACAGAGTTGTTCTGTTCTGCATGCTTCTGTGTCTGAAGGTTACGTCTTTGGGGGAGAAGCGCTAACGTGGCGCCATTTTCGCTTGTAAAATATGCGCAATGAACTTTCGCCGGTACCAGGGACACACTTCCGATCATACCGTTTCTCCTCGAAAGGGTTCACGGTGTCTGAATGAAATGAGTGGTGCCATCTCCTGGATCAAATTAGAAACAGAGTTCAACTGTTTCCCTCTTTAGCCACTAGGTGTCCTTGATGATGTTGAAGAGGACCATTTACTCAATCCTAGAGGTTCAAACTGCAATGGGCTAATAGGGAAAGAGAAACAGAGAGTGAGAGGGAGAGAGAGACAGGGGGAGAGAGACAGAGAGAGAAGGGATGTCTCTCCTCCAGTAATTATGAATATAATGTTTGAAGCCTTTAGCTGTTTGGAATGAAGATGAAACAAATTTGGACTGTTTTGTAGATATTTTATAGTTATTTCTTAATTGAAATTTTGCCTATCCTCACATATGGTGTACTCCAAACTTTTGCCCATCCTATAAGGTACACCAGGGGTCCATCCTTGCATACAAAATGTGCCTAATGGGGTGCGAATGTGCAGTACATTACAGTATGATGGCCTCCTGTCTGACCCATTTTTTTTTCTTTAATAAAAAAGACAGCAGATGGAATCACTTTAGGTGGATCAGTAACAGTGTTTGCAGATCTAACCTACTTGGCATAAAAACATTTTTTTAACATTAAAAAAACATTTTCATTGGTTTCCTAATTGCGTTATTTGATTTAGAATTCGTTGAAAAACGTCTTTTGCCAAGTGGGAAGAGACGTTATGAAAAATTCAATGTGCAAATTTGGAACCATCTTTTAATCTAAATCATCTGTATTATCGCCTTCTTTTTAAATAATATCGCAGAGAGCTTTTCTGATCTGCTTCTGTGACAGAGAAATGAGGGGCGCCATCTGCTGGATCAAATTAAAAAAATCAGCGTTTTCTCTATTTAGCAACTAGTTGTCATCGATGATGTTTAAAGGACCATTTGCTCAATTCTAGACCCACTTGACATAATAACGATTTTTTATCATTAAAAAATGCTTTCATTGGTTTCCTTATTGAGTTTTTTTATTGAAAATTATTTGAAAAAATGTTTGAAACTGTTTTTTGCCAAGTGGGGAGGGTCAAACTGCAATGGTCTAATAGAGAAAGAGAGAGAGAGAGAGAGAGAGAGAGAGAGAGTGGCAAAGTGGCTCAGCTTGGCTGTTTGGAAGCAAAATGAAATTTAAGGTAAATCAGGCATGGTGTGGGCAGATATAGTCTCTATGAGTGTTCAATGAACAATTTCGAACCATCCTTTACTCTACATTATCGGTAGTATGATCGTTTTTGATAGGATTGCACAGAGTTGTTCTGTTCTGCATGCTTCTGTGTCTGAATGAAATAAGTGGTGCCATCTCCTGGATCAAATTAGAAACAGAGTTCAACTGTTTCCCTCTTTAGCCACTAGGTGTCCTTGATGATGTTGAAGAGGACCATTTACTCAATCCTAGAGGTTCAAACTGCAATGGGCTAATAGGGAAAGAGAAACAGAGAGTGAGAGGGAGAGAGAGACAGGGAGAGAGAGACAGAGAGAGAAGGGATGTCTCTCCTCCAGTAATTATGAATATAATGTTTGAAGCCTTTAGCTGTTTGGAATGAAGATGAAAGAAATTTGGACTGTTTTGTAGATATTTTATAGTTATTTCTTAATTGAAATTTTGACTATCCTCACATATGGCTCAGCTTGGCTGTTTGGAAGCAAAATGAAATTTAAGGTAAATCAGGCATGGTGTGGGCAGATATAGTCTCTATGAGTGTTCAATGAACAATTTCGAACCATCCTTTACTCTACATTATCGGTAGTATGATCGTTTTTGATAGGATTGCACAGAGTTGTTCTGTTCTGCATGCTTCTGTGTCTGAAGGTTACGTCTTTGGGGGAGAAGCGCTAACGTGGCGCCATTTTCGCTTGTAAAATATGCGCAATGAACTTTCGCCGGTACCAGGGACACACTTCCGATCATACCGTTTCTCCTCGAAAGGGTTCACGGTGTCTGAATGAAATGAGTGGTGCCATCTCCTGGATCAAATTAGAAACAGAGTTCAACTGTTTCCCTCTTTAGCCACTAGGTGTCCTTGATGATGTTGAAGAGGACCATTTACTCAATCCTAGAGGTTCAAACTGCAATGGGCTAATAGGGAAAGAGAAACAGAGAGTGAGAGGGAGAGAGAGACAGGGGGAGAGAGACAGAGAGAGAAGGGATGTCTCTCCTCCAGTAATTATGAATATAATGTTTGAAGCCTTTAGCTGTTTGGAATGAAGATGAAACAAATTTGGACTGTTTTGTAGATATTTTATAGTTATTTCTTAATTGAAATTTTGCCTATCCTCACATATGGTGTACTCCAAACTTTTGCCCATCCTATAAGGTACACCAGGGGTCCATCCTTGCATACAAAATGTGCCTAATGGGGTGCGAATGTGCAGTACATTACAGTATGATGGCCTCCTGTCTGACCCATTTTTTTTCTTTAATAAAAAAGACAGCAGATGGAATCACTTTAGGTGGATCAGTAACAGTGTTTGCAGATCTAACCTACTTGGCATAAAAACATTTTTTTAACATTAAAAAAACATTTTCATTGGTTTCCTAATTGCGTTATTTGATTTAGAATTCGTTGAAAAACGTCTTTTGCCAAGTGGGAAGAGACGTTATGAAAAATTCAATGTGCAAATTTGGAACCATCTTTTAATCTAAATCATCTGTATTATCGCCTTCTTTTTAAATAATATCGCAGAGAGCTTTTCTGATCTGCTTCTGTGACAGAGAAATGAGGGGCGCCATCTGCTGGATCAAATTAAAAAAATCAGCGTTTTCTCTATTTAGCAACTAGTTGTCATCGATGATGTTTAAAGGACCATTTGCTCAATTCTAGACCCACTTGACATAATAACGATTTTTTATCATTAAAAAATGCTTTCATTGGTTTCCTTATTGAGTTTTTTTATTGAAAATTATTTGAAAAAATGTTTGAAACTGTTTTTTGCCAAGTGGGGAGGGTCAAACTGCAATGGTCTAATAGAGAAAGAGAGAGAGAGAGAGAGAGAGAGAGAGAGAGAGTGGCAAAGTGGCTCAGCTTGGCTGTTTGGAAGCAAAATGAAATTTAAGGTAAATCAGGCATGGTGTGGGCAGATATAGTCTCTATGAGTGTTCAATGAACAATTTCGAACCATCCTTTACTCTACATTATCGGTAGTATGATCGTTTTTGATAGGATTGCACAGAGTTGTTCTGTTCTGCATGCTTCTGTGTCTGAATGAAATAAGTGGTGCCATCTCCTGGATCAAATTAGAAACAGAGTTCAACTGTTTCCCTCTTTAGCCACTAGGTGTCCTTGATGATGTTGAAGAGGACCATTTACTCAATCCTAGAGGTTCAAACTGCAATGGGCTAATAGGGAAAGAGAAACAGAGAGTGAGAGGGAGAGAGAGACAGGGAGAGAGAGACAGAGAGAGAAGGGATGTCTCTCCTCCAGTAATTATGAATATAATGTTTGAAGCCTTTAGCTGTTTGGAATGAAGATGAAAGAAATTTGGACTGTTTTGTAGATATTTTATAGTTATTTCTTAATTGAAATTTTGCCTATCCTCACATATGGCTCAGCTTGGCTGTTTGGAAGCAAAATGAAATTTAAGGTAAATCAGGCATGGTGTGGGCAGATATAGTCTCTATGAGTGTTCAATGAACAATTTCGAACCATCCTTTACTCTACATTATCGGTAGTATGATCGTTTTTGATAGGATTGCACAGAGTTGTTCTGTTCTGCATGCTTCTGTGTCTGAAGGTTACGTCTTTGGGGGAGAAGCGCTAACGTGGCGCCATTTTCGCTTGTAAAATATGCGCAATGAACTTTCACCGGTACCAGGGACACACTTCCGATCATACCGTTTCTCCTCGAAAGGGTTCACGGTGTCTGAATGAAATGAGTGGTGCCATCTCCTGGATCAAATTAGAAACAGAGTTCAACTGTTTCCCTCTTTAGCCACTAGGTGTCCTTGATGATGTTGAAGAGGACCATTTACTCAATCCTAGAGGTTCAAACTGCAATGGGCTAATAGGGAAAGAGAAACAGAGAGTGAGAGGGAGAGAGAGACAGGGGGAGAGAGACAGAGAGAGAAGGGATGTCTCTCCTCCAGTAATTATGAATATAATGTTTGAAGCCTTTAGCTGTTTGGAATGAAGATGAAACAAATTTGGACTGTTTTGTAGATATTTTATAGTTATTTCTTAATTGAAATTTTGCCTATCCTCACATATGGTGTACTCCAAACTTTTGCCCATCCTATAAGGTACACCAGGGGTCCATCCTTGCATACAAAATGTGCCTAATGGGGTGCGAATGTGCAGTACATTACAGTATGATGGCCTCCTGTCTGACCCATTTTTTTTTTCTTTAATTAAAAAAGACAGCAGATGGAATCACTTTAGGTGGATCAGTAACAGTGTTTGCAGATCTAACCTACTTGGCATAAAAACATTTTTTTAACATTAAAAAAACATTTTCATTGGTTTCCTAATTGCGTTATTTGATTTAGAATTCGTTGAAAAACGTCTTTTGCCAAGTGGGAAGAGACGTTATGAAAAATTCAATGTGCAAATTTGGAACCATCTTTTAATCTAAATCATCTGTATTATCGCCTTCTTTTTAAATAATATCGCAGAGAGCTTTTCTGATCTGCTTCTGTGACAGAGAAATGAGGGGCGCCATCTGCTGGATCAAATTAAAAAAATCAGCGTTTTCTCTATTTAGCAACTAGTTGTCATCGATGATGTTTAAAGGACCATTTGCTCAATTCTAGACCCACTTGACATAATAACGATTTTTTATCATTAAAAAATGCTTTCATTGGTTTCCTTATTGAGTTTTTTTATTGAAAATTATTTGAAAAAATGTTTGAAACTGTTTTTTGCCAAGTGGGGAGGGTCAAACTGCAATGGTCTAATAGAGAAAGAGAGAGAGAGAGAGAGAGAGAGAGAGAGAGAGAGTGGCAAAGTGGCTCAGCTTGGCTGTTTGGAAGCAAAATGAAATTTAAGGTAAATCAGGCATGGTGTGGGCAGATATAGTCTCTATGAGTGTTCAATGAACAATTTCGAACCATCCTTTACTCTACATTATCGGTAGTATGATCGTTTTTGATAGGATTGCACAGAGTTGTTCTGTTCTGCATGCTTCTGTGTCTGAATGAAATGAGTGGTGCCATCTCCTGGATCAAATTAGAAACAGAGTTCAACTGTTTCCCTCTTTAGCCACTTGGTGTCCTTGATGATGTTGAAGAGGACCATTTACTCAATCCTAGAGGTTCAAACTGCAATGGGCTAATAGGGAAAGAGAAACAGAGAGTGAGAGGGAGAGAGAGACAGGGAGAGAGAGACAGAGAGAGAAGGGATGTCTCTCCTCCAGTATGTATGAATATAATGTTTGAAGCCTTTAGCTGTTTGGAATGAAGATGAAACAAATTTGGACTGTTTTGTAGATATTTTATAGTTATTTCTTAATTGAAATTTTGCCTATCCTCACATATGGTGTACTCCAAACTTTTGCCCATCCTATAAGGTACACCAGGGGTCCATCCTTGCATACAAAATGTGCCTAATGGGGTGCGAATGTGCAGTACATTACAGTATGATGGCCTCCTGTCTGACCCATTTTTTTTTCTTTAATAAAAAAGACAGCAGATGGAATCACTTTAGGTGGATCAGTAACAGTGTTTGCAGATCTAACCTACTTGGCATAAAAACATTTTTTTAACATTAAAAAAACATTTTCATTGGTTTCCTAATTGCGTTATTTGATTTAGAATTCGTTGAAAAACGTCTTTTGCCAAGTGGGAAGAGACGTTATGAAAAATTCAATGTGCAAATTTGGAACCATCTTTTAATCTAAATCATCTGTATTATCGCCTTCTTTTTAAATAATATCGCAGAGAGCTTTTCTGATCTGCTTCTGTGACAGAGAAATGAGGGGCGCCATCTGCTGGATCAAATTAAAAAAATCAGCGTTTTCTCTCTTTAGCAACTAGTTGTCATCGATGATGTTTAAAGGACCATTTGCTCAATTCTAGACCCACTTGACATAATAATGATTTTTTATCATTAAAAAATGCTTTCATTGGTTTCCTTATTGAGTTTTTTTATTGAAAATTATTTGAAAAAATGTTTGAAACTGTTTTTTGCCAAGTGGGGAGGGTCAAACTGCAATGGTCTAATAGAGAAAGAGAGAGAGAGAGAGAGTGGCAAAGTGGCTCAGCTTGGCTGTTTGGAAGCAAAATGAAATTTAAGGTAAATCAGGCATGGTGTGGGCAGATATAGTCTCTATGAGTGTTCAATGAACAATTTCGAACCATCCTTTACTCTACATTATCGGTAGTATGATCGTTTTTGATAGGATTGCACAGAGTTGTTCTGTTCTGCATGCTTCTGTGTCTGAATGAAATGAGTGGTGCCATCTCCTGGATCAAATTAGAAACAGAGTTCAACTGTTTCCCTCTTTAGCCACTAGGTGTCCTTGATGATGTTGAAGAGGACCATTTACTCAATCCTAGAGGTTCAAACTGCAATGGGCTAATAGGGAAAGAGAAACAGAGAGTGAGAGGGAGAGAGAGACAGGGAGAGAGAGCCAGAGAGAGAAGGGATGTCTCTCCTCCAGTAATTATGAATATAATGTTTGAAGCCTTTAGCTGTTTGGAATGAAGATGAAAGAAATTTGGACTGTTTTGTAGATATTTTATAGTTATTTCTTAATTGAAATTTTGCCTATCCTCACATATGGTGTACTCCAAACTTTTGCCCATCCTATAAGGTACACCAGGGGTCCATCCTTGCATACAAAATGTGCCTAATGGGGTGCGAATGTGCAGTACATTACAGTATGATGGCCTCCTGTCTGACCCATTTTTTTTTCTTTAATAAAAAAGACAGCAGATGGAATCACTTTAGGTGGATCAATAACAGTGTTTGCAGATCTAACCTACTTGGCATAAAAACATTTTTTTAACATTAAAAAAACATT